>CM070784.1:68974417-69580250 GCA_036346955.1 Dipus sagitta | reverse complement strand
GTGAATGTACAGCACCATAGACTCAGGTGTTTTATTAAAATTGAGCTTACAACTTCAGCCTATAGCAGGCAGATCCCTGCTAGAGGGGGCGTGTCACTGTGGGGTGGATTCTGAGGTCCAGCCCTAATGTGTGTTGGGGAGCAGATCTTCAGTCCAGCCCTAGTAGGTGAATTCAGAGCAGTTTGAGCTTGGGGGCTCGTGCTGGCTGCGGTTGTTTCTCTCTGCTCGGATCGATGAGGGGGAGCCAGCTTCTCCCACCACTTACGGGTTCCGCTGGGCTCTGTGAGCCTGACATAAGTCCCTTCCAAGCACCAGGACATGGTTCTGCTTTGCTTTCAATATTGGTTTCTAATCCAGTCCCGTTTTAGTGAAGAGACACACTCTGTGTGACTTCAGTTTGTAAATTTCAGATTGGCTTTGTGGCCGATGAAGCAGTGTGTTGTACGATGGGCAAACAGAAAAATGTGTATTCTGTGGTGGAGTCCAGTCTTCTGTTAGTATCTGTTAGATTCTGATGGGTTAATTAGGTTGTTAAGTTCCATTTCCTTGCTGATTTTCTGTTATAAAAGCTTTTTCTAATCAAACTTTAATATACGAACGTATTGCAAATTGGACATATTCCCATCAGGTGATACTCTAGTGTTCTCTCTTCCCCAACCCCATTCTGCTGAGGGCCCTTCTCAGGGGAGTTATTGGTAATTACTACAGGGCTATGAATGTACCAATCAGTCCCTGTTGGGGAGGACAATGATTCAGGTTATACCTTTCCACCCTGTATCTCTTACATTCCCCCTCCCTCTTCTGCAATGTTCTCTGAGCCTAGGAGGGCATTAGTCTCCTTTAGTGCTGAGCTCTCAACAGCCTCTTTTCTGCTTTGATGAGTTTTGAGTCTCCTCAGTGTCCACCAGCATCTCCCTGGAGGAGGCTGTCAGGCTAGCCGTGAGAGCAGCGCTCATGTTTAAGCCACCGCTATTTGCTGATTATCTTTTGATAAATTCTTCTAGCAGTTGTTTAGGGAGGAGTATTTAAGTTTTCATTTACAATTGCAGATTTTTCTACTTTCCCAGACAGCTCGAATGACTGGCCCCTCAGTTACAGAATGATAAGAATAGGATCCTAGGCTTCTGACTCAGTATTTTCTGGGAAGAAGGGGACAACAATATTTTTTTCCTGTGATTTTTGTTTATAATAGAGTAGTTATGCCAGGTGCAGTAGCTCATGCCTTTAATGCCAGCTTTTAGGAGGAAGATCACACTAAGTTAGAGGCCAGCTTGGGGCTATACAGTGAGTGAAAGGTCAGCCTATCTTGAAAAAGAAATAGCACTTGTTATCTGAAAGATTTTGTTTCTTAACAATTTGCCCTGCCCTGGTCCTTTTGTTAGAAGGAGCAGGCTCGGGCTGGAGCTTGTTTCTTCTGCACCTCTTGGCAGAGTTCCACTTTTTCCACTATCTAGTCTCAGATGTGGGGAGGGGTCACAAGAGTCTGACCACCAAGTTTTTTTTATGATTTATTGATTTATTTATTTATAAGACAAACTGAAGAGAAAGAGAGAGAGAAAGAAAGAAACAGAAAGAATATGGGTATGCCAGGGCCTTCTGCCTCTGCAAACAAACTCCAGAGAACATGCATGTGTCCTTTGTGCATTCTGGCTTTATGTGGGTACCGCAGAATCAAACCCAGGCTGTCAGGCTTTGTAAGTAGTGCCTTTTGACCACTGAGCCATCCCTGCAGCCCTAGTTCTTTTTTAAAAAATTATTTTATTAATCTTTTAAAATTATTTTTATTTTATTTATTTGCATGTGTATGTGATATGTATGTGTGTGAATGGGAGTTCCAAGGGCTCTTTATAAGCACATCTTTACATTGGTGCTAGGGATTTGAATTCATTTCAAACTTGGGTTGTCTGGTTATGCAAGCAAGCACCTTTAACAACTGAGCCATCTCTGCAGCCTGACCACCAAGTCCTGATTTGGGTCCTATTACCCTCATCCAGTCTACTATTGCTGCTTCTTTTTCCCACTCCTCTCCTCCTCCTCTTCCTTTTCCTCTCCCCTCTTCTATCATTCATTCAGTCTTCTTATACCTGTTTCATATATAATATTCAGTTTTCTATTATATATAACATAAGGAATAGGGAAAATAAATATATTCATATACATACATATGTGCACATATGTATGTACACACAAGTGTATACATATGAATCCCACCTTCTTGGAAGCAGAAGTCTTGCTCCATATCCAGTAGGTCTACAAAGGAAATATAGTACAGGGAACTGGGTACAAAGGTTGGGATGGCAATAGCAGGGAGTATCTATAACTCTAGTAGGAGGGTTAGGCAAAAAGAAGTGATGTAATGATAACTAAGTCCAGGAGCTAGAACTGACAATGTATTACACCAAAGAGAATGGGTTGAGATCTCCAAGGACTTAACAGGAAGAAATGTAGCCAATGGTTGGACTCTCACTCCCAGCCCAATTAGAAAAAAGTATTTTTAAAATATATTTTATTTATTTATTTGAGAGTGAGAAAGAGGCAGAGAGAGATAATGGGTGTGTCAGGGCCTCTAGCCACTGCAAATGAACTCCAGATGCATGTGCCCCCTTGCGCATCTGGCTTACATGGGTCCTGGAGAATCAAACCAGGATAACCACTAAGCCATCTCTGCAGCCCAAGAAGAAAATATTTTAAGTTAAGTAACTCTGGATTCTCCTCTTTCCTCTCCTTCCAGTCCCCTTCCAATACCTCCCAATGGCCAAACTCAGACCAAGGTCACTTGGCAAGAGCGCCAGGGAAATACTTGCAGAATTAATGTTCTGGATACCAAGCGGGGCACTGAGAGATAGGGCACAGGTCTGAGAAGTAAGAAGTATAGAAATGAGTAGTAATTTTATAAGTGTTATAACTTTGGGGTCAAAAAGCCCTAGTGGAAGTACATTATAATGGAAGTATATTATAAAGGAAAGAACAGGGGCTGGAGAGACGCCTTAGCAGTTAAGGGGCTTGACTGTGAAGCCTAAGGACCAGGGCTTGATTCCACAGCACCCATATAAAGCCAGATGCACAAGGTAGTACATGTGTCTAAAGTTTGTTTGCAGTGGTTGATGGCCCTGGTGTGCCCATTCTCTCTCTCTGTCTGTATCTGCCTCTTTCTCATACCTCTCTCATAAATAAGTAATTTTTAATATTTTATTTATTTACTTGAGAGAGAGAGAGGAAAGGGAGATAGAGAGAGAATTGGCATGCCAGGGCCTCCAGCCACTGAAACAAACTCCAATTTGCATGTGTCACATTGTACATCTGGCTTATGTGGGTTCTGGGAAATTGAAACTGGGTCCTTAGGCTTCACAGGCAAGCCCCTTAACTGCTAAGGCGTCTCTCCAGCCCAAATAAAGTATTTTTTTTTTAAAGGAAAGGATATAGTAAATTTATCAGAGGCCACAGGAAAATGTCACTGTCAAGTGTCTCCATAAGGTCTTAGAAGGGAGAAGACCGGCCTTCGCTACTGGAAACTTACCTATTTCCTCCAGCTATAATGATCTACCTTAAAAGAAAATACACCCAGGGCTGAAGAAATGGCTTAGGTGTTAAGGCATTTGTCTGTGAAGCCAAAGGACCCAGGTTCGATTCCCTAGGACCCACATAAGCCAGATGCACAAGGGGCACGTGCATATGGAGTTCATTTGCAGTGGCTAGAGGCCCTGGCATGCCCATTCTCTCTCTGTCTCTCTATATACATCTCTGCTTGCAAATAAATAAATTTTAAAAAAATTTTTTTAATTATCTCTGAAGAAAACACACCCAAAATATTTCGTCTTGGAACCATCCCATCTTTAGAGTACAACATTCTGATAATTGAGGAGGAAAATTACATGTAGTTCTCAGGTGAAATTCCCTCTGGATTCTTGTTCCTGGGCCTGAATTCTCTGTGCTAGGTTCTCATTGGTCAGCAGAAGCGGGGGCCTGCGAAGGAGGCACCAGTTTAAGTGGAGGTGTCTGTGCCTTACATGGATACGGGAAGTCCCGCCTCCTCTTCCTGGCACTGGAAACACATATTTGAACCGGGAAAAGTCAGGACAACTTACATGCATGCACTCTGTCTAGAAGTCTCATAAATAGAAGAAATGAATCCACAGGCAAGATCAAGAGACCTTGGCATTAATAATGCCAAAATGGTTGGCCAACTCCTACAAAACCGGTGGAACATTGGGAAGGGGCTGAGAGAAAACTTCTGTTGGCAGGACTTGTGAAATTAATAGCAAAGAACAATAAATAGAAAAACAAGTGACTAAAGATAGCTTTCAGGCTAGGGGGATGGCTCGGTGGTTAAAGGCACTTACTTACAAAGCCCAGTGGCCTGGATTTAGTTCCTTAGTACCTGTGTAAAGCCAGATGCACGAAGTGGTACATGCATCTGGAGTTCATGTACAAGGGCAGGAGGCCCTGCAGGGTGTGCCCATTCTCTCTCTCCTTCTCTTTCTTTCTCCCTCACAAATAACTAAATAATAAAAACAATAAGAAAAATAAAGACAGCTTCCAAAAATACTCTTAATAAACAATCACTATGTTGAGCAAAATTCTCAGCTTTTTACTATGCTTTGGAAACATACTTCTATTGCTGAAAGGAAAAACTCAATATTTCTATAAAAAATATCTCTCCATACTCCGGTTTGTTAGTATACATCTCCCAGTGAATTCGGGGATCATTTCTATATTGTTTGAAGGGTTTACATTCAAGAAAAATACACTAGTGTATACTCTTTCAAATCAGTGACTTCTTCGGTTGGCAGGATTTTCCTAATTATCATAGAAAACAATAGCTGATAATACTAGTGTTCGAAGCCCAGTACAATAAATTACCCTTTAACTGTCATTCAAAACAAAATTGAAGAAAGAAGTCACTGGGTGGTGGGGCCAAGCACAGTGTGTGTGTGGCTGATAAGCAATGCACAAGGATGGCCAACAGGATACTTGAGTGAGATGGGGAGGGATGGGTGACAAAAGTCAATTAAAATTTCCAGATGACTTCTAAGACGTGGAATATTAATTAGAGCAAGTAGCCACAGAATCCTGGCACCACCAGGCACACATTTGAAATCTCATTTGTAGTTCAAGAAGCCATGTTTAAAAGAGCACTAGAGAGACTGAAAAGATGTGTCTAGAAAGGAAAGCCATTAAAGTGATCCAGAGCTGGAAGACTTTGGGTCAGCTTGGCCTGCGTGGGACAAGAGAATATGGTGGACAGCAGGTTCTTGAAGAATCTATTACAACAGTTACTTCGGTGAAACTCTAGTACTTTTTTTTTTTTTTTTCTGGCAAAGGCCACTTTGTAAACACAAATGGGAGAGAGGTGGTTCCAAGTATGTAGTGTGGCAAACTGTTATGAATTGCCTCTTTCAAGCATAAATGAATGAAAAGCCATTTCTGTTCCGGTTGAGCAAATTATATTTGTCTACAATCGGATTAGAGATGCCACAGACTGGGGAGCTTGGCTGTGTTTCTGTGACACGATATCTGCCCTGAAAAACAAAAATCAAAGCAACTGGCATCTTTGGAGAGAGGCTTCTTGTGCACTGGACACTATTGTATGGTTTTGTTTCCTCCAGAAAGCACGTGGCACAGAGACACGAAGTTTGCTTGCTTTGAACCTGATGGTGTTCCGCGTGCCTGGCACACACCAAAACAGTAGGACCTCAGTAAGTGTTTTGCCAAGGAATGGTGCTTCTCTGGGCGGTGTTATGGAACAGTCCTCGGAGCTCAAGAGCCATTGCCGTTGTCAGAGCAGCTGTGGCTACTTGCAGGAGACCTTGAGATCGGACCTGTTGATGTTCCCTCATAGAAAGGGGGCTTGGAGTCCATGGCCAAACCGCTGTAAATACACCCGATGGAGTCTTAGCAAGAGGCCTTTGAGAGAGTCATGAGACCCTCACCTCAAAACTCAGCCTCTTACTCCCATGCCTCCCTGGCAGCTGTGTGCACTTGTGCCTCACTGCTGTGGTCTCAGGAGGTGTCAACGTATGCAGAGTACAGACGGGTAACTAGCGCGGGAACTCCGTTTTGTAGCTATGGGGAAGTCAGCCTCCTTGCTAGGGAGGTACTTTTCAATGGTGAAGCTACTTTATGGTCACCACACCCAGTACAGGCCCTGGTTCACCAAGCTTGGCTTGAGCGGGACTGCGGCTTCAGTCCATCATTGGTGCCGCGTCGGGGTGAGGAGATGTCTGGTGACGTCTCCCCAGGAGAAAGTTCGAGCAGCAACTATGTTCTTTGTGTTTACATTACTTTTATAGTCTGAAATAAAATGAAATTGTGATTTATTGCCTCTTGGCACCCATGCCCACACTAGCAGCAGCTGCTTGCTCTGCCAATGGATGGAGGTAATATTACAATTAAAATCTTATTTTCACATTCTAATATGCTACCTTCACATATTGACAAAGGAATCCTTAAACAGTTCCAAGAAAATTGGAATTGAGTCAAAGATGTGTAAAAGAATTTTAAATCCATTAGATGTATGCAGCACAATATTGTATTATAATAATGATACTGAGTTATAAAATCAATCTCTAGACACTTTCCTATCTCAGTCACACAGACTCTCACTACCTGGTTCCATCTAAAGCAACAGTGTATCACTTGAACTTTTTATTTATTTGTTCAATTGCCAAAATCTATACAAATAATTCCTATGCAATCACAACAATTCACTATTCTACATATAGTTAACACCTTGTTATCTGCCCTCTAAATTTCAATGACACTTAGACATTATAGTTTCTTCATATTGCTCACATATGAACTTGTATATTCTATAAGATAAGCTTAGTATTGTAATGAAAACACAATATTTGTTATTTGAAATGTGAAAGGTATAAATATTTATTTACACTTTGCAAAATGGAATTTATCAATAAAAAGTTAAAAATTAACTATTACAACATATATGTGTGTGTGTATATATATATGTATATAGATATATATAGATATATATAGTAGCAAGTATTATTCCAGTCAGTTAATGTGAGCCTCTTATCATACAATTTCATCTTGGCCCCTTTCTTTGTCTTCCTGCAGACTACAGGTATTATCATTGAAGAGTACCTGGCATGCAGCACATAGTCCAGAAATACATGCCTATACCAGTCACAGTGACACACACCAGTAACTCCAGCACTCAGGAGGCAGATCTGGATGATTGTTGTGAGTTCAAGACCCTGTCTGTCATTGTCCTCAGTAGTATGGCCTCCAGTAGGTTGCACATACATTGGCAAATAACCCTCCATTTATGCTCATACAGGGAACCCTAACTGGACTCAGTGGGAGCCAGACACATGCAGAGAGAGAGAGAGATCGCCAAAATAGAAGAAGGATTAGTTGGGCAGAAGGGATTCAGTAGATGGGAGATAATGAAGATGGGGAGAGAAGACAAGAGAAGGCAATTGGAAAGGATTATGACTAATATATATTATATACATTTTAAAAAATGTCAATCAAGTTAAAAAATTATAGGCTATGTCAAAGGCTCTCGGTTACCCACCAGAACTGGACAGTAAGACTCTATTACTGGATATACCACATGCATCCATTATAATGATAAAGAGGGTCATGAGAAACCAGGCTGGAACAGAGCTGGAAGCCTCCTGCCCGCTGGCTGGCCGTCACAGAACTGGAAAGTGCTATGCAGGCTGCTGAGGGAGAAACAGCTGTAACGAGCAGCAGACCCTGCGCGCGACAAAACCAGCCAGCCAAACAAGATGTGCCCACAAGCGCAACAGTGGCACAAATGCTATAGGGGTAACTAGCTGCTACTTGCTTGGAGTTGAACCCATTCCATAGGAGGGAATTCATGCCAGGTACTAAAAACCCAGTGTAAAAGCCATAGTTGTGAAGGGCACGGCAATAGGAGGAAACTAAGGCTGTTGTTTGGCTAAATTAATATGTTGTTCTCATCAAATTGCCCTCTAAACGCTGATGCTCATATCCATAGATTACCACTGCCCTCACTTTCAGTCACGGAAGTTTTATTTTGTGTATGACAGTAACTACTGGGAAGGCTCAAGACTCAAAGTGCTCAGGAGAAATGACAGTTAAGTGTCAGCACCAAACAAGACACGTTTGTCACACTGTCTAAGGCTCAGGGAATATTGCGGAATTGTAGGCCAGAGGATAGGGAGGTGTGCTTTGAACGCTGTCTCCTGGTCACGAAGTGGCCAGCACAGCCATGACCTCACAGCAGCCGTTGTTACCTGCACTGTACTGGATCCATCAACAATTCATCACAAATGATGGAGGAGGGCAAAAAAAAGTGACACAGAAAAGAAGAGGGACTAGTTGGAAAGAAGGGGTTAAGGTGGAGAGGGGATGGGGGAAAGGGAGACAAAAGAAAGTAATGAGAGGGGATTGTAATGAAAATACATGATGGACATGTATAAAGTTGCTAATAAAATTATACTATAATTTTCTAAGTTCAAAAAAGACCTTGCCTCGGGCTGGAGAAGATAGCTTAGCGGTTAAGGCATCTGCCTGCAAAGCCAAAGGACCCCAGTTCGATTCCCCAGGACCCATGTAAGCCAGATGCACAAGGGGGTGCATACACCTGGAGTTCTTTTGTAGTGGCTGGAGGCCATGGCTCACCTATTCTCTCTCACGCTCTCTCTCTCTCTCTCCCTCTTTCTCTCTCTCAAATAAATAAATAATATATATATATATTGTTCATTTTCATTTATTTATTTGAGAGTGACACAGAGAGAAAGAGCGAGCGAGCGAGAGAGAGAGAGAGAGAGAGAGAATGGGTGCACCAGGGCTTCCAGCCACTGCAAACGAACTCCAGACGCGTGCGCTCCCCTGTGCATCTGGCTAACATGGGTCCTGGAGAATTGAGCCTCGAACCGGGATCCTTAGGCTTCACAGGCAAGCGCTTAACCGCTAAGCCATCTCCCCAGCCCATAAAATATATTTTTAAAAATTATTTTATAAAAGATCTTGTCTCAACAAGGTCTCAGCTCAAAAAGTTTATGCCTAATGAATCAATACATGAACTCTGCCCTCATTTATTCATTCACAGATACATCAGGAGCTGTGGAGATGGCTCGGCAGTTAAAGGCACTTGCTTGCAGATATATCAGACTCATAGAAGCTCTTGCAGATTAGTAGGAAATAAGAAGAAATACACAAATAATTGGGCTGAAAGACAGTAACAATAATTGCTTTACGAAGTATTCAAAATAATATTAGGATTTTGTTTTAAAATATGCAAAATCTTGGGTCCCACCTTCTAACTAAATGTTTAATTTACCATTAAATGATTAGATTTAACTTGGTTTGAAAATCATGACATAGATCAGAGAATGACAAATATTTTCCATAACCATATTGAATTGGGGGTTTCCAACCTGCTGCTCACAAGCCACATTTGTCCCAGGATAGTTATGAACATAATTATTATACTCATAGATGACAGCGTCATGTCAGAACATCCAAAACTTGGAGGTCCATGATAATAAATGTCTGGGATTTTGCAAGCCATATAATCTTTATTGCAACTACTCAACACTGCTGTTGTGCACAAAAGCTGCATCAGACAGAGTATAAATGGGTGAATAAAGCAAGATTCCAATCAAATTTTGCATATGGGCATGGAAATTTTATGCATTGATTTCATACAACTTTACTCTCCATGATACATTTTCTTTTTTTTTCCCCAACCATTTAATAATCATCTTTGACTCTTGAGCTATACAAATGAGACAATTGTGTAATTTGGCTATTCTTTACCAAATTTTGGCATAGATAAAAAGCAGAGACCCTCAGGGCTAGGGAGATGGCTCAGCAGTTAAAGGCACTTGCTTGCAAAGCCAGCTGCCCATACAAAGCCAGACTCACAGGGGTAGCGGTGAGACAGACTAAAAAACTTGTGTGTTAAAACAACTGTGCTATTTGAACTATCATAGTAAACATGATTTTTTTTAAAAAAACATACCAATCAAGGAACTAATTTGGACATGTGATTTAATTAAATGCAATGGGCTGCATCACTCACCACCTCTCTCTTCATCACAGTGTGTTACACAGTCCAGCTTCGTTTTGGCATTTGTTTTTGTAATGTGAGGGGACCTCATAGCAAGTGTCATGGAGTGGATGAGGCAGCATCTTTTATTTTTATATGACTAGGTTTTAATAGGATTTTATGATTTAGCTTTAGGATGTCTAGCCTGCCAAGTCATTCAGCAAATTCTGAGGAAATTGTTTAACTAGCATACTACAAGGAAATGGTTCAATTTAATACATCATAAAAATAATGAAAAGAGGGAAATAAAATGGATAGGAAAGGGGGGAATTATTTTGGAAAAAAAAAAAGGAAGAAAAGAAAAA
This sequence comes from Dipus sagitta, assembly GCA_036346955.1. Classification (NCBI taxonomy): domain Eukaryota; kingdom Metazoa; phylum Chordata; class Mammalia; order Rodentia; family Dipodidae; genus Dipus; species Dipus sagitta. Next base: position 69,569,879 of record CM070784.1, on the reverse strand, counting down.
GCCTGCTTGTTTTTTTCTAAATGAAGATTTTAGGACATAAAGTTTATCTTTTATTTCTGTCAGACAGGAGTTATAGCTACTATGATCATAAGTTTCTAACACCATCACACCAAAAGAAGATGGATTCTCAGTTTAATCACATTTATTTTACATGAAACTCAACAAGTAGTCAGCCAGCCAGTGTCACTGGAGCAAGTGGCCCCTGACGAAGGGAGATCATAAAAAAAAACTACTTTAACCCAACTGAATGGGTGTCTGCATGAGACAGTTGAACTCATTAAACTAAAGGCAATATAGTGATGATGAAGGCAGCAAAGCACTAGAGATGTAGACAGAAAACAAGCCCAACCCTTTTCGGTGAAGGGCCCAGGGCAACAGTGCACAGGTGACTGTATATGTTGCAATATTTAGAAGTTAGAAATCCATTCAAAACCTACCTAAAACCTTGAGCCAGGATCTTGGAGTAGTCATCATAGCTGACTGTTGAATACCTGCTGCGCTGCATGAAGTCGTGGACGTGCTGGGCTGCGTGGAGGCGTGGACGTGCTGGGCTGCGTGGACGTGTGGACGTGCTGGGCTGTGTGGACGTGCTGGGCTGTGTGGACGTGTGGACGTGCTGGGCTGTGTGGACGTGCTGGGCTGTGTGGACGTGTGGACGTGCTGGGCTGTGTGGACGTGTGGACGTGCTGGGCTGTGTGGAGGTGTGGACGTGCTGGGCTGTGTGGACGTGTGGACGTGCTGGGCTGTGTGGACGTGTGGACGTGCTGGGCTGTGTGGAGTGTGGACGTGCTGGCTGTGTGGACGTGTGGACGTGCTGGGCTGTGTGGAGGTGTGGACGTGCTGGGCTGTGTGGACGTGTGGACGTGCTGGGCTGTGTGGACGTGTGGACGTGCTGGGCTGTGTGGAGTTGTGGACGTGCTGGGCTGTGTGGAGTTGTGGACGTGCTGGGCTGTGTGGACATGTGGACGTGCTGGGCTGTGTGGACGTGTGGACGTGCTGGGCTGTGTGGACGTGTGGACGTGCTGGGCTGTGTGGACGTGTGGACGTGCTGGGCTGTGTGGAGTGTGGACGTTGCTGGCTGTGTGGAGTGTGGACGTGCTGGGCTGTGTGGACGTGTGGACGTGCTGGGCTGTGTGGACGTGTGGACGTGCTGGGCGTGTGGACGTGCTGGGCTGTGTGGACGTGTGGACAGTGCTGGGCTGTGTGGCACGTGTGGGACGTGCTGGGCTGTGTGGACGTGTGGACGTGCTGGGCTTGTGGAACGGTGGACTGCGGGCTGCTGTGGGAGTGTGGACGTGCTGGGCTGTGTGGACGTTGTGGACGTGCTGGGCTGTGTGGACGGTGTGGACGTGCTGGGCTGTGTGGACGTGTGGACGTGCTGGGCTGTGTGGAGTGTGGACGTGCTGGGCTGTGTGGACGTGTGGACGTGCTGGGCTGTGTGGACGTGTGGACGTGCTGGGCTGTGTGGACGTGTGGACGTGCTGGGCTGTGTGGAGGTGTGGACGTGCTGGGCTGTGTGGACGAGTGGACGTGCTGGGCTGTGTGGAGGCGTGGACGTGCTGGGCTGTGTGGACGTGGGACGTGCTGGGCTGTGTGGAGGTGTGGACGTGCTGGGCTGTGTGGACGGTGTGGACGTGCTGGGCTGTGTGAGGTGTGGACGTGCTGGGCTGTGTGGAGGCGTGGACGTGCTGGGCTGTGTGGAGGTGTGGACGTGCTGGGCTGTGTGGAGGTGTGGACAGTGCTGGGCTGTGTGGAGGTGTGGACGTGCTGGGCTGTGGACGTGTGGACATGCTGGGCTGTGTGGACGTGTGGACGTGCTGGGCTGTGTGGACGTGTGGATATGCTGGGCTGTGTGAAGTCGTGGACATGCTGGGCTGTGTGGACGTGTGGACGTGCTGGGCTGCGTGACGTGTGGACGTGCTGGGCTCTGTGGACGTGTGGACGTGCTGGGCTGTGTGGACGTGCTGGGCTGTGTGCACGTGTGGACGTGCTGGGCTGTGTGGACGTGTGGACGTGCTGGGCTGTGTGGACGTGTGGACGTGCTGGGCTGTGTGGAGTTGTGGACGTGCTGGGCTGTGTGGAGTTGTGGACGTGCTGGGCTGTGTGGACATGTGGACGTGCTGGGCTGTGTGGACGTGTGGACGTGCTGGGCTGTGTGGACGTGTGGACGTGCTGGGCTGTGTGGACGTGCTGGGCTGTGTGGACGTGTGGACGTGCTGGGCTGTGTGGAGGTGTGGACGTGCTGGGCTGTGTGGAGGTGTGGACGTGCTGGGCTGTGTGCACGTGTGGACGTGCTGGGCTGTGTGGACGTGTGGACGTGCTGGGCTGTGTGGACGTGCTGGGCTGTGTGCACGTGTGGACATGCTGGGCTGTGTGCACGTGTGGACGTGCTGGGCTGTGTGGACGTGTGGACGTGCTGGGCTGTGTGGACGTGCTGGGCTGTGTGGACGTGTGGACGTGCTGGGCTGTGTGAAGTCGTGGACGTGCTGGGCTGTGTGGAGGTGTGGACATGCTGGGCTGTGTGCACGTGTGGACGTGCTGGGCTGTGTGGACGTGTGGACGTGCTGGGCTGTGTGGACGTGCTGGGCTGTGTGGACGTGTGGACGTGCTGGGCTGTGTGGACGTGTGGACGTGCTGGGCTGTGTGGAGGTGTGGACGTGCTGGGCTGTGTGGAGGCGTGGACGTGCTGGGCTGTGTGGACGTGTGGACATGCTGGGCTGTGTGGACGTGTGGACGTGCTGGGCTGTGTGGAGGTGTGGACGTGCTGGGCTGTGTGGACGTGTGGACATGCTGGGCTGTGTGGACGTGTGGACGTGCTGGGCTGTGTGGAGGCGTGGACGTGCTGGGCTGTGTGGACGTGTGGACGTGCTGGGCTGTGTGGACGTGTGGACGTGCTGGGCTGTGTGGACGTGTGGACGTGCTGGGCTGTGTGGAGGCGTGGACGTGCTGGGCTGTGTGGACGTGTGGACGTGCTGGGCTGTGTGGAGGCGTGGACGTGCTGGGCTGTGTGGAGGTGTGGACGTGCTGGGCTGTGTGGAGGTGTGGACGTGCTGGGCTGTGTGGAGGTGTGGACGTGCTGGGCTGTGTGGAGGTGTGGACGTGCTGGGCTGTGTGGAGGCGTGGACGTGCTGGGCTGTGTGGAGGTGTGGACGTGCTGGGCTGTGTGGAGGTGTGGACATGCTGGGCTGTGTGGAGGTGTGGACGTGCTGGGCTGCGTGGACGTGTGGACATGCTGGGCTGTGTGGACGTGTGGACGTGCTGGGCTGTGTGGACGTGTGGATATGCTGGGCTGTGTGAAGTCGTGGACATGCTGGGCTGTGTGGACGTGTGGACGTGCTGGGCTGCGTGGACGTGTGGACGTGCTGGGCTCTGTGGACGTGTGGACGTGCTGGGCTGTGTGGACGTGCTGGGCTGTGTGCACGTGTGGACGTGCTGGGCTGTGTGGACGTGTGGACGTGCTGGGCTGTGTGGAGGTGTGGACGTGCTGGGCTGTGTGGAGGCGTGGACGTGCTGGGCTGTGTGGACGTGTGGACGTGCTGGGTTGTACGGTGGCATGGACATGTTGGGCAGGTCAGAGCAGGAGCTGGAAGTGGGCTCAGACCAGGACTTCTGGGTTGTGAATTCACTAAACAATTTACGAGAACCTGGTGTGGTGGCGCGTGCCTTTAATCCCAGCACTCGGGAGGCAGAGGTAGGAGGATCGCCGTGAGTTCAAGGCCACCCTGAGACTCCATAGTGAATCCCAGGTCAGCCTGGGCTAGAGTGAGACCCTACCTCAAAAGACCAAAAAAAAAAAAAAAAAATTTACAAGAACTCATAATCAAGTTCAAGAAGGTTGTGGGATAAAAGATCGATATACAGCTGGAGTTCATTCACAGTGGCAGGAGGCCCTGGTTCACCCATTCTCTGTTTCAAATAAAAAATATTTAAAAATAAATAAATAAAATGCAGCTGAAAAAAGATCAATATACAAAAATTCACTTTAATTCTGGGAGCTAGTAATGAACCATCCAAAACCAAAATGAAGAAACAATCCTATCTATAAAAACACAGAGAAAAATAAGATACTTGGGTGGAAACTTAGTAGAACAAGTGAAAAATATAAACTCTGACAACGAGGGAAGACAACATTTTTGTAAGAGACTGAGAACTTAAATAAATGGAAAAATATTTCTAATTCATATATTAGCATATATCATATTAGTGCCTGTGGTACCCAAAGCTGAGTGATAGATTCAACTCAATTCCTGTGAGAATACCAACTGGCCTTTCTTTCTTTCTTTCTTTCTTTCTTTCTTTCTTTCTTTCTTTCTTTCTTTCTTTTTCTTTCTCTCTTTCTTTCTTTGTGGCAAGAAATTGACAAGCCAATCACAAAATTAACCTGGAAACACATGAGACATAAGATAATCAAAACCAATCAGGAGTGCTGGTTCACACCTTTAGTCCCAGCATTCAGGGCAGAGGTAGGGGGATTGCTGTGAGTTCAAGGCCACCCTGAGACAACATAGTGAATTCCAGGTCATCCTGGGCTAGAGTCAGACCCTACCTTGAAAAATAAATAAATACAAATAAATAAACACCATGAAAAGAAGAAACAGAGCAGGAATACCATTTTCAAAACTCAGTACAAAGCTACAATGATCAAGACAGTATGACAGACATCAATAGAGATAAATGGGATAGAATCAAGAATCAAAAAAATAGGGCTGGTGAGAAAGCTCGGTAGTTAAAGAAAGCACTTGCTTATAAAGCCTGAAGGCCTGGGTTCTACTCTATAGTACCACATAAAGCCAGAAGCAGAAACTGACACATGTATCTAGTGTTCCTTTGTAGTGGCAAGAAGCCCTAGTATGCCCATATCTTTCTCTCCATTTCTGTCTCTCCTTTTCTCTCTCTCTCAAATAAATAAAAAAAATTTAAAGAATCTAAAAATAAAATATTACATTTATGCTGATTTTTCAAAAATTATCAAGTTAATTAATATGATAGGAAATAATAGTCTTTTCAACAAACACTGCCAGGACATCCACAAGTCAGACTTAGTCATCTCTGTTAAAACATCTGACAGATCATAAGAGGAGGAAAAGATCAAGACATCAAAAGTAAAAGAGAGACTGATTGAGATGGGGAGGGGGTATGATGGAGAGTGGAGTTTCAAAGGGGTGAGTGGGGGGAGGGAGGGTATTACCATGGGGTATTTTTTATAATCTTAGAAGTTGTTAATAAAAAAATAAATAAAACACATCTGACAGAAACAGGATGGTGACTTATTTGGGCTTGCTGTTTCAGAGCATCCATCCATGACGGTGGGGAATGTGGGGCAGAGCAGCTCACATCATCGTGGCCAGGAAGCAGAAAAAAAATGAATGTCTGCACTTACGGAATTTCTCCTTTGCCTCTTTCTATTCCATACTGGCCCCCAGTCCATGGGTGGATGGAAGGCACGTACACTTAGGGTTGGCCTTCCCCACTTAGGTAATCCTCCTTGGAAATGCCCTCACAGGCAGACATACCCAGGGGTGGTTTACCACTCACTTAGGCTCCTCTCCATCCAGTCAACAATGAAGATTAACTAGCATGAGAAGCCACCTCCCTGTTGACTAGATGTCAGATGCTAAAGGGAGCCAGGCAGCCTGTTGGGGGAAAAAAGTCATCAACTGTATTAACCAGCAGTGGGTCATACAAGTTTGACAGCTGGCCAGCCAGGCCAAATGTGCCAGCTGATACAACGGTGGCATGTCTGTTATGGGGAAAACCAACTGCTTTCTGATTGGATTCAAGGGAATTCCTGCCTAGTACTAAAAACCTAATCAAAAGCTTTTGACTGGGGAGGCCATGAGCCCTGTGAGAAAATTACAACTGTTGTCTGTCTAAATGGATATATTATGCCCACCAAACTGCCCTCTAAACACTTAGGTTTATTTGACCATATATTAACACTACTCTCACTTTTGGTTAGAGAAGCTTCTCTTTTCAGAGGGTGGTGGCCACTAAGGTGACTCAAAACCCACCAAACTTCTGAGAAGAAGTGACAGTGTTCAGAACTAAGTGAGACATCTCTATCACACCCTCCAAGACTCAGGGACCATGGCAGAAGAGGTGAGGGGAAAAATGTCAGAGTCAAAGGAAGAGAAGGAGTGCTTACACTACTGTCTTGCAGACACAAAGTGACCTAATATTTATGACCTCACAGTGGCTGGTGCTACCTACGCAAGACCTGCAGAATAGGAGGGAAAAAATTATGACACCAAAATAGAGGACAGATTAGTTGTAAATAAGAAAGGATTCAGTGGGAGGGGATCCCAAAGGGGGAAACGGGAGGGTGGTGGGAGAGGGATTATGATCAGAGTTCATTGTATATATGTATGGAAGTTATCAATAAAAAGTTTTAAAAAATAACTATTATAAGATATAAAAGAATGAGCCACCATCCCCATCATCCAGAAAATTTAACTCAAAATGAACTACAGACTAAATTTAAGAGACAAAATTATAACATTGTTAGAAAGAAAACCTACAGGTTTTCATGACCTAGGGAAAGCAAAACTTTCCTAAATAAAACACACAAATTTAAATAACCAAAGTGTGTAGGTTTGATTCAGGTGTCCCCCATAAACTTAGGTATCCTGAATGCTAGTCTCCCCAGCTGATAGCAATTGGAAATGAAAACCTCCTGGAGGCAGTGTGTTGTTGGGGGTGGGCTTATGGGTGTTATAGCCAGTTTCCCCTTGCCAGTGTTTGGCACACTCTCCTGTTGCTATTGTCCACCTTATGTTGGCCAGGGGGTGATGTCCACCCTCTGCTCATGCCATCGTTTTCCCCTGCCATCATGGAGCTTCCGCTCAAGTCTGTAAGCCAAAATAATTTTTTTTCCCAAAAGCTGCTCTTGGTCAGGTGATTTCTACCAGCAATGTGAACCTGACTGCAACAAAAAGAAAAACTGAATGAACTGGATTTCATCAAATTGAGACTTTCTTGCCTCAAAAGGTTTCGTCAAGAGTATGAAAAGACAACTCACAGAATGAGATACCTGCTGTTAATGGAAGCCTAATTTTTCCATCTTAAAAGGTGTTACTTTGGCAGAAGGACTGTTGTGAAATAGAGGTAACTAAGAAGAAACAGAAGAAAAGCTCTCTTCCCTCCTACCAGTACAGAAAAGTGGAGCACACATCTGTACACAAACCAGTCCCTCACAAGTTACCAGCCCAGAAGAATCCACATAACAAACCCTACTGAGTCATCCTCGACTTCCATTAGACTTGGCCCTTGTTTGTCAAGTTGACTAGATCTGAAATCAACCGAGAGACAGCAATAATATCATAGGCACCCCCCGCCCAAAGAACATGCCTCCAACATGGTTCTGACTCCCAGATTGCCATCAGCACTCAGAACACAAGTTTATGGGGGACACCTGACTCCAACCACCACATTCTGTCCCTGGCCCCCCAAAACTGATAAGCATCCATGATGTAAAATGCAATGCATTCACTCTAACTTTAAAACTCCCATAGTTTTTATCAATCCTAATGATGTTCAAACATCCCCATAGTCCAAGGTCTTTTAACTGAGCCATAATACAAAACAAAACAAAACAAAAAACCATAATGGCACAGAATAAGCAGTCACACTGCAAAAGATGGTATTGGGCATAGCAAAGAAATATTCAACTTCATCTGGTATTGGCATCTCCACTAGATCTCCACGCAGGTAATCCAATAAGCCTGCTTCACATGGCCATTTCCAAAAAACAAAACCTGTTGCAAATTCAATGAACCTCTCTTCCCTACACATGTTATACTCCACTGTACCAGATGTGCTACCAACTTGTTAATCCAGGGGGTAATAAAGCAGACTTTGAAGAACAGAACACTCCTTCAGCATTCAGTCCTGTTCAAAAGAATTTACATTCTTCCTGTTGTCCAAATGCAGATTAGCTGGCCCAATCTCAGTGGTTACAATCTCTCACATAATTGTAGCTGAATGGGCAGCAGTTCACGCCCAAAGATTTCTTTTAATTCTGTGCTATATCCATTTGCTTATACCCTTCTGTTTCTACACAATGCACCCCTGCACTAGTTCATAGGACACGGGCATAACAGCAAGCCTCTCACACAAACTGCTTGTAGCCCAGTCCAGGCAAAGCTTTTTCTCACCCTCATAAGCCAAACCTCCCAACCATAGTTCTTACTGCATTCAGGTCTTTCAACTCTGACCGAAACGGTCCATCAAGCTGTACTTACAGCACTGCAAGACAGCTCTTAGGCCAAGATTTCAAATTCATCCACATTCCTCCAGCAAAGCAGTTCCAAAAGGCCAAAGCCACAGAATCATGTTTCTAGCAACACGGATCCCACTCTTCCGTACCAAGGTTACTGTTGTGGTCAGTTTCAAGTCGCTGCAGAAAGAATCCAGCCAAAAGCAGCTGGTGGGAGGAAAGGGTTCATTTTGGCTTACAGACTTGAGCTGGACGCTCCATGGTGACAGGGGGAAATGATGGCATGAGCAGAGGGTGGACATCACCCGCTGGCCAACATCAGGTGGTTAACAGCAACAGTAGAGCATGCCAAACCCTGCCTATAGCACTCATCAGCCCGCCCCCAACAGCACACCACAAACAAGATTCTAATTCCAAGAGTGCCATTGGCTGGGGATCAAGCACCCAGAACACAAGTTCATGGGGGAAACCTGAATCCAGCCACCACAGAGGAAAAAAAAATGATGACATAAAAACAGAAGAAAGACTAGTTGGAAAGAAGGGATTCAGTGGACGGGGTGGGAAAAGAGAAAAGGAAAGGTGGTAGGAGCGAATTATGATCATGATATATTATCTCTATGTATGAAGGTTGTTAATAAAAAAAGACAAGATAAAAAAGAGGAATCTGTAAGTGACCACTCAGTCTCGAAGGCCAAGGCTTAGCCACTTCCGTAAATTTAAGTTAAACGTGTCAAGAAATTTCTTGGGTTGGAAAGATTTTCAGTGGTCAAGCGTGTGCCGCTCAACTTTGCGTACCTGAGTTTGATTCCAGAGAGCCCGGCACGAGCTAGAAGCTGTGATGTACTTTTGTAACTCCAGCGCGGCTCCAGAAACTTGTAAAAGAGACCGAGAGACAAAAACAAGATGGAAGATGGGGACCCACCCAAAAGTCATCCTCAGGCCTCCACATGTGAACCCCCATACTCATACACATGAATATGCACACACATGCAAATAGAACCCAAATAAAAATAACAGATAAACAAAAAGACAGTTTTCTTCTTCATTTTCCTTTGGCTATTCTGTATTTTGTTACAGAGTCCCAGATAACAACCTAAAAAGGCAAAGAAAAACAGATTTTTTTTCCTCCCCTGCACTATCATTTAGGTAAAATGGACTTGCAATTGGAATATATAAAGGGCTCTTACAACTCAAACATAAAACAATATAAATAGCTCTGGAGAGATGGTTCAGTGGTTGGGGTGCTTGCCTGCAAAGCCTAACCTCCTGGGTTCAATTCCCCAGTATCCACATAAAGCCAGATGCACAAAGGGGTGCATGCATCTGGAGTTCGTTTGCAGTGGCTGTAGGCCCTGGTGCTCCCATTCTTTCTATCTGTCTATCTATCTATCTATCTATCTGTCTATCATCTACCTATCTTACTGTTGCAGTCAGGTTCACATTGCTGGTAGAAATCACCCAACCAAGAGCAGCTTGTGGGAAAAAAAAAGAGGTTCATTTTGGCTTATAGGCTCGGAGGGGAAGCTCCATGAAGGCAGAGAAAATGATGGCATGAGCAGAGAGTGGACATCACCTCCTGGTTAACATAAGGTGGACAATAGCAACAAGAGAGTGTGCCAAACACTGGCATGGGGAAATTGGCTATGATACCCATAAGTCCGCCCCCAACAAAACACTCCCTCCAGGAGGCATTAATTCCCAAATCTCCATCAGCTGGGAACCTAGCATTCAGAACACCTAAGTGTATGGGGACACCTAACCAAACCACCACACTATCTATCTATCTATCATCTCTCTCTCTTTCTCTCAGCTTGCAAATAATTTCTTTTTCTAAAATTACAAATAGCCAGGCGTGGTGGTGCACGCCTTTAACCCCAGCACTCGGGAGGCAGAGGTAGGAGGATCATGGTGAGTTCAAGGCCACCCTGAGACTACATAGTGAATTACAGGTCAGCCTGGGCTAGAATAAAACCCTGCCTTGAAAAAACTACAACAAAAAAAATTACAAATAAACAAAGGACTTGAATAGATAGATATTCCTGCAAATAGTATACACAAATGACCAATGAACTCACAGAAAGAAACACAACATCATTATTCACTAGGTAAAATGCGAACCCAATGATAATGAGCCATCTCCTAGCCCATGAAATTTCTTAATATTTGTATGTGTGTGCGTGTTCATGCGTGTGCATGTTCACGCGTGTGCATGTTCATGTGTGTGAGTGTGGATGAATGCACCTGGCCTCCCCTCACCTTCCACCTTGCGTAGCTTGTATTCGCAGAGGAGCCAGCCCTTGGGCTTAGGAACAGAGGAACTGCTAAGAGGTTAGGTAGCACAAGCTGAAAAGACAGTAATCGTAAGTGCTGGCCAAGGTGTGGAGTAATCAGAACACTGGCACATTTCTGGTGGGAAGGGAAACCAGATGCAGCCACTTTGGAAAACAGTTCCCCAAGGATAAATACACAGTTACCCTCCTGTGATCCAATAGTCTTCTACTAGGAGCTCAAGGAAAATGAAAAAAATATACATCTGTAATGCTTCAGTTCCGGTGTCCCCCATAAACTCATGTGTTCTAAATGCTAGGTGGTGACAGTTTGGGAACTGGAACCTCCTGGAGGTGATGGATCATTGTGGTGGGCTTGCGGGTGTTACAGCCAGCTTCCCCTTGCCAGTGTTTAGCACACTTTCCTGTTGCTGTTGTCCACCTCAAGTTGGCCACCTCATAACCCTCTGCTCATGCCATCTTTTCCCCTGCCATCGCGGAGTCTGTAAGCCAGAATAAACCAAATAATAATAATAATAATAAACCAAATAAACCATTTCTTCCCACAAGCTGCTCTTGGTCAGGTGTTTCCTTCAGACAGCAATGCGCAGCTGACAGACCTGGTTCCCAGCAGGCTGTGACTTCATTCCCGCCCCCACTCTCCACCCCAGTCCTCCATCTGCATGCCCACCTCCCTGTACCCTTGGGCTGTCTGGACCAATTAAGTTCAAAGACTTTGGTTTTTCCTTCCTGGCTGTTTATTCAATTACTGTCTGCTCAACTTCTCTACAAGAGTGATGGAAAAAAAATATATCTCAGCCGGGCGTGGTGGCACACGCCTTTAATCCCAGCACTCGGGAGGCAGAGGTAGGAGGATCGCCGTGAGTTCGAGGCCACCCTGAGACTCCATAGTGAATTCCAGGTCAGCCTGGGCTAGAGTGAGACCCTACCTCAAAAAAAAAAAAAAAAATATATATATATATATATATATATATATATATATATATATATCTGTTTGGATAGTTGTAATATCTGTTGGGTTCTTGTTTTGCCTAAGTTCTAAGGGAATAGACTTGAAGGATCATTGAAGAGACTACTCTTAACACTAGTGGCTGGGACAGTGGGCATTCCTTGGCACTTAGCTATTTTCCCCTTTGTTTCTGACAGCCTGAGGGACCTGCCCAGGCCCTCCTGCCACGTGAAGGCTGAGCCTCTCCTGTCATGAGAGAGGGAGTTGAGGAGCTCCCATCATGCCCCTACTATTCACCCAAGGAACCCATGAGGAGCTCCGTTTTATTGTGTTTTATACTTAAATAAAATAAGCTTGATTTTAGTGCACTTTAAATTTAACTCCTAAGCCAACGTAAGTGACCCAGGGGAGAAGTCAGCACTCATTTTCTTTCAGGTGTTTGTGTGGGGTGGGGGGAGAGAAAAAAGAGAAAGAGAGAGATTATGTAGTCTAACACAGGATCCTCCTGCCTCAACCTTCCAAGTGTCATTTTCTTTTTCTCTTCTTTTCTTTTCTTTTCTTTTCTTTTTTTTTTTCCTTTTGGTTTTTCAAGTTTCACTCTAGCCCAGGCTGACGTAGAATTCACTATGTAGTCTCAGGATGGCCTCAAACTCATGGCGATCCTTCTACCTCTACCTCCCAAGTGCTGGGATTAAAGAGGTACACCACCATGCCTTGCATTTTTTTTAAAATAAGTGTGTGTATGCTTGTCTTTGTGTGCCAGCACGTGTACATATGTGGGTACATATGTATACCTGTATGGGGAAGGCACAGGATGGCCCTGGGTATTATTCTTAGGAACACAACCTCCTCCTTTTCAGACAGGGTCTCTCACTGACCTGGAGCTCACCCATCAGGGTAGGCCGGCTGGCCAGCGAGCTTGCGGATCATTCTGTCTCTATGTCCTCAGCACTGGGATCGCAGGCACACTACAACACCTGGCATTGATGTGAGTTCTGGGGATAGGACCTAGTTCCTCATGGGCTTCCAAAGCAAGCACTCTACCCACTGAGCTATGCGCCCAGATCCAGGCAATCATTTTCTTAAATGGGCAGCAAAGTATCTGCCCTTCAGATTTAATCACTTTAATTTTTAATATTTTAATATTTTATTTATTTATTTATTTATCTATCTACTTGAGAGAGAGAGAGAGTGAGGCAGAGTGAGAGAATGAAAGAGAATGGGTGTCCCAGGGCTTCTAGCCACTGCAAGCAAACTCCAGATGCATGTGCCACCTTGCGCACCTGGCTTACATGGGTCCTGGAGAATCAAACCTGAGTCCTTAAGCTTCCACAGGCAAGCACCTTGACCACTAAGCGATCTCTCCAGTCGTAATCACTTTAATTTTTAATCACTTTAGATTTGCCACAAAACTTAACCAAGTGATTTTGTGTTCCAACAAAACAGTTTCTCCAACTGGGCAAGGAACCTACAAGCCACATGGTACCAGTTCTGGACACAGGGGAGCCTTGTGCCATCTTACAACCAAGCGTTCTCTTTGAACAGAGCAAGCGGGGAAAGTTGCCTAGCTCTGACGCCATAGTGCTTCTCTTCTCTGCTACCTGGAGAACTCAGCTCCCTGGCCCCAGGGGAGAGCGGAGGATATTATCATAACTGAAATATGGCTGACATTTACTGAAGGTTGACTAAGTGTCCAGCAAAGCATGTCCTATGACAATTAAAGCAGTCCATCTCACCCAAACCCAAGTGACGGTGTACTCACACAGACAGCTCTGGGAAGAGATTTCAACCTACGAATTCTGATTCCTAAGCCTGGGTCCCTAACAGCCACATGTGTTAGAAAGCTACAGATGGAGGCTAGAGGGATGGCTTAGCAGTTAAGGCATTTTCCTGTAAAACCAAAGGACCCAGGCTCGATTCCCCAGGACCCACATTAGCCAGATGCACAAGGGGGTGCACACTCCTGGAGTTTGTTTGCAGTAGCTGGGGGCCTTGGCCTGCCCATTTTCTCTCTCTCTCTCTCTCTCTCTCTCTCTCTCTCTCTCTCTTTCTCTCTCCACCCCCTTCCTCTTTCTCTCTCAAATAAATAAATATTTTTAAAAAAAGAAAGCTACAGATGGCTTTTCCTTACTAAAGGGAAGTAAAGTACCCTGATGTTGCAGTGACCTTCACGTTGCTGGACAAATACCCTGCCAAAAGCTGCTTATGGGAGGAAAGGGTTGATCCCAGGCTTGCTGATTCCAGGGAAGCTCCATCATGGCGGAAGGTGGCTCACTTTACCACACATCCACAGCAGAGAGACAGAATGAACAGCCAGAGCTCAAACTGGCTCAGAGCAAACCTTAGGGATGGACTCCAGATCTACCCCTGAGACACACCTCCTCTAGCAGGGATCCACCTGCTGAAGACTAAGTAGTAAGCTTAATCTTATTCAAAATACCCAAGGCTATGGGGACATTTACATTCAATCCACACATCAGACTCCACAGAAAGCTGGATTTCCCCAGATCTGGAGAGATATATTCTTAGGTAAAGTGCTTGCCTTGCAGGCTTAAAGGCCTGAGTTCAATCGTCAGAACTGACATAACCAAAAGTCAGGCACGGTGACTCATGTTTATAATCTCAGCATGGGGGAGAGAGAGACAGGAGGATTCCTGGGGTTCACTGGCCAGCTAGTCTCTCCTAATTAGGTGAATTTTAGGCTGGTAAAAGGCCCTATCTCAAGGTGCATGGCATTGCTAAGGAATAACACCCAAGGTTGGCCTCTGACCACCATGGACGCCCGTCTACCCACATACACACACATTAAGACAACACCAGATCCCTCCAAGCCCACCTATAACCCAATGCAATGACAAGAGCTTGGAAGGAGTGAGGGTATGGCTCATAGAGGTTGGGCACCAAGCTCAGTGTCAAAAGATGCTGTGAAGATGCCAGTCCCAGGAGCCACTGTCTGCATAAGAGAGGGACCTTTAGGATGATCTTCCTTCCAAAGAACCCATGTCAAGGAGAAACAAAAAGAAACCACACATTTTTCAGTCCTGGGCAGAAGGGACCTCAAATAACCTTGATGCGATCTGAATTACGTATACTTGAATTTGACACTCTAAAGTGTGAGTCTCCTAAGAACCACAGAACAAATCCAATACTGCCAGTGTGGAGGAAGAAGGAAGGGATGGGTTGCTAAAAGATGCTATCTGGAGAGATGAAACAAAGCCTTTAACGATGTTTTAAATTTAAATTTAAGGAAAGACTTTTTAAATGTCTTGTTTGAAGGAGAAATCAGTTTTGAGAGATAAGGAGGAAGGCATATGGACAATGTAGTTCAGTCATCACAGTAATGACATGAACTACTTAATATCACTCTAAGAGTGCAGATGAAGTCTGCTCTCTCTGGACTGAACAGCATGGGGACCAAGCTAGAAATGATTTGGGTGACAATCCAACCCCCACAAGAAGGTAAGACTATGAACTTTAAGCACCTTACCTATCAAGGCTGGTACCCTTTGCTTCAATTTTGCACCTTTTGTTCAATAATCCAATCATTTTCTTCTTGACATGTGTTGTGGTTACTTTCTCACTGTGGGGACAAACACCCAACCAGAAGCAGCTTATGGGAGGAAAGGGTTTATTTCAGGCTTATGGATTCCAGGAGAAGCTCCAACAGTGGTGTAGGAAGCTGGTTCACTTCAGCATCCACATCACAGAGAGAGAGAGAGAAGTCAACAGCAGCAAGCACCAACAGCCAGAGCTCAGACTTGCTCTCAACACACCTTAGGGCTAGACTATCGATCCATCCCCAGTGACACCTCCTCCAGCAGCTGCTGGAGACTTAAGTAGGAAGCCTAACCTTAATCAAAAATCCCTGAGGCTATGGGGAGCATATATTCACATTCAAACCACCACAAGAAGGTTTGCTTTAAAGTCTTCCTCAGCTCCCCAAATATGCTTTCCTGACCTCCCTCCTACTCTGAGATAGACACTAAGAGCCTGTGAAGATTCCTAATATGATAACTCTAATTAATGCAACTTTGCCTGACCAACAGGCTCTTCCAGACATCTTCTGGACCAGTTGGAAGGCAAAGTACAAGGTGGATGGATTAGCTATCTGTAGGAAACAAATTATCACTTAAAGGTAATACTGAGATCAATACCAGAAAACAGAAATGTTTCTTTAAAAGTGTTCTCCCCCTAGCAACTAGGAGGGGTACAGCAAGGGATAATTGCATTTCACAAGTTCTTATCCAAAGTTTTTTTTTCCCAACCAACTATGTTAATTACTTAGATAAAAATTAATTACTCCAAATTAATTACTCTAATAAATCATTACTCTGATAAAAGCATGTAAAACTTTTAAAAAGTATTAGCGGTAGTGATTTTCCCGACCAGGAGCACCTACAGAATTTAGTTCAGAATTTAGTCCTAGGGTAATATAATGCTGGGCCAACAAAGAAACAGTACAAGTGATGCCCATTCCTGCTGCATGAACATTAGAGACACAGCACAACAGGCATATTTCACAGGCGCACAGAGAGAGAGAGAGAGAGAGAGAGAGAGAGAGAGAGATGCACCCTTCACTTGCTGCAGGAGGATTCACAAATAATGAGTGAGTCTCTGAGTTTGAACCTGGGTCCTACACCTCCTTCTCTACCCCTGCCTGCTCCCCATGTCCACACTGTAGGCCAACCCCCACTCTGAACTCACTTTCAATAAGAAACTATCACATGCCCAATTATCTTTTAATCTTAAACTTCAGAGAGAAAATTACCTTTGTACATAGGAAACTACCTTTTCAGATCGGAAACCATGGTTTCTGCCCAGATTCAACATGAGTTTACACACGAAGCACTTTACTGTGAAGGAACTGTGTTCAGAGTGAGTATTTCCAAGACCAGTGGAAAAATTCAGAAGGGACAAGATGGATGGAAGTCACTGGAGAGACCCTAGCAGACCAAGTCGCAATGCATGTCCATTTTAAGAATAAATACGTGCGTGAAAAGCTGCTTTGAAAGTACTTATGTATGGGCAGGGGAGATGGCTCAGTGATTAAAGAAGCTTGCTTGCAAAGCCTGCTGATCCTAGGTTCAACTATCCAGTACCCATGTAAAGCCAGCTGCACAATGTGGTGTATACATCTGGAGTTTGTTTGCGGCAGCAAGAAGCCTACGTGCGCCTTATGCTCGCGTGCTCTCTCTCCCCACTTCTCTCTCTCTCTCCCCCACTTCTCTCTCTCTCTCTCTCATAAATGAATAAAGTATTTTAGGAAAAAAAAGAAAGTAGTTATCTATATCTGTTCTATAGCTCAGTAGTAGAGCACTTGCATGAGGCTTTGGGTTCAGTTCTTAGTACCACAAGAAAGGAAAGGAAGAAGAGGAGTTGGGAGGGACAAGGATGGGGGAAGGGAGAATATAAGAAGAGAAAGAGAAGAAGAAGGAAGAAGGGATGGAGAGGAAGGAGGGAGAGAAGAATGTAAAAATGAATAAATAAATTAAAAACGTTGAATTTGTATTTCCTTGCCCTAGATCTTAGAGGGAAGAAAACACATGAAGATATTCACTGAGTCAAATCCATCACCCCACATTTCTTCTCTTACTCCAGGCCCTGGTTTAGGGTGGGGTTGGTAGAAATCCAGTCAAGTGTTCACGCAAGACTGGTTCAACACTCTGCTGAGCCCCGCACAGTTCTAGGAACCAACTTACAGTGAGGAAGACTTAAGTGTCTTCCGCCCACAGAGCTCTCCACTCTACGCTGTGCAGAGAGGACATCATACATGTTGGGTGACTAAGAACGTAGCAAGAGGAGATCATGTCCAAAATAAAATAGAGGCCTGGGGAAATGGCTTAGCAGTTAAGGTGTTTGCCTGCAAAGTCAAAGGACCCAGGTTCGATTCCCCCAGGACCCACCTAAGCCAGATGCACAAGGGGGCACATGCGTCTGGAGTTCATTTTCAGTGGCTGGAGGCCCTGGCATGCCCATTCTCTCTCTCTCTCTCTCTCTCCTTCTTTCTCTCTCTCAAATAAATAAATAAATAAAATACTTAAGCTGGGTGTGGTGGCACACGCCTTTAATCCCAGCACTTGGGAGGCAGAGGTAGGAGGATCACCATGAGTTCAAGGCCACCCTGAGACTACATAGAGAATTCCAGGTCAACCTGAGCTAAAAGTGAGACCCTACCTCAAAAAAACAAAATTAATTAATTAATTAATTAATTACTTTAAAAAAATAGAATCACCCTTGAGTAGTAAACTTTTCTAATTCTCCTAAAATATGTATTTTAACTGCCAATAAAAAATAATTAAAGGGGCTGGAGAGATGGCTTAGCAGTTAAGGTGCTTGCCTGCAAAGCCTAATGACCCAGGTTTGATTCCCCAGTATCCACATAAAGCCAGATGCACAAAGTGGTACATGTACCTGGAGATCATTTGCAGTGGGTAGATGCCCTGGCATACCCATTCTCTACATCTGTCTCTCTTCTCTCTGAGTCTCTCTCTGCTTGCAAATAAATAAATAAAATGTTTGAAAATATATTTTTAAAAACTAATTAAATTGGAACAATGCATAATAATGGTAAATATATATTTACTTCTTTAGAGGAAAATATTAAGTTTATAATATTTAAAATATATTAACTATAAAACTCTTTGTGTAGTATATATGTGTGAATATGCATATATATATATATATGTAAATAGAGAGAGAGAGAGAGAGAATACACCACAGGAGGAGAATAACGATAATTTTCTTGAAGACTAGAAATAATTTTTCTACTTTTTCAATTTTTCCAAACCAAATGTACAGTCTTTATACACATAAGGGAAAAAAAAGAGCTTGGGACAGGATCTCCATATAGCTCAGGCTGTCCTTGAACTTGCTGTGTGACCAAGGATGACTTTGAACCTTTAATCCTCTTGCTTCCACCTCCCAAATGCTGGGATGACAGACATGCACCACTATGCCCAATTGGAATGACTTACTTTTAACACAGAAAAAAGTCACAACCATAATTCTGCATGTCGGAGATGTGGAAAAGCAAACAGAACTGATAAGCTAACATGATTCTATCAACTTGTCCCTAATACCATGAAACAACTTAATTCTTGCTCCTCAAATCTTATCGCTCGGTGGTGTGAGAGCTACTAACTCACAGACAAGAACCAGCCAAGCCAGTTCTAAGAAGAAAGCAGAAGAAACGGCCCAAACCAGGACACAGTGAGAAACTTGTTTTAGGCACCCTACACCTGGCACAGAGGAGCTTGCCAAGTCCCGTCTGCAAAGGTTTCTGAGTGACCTCTTGTTTTGATTCAACGGTTCTTGGACATGGAGAACTGGTAACAGCATCCTGCAGATATCGTCTCCATCAAAGACGATGCCCTTAAAACGTAGACATCATCACGGGGCAGACTCTTACAGCTGACTCTAGCGTGCTTGCTCTGTTTCTGGAGTGCATTATTTCATTTCATTCGGAGTCTCATGAAGTAAGTACATTATTCTCACACTTACAAAGGAAGAAGCGGAGGAAAGACTAGAAGGAGTTTACCCAAGATCACAATGCATAGTGCATGAGTTGGACCTCAAAGCCAGGTACAGACAACACTGTTGTGTCTCTTTCCTCGTACCTCCAAGTCATGAGAGTTGATATTTTTCTCCAAGAACAAGAGAATGTGCCAATTTAAAGATGTGATGGCCTCTATTTACCCTTTTAGCCATCTGTTTGGTTTTGTCCAAGAAACTAAGGCTTTAAGGAAAGAGTTATCCTAAAACAATTTCTTTAAAGGTGAAAAAAACAAACAGCTGTTACATATTATTGGATTGTTTCCACACTACTTTTGTCTTGAATTTTATACTCCAAAACATACATACTGCACCACGTTTGTTTGTTTTTTCCCTGCCAGTCTCAGGAGATTTGAGGCAGAAAACTGCATAGGCAAAATAATATTCCTTCTGTTGAAGTCACTCACACTGCTTATACTGAGGTTGTAGCGGAAAGAATCAATGGGCATGCACTTTGAGAGAGTCATAAATGTTTATTTAAAACAACTCCATGCTTCTTTTGTGTCTGTTCAGCACATCAACAGCTGAGTGTGGATGAATCAAAACACAGGCTGTGGGCTGGAGAGATGGCTTGGCAGTTAAGGCGCTTGCCTACAAAGTCAAGGGACGCAGGTTTTATTCCCCAGGACCCATGTAAGCAAGATGCACAAGGTGGCACATGCATCTGGAGTGCGTTTGCAGTGGCTGGAGGACCTGGCACATCCATTCTCTCTCTCTCTCTTCCTCTTTCTGCCTCTCTCTCTCTCTCTCTAATAAATAAATAATATTTTTAAAAACAGGCTCTATGGGTCTGAAGAACCAGATCAGTCAGTAAGCGTACATGCTTATCATCATAGCTACAAAGGCAGAGACAGGCAGAGAGATCCCTGGGGCTCACTGGCCAGCCAGTGGTCTGGCCCATTTGGGAACCTTCAGGCCAATGAGAGAACTTGCCTCAAAGAAAAAGATACATTGAAGTTGAAGTATGATGACCAAGGTTGCCCTCTGCCTCCGCATGCATGGACACGCATGTGCACACACATACAGACACACGTCTACACACATGTGTACTCACACACATGAACATGTACATGCTGTACAGAAAACATGGGCTGTAGAGTTGGCTAAATATTTGGCTAAAAGTAAGTGTGAATCATAGCCTTTCTACTTACAGGCAGGATGCCCTTAGCCAAACAACTTAATCTAATCCTCATGTTCAACAGTGGAGAAATGGAAAGATAGAAAGCTGGGCTGGAGAGATTGGTCAGTGGTTAAGGCACTTGCCTGCAAAAGCTAATGACCTGGGTACCACACCCCAACACCTGTGTAAAGCCAGATGCACAGAGAGGCACGTGCATCTGGAGTTCGTTTGCAGAGGCTGCAGGTCCTGCCATGCCCATTCTCTTTGTCTGTCTCTCTCTGCTCCTCTTCTCTCTATCTCTCTCTGCTTGCATGTAAACAAATAAATAAATAGAAAAGTTTTTAAAATTAATACTCTATAGCCATTGGAGTTGTTTCAGTTTGGGGGTGTTATGAATATATTCTGAATATTATTGGCCATTTTTTTAAAAACCATGCATATGTACTTACTGGAAAATTCAGGGTAGTAGCATAGACATTTGCCTAGTTTTAGTTTACACTGGCCCCTCCAATTTTTTTTAATATTTAACTTATTTATTCATTTTCAAGAGGAGAGAGGAAGAGAGAAAGAGAGAGAGAGAAACAGCGAGAGAGAGAGAATGGCCATGCCAGGGCTTCTTGCCACTGCAAACAAACCTCAGATGCATGCCCCACTTTTTGCATCTAGTTTTACGTGGGTACTGGGGAATCAAACCTGGGCCATTAGGCTTTGCAAGCAAGTACCTTAACTACTGAGCCATCTCTCTAGCCCCCCCTCCACATTTTAATGCCAGGAGGTATTTTAAAATCAATTTACATTCCCACAGCTAGCTGTGCATTCCAGTCACTCCAGTCACCCCAGAGTGCACAGTGCAATACAGTGACTTTGAATGCTCTCAGGTCCATGTGGTTCTTGTCTGTATGGGACATCTGGGTGTCATGTTTATGTTCCTCTCAGGTTCTTTTTTCCTGCTGGATTACCTATCTTTTCTTTTCTCTTTCTATCTTTTTGAGACAAGGTCTGTTCCAATAGCTTAGGCTAACCTAGAACTCATTCTATAGCCCCCTCCTCAGTGAGAGGGTTACAGATGTGCACCACCATTTTCCTGAGATGTTTACGAGAAAATAATTTTAGATTCACATAAAAATATAAAGACAATACATGGCATTCCTGTGTGCCCCTCCCCCACTTCTAAGCAATGCTGGCATTTTAGAATATACCACGTACACTCCCAGGTAAAGCTAGACATGTGTTCATTTGCAGTGGCAAGAGACCCTCACTTGTGTGTGCATGTGTGTGTATGTGTGTGTGTACACATGCATGCACATGCACACACACACCCCAAATAACATTTTTTTAACTATCTATTTATTTCAAGTAGAGAGAGAGAGAAGAGGGAGAGAATGGGAGTACCAGGGCTTCCAGCTGCTGCAAATGAACTCCAGATGCATATGTCATTGTGCATCTGCTTTTACATGAGAACTATGGATCAAATAAAATAAAAGCCACCAATTAGGCTTTGCAGGCAAGTGCCATAACAGCTGAGTCATCTCTCTAGCCCAATAATTTAAAAAAAAAAAAAAAACATGTATTTAAGCCAGGCGTGATGGCACACGCCTTTAATCCCAGCACTCAGGAGGCAGAGGTAGGAGGATCGCCATGAGTTCAAGGCCACCCTGAGATTACATAGTGAATTCCAGGTCATCCTGGACTAGAGTGAAACTTTATCTCACAAAACCAAACCAAAAAAAAATTTTTTTAAACAAAAGAATACCAAGTACATTAGGTATTTTTTTGCCATTGACAAATACATGAGAGAAATGGCTTAAAAGAAAGTCAAACCCAGGCTGGAGAGATGGCTTAGTGGTTAAGGCACTTGTCTGATGACACTGGTTTGATTCCTCAGTACCCACGTAAAGCCAGATGTACAAGGTGGCACTTGTGTCTGGAGTTTGTTTGCAGTGGCTAGAGGTCCTGGTGAACCCATTCTCCCCCCCCCCCCCCCACTTTGTCTCAAATAAATAAATAAGTTATTTTTTTAAGTAAGACAAACTCATGTTGACCTACAGTTTCAGAGGGTTCAATTCAGTGCTCTGTTGTTTCTGGTCATGGGGGAAGGGAGTGAGGAAGCAAAGTAGCTCACCCCAAAGCAGCCAGGAAACAGACAAAGAGGCTGGGGACAGGACACCCTTCACAGACATCTCCTCTGCTGGGTCCCATCTCCTCAAGTCTCCACCACCCCCAATATAACACGCCCAGCTGAGGACCACACATCAACTCAAGAGTGTGGGGAGGATGTCATATTCAAACCGTAGCACCATGGTACCTTTGCAGTTAAAGCATTTGCTTTCAAAGCCTGCTGACCCAGGTTCAATTCCCCAGTATCCATGTAAAGCCAGATGCACAAAGTGGGTCAAGTGCCTGGAGTTTATGTGCAATGCCAGGAGGCCCTGACATGCCCATGTACGTTCTCTCTCTCTCTCTCTCTCTCTCTCTCTCTCTCTCTCTCTCTCCCTCTTCTCTCTCTCCCTCCTTGTAGATAAATAAATAAAATATCTTTTAAAAATATTTTTATTGGGCTGGACAGATGGCTTAGCGGTTAAGCACTTGCCTGTGAAGCCTAAGGACCCTGGTTCAAGACTCGATTCCCCAGGACCCACGTTAGCCAGATGCACAAGGGGGCACACGCATCTGGAGTTCGTTTGCAGTGTCTGGAAGCCCTGGCATGCCCATTTTCTCTCTATATATATATCTGCCTCTCTCTGTCACTCACAAATAAATAAATAAAAATGAACAAAAACATTAAAAAAAATTATTTATTTGTTTGCAAGCAGGGAGAGACAGAGAGAGAATGGGTGAACCAGGGATGAGCTTCTAGAAATGAACTCCAGATGCATGCGCCACCTTGTACATCCGGCTTTATGTGCATACTGGGGAATTGAATTCAGGTCATTAGGTTTTGCAGGCAGGCACTTTAACCACTTAGCCAGCCCTTCATCCATCATATTCTATTACGGTCAGAAAATACCCATGAGGCTCGTTGCTGGCAATGTTAACCTTGAACTCAGTTAAAGCTGTATTTGCCAGGTTTCTGTTCTTCTATAAAGTCATTATCTTTTGGGCTAGGGAGATGGCTCAGGGGTTCAGGGTGCTTGCTTGCAAATCCTGATGGCCTAGGTTTGATTCCCCAGCACCCACATAAAACCAGTTGCACAAAGAGGTCATGAGCCTGGAGTCCTTTTGCTATGGCAAGAGGCCCTGATGCATCTATACTTCATATTCCTCTGTCTCTCTCTCAAATAAATACATAAATGAGAGAGAGACAGGACTAAGAAGATAGAAAGAGAAAGAATGGGTGTGCCAGGGCCTCCAGCCACTGCAAAGGAACTCCAGATGCATGTGCCACCTTGTGCATCTGGCTTGTGTGGGTACTGGGGAATCAGACTCAGGTCCTTAGGCTTTACAGGCAAGAGCCTTAACTGCTAAGCCATTTCTCCAGGCCATTAAAATTATTTTTAAAGTGATTATCTTTCCATAGTACGGTTCCTACAGGTGAGTCATGAACTACAAAGTTCCTCCATAATTGGGCAGCTTTCCTTTTGGGTTTGTAGGAATTCTGTTATGAATTGTGAATATGAACCTTGTATTTTGCTAAGGTAGGATTTACCTTAGATATTGCAACACGCACACATCTATCTTCAGTTAGCAAGTGTATCTCTTTCCAGATGACGCAAGGGTCTCGCAACACTTCAATAAGTCACCCTTTGCCTTTCTGCCGTTGTAGTCATGTGTTTTAATTCTCCATACACCCACCAGACCTTATCATGATTGCTGCAAAGAGTCAATATTTGTTTAGACTTAGGCATAAATTTATATTCTGCAGGGTCCTCGTCCCGTCCTGCATTTCCACGTTCCATCTAAGATCATTAACTTTCTGTTGCTGTACTTCCTTGGGGCTTATTTTAGTATGGGTTTGCTAGTGACCATTTCTTCCCTTTTTATTCGAATGAAAACGTGTTAATTTCATCTTCATTTTTGAAGTATGTTTGTACTCATACAGAATTCGTCCCTGAAAGTTATTTTCTTCAAGTATTTACACACACACACACACACACACACACACGGTACTTGTCCTGTTGGGGGTTTGTAAAATTTCATGAATCTCTACTTTGATATTATTCATTAGTTTCAGAGATTATTTTGCCACTGTATCTTCAAATATTTCTTCCACTTCATTTTCCCCTCCTCCTCTTCTGGAAGTGCAAGTAGACATTTTACCACGTTTACAGATGCCCTTTGGTACTACCTAGACTTCCCTTGAATATTTCTTCTCTGTACTTTAGACCTGATATTTTCTACTTCCTTTCCTCTCCCTCAATCTCCATTCTGTCGTCTCACCCACAGCCAGGCTCATCTCTTGACTTCTTAATCCTTTCTGCTATGCTTCTCTGGGGTCTAATTTTCTGGTGACATTCTGTTTTCCACCCTACATCCGTTAACCTATTAACTATATTTCATTGAGAATTTTATTTTCTGTTAACCTCACAATGTCACTCATATTTCTACCACTGATTTTCTCCTCTTGGCTTTTGTCACTTGCTCCTATTTTCTGGCACAAGTGATTACAGACACTGTGGATGTTATTATATTTCTCCAAAGATGTCACTCGCTTCTGCCCAAGAAACAGGAAACTCTGTTCCAATCAGGAGCTGAAATAATTGAAGGTTATTGTGAAGACTTCATGAGGGCAGAACTGGTTCTGATTCAGTCCTCATCAGCGGGAACACTCCAGAAGTCTCATTGAAAAGCTTAGGAAATGCGGGCTCAGTGGTTCACACCTGTGATCCCAGCACTCACAAGGTGGAGGCGGGAGGATTATGAAAGGTTTGAGCCCATCATGGGCTACATAGAAATATTCTACAAAACAAAACCCTCAAAAATTTAGTGGGATTTCTGTCAGATTTTAAATTATAATGTATGTTTTTCCCTGCCATGGTGAGACTACGAAGAGCTCTAAGTAGCGTGCATGCATGTGTGTGTTTGTGCATGTGTGTACACGTGTATGCATGTGTGTGTACACATGCATGTGTGTGTGTGTGTGTGTGTACACGTGCATGCATGTGTGTGTGGAAGACAAAGGTCAACCTTGGGCTTTGGGTGACATCCTCAGGAACTATATCTGCTTTTAAAAACATATTTTATTTTTATTTATTTATTTCAGAGAGAGAGAGAAAGGGGCAGACAGAAAGAGAGATAGAGAGAATGGGCACACCAGGGCTTCCACCACTGCAAACTCCATATGCATGCACCACCTTGTGCATCTGGCTTACGTGGGTCCTGGGGTATCAAACCGAGGTCTTTTGGCTTTGCAGGCAAGCTTGGTAACCTGGAGTCTCAGCTATACTTAGGGCTCATCTTCACAGCTTCACACAGTCCACTCAGGAGCTCCCCACTGAAATCTGATCTTGTTACCTGTGGTCTAGATTCAGTGTCTTTCTAGACCATTGATGCAAGCTTCCCTGACTCTAACGCTTACATTTTGTATGCCTGCAAAACCAGAACCCTGTGGATGACAATGTCAAGTTTTGTTACCAGCTCTCGCCCTGTTGGACCATAGCTGTAGTGGCCTCTGGCTTTATAAACACTTCCCTAAGCAGCCATTTTTCAGCAGAGAGTGCTAAATGCACTATCTTTTCAGACATTCTCCTAAGTGAATTTGCATCCTGCAAGATTTACAGCTGGCCAGCCAGGCCAAATGTACCAACTGGTGCAATGGTGGCATGTTTGCCATTGGGGAAACCAACTACTCTCTGATGGGACTTGAGGCCAGGCTCCACAAGAGGGCAATTATTGAAAATCTAGTCAAAAGCCTATGACTGAGGAGGTCATAAGGCCTAGGGAGAGAAACTACTACTGTTGTCTGGCTAAATGGATATGTAATGCCCACCAAACCCCTCCAAATACTTGTGTTTATGCCCAAGTATTAATGCTACTCTCACCTTTGGTTAGAGGAGCTTCTCTTTTCACATGGCAGTGACCGCTGGGGTGACTCAGAACTCACCACAGTGCTGAGAAGTGACAGAGGAGTGCTCAGCACTGACACATCTCTATCACGCCCTTCAAGGCTCAGGGACTATTGGAGAAGAGATGGCAGAAAGAATGCAAGAGCCAAAGAAAGAAGAGGAGTGCTTGTAATACTGTGTTCCTGAAACAAAGTGGCCTTGATATTCATGACCTCACAATGGCTGACACTACCTACACAAGACCTGCATAATAGGAGGGGAAAATGATGACTTCAAAATAGAAGAGGGACAAGTTGAAAAGAAGAAAGGGTTCAGTTGAGGGGAATTTGGGAAGGGGGGAGGGGGAACAGTAGGAGGGGATTATGATCATGGTGTATTGTCTGTATTTATGGAAGTTGTCAACGAAAAGTTTTAAAAATGAATTCGCCATGTTATACCCCCCAAAGCTCCCAGTGGGTGAAGGGGTGTTCCCCTCAAGGCAACCTTCCTATTGCCCCAGTGCAAATCCCTTTAACAACCACAGATGTTTTGTCCACACCCATCTTGTCTAAGCTTGAAGCGCGACCACAGCGCCTTTCCTGGGCAAACTGCTCATTTCTCACATGTCTCTGCTGTGCTTGCTGCTTCCCCGCTGCAGACCCGACTGAGAGGCAGCAGTGGGCAGCAGCCGTACTACAGCCTGGTACTGTTCTTCCTTGACCTTCCCTCTGCCAAGTAACTTATTCCGTTACTTCAGAGTTAAGCTCACTCAAATTTTAGGACATGAGCAGAACACAGCCAGAGCCTTAGCCGGAACACAAGGTAAATGGCAGCTAGCCAAGTTCCCAGTAGAATCCTCATTCCCCTCTGAAACCCCCTGAGCCTAGCCTCCACTGTCCGCGTCTCTACTGGTAGCCTGATCTTCCAGACTTCCCGTGAGAAAGACCCATTCACCTCTCCCTGCAGCATTTGAGGGTCTCACTAACCTGCAGCTCCAAACATTCCCCCATTCCTCCTACCAACAAGTGCCAACAGCCCAAGAACTCTACAGTCAGGTTTATTTCCTAGTAACAGCCAAGACCCTGCTTCCTGGTACCAGCTTCCTGTATGAGCTACTTTTCTTGTTGCTATAAACAAATACCTAAGAAAAGAAACTTAGAGAACGGAGGGTTATTTTTGCCCGTGGTCTGAGGGGACACAGTATGCCCAGGCATGGCATCAGGTAGTTCCGTGGAGGCAGGAGTATGCAACAGGGGCTCCTCGCCTCACTTCTCAGTGAAACTAGAAGCACAGGGGAGATTCGATGTGGGAACAGGCCAGAAATCTCAAGGCCCATCTCCCAGTGACCCGCTTCCTCTGGTTAGACCCCCACCTAGCAATGATTCTGCAACCTTCCAAAGCAAAACCAGCAGTGCTAGTGACCCAATATTCAAGCACATGAGACTGTGGGGGGACGCTTCATTTTAAACCATAACAGTACTGTGCATGTATGTGTAGATGACAGATAGAGAGGTAGGTATGGATAGATGATATATAGATAGATTACAGATAGAGAGATAGATAAAGGATAATAGATAAGTGGACGCAGTTCCTTACAGTTAATTTAGGATGACCTAAGGGTTACATCTGACATCACTTCCTCATTCTCAGTTCAATACAATTGCCCCTGGGCTTACTGTCCAACCCATGTTTCCTATTTCCAAACTCCTGCTACTCCTCCTGCTTCTATACCCTTGTACACAAGGAGAAAAGGATTTGTGGATAATTTCGCTAAGATACAAAGGGCTCTGAATCTCATGAAATAGCCATTTATGTTTTTGTGCACTGAGCATTTTCTAGGGTATCTATTAGGTAGTCCCTAAGGACCTGGAGATACAGATGGTTCATTAGAATTCTCTGTTTATTTCAACTAGAAGAATTTACAGAGTACATGATTTATTAGGTAGCTATAGCAGACACATCTGGTGCCCCAAATCATGCCTACCTCTCCTTACATCTCTGATTTTAACCAGGTTGGAATAATTCAGTGCGGTCTCAGAGTTTTGCTTCACTTGGTAAGATTTTGCCTCTAGCCCATGCAGAGGATTTCCTCCGCTCCATGGCTTTCTTGGAACCTCACAAGTTATAGAGAGAAAGAGCAGGGGACAATTTGACCAGTATACAAGGACTGATGGATAAATACCCTCTCTTTCCCTACCATTGTATAGAGCATAGAGCATTGTAAAGAGCATACTATGTATTTCTTGGCTAGTGCAGTAGAATGAAGTGCTGTTGCCCAAAGCAACAGTGTTGAAATATCAGCTTATGTCATCCTTCCCGCTCTTCTATGACTCCCACCAAGGCCACCTTTGGGAGGAACCCAAACCACATGAGACTCGGAGATGAAATTCTTCCATGTATAAAACATCCACGGTTCATAGCCCATCTAGGTCCTGCTTCACACAGGACAGCTACTCCTGCTCCTATTTCTATGGCCTGTCTTCCTAGACACAAAAAAGACAGCAACTGTGATATACGTGTTCTATCACAGCGCCATCTAGTGGATGGGATGAATCAAGACTCTTGGCATCTAAGTGGCCACTGTATAAGATACTAAACACTGTTAATTTCACATTACATGAGATAGATAGATGCACTCAAGAGCAGGCAATCTTACCACCATCCTACCGAAGGTCAAAAAGATAAATGTTTGTGGCAGGATATTAAAAAGGTGGGATAATTTTATGACCTGTAAGTAACACAAGCTAAGACAATGAGAAAGATAATCAAATCTCATGCATGAGAAGACAAAAGCCTGTCACTGACAGGGTCAGGTAGATAGAGCTTTGCCTCCGAGTTTTGATTTAGCTGAGCATCAGGCCATATTAAACACACTAAGTTGACCCTCAATCAAGAGTACAGAAATCTGCCCTGACAGTCAGCACTAAATAGATCTTAGCATAAACATAAGGGATTAGTAACATGATATAATAGCAGCTACCATTTAATGAGGACTTATTAAGTCCCTGGATCTGGGGTAATTTTATCCATGTGATTTCATTCAATTGTCATGACAATTTTATAAGAATGCTATCAATAGCTCCTCAACTTTGTCACACAAAGAAAAAGAGGTTTGGAAAAATTACCAGTTTCTAAGGTCATCACTTAGGAACAGAAAAGGGTTGAAACGTAAGTCTATTTGGATACGAAGTCTGTTCCTTAACCTAGCTCATGTTTAATGCGGCTTTAGAAACTGTGGCTAATCTTATGCCAAGTACATTGTCAGAGATGAGTGGTAGCGAGAAGGACCTTCAATTCTGCATATGGATGCCGAACAGTCACAGTTATACATTGCCTCGGGTCATGTGGAAATGGCCTGCTGGAATTAAGACTTTCTGTTCGCTGGACTCTAGTCACAACATATATTCTTTCTCATGACTGACTTCTGCCAGCAATTAATTTATATCCTCAAGCAAATGATCTAATTGCCTTATCTTCGATTGTGGAGCTGAAAATGCTATTATTAGATAAGATTTGCTACTATGAACTATGAAAAAACTTAATTCAGTACCATCTTTGACAGTGACTTTCA
Source organism: Dipus sagitta (assembly GCA_036346955.1). Lineage (NCBI taxonomy): Eukaryota > Metazoa > Chordata > Mammalia > Rodentia > Dipodidae > Dipus > Dipus sagitta. The sequence goes on along the minus strand of CM070784.1, from coordinate 69,540,204 downwards.
CAGTTCAGCCAAGTTTGGGGAGTAATGTTCCAGCAAATGCAGACGCCACAGTGCATCTGAGCATGGAGTCAGGGATGACATAAACTGACCATGCTGGCGCACTTGAACCTGACTGCGACAGATTCCATCTCCCACTACGTCCCTCTTCTTAAGAATGAAGACAAGGGCTGAAGAGATGAGATGGCTTAGCAGTTAAGGCACTTGCCTGCAAAGCTAAAGGACCCAAGTTCAATTCCCTAGGACCCACATAAGCCAGATGCACAAGGTGGCACATGCGTCTGAAATTTGTTTGCAATGGCTGGGAGCCCTGGTGTGTCCATTCATTCTCTCTATCTATCTATCTATCTATCTATCTATCTATCTATCTATCTCTTCCTCCTTCCCTCTCTCAAATAAATAAATTAAAACAAAAAACAATCTAGGATGCTGGGCTTGGTGGTACACATCTTTAATCCTACCATTCCAGGGGCAGAGGGAAGAGGTTCACTGTGAGTTCAGGGCCAGCCTGGGACTACACAGTGAATTCCAGGCCAGCCTGGGCTAGAGTGAGACCCTACCTAAGAAAAAAAAAAAATTAAAAAGAATGAAGAAAAGCCCTCCTGGTTTCTGTCGAGCCTCCATGAACACAAACTTAGATAGGCTATTGAACCTTTCTGAGATGCGATTTTTTTTTTAATCATTGAATAAGAAAAATGAATTTCACCAAACAGTGGTGAGGATTGATCTAAGTTATTAACAACACATCACACACAGGGAAACTTCTATTTCTTTTCTTTATTTCCTTCCTCCATTTCATAAAGAATTTTGATGTGGCTTCTGAAAACAAACCTCAAGTGGTATCTCTCTTCCTCCTTTCTACAGCCCGATGAAGGAAGATTTCACAGCTACTTGAATACTGCACAGCGCTTTAGAAGCGAACGTGTTTGAAATATCTGGGCTTGGACAGTTTAGCAATAGCTAACAACTTACAAATGCAAATGTTGTCTGTTCCCGCAATGCACCTATGGGAAATTATCCTACAGATAAATAATGTATTATAAAGGTATGCATTAAAACATTAATTTCCATAAGAAAAGAGTTTTTTGAAATTTAAATGTCCATCCATTGAAGATTGGGCCATATGAGTTATGAGAGTTGGTGATCCATACAAGGGAAAATATAGAGCTAGAAAAAAATCCAGGAGGTATTTTAAAGTGAGGAAGGCAGAGTATAGAAATATATGTATAATACATGACTCTTATGTAAAATGAGGGAAATAAACATATGCTAATATTCGCTTGTACATGCAGAAAGACGGGGCTTGAGAGATGGCTCGGTGGTTATGGTGCTTGCCTGCAAAGCCTAACAACCCTGGTTCAATTCCCCAGCACCCACGTAAAGCCAGACAAACACAGTGGCACATGCGTCTGGAACACCCTCGCAGGCATGGCTATGACAAATATCCCCTTTGCAGTAGTTTGAATAAAATATTTCCCAACGGTTCATGAGTTTTAGAAACTTGGTGCCCAGCTGGTGGCAGTCTGGTAAAGTTGTGGGCCCTCTGGGGAGTGGAGCCTTGCTCGAGGAGGTGTGCTGCTGGCAGTGGGCTTTGCGGTGACACAGCCCAGCTCCAAGCCCAGCACTCAAAGTGCTTCCTTCCTGCCGCTGTGGAACCGTGGCGCCCGGCTGTCTCCTCCGGCAGTGCCTTCCCCTCCACGAAGAAACCTCCCTTCGAGACTGCGAGCTGAAATAAACCGCCTCCTTCCATCGGCTGCTTCCGGTCAGGTGTTTGATGCTAGCAACGAGAATCTGACTGCTACGTGGAAAGAATTTTCATACGTCTAGGCACTTTGGTTTCCCCCACCATGTTGGCACTGGCAGCAGTGGTGGGTACAGCCATTGGTGACATGCATGAATCAAGACCTCCCAGCAGTTTCTGATACTCCACTAGCATGACATTGAAGTGATTGTTGTTGTTTTTTTTTCATGCCCAGTGTGGAACTTGGAATGTATGTCCCCCATAGACTCAGCTGCTGTATCAAAACTGAGTTTGCAGGGCTAGAGAGAGAGCTCAGTGCTTGCCATTCTCTCTCCCTCCATCTTTCTCTCTATATCTGCCTCTTTACTTCTCTCTTCCTCTCATGTTCTCTCTCAAATAAATGAATTAATTAGAAAATGTTAAAACAGGGCTGGAGGCAGACAGAATGTAAGAGCCAAAGGAAGGGTAGGACTCCTTACAACGTGCTCCCTCCAGACATAAAATGGCCTGGATATACATGACCTCACAATGCCTGGCACTACCTACACAAGACCATCATAAGAGGAGGAAAAGATCATGACATCAAAATAAAAGAGAGATTGATTCAGAGCGGGAGGGGATATGATGGAGAATGGAGTTTCAAAGGGGAAAGTGGGGGGAGGGAGGGAATTACCATGGGATATTTTTTATAATCATGGAAGTTATTAATAAAAATTTGAAAAAAAAACAGGGCTGTAGAGGTGGCTTAGCAGTTAAGTGCTTGCCTGTGAAGCCTAAGGACCCCGATTCAAGGCTCGATTCCCCAGGATCCACGTCAGCCAGATGCACAAGGGGGCGCATGCATCTGGAGTTTGTTTGCAATGGCTGGAGGCCCTGGCGTGCCCATTCTCTCTCTCTCTCTCTCTCTCTCTCTCTCTCTCCCCTTTCTCTCTGTCACTTTCAAATAAATAAATAAAAATAAAAATAATTTAATTTAAAAATTTTTTTAAATATTAAAACAAATTGAGTTTGCAGCTTAACGGACAGACTCCTGAGATCAGCGGTGGGGGGCAGGGGAGGGGCTTAGGGTCGATCTGAATTCCAGCCTGAGGGAGCACAGAGAGGTTCTGAGCTCTGGCTGTGCTCCCTTGTGGTGCTGGCTGTTTGGTGGTGCCTCTCTGCTTGGATTCACGAATGGAAGCCGGCTTCCTCTGCCATGTGATGGAACATCCCCTGGATCTATAAGCTTGAGATAAATCCCTTCCTCCCGTAAACTGTGTCTGGTTTGGATGCTCATCCCAGCAACGTGGGGCTGACGACGACACCAAGCTTCTCTTAATGCCTTTACTCAGAGTACAAGCAATTAGTTGTATTAAATCTTGACCACTGAATACATGTAATTTTAATATTTTTGAGACAAAATAGAAAATCTATATAAAGGTATTAACACTGCATGACAAGGTTCAGAATGGGAGGTGTTATGTTGAGTTGAGTTCTATGCCGAATGAGCTTTTTCCCTATTGGAATAAGGCACACATGTTTAGGCATAGACGTTTGCCAGACATTAAACCTAGGTATTACAAAGATGTACAGAAATAGCAAGCCTGTCTGTTTAAAAACAACCCACAGTATACGTTAACACTTTTCTCATTATTTATTTGTTTTTCCACACACACACAAAAAAGGTTATATTGACTTGTCTTGGGTTTACATTTTGTATGAAATACAATAATAAATGTTCTTTACTTTTTCCATTTTAATTTTGATTTGTCAAGTGTAGGCGACTATATCTTATGTAAATAAAAGCTCTTTGGGGTCCTCAATTACTTTAAAAAATGGTGGTAAAACATAACATAACATCAAACGCACCCTTTTAGCCATTTTTAGGTGTGCAGTTCTAACACACTAAGGCACTCACAGTGTTTTGCAAGTATTATTGCTGCTCGTGTCCAGAAGATTTTAATCACCCAAGCAGAGGTTGCACACCATTAAACACTGACTCTCTCTCCCTCCCTCCCCCCTAGCCTCAGGGGTCTCTAGTCCTCTCCCCGGTGCTGTCTGGTTCACAGGCCCGGGTGTTCGAATACAGGGAATCACACGACGCTTATCCTTTTGCCTCTGGCTTCTCTCACTTACTATGTTTCCAGGTTTAGCCACTGTGTCACATGGATCGGAGATCCATTTCTTTTATGTACTAAATAGCATTCCATTGCGTAGCACGTACACTTTGTTTCTCTATGCACCTGTGAATGGAAATGGGTGTATATACTGGTACTTGAACCTTGTACATATACAAGTGTTAAATGTATGCAAGAGTTTGCACCCTCCGTTCTTTGGAGTAGAATTTCAGGATCTCTAGGGTTTGGGTTGTTCTCTTTCACCTGGCTTGTGTCTGAATTTCTGAGGACTCCTCGGCAGCTTTAGAACAGTGTAGAGTCTGAGACAAAAACAAAGTAACTGCTATTCTGGAACATTTTGGCTTGGTTCTGATAAACCCGGCTAGTTTTAAGAGACGAAACGACAGACACGAGGAAGTATCAGGCCCAGTTCCAGGTGGTGTTGTGAGGTCCTCCTAAGTGGTGTCTGTGTATCTCTCCTTCCTCACTTTCACTATGCAATTTTACTCTCTGTTAGCTTCACTTTCCCCCTTTCAAAGCTTTGAGAGCAGGATTCAAGAACATAAAGGTGAATGAAAAACATTTATACATTTAAAAAAAATTTTTTTATTCATTTGCAAGCAGAGAGAGATTGAAGAGAGATAGAGAGAATGGGCATGCCAGGGTCTCCAGCCACTGCAAATGAACTCCAGATCCACGCACCCCTTTGTGCATTCGGCTTTACATGGGTCCTGGGAAATCAACCCTGGGTTGGTAGGTTTTGAAGGCAAGCGCCTTAACCACTGAGCCAACTCTCCAGCCCCGTTCGTGATGTTTTCAAAAGAATCTGAAGACAGTTATTGATATGTTCTATAAGAAGATGAATAAATATTTCACTTAGGTGTCACCTCTGACGCTCTGTTAATGCTTTCCGAAGCTCTACATTGAGGGGTCATATAAAGGCTTCCAGCAGGACAAGACTTAATAGCAATGTAAGTGGGGTGTGGGAAGATCTGCCCTTAGACCAATGCTAAGCCTTTCTGCAGTGTGATGTTCCATGCAGGGAGGTGCAGTTACTTTTGTCATCAAATCTCATCCTTAATACTTTATCCTAAAGAAAAAATAAACCAATCCCCCTCTTATTAGTAAAGGGGATGTGCTTGTGTTACAGAACACAGCAGACAAGGAAACACAAATATTCCTTCTTCAGGCTGCATCCAAAGCCCCTGGAACCCTTCAAGATCAAAAGTTTCTCATAGGATTCTTCGTGGATTTTTACAAACACATCAATGCAATTTTATGATAATATGAGGCTGTTAGATTTGAAATGACTCACACTGCTTTCATCTGGGGACGCATTTCTTACCCAAGTAGCATTCAGAGACAAATATATACAGCCTACATTTTCATTTTATTTCCAGTTTCATGTCTTTGGTGGTATTTATAAAAAGCTACACATTGTTCAAAACTGAAAACTATTCACATTCACATTATTACATAATTTCTACAATCTTCCTTGTACAAATGGGCAGCTGTCTCATACCTAAGAAATTATAAGCAAGGTGAAAAAAATTAAAGATGCCTCAGGAAAAAAAAAAAAGACTAATGGCATACATTTGAATTGGAGAGTCTGGAATCAGTACAGCCTTCACTTCAGAGGGGGGAAAAAAGGAGATATTCATAAATTAAGTGTGGGTGCATGATTATCCATGCAGGTGGCATGATATGTTGGCATATCCTAGTAGCAATTTAACACAACACTGATCCATAGGTGTTGAATGTGGACGGAAGATGTGACTCCCAGAGACAGCCTTTTCTTTGTGCTGTTTACATTTGGCCAACAATTACAGAGCCTCAGAAAGCATCTGTCGTGTGCTTATCCTAAACCCACCCTGGAAGGTGTGGAGACAATAAACAAGAAATTGACATTCTTATTAAAATCCAAGTGATACTGCCTTCACAAAGGAAGAGAAAAATATTGCAATTTCTTGAAGACAAGTAAGGAGAGCGACGAATGTCTGTATGAGAAGAAGAGTGCGGCAGCGAGGAACACGGCGGGAACAAACCCTCGGCTGAGGCACAAACACGGCTACCCGGAACGGGCTAGCACGCCTTGCTTTGCAGAGCCACGCTCACATACATTATTTCATTTTATCCTCCCAAGGAGCCTGGGAGGTGGGTAAGTAAGTCAGGTTTCATTATCTCCAAGATTTGTCTAACTTACCACTGCTGTTTTATGATAGGGTTCATGGATCCAGAGAGAGAAGGATTACTGGTAATATGGCTCTGCCTGGGGACTCACACAAACTGGAGAGATGAGTTAACCCTGTCATGAAGGCCAGGAACAGTCCCTCTTACCTTGGGAGTCAGACTTCCCTTATACAAATATTTACCAGAAATATGAGTGGCAAACACATTTGTTCTACTGTATTGAAAGGGGGACTTCCACGCAAGGTACTGTGAACTGGCCAGGACAAAGTATAACCAAGATGTGACCCCAGTGACTATGCACCACAAAAGGTCTGACATCATTTTCTCACTGCCTTCTTAATTCCTTATCACACTGAACCCCCTCTCACACCTCTAAATCAGAAATCAAGAGGAGGAGGATAGGAATATTTTAGGTGAGACAATTCAATGAAGAGAAATTGCCTTCTAGAAACCAAGACCCTGTGCATGTTTCATCTAATACTAACGTGCTTTATTTAGGTTACACCTTAGCAGAAATTCAAATGAAGAGCATTTGCTAAGCACTAGCAGCATACTTGGCAGTGTAAGGACATTCGCATATAAAATGCTAGCTTGGTACTCTCATTTTCTGGTCACAGCAGCTTCTTTTTTCAGATGGTAGTGACCACTGGGGAGACTCAGAACTCCTCAAATTGCTGAGAAGAAATGATGACGGTGTGGTTAGCACTGAGTGAGACATCTCTATCACATACCCCAAGGCTCGGAGACCATTGCAGAGAGGTGGCCGAAGGAACGTAAGCACCAAAGGCTGAAAAGGAGTGCTTGGGGATGCTGCCTCCCGGGCACAAAGTGGCCATGGAATTCATGATCTCACCGAGGCTGCTGCTACCTGAGACCTGCACTGTGGGAGCGGGGGAAATGACGGCATCCAAATAGACCAGGGTCTAGTTGGAAAGAAGAAGAGATTCAGTAGATGGGGAACAGGGGATACAGATTGGTGGTGGGAGGGGATTATGATCATGGTGTATTATGTGTATATATAGAGGTTGTCAATAAAACGTTAAATAAATACCAGCTTGATCACACTGTGTTTCCTTCTGTTACAGTGAGTAGTATTGCTCTAGAGGTGGAAGCAGACAATACCTACAGTCAGCTATACACCTGTACACCCATTTTGACTATATTCTTCTAGCTGCCTTATGGCTGGAGACTGCTAAATATTTCAGCTACCATCCCTGACACAACTGTTTGATATTTTCTTTTCTTCGTTTTCTTTTAAAGTTTTATCTATTTATTTGAGAGAGAGAGAGAGAGAGAGAGGAAAAAAGAGGGAAAGGGAGAGAGAAAGAATGGGTACACCAGGGCCTCCAGCCACTGGAAACGAAATCCAAACACATGCGCCACCTTGTGCATCTGGATTCACATCTGGGTGCTGGGGAATGGAACCTCAGTCCTTGGGCTTTGCAGGCAAGCGCCTTACCTGATAAGCCATCACTCCAGCTCCTCTTTTCTTTTCTGCCTGCTTGAAATCAAACACGCATGATGAAGCCTTTATACATGTAACTGTGCATTTGCATATATGTAAGTCATGTGCACACACAGTATGCATAATGAAACGGGGATCATAAAGCATTTCACCTTGTTGCTCAGGGAATCCCCGCCCAGGGCCCACTAGCTTCTGAACTCCCCACAAACCCTCTCACCAGGTTCGTGCCTTAAAGAAAAGTGCCTAAGCGTCTGTCCCCTTCACATGATCTTTTAGGATCAATCTCAGTGCTTCCGCTGACAGCTGACTTCTCTGGAGATAATAGCAGCGTTATACAGTCTAACACACTCAGATCCATATCGCAATCCGACAACTTTCCATGGTTCCTTACCGACTATTATCTTGGCCACAGTGGACCAAACCTGCCCAAAAGGGTTTCTTGCTTTCCCATTGTATTAGTCAGAAAGTCAACTTAAAGGAGGAAAGGTTTATCTAGGCTTACAGCTTTGCGTATCTGAAGCCGTGGTCAGTTGGTTCCATTGTTCTGGGCCTGAAGCATGGCAGAAATATCATGGTAGTGGGAAGGTATGGACAAGGCTTATATGGTGGGCAGGGAGCAGCAAGAGAGACGGGCAGGTAGACAAGAAGGGGGCAAAGTAAGACACCCTTTCAAGACTCGACCCCTTTCCTCCAACCAAGCTTCACCTGCCACAGCTCGACCCAATAGGCTTTTCGAATTCGAAGCCATCAACAGGTCACTGCATTCATGAGGGGATTGTCTTCATTATCTAGTCACTCCCCCAAGCCCCATCTTTGATCACTATGTGTGACTGAGACCAAGCCTTTGCTACATGAGCCCCTTGGGGAAACACTCCTTCTACAACCCATAACACTCATGCTTCCTGTTCGCCCACTCAGACCAGGAAATGGCGACTGGTGCCCCCCGGACGGTGTCCTGGAATCAGCAACGCATAGTCTACAGTAAGAGAGAATTATGTCTTTTGTTTGCAGGCGCTCTTTCAGAAGCCTGGGTGGTGGTTAGAAATCAGATGTCCCCTGTCAACCCCTGTGTCCTGAAAGTTTGGACCCCAGCTGATGGGAATTTGAGAGGTGGAGCCTCACTGGAGATGTGATACTGGGGGGGTGGACCTGGAGGTTCACTGGCCCCCTAGCTCACCAGTGTCTGGCTCACTCTCGTCCTAGGTGTTCCACCTGCCGTGGCAGACGTGCTGTCCAGCCTCTGCTCATGCCATCCTTTCCCTGCCATCAGGGAGCTGCCCCTCGAGACTGTGAGCCAGAATAAAGCCCTTCTTCCCATCTGCTGCTCTTGGTTGGCTGTTTTCTCCCAGCAATGAGAAAGTAACCACAACAGCCTGGAATTTGCACTCCAGCCCTCACCTTCCAACCAAGTGGCTTTAGAAAGTGTAATTTGGAGCCAGGTGCGGTGGCACGTGCTTTAAATCCCAGCAGTTGGGAGTCAGAAATAGGAGGATCGCCGTGAGTTTGAAGCCAGCCTGGGACTACAGAGTGAATCCCAAGTCAGCCTGGGCTAGAGTGGGACTCTGCCAAAAAAAGAAAAAGAAGAAAGAAAGGGAGGAAGGAAGGAAGGAAAGAAGGAAAGAAGGAAGGCTTTTATTGAACCTGGAGCTCACAATATTTGGTCACTATTTTACCAGCAAGCCCCAGTGATCTTCCTGTCTCTATTCCCCTCAGCACTAGGGTTACAAGCATTCACAGCTGTGCTTAAGTTTGATGTGGGTGCTGGAAATCAAGTTCAGATCTTTAGGCTTACCCTAATTACATTTTAAAAGTACTTTTATATTTGGGAGAGAGAGAAAAAGAATGATAAAAGAGAGTGCGTATGGGCACGCCTGGGCCTCCTACCACTGCAAACGAACTCCGGACGCACGGGCTACTTTGTGCACTCGGCTTTACTTGAGCGCTGGGGAAATGAACCTGGGCCATCTGGTTTGTAAATGATTTTAACCACTAAGCCATTTCTTCAGCCCGCTAGCGGCATATTTTAAAGCAAGATACTTTTACTTCAAGTTTGCTGCCTGCAATTATTTTGTAAATATTCTTGCTGTGCCCGGGCATGGTGGCACACGCCTTTAATCCCAGCACTTGGGAGGCAGAGGTAGGAGGATCGCCGTGAGTTTGAGGCCACCCTGAGACTCCATAGTGAATTCCAGGTCAGCCTGGGCTAGAGTGAAACCCTACCTCAAAAAATTATATATTCTTGCTATGGAAACATATGTTAATTTCCTGGGGCTGCCATAACTAAGTGCCATCAACTGGGCAACCCCAAAACAACAGAAATGTATTGTCTTTCGGTTCTGGAGGGTAGATGTCCAAAAGCAAGGTGCTTGCAGGACTGGAAGCTTTGTGGAGGGTTGGAGGGAGGATCTGGTGTGCCGGCCCCAACTTCTAGACCCTGGGGCAAGTATCGTCTTTCCTTCCCTTGGAGATGCATATCTCCAACTTCCAACTATTGTCAGATGGAATCTGTGTCCCCGTCCATATGTGACATCCCTTCTCTGTATGTCTCTGTGAATTTCTGTTATTTTAACAAAGACGCAAGTTACTGGTTTACAATCCACCATTCCTAATGCAGAACACCTCATCTAAATTTCAGAACATCTACATAGACATTTCTTTAAAAAATTAATATTTTATTTATTTTTATTTGAGAGAGGGAAGGAAGGAGAGCGAGAGAATGTGTGCACCAGGGCCTCTAGCCACTGCAAACAAACACCAGACACATGTGCCACCTTGTGCATCTAGCGTATGTGGGTCCTGTGAAATCATACCTGGGTCCTTAGGCTCCACAGGCAAATGCCTTAACCACTAAGTCATCTCTCCAGCCCCTTTTTTTTAATTTTTAAAAATATTTTGGATGTTCATTGGAGACAGAGAGACAGGCTGACAGACAGACAGGAAGACAATAAGGATGGGCATGCCAGGGACTCCTGCCACTGCAAAAGCACTCCAGATGCATGCCATGCATCACTGTGTACACCTGGCCTTCCAGGGGTACTGGGGAATGGAACCAGGCCATCAGACGTTGGAAGCAAGCACATTTAACCACTGAGCCGCCTCTCCAGTCCACAGACCTTATTTCTAAAGGAGGTTTCAATTACACGTTTCTGAAATCAGAACTTGAATGTATCTTTTTGAGCACTATAAAGCAATCTACATCACTATGATTTATTTTTAATTAAGTGTTAATAAGAGAAATCTCAGTACTAGGCATCTATGAGTCACTTTCTTTTCATCTTCAAGCCTTATTTGTTTATTTTGGTCTAATAGAACTGACCTGCACATAAAACTAAAGATATGCAGATATCTACCTACCATGTAGTAATTAATGCCCTGGGTTTCTATCCCTAAGTCACCGTTTCTCTCATTCTATTCCTTCTGTGTTGTGGATTGAATTGAGTCCTCCTAAAATTCATCTGTTGAAGCTCTAATCCTTCCCCCCATCAACATGAACTGCTTGGCCAGTTTGGGCTACTGTAACAAAATGCCACCAACAGACTAGCTTAAAAAACAAATGTTTCTTTCTCATAGTTCTAGAGACAAGGAGTCTCAGATCCAGGCGCCAGCAATGGTGGGTTCTGATTAGAGTCTTCTTCTGAGTGGCAGATGGACTACTTCTCCCGAGATGTGTGCATGGCATCGAGAGGGAAGAAAGCTCCCTCAGGGTCCTATTTATGAAGACACTGACTCTCCTCATGAGCGTGCCACTTTAAAGACCCATCTCCCCATACTATCTCACTTGAGGCTAGGAGATCAGAGAAAGACAAGCAGCCAGTCCAATGCAGTGATTGTATTTGACCTTTAAGGAGGGAAACGGAAGGCTGGAGAGATGGCCAAGTGCTTAAGGCGCTTGCCTGCAAAACCAAAGGACCCAGGTTCGATTCCCTAGTACCCACATAAAGCCAGATGCACAAGGTACAGAATGCATCTGGAGTTTGTTTGCAGTGGCTGCAGGCCCTGGCACACCTATTCTCTCTCCTTTTCTCACTCTCCCTCTCTCTCCCTCTCTCTTAAATAAAAAAAACTAACTAAATAAATAAAATATAAAGAGGGAAATGAGTTTCAAGGAGGTCATAAGGATGGTGCCCTAAGCCAATATGACTGGTGTCTTAAAAGGAGAGAGACATGAGCCGGGCGTGGTGGCGCACACCTTTAATCCCAGCACTCGGGAGGCAGAGGTAGGAAGATCGCCATGAGCTCATGGCCACCCTGAGACTACGTAGTGAATTCCAGGTCAGCCTGAGCTAGAATGAGACCATACCTCGAAACACACAAAAAAAGTAAAATAAAATAAAGGAGAGAGACACAAGATACCTCTTGGCACAGTGCTTGGCACAAAGATGACATAGCTAGAAGGTAGCCATCTGCAAGCCACAGATAAAAACTGCAGGCCACTTGATTTTCTAGTCTCCAGAACTCTGGGAGAATGTTTCAGTGCTGAAGCTCCCAGGCTCTGTTTTGTGCGGCCACCCAAACCCACTGAAACATTCTTCTCTGTACAATCTAGCTCCTGATCAGGGCTAAAGACTCTCACCCAAAGGTGTCATGGCTGGCCTTTCAGGGACTCCAGGTAGGCCTTCAAAGGGAAGTAGCATTTCACGTGTCCACAGGAAAACCACCATAGGCTTTCCCCACATTTTATTCCCACACTGTCGTTAAAGATCACTCCCCGTAGAGATGCCTCCCCAAGCCCAACACACGTGAGGTCCCTCTGACCTCACACCCAAGCAGGCGCTTCTAACCGCTGAGCCATGTCTCCAGCCCCCCTGACCTCGTGACCAGTCGATCACAGCCCTGCCCATCCTCTCTCACTAACATCTCTCACCCATGTCCCATCCTCTATACCACTGCCATTGCTGAAGCCCACACAGCCATTAACTTACCTGGGCCATTGCAACAAGCCTGCCAATTGGTCCCTATACCTTCACTCTTGACCCCATGGAAACTAGAGTTATGTATATACATTACGAATCTGATTTTGTCACTGTGCCACTTAAAGCCTATGCTATAGCCGAGCATGGCGGTTCATGCCTTTAATCCCAGCACTTGGGAGGCAAAGGTAGGAGGATCGCCAAGGTCAGTCTGGACTACAAAGTGAATTCCAGTTCAGCCTGGGCTAGAATGAGACCCCACCTTGAAAAAAACAAAAGCTTAGCAGACATGCCACTATTGCACCTGTTGGCTCATTTGGCCTGGCAGGCCAAATTTAAGGCTTGCAGTGCCCACTGTTGAGTATCTTCACTGGTTATTTCTCCCTCTCCCATTGAACTGCATGCAGCATGGCTTTTTCCAGCTTTCTGTCAGCTACTCTATCACATCTTCCACGGCTTGGGGTCCATTGAGGAAGAGGTGGCGGAAAGAATATAAGAGCCAAAGAAAGGGTAGGACTCCTTACAACGTGCTCCTCCAGACACAAAATGACCTGGATATCCATGACCTCACAGTGCCTGACACTATCTACACAAGACCATCATAACAGGAAGAAAAGATCATGACATCAAAATAAAAGGGAGAGTGGTTGTGAGGGGGAGGGGATATGATGGAGAGCGGAGTTTCACAGGAGAAAGTGGGGGGGAGGAGGGAATTACCATGGAATATTGTTTACAATCATGAAAGTTGTCAATAAAAAAATTAAAATTGAAATTAAAAGACAACAGCAAAAGCCTGTGCCCCGTTTCCCTCACCCTCAGCACCTTCACATGCTCACAACACCGTCCCTGTCATCCGCTCTCCCTGGTCTCTGGTCCCCACCTGTCTTTAGTGCTCTGCTGCTAACATCGGACAGTTTGGACACAGATACTGGTCGCAGGTCGCTTCTTCCCCCATGCCAGTATTTCTGCCACGAGTGCATCTTCTGTTCCTTCCTAACTTCTTCTCGACGTAGGGTCTTACTCGAGCCCAGGTTGACCTGGAACTCACTCCAGGCTGGCCTTGAACTCACAAAGATCCCTTACCTCTACCTCCTGAGTGCCTGGATTAAAGGCATGTGCCGCCATGCCTGGCTCACTTCCTAACTTCTATCAGCCTCAGGTTACTGTGCCCTTCGGGTAGCCTGTGAGTGACAGGCGAGGCAAAGCGTGCGTGACCAGAGCTCCTGAGTGCGTGCAAATGAACTCCTGAGTGATGAATAACGTGCATTTTAAAGCATGTATAGTGGCGACCCACATTCCTAGCACGGAGCGGGTGCTAAAGAAACGCTAAGGAGGGGCTAAGGAGACAGCTCAGTCAGAGGAGGGCTTACTGCACAAGCATGAGAAAATGAGCTTGACCCCTCATGCCCAGTAAAGTATGTGCCTGCGATCCCCACACAAGAGACAGGAGGAGCCCGGGGGTTCCTGGCTGGCTAGTCTAGCCTAAGCAATGAGATCCATGCTCACTGAGGGACCTCGTCTCCAAAAAGAAGGTGGAGAGCAACTGAGGGAGGCACCCACCGTCAAGCTCTGGCCCACACATGCACACACACGCATGTGCACCCATACACACACATGCGCACACACTAACATGTACACACACATGCACCACCAAAGAAAAGAAAGAAAAGAAAAAGAAAAAAGAAATGTTAAGAAATTCTGACTGAATGAACAAAGGCAAGAATACTTTATTAATTCTGGGCTGGAGAGATGGCTTCATGGTTAAGGCATCTGCCTGCGAAGCCTAAGGACCCAGGTTTGGATTCCCCAGTACCCATGTAAAGCCAGATGCACAGGGTGGTGGATGAATCTGAAGTTCATTTGCAGTGGCTAAAGTCCCTGGTGGGTCTATTCTGCCTTTCTTCCTCTCTCTCTCTCTCTCTCTCTCTCTCTCTCTCTCTCTCTCTCTCTCTCACCCTCTCTCTCTCTTTCTCTCTCTCTCTCTCTCTCTGTATCTATCAAATAAATAATTTTTAAAGCATTCCTACAAGGGCCACTAACAAAGAAAGGACCATGTAGTTGTGACATAATATCTCGATTATTATACTCTTTTGTATAGACCAGGGTTTCTCCATCCTGACATTGGTGCCTGGCCAGCCCTGACCTTCTAGATGCCAACAGTTTCCCACCTCCCAGGCGCTACACAGAAGGTCTCCAAACTCTGCCCTGGTGTCCCCTGGCCAGGGACAAGTGAGCCCTGTGAGGGTGAGGGGAAGGATGGAGTTTCAACACAACTCCAAAGGCAGAGATTCCCAGAACATTTCATTTGGTCCCTCAGGATATCAACTAGTCTTTGTAAGAACAAATCTGCCATAGCTTATCATATGTTTTTAAAGGCATTTAAATCAAGCGTACGTAAAACCTTTAAGAGTTTTTCTAATATAATTACCTTGTAAAAAGATGAGATCATGTCATTTATTGTTCTATAAAAATGTAGGGTTGTTTAAAAAAAAAGCATATATGTGCTGATTCTCATTTGGAAAGGAAAGAGGTCTATAATTTAATTTGAAAGCTTCTCCCCTCTGCCTAACAGAGAGGGGGGGAGTGAAGGAGGAAGGAGGGAGAGGGAGGGAAGAGGAATGAGGCTGTTCAGCCCAAATGGGGGAAGGGAGATTTTTCTGTTAACTCCCTATATCCTTTCTCTCTGCCTAATTCTAAGCCATGTTATTGACCAGTGTGGTCAACATTAAGGAACTAACAGGGAACTCTATTACACAGCCTGGTCAAACAAAGGGCAATCTAATATTCTGGTGGACACCATTTCAGATAGTTGAAGTCACAGATTAATAAATACACCAAACATAAAAACTACACTAGCATATTCTAAAAGTGCTTTGAGACAAAGGTAACACTTCGTATGTGCCAGGATACATGGAAGTTTTTAATGAATCACACAGATGTGAACTCTATTCTCTGAAAGTTTATGATCTAGTTGGGAGATATAAAAATTAATGAAATAGTCACACTGATGGGGGGATAATTACAAATTGAATAAATGCTCTGCAGAAAAGTAATTAAGGAACCTGACCTACACTTGAGGAAGTGACATTTGAATTTAGACCTGAAGAAGGGAATCTAAGGAATTAACTAGGAGAGTGGCCCCACATGGAGGGGATGGCGTGAGTCGCTGCCCGTGGCGACAGGAACCGAAACAAGAACAGAGGAGGGATGACGTGCTGGGGAGGAGAAAAAGACCTGGTGGGTGAGGGAGATGCACAAGCTAAGAAACTATTCAGCCCATGTTACCAGGCTTGGTTGTTGAAGCAGGGCAAGAAGAATGTATGTAGTGAGAGCTTAGTGTCTTTCCCAGATCCAGACCCTTTGTTCTTTGCAAGCTCTGGCAAAAGAACAATTCCTGTTCTACAACGTGTGGGAACTCTGAAAACACTATGTCTGGTAAAAGAAGCTGGCCACTAGGTAAGAGAAGTCTGCCCCAATGGCCACTGCCATATGAAATGTTCAAACAGGCAAATCCATAGAGACAGAAAGACCAGTGGTTGCCAAGGGCTGGGGTGAGGGGAACAGGGAGTGACTGGTACTGGCCATTGGACTCCTTTGGGTATGAAGAAAATCATCTAGAATTAGACAGTGGTCATGGTTGAGCTCAGCAGATAGAACAACCAATGAATCAAACACTTTATAAGGGTGAACTTTGTAGCATGTTAATTAGATCTCAATGAAGCTGTCACACCCCCCCCCAAAAAAAAGCAAATATGTCTTAAGACACAATAGGTTCTAAATTCCAAGCAAATAAAAGGTGAAGAGCTGGTGTTAAACATTCTTAATGTCAAAGTCATGTTCTTTAAAATGGCCCTGGCAATCAAAAATTCAGTTCTTTGAACTTGAAGAATTATTTTGAAAACAAGAGAGCTCCATCGCTCCCAGTCCCAGTTGTCGAAGACAAGGATGAGCCCCGCCATGGGCAGTCAGGTCAACTGGAATTCCACCATTCTTCCAACTAAGTCACATGGTGGATTCTACCTTTTAGCACAATTTTCATTTTCTACCCAGACAGCCACTTAGAAGAGATGTGACACCAATCTTGATTTCCAGCCTTAGCTTCCTGTATGAATCCAGTGAGGAAGTAATTGTGCAATGATGTGTAAACCTCAACTGCCCCACCATTATCCTCACAGACGACTGTTATGTGAGCTCCCTGTGCACTGGACTAGAATACCACTCACACTGCCCTTTAACAAATACAAGGTGTGTGTATCTACCTCTAACAACCACAACATTGACCCTTCCTGTGACTTTTTTAAAAGTCTCTCTTTTTTTTGTATTTTATTTATTTATTTGCAAGCAGAGAAGAGAGAGAAAGAGAGGGCTGGAGAGATGGCTTAGCGGTTAAGTGCTTGCCTGTGAAGCCTAAGGACCCCGGTTCGAGGCTCGATTCCCCAGGACCCACGTTAGCCAGATGCACAAGGGGGCGCACGCGTCTGGAGTTCTGTTTGCAGTGGCTGGAAGCCCTGGCGCGCCCATTCCCTCTCTCTCTCTATCTGCCTCTTTCTCTGTCTGTCACTTTCAAATAAATAAAAAAAAAAAAATTTTAATAAATAAATAAATAAAATTAAAAAAAAAGAAAAGAAAGAGAGAGAGAGAGAGAGAGAAGGTAAGAGAATGCATGGGTACACCAAGGCCTCCAGCCACTACAAACGAGCTCCGGGAAGATAGAAGATAGAAGATAGGACACTGGAGGTGTGTCCTCAAAGGGGAATGTGGGGACCTACCTTCCTCCTTTGCCTTCCAACCATGAGGTGAGTGTCACCCTTCCACCTGTTTCCCTGTCAAGTGCCACCTCCATAGGGTCAACACCCACAGGGCAATTGAGACTTCGAAAGCCATAACCCAAAAAAAAAAAAAAAATTCTCAAACGTGTTGATGACCTCCAGTATTTGTCATAGTAACAGAGAGAAGACACACATCCCACTCCTTGTGGGCCTCCCTAAGCCCTGCTGAGCGCTTTGAAAATCACGCCTGGACTAAATTGCTGATGCATTACCATAATTTGGTTCTATCATCTACTTCCTGCTGGAATTCTGACAAGCGCCCACATTGGGAATGGCACGCCGATTTTGTAGTTTCAGTGATCTCACTTTTCTGTGGTTTCTCAGCCCCACGTTTATCCTATGTGACTGACGCTACGACTCCCTACTTGACAGGGGAGGAAAAGGAAGAGTCGGAGAGGTTAAGTAACTTGACCAAGATCCCACGGCTCGTAAGAACCCAGCGAACCTGGAAGCGACATCTGTCTTCTCATTGTGTGTATCTAGGATGCCTCGCCTCTGGTCTGGACTACGGCTTCCACACTTGCTCTCTTACACTGTTTCCTCCGCACACCCGCTCTACGGACCTGGGAAGGGAAGTAAGAAGCCCGTGAAATAACGCACAATACGACGGTTAATGTGGTCAGCTTGATGGGCTCTAGACTCACCTGGGAGACAAAGCTCTGGGAGTGTCTGTAAGAGGTTCTAGACTGAGTTCATTGAGGTGGGAAGATCCCTTAACTGTGAGGAGCTCCATCTCACGGGCTGAAGTCCAAGACTGAATAAAAAGGAGGAAGTGAGCTGAACACCAGTGTTTCTCTTTCTCTTTCACTCTCCATCTCTCTCTGTCCCCTGACTACAGATGCAATGTGACCAGATGCCTCCTGCCACCAAGGCTGACTGTCATGAAGGACCCTACCCCTCAGTCTGTAAGCCCAAAAAGCCCTTCCTCCTTAAGTTGCTTTTGTCAAGCATTTTATCAAAGCAATGAGGAAAGTGCCTAATATAGATGCATTAGTAAATAACCTTTATAGGGCTGGAGAGATGGCCCAGTGGTTAAGACACTGGCCTGCAAAGCCTAATGACCTGGGTTTGATTCCCCAGTACCCATGTAAAGCCAGATGCACAAAGTGGTATATGTATATGGAATTCATTTGCAGTAGCTAGAGGCCCTAGTGTGCCCATTCTCTCTCTCTCTCTTTTTCTCTCTCCTTGAAAATAAATATTGAAAGAAGACCTTTATAAATACATGAGCTTTTTTAAGACAAATAGATGATAAATAATAGATAGATAGAAGATAGATAGATGATTGGTAGATAGATAGATAGATAGATAGATAGTCAGACAGATGATACATTCTATGTTAAACAGAATATGGTCCCTTGGGGTTGGAGGATTTGGAAGATATTAGAGGAGTTGAATGTAGGGACCCAGTCCCTCTGGATCTAGCTTACCTATATTCCTGTGTACAACATCTCTCTGATACTCTAAGATGGGTGACACACTGACCCTATGCTCTACGGTATTTGTCTTACCATAGCAGGTAGCTCAACTTGCTTTCTCTTCCAGATTTCACATTCTACTTCTTATCACTGTCCATCAGCCCTTCTCCCTGTTACTAGACTGCAAGGTTCTGGAAGGTAAGAAATATACCTATTATTTTTATAGTGTCTGACATATGCCTGCAAAATGTGTCAGATTAATGTCAGATGCGCTACACGAAGTGCAATTGTTCTGAATGAAAAACCATGCCAAAGAACTCCCCTTCACGTGGCTCTCTCCCAAACATGAACTGTCAGGAATGATAGTGAAGAAATCCTTCAACTGAAGGATGGATGGTGACAGCCGAAATTACATCCAAACTAGAGTTCTGTAATTCCATATAATAGGAGTATAAATTTATCAGAAAATAAGTTGCTCACAAGAGTATGTTGTTAATAAGTCTTAAACTACCTTGTATACTTTTGACTCAGCCATGATCAAATACCTAATTATATTACAGATAATTACAGCCAGATTTCTCACAAACTGATGAAATGAAAATAAGGACTTTAATTTAGTTAATAGCATCCTCCCACTGCTAACTTCTTGGTTGTGATCAACATACTATGTTATTGTGTTGGTAAAATCTCCATCGTCAATTTGTCTACATCTAGAATCACCTAGAAGACAAATCTCTGGACATGTCTGTGAAGAAGTTTCTAGATTAGGTTAATTGAAGCGAGAAGACCCACCTTCCCATGGCCTGGGGTTCCAGACTGAATAACAAGGAGACGGTACTTAAGCCTTCGCATTCGCTGTTCTCGGCTTCCTGACTGGGCGCACAATGTGACCAGCTGGTGCCACCATGCCTTCCCCGCCGGGATGGACCGTTCCTTCAAACTGTGAGCCAAAATAAGCCTCCCTGCCTTGCCGCGCTCGCCAGGCATCTCGTCACAGCAGTGAGAAAGGAACTGATGGAGTTACCTAATCTGTTAACTTTAGGGGAGACTGGGTACGGTCGTTGCTGAGATGAACTTCCAAACCAGACACATTTAGGGGAAGAAGGGGTGTCTTCCAGGCTCACAGATCCAGGGGGAGGTTCGGCCAGTGGCCGAGGCAGCAGCCAGCCAGGCAGAGAGGAACAGCGAGGCCGGCAGCACGCCAGCACCACCAAATCGCAGCGAGCAGGGACTCCGGCAGAGCTCACAAGGTTCTGCTGGAAATCAGATCTGCCCCAAATACACCCCAGGATCTGTCCCCAGTGATACCTCCTCCAGCCAGGCAGACCCAATATTTTTGCTTAATTATTTATTTGAGAGAGAGAGAGAGAGACAGAGAGATGCAGAAACAAAAAGAGGCAAATAGAGCGAGAATGAGTGTACCAGGCTGTGGTGGTTTGATTCAGGTGTCCCCCATAAACTTAGGTGTTCTGAAGGCTAGGTTCCCAGCTGATGGAGATTTGGGAATTAATGCCTCCTGGAGGGAGTGTATTGTTGGGGGCAGGCTTATGGGTGTTATAGCCAGTGTCCCCGTGCCAGTGTTTGGCACACTCTCCTGTTGCTGTTGTCCACCCTATGTTGGCCAGGGGGTGATGTCCCCCCTCTGCTCATGCCATGGTTTTCCCCTATCATCATGGAGCTTCCCCTCGAGCCTGTAAGCCAAAAAATCAATCCTTTTTTCCCACAAGCTTCTCTTAGTTGGGTGATTTCTACCAGCAATGCAAACCTGACTGCAACACAAGGCCTCAAGCCACTGCAAACAAACTCCAGACGCATGTGCCACCATGTGCATCTGGCTTACATGGGTTCTAGGAAATGGAACTCAGGTCCTTGGACTTTGCAGGCTAGTGCCTTAACCACTGCAACGTCTCTCTGGCCCACAAACTTTTTTTAAAAATTATTTATTCATTTATTTATTTGTTTACATATTTGAGAGTGGGAGTTGAGAGAGAGAAAGAAAGAGAGAATGGGCATATCAGGGACTCTAACCACTGCAAGTGAACTCTAGACACATGCACCACCATGAGCATCTGGCTAACATGGGTACTGGGGACTCGAACCTAGGTCCTTCAGCTTCACAGACAAGCACCTTAACCACTCCAAAAGCTTTAATAAAAACACCTGAGTCTATAGATGACATATATTCAAACTACCACACTGGGTGAGGAGTCCCAAGAAAGGTTTATATCGCTTTCAAACCATTCCTGTAAATCTCAAATCACAGTTAAATAAAGCTACCCTACCGCACATTCTTTTAAAGGCAACTCTTAGAGTAGGTGCTAAAGTCCAGCGGAGTGCAATGAACAGCTTGCTAGATTACACAGGGTTGTGGAAATTTTGAGTTCGAGGAAATCTTGTCAGTGCTGGTGTGTCGGGCTGCTCTGGAGGGAATCCCTCAGATTGTCCCTGACAGCCGAGAGCTTTTGTAGGGACGTCTCTGGGAGTAGCAGTATGCCACTGGCCCAAAATGAATGGCTGGAGACATCTTTCTGCTTCTATCCATCAAGCGTCTCCCGATGATTCTCTGAAGCCACATGGTGACCCTTCAGGTACACAGAGCAAGTCGGCACCATCTCTCCTGCGGCTTTCCCTCCTTCCAGCACAATACCCCTGGTGCCTCACAGACGACGCAATGGCTTCTGAGCCTTGCTGTGACAGCTTATGAGATTTGTTTCATCAGCCATAGACTGTTCACCAGAGAAATTCTCATGTGGAAGGCAGTATGGCAAAGTGATATTAGAACTTCTCAAAATGAAATTAAATAAAGTTCCTTAAAGCCAAAGTATGAAAAGACATGAGATTCCCAAGTCTCAGAGTTATTTTAGGGGTAAAGTTTTAAATGTGTGCTTTCTATTGTCCCCAGGTTATATAGCGCATGACTGTCCCTGGCGTAATCATTTACAGAGCCATATATAGTAATGAACATAGCAACTGAGACTGGGAGTGTGTATCTATCACTTAAGAGTCTGATTGTGCAGTTGTTGGGATCATCCTGCTTTATGGATGAGCAAAAGCAGGCAGACAAGGTAACCATCTTGTCAAATAGAAATGGCACAGCTGGGCTTTGAACCCTGATTATTCTGACTCCAAACCCATGACCTTAGTCCCTTGTGTTCTCCGGCCTCCCTGGGACAGTAGAAAGACTAGGTCACATCATTTCTTTCACTTGGCATCCTCCTCTGCGCCTGACAAACTTGAAAGCTTCCTGGAAAAAGATTCCCTTAAATAATCTGTCCTTGGGCTGGAGAGATGGCTTAGTGATTAAGCTATTTGCTTGCAAAGCCTAAGGACCCAAGTTCAATTCCCCAGTACCCAGGTAAGTCAGATGCATAAGGTGACACATGCGTCTGAGTTCATTTGCAGTGGCTAGAGACCTTGACACACCCATTCTCTCTGTCTCTCTCTCTCTCTCTCTCTCTCTGCATCTCTCTCTCTCTGATAATTAAAATACTTTTTTAAAAAGAATCTGTCCCTAATATCAATCCCCTGTGTATACATACAACATACCTTGCATATAACTAAGTCTCATTTAAACAATGGCACCCAGAAAAATGGGACTAGATCACTCTTAGTTCCCCAAAATTGGCCCTGCCTTTCTTTTCCTTCTTCCTTCCTTCCTTCCTTCCTTCCTTCCTTTTCTCTTCCTTCCTTCCTTCCTTCCCTTCCTTCATTCCCTTCATCCCTTCCCTTCCTTCCTTCCTTTCTCTCTCTCTCTTTGTTCTAATGACAGAGTCCATGACCGTGCACATGCTATGAACGTACTCCCTCACTGAGCTGTACACTAACCCCTTTTAAAAATCATTTTTGGAGGAGTGTGTGTGTGTGTGTGTGGTATATACAGAAGGAGCAGTCGCCTGGCAAGGCCTGGTCAGCAGCCCATGTCCAGTTCCATCCACCCAAGCCACTTCAGTGACACTCAACATCACAGCATGTGGTGGAACCCCTGGAGAAGGAGACCTCTCTGTTCCCTGATTGTAACTTTTTCATCACCAAGAGAGAACCAGCCATAGGGTTAAACCAATGGAAAGAAAGCTAAGAAAGAAAGAGATGAAAAGAGACACATTCCAGAAAAGTTCACTTTAGTGACAACGTGCAGCTGCTCTCTAGAGCTCACTGGTAACAGACCTCAGACACTCTTGGTCTCTGTGGCGCCTTCCTTTCTTCCTTTCTTCCTTTCTTCCTTTCTCCATTCCTCCCTCCCTCCCTCCCTTCCTTCCTTTCCTTCTTTTATTCTTTTCTTCTGCCCTCCCTCCATTCTTTCCATAGCTTCACTGAGATATCACTGGCATATTTAAAACTCACTGTCCTGTAAGTTTTGACATGTGTACACACCTGCTATTCAAACACCACAATCAAGAGAGAGAATATATCGAGTTCAAAGAATATTTCTGAACTACTTTGCAATCCATTCCTTTACCCCTCCCCATGCTGCCCCCTGTCTCCAAGCAACCACTGACCTGCTGTCCCTAGAGATGGTGTTATATTTACTACTAACATTTTCAATCAAAGGAATGATGCCGTCTGTATTCCTTTCGACTGGTTTCTTTTACTCAGCAT
The DNA here is from genome assembly GCA_036346955.1 of Dipus sagitta. Classification (NCBI taxonomy): domain Eukaryota; kingdom Metazoa; phylum Chordata; class Mammalia; order Rodentia; family Dipodidae; genus Dipus; species Dipus sagitta. The sequence continues at coordinate 69,516,962 of CM070784.1, read as the reverse complement.
GCTTATTTCCCAGATGCATCCATGACAAGGTGTGAATCTTGGTCTCTCACTCTCTACTGCTCAGCAGTTTGGCATTGTAGGCTTATGTCATTTTCTTGTTGATTACTACGTGGGTTTCTCAGGTTGTAGCTGTTTTGGATAAAGCACTATCAATATTTGGGTCCAAGTCTCTCTGTGGATATACGCTTTCATTTTGGCTGGGTAGACAATAGGAGTGAAAGTGAATCACATAATACATGCATATTTAAATTTTTTAAGGAGCTGCGAAATAGTTTTCCAAAGTGGTAGCACCAAGTTACATTCCCACCAGCAATGTGTGACAGTCCCCGTTCCATATTCCCACCAACATATGATATGTCAATCTTCTTAACTTTAACCATGTGTGGTGGTTTGATTCAGGTGTCCCCCCATAAACTCAGGTGTTCTCAATGCTATGTTCCCAGCTGGTGGAGATTTGGAAATTCGCCTCCTGAATGCAGTGTATTGTTGGGGACGGGCTTATGGGGGTTATAGCCAGTTTCCCTATGCCAGTGTTTGGCACACTCTCCTGTTGCTATTGTCCACCTGATGTGGGCCAGGGGGTGATGTCCTCTGCTGCTTGAAGTCACCAAACCTAACTCACCTTCACTAGGGGGAAATGAGGGATTCCGTGCCTTGTTGGAGACATGAGCCGTCTTTGCAAAGTGTTAATCCACCACACCTGTCTACCCGAGGGACTTCTCCAGCTTCCCTCAAAGATAACTCACTAAGCTTTGAGAAGTGGACAGGTGTGGTGGTTTGAGTCAGGTGTCCCCCACAAACTGAGGTGTTCTGAATGCCAGGTTCCCAGCTGATGGAGATTTGGGAATTAACGTCTCCTGGAGGGAGTGTATTGTTGGGGGCGGGCTTATAGTATTATAGCCAGTGTCCCCTTGCCAGTATTTGGCACTCTCCTTTGTTATTGTCCACCTTATGGTGGCCAGGGGGTGATGTCCACCCTCTGCTCATGTCGGTTTCCCCCTGCCATCGTGGAGCTTCCCCCTCGAGCCTGTAAGCCAAAATAAATCTCTTTTTCCCACAAGCTGCTCTTGGTTGGGTGATTTCTACCAGCAATGCGAACCTGACTGCAACAACAGGCAAAAGAGAGACATCTTTTCCTGTCTTCTCAACTAGTGAAGGGATGCCTAGTCACCTCAAACCCAGACAGAAAGCTGCTCTGTTCTTGGGCAGGCCGTGCTATGCCACCTTCTGCTCTCCATAGCTCTCCTCTCCCCAGTAACAAAACAGCAGACATTGGAATGAGCCCGATGTTTTACAGAGCGCGGCCTCGTAGACCTCATGGTCTATCTTTGTTCAGATTGTTGTGCTGTCTGTCCCTCCCCAGTGAGAATTCTGTATTATAAATTTTGGCATTTCTTTCCATCCTTACTGTCACCCTGGCCTGGAGAACTAAAGTACTTCTCATATCTATCTGTTGAATGAAGGAATGTAAGAAGATTAAAATTAGAATCAAGAAATAAGGAATTCTATGAGAAAGCATCATAATTAACCAAGAAAACTGGGTTTTTAAATGCCAACCTTTGAAAGCGATGCACTTTTTAGCAGGCGGTGGACGAGTCACAGAACTCCAGCTCTCCTCCAGGACCGTCGTTCGTCACCTCTACCTGTGATTCACTCTGAGCGTCCCTGGGACTGCGCTGTCGTCTATGCTCAGCAGACCAGTTGAAGGCAGAGCTGCTGACAGGCCACAGTGTAAATCGCAGGGCTGGGATGTCATTAGACATCTGGTCTCCTAGACACTGAGGCTTCCCTGTAGTGGGAAGAATCCGTAACGTTCTGGCCTCTAGGACCATATGGTTGTATTTAGAGATGCTAGCTGAAAGAAATGTTAGACTTTTTGTGTAAACTTTTTTTTCTTTGGGGGGGGGGCTGGTCCTCCTCCACAGAGTGGGGGGGGTGCTTGCTTCAGAATAAAAAATGACAACAAGAGTAATTAGTTCAAATCCTTTCCCTTGTCATTGATAAGGTTACCCTGTGCATGGAGTTGGTTAATTGAGAACCATCTTTCCTTAGGGTTAGGGATGCTGGGCAGATGCTCGGGGTGTGCAAGAGTATAATCTATGTGCTGTGATTTTGGACATGCCTATACCTGTCTTCCTCTGGGAGCTAACACGTTAAGAGTTAGCCTAGTTTTGTAAAATCTTCCCTTAAATAGAAACGAAATAAGAAACAAGAAGAAACTCCACTAGCAATAAACAGTGGAAGTCAAGGTTATTTTTAGCAACATCAAAAAAGTTAGATTCTTAGTATAGATTCAACTGAAAATCTTAAGGCTTATATTGAAAACTAGGAAATAGCCTGGGAGGTTTTAAGTTGGAAAGAAGGAGTTAAGTGGGAGGAGACAAAAAGTGACGGGAGGGGATTATGATCAACTTACATTATGTTCATGCATGAATGTTGCCAGCAATAAAGTTAAAAAAATAGGGCTGGAGAGATGGCTTAAGGCACTTGCTTGCAAAGCCAAAGGTCTCAGGTTCGGTTCCCCAGGACCCATATAAGCCAGATGTCCAAGGTGGTACATGCTACTGTAGTTCTTTTGCAGTGGCTAGAGGCCTTGACACACCCATTCTCCCTCTCTCTCTCTCCCTGCCTCTCTCTTTCTCTCTCTCAAATAAATAAAATTTAAAAATAAATAGAAATAGCAGAAGTATGAACTCCTTTGTGCATTTTAAGGCTCAGTATTGAGATGTGAATTCTTTAATCCCAGCTAAGTTATCAACAGACTACTTTTGCAAATAGCCTAAGTTACTTTGAGAATGGGGAACAGAGTTTAGAGAATGGCACTACTTGTTGTCCAGAACTGCTTCAGTGCTGCAGCCATCACAGCGGCCTGGTACTGGTACCAGGAGAGCTAAGTAGATCAATAGAACAAAATAGAAGTTCCAGAAATAGACCTACATTTATTAAGTCAATAGATGTTTGTCAAAAGCAATTCAAAGGGTAGTCTTTTTGAACAAATGGTGCTGGAACAAATATATATCCACATGCAACAAAAATGAGCATCAAGCTATAACTCATGCCATGGGTATAAATTAGCTTACAATGAACTATGGATCTAAATACGAACCCAAGAGTCATAAAACTTCTATAAGAAAACAGTAGACCATCTTTGTAACATTGAGCTTGATAAAATTAAATGTAGTAGTAAAACCACAATCCCTGAAAATATCAGTAAATTTGACATCTTCAAAGTCAAACCTTCAGCCCTTGCAGAGATGCCGGTGTAGAACGAAAAGATAAACCACAGACCAGAAGAAAATATTTCAAATCACGCATCTGAGGAAAGATTTAAAGCTAACATATAAGAAGAAGTCACGAAACCATGAATAAGAAAGCAACCCAGGGGCCGGAGAGATGTCTCAGTGGTTAAGGCCCTTGCCTGCAAAGTCTTAACATCCCAAGTTCAATTTCCCCAGTACCCATGTGAAGCCAGATGCACAAAGTGGAGCATGCATTTGGAGCTTGTTTGAGGCAGCTGGAGGCCCTGGCGTGCCTGTCTCTCTCTACTTCTCTCTGCTTGCAAATAGATAAACGGAAATATTTAAAATAAAGAAAGAAGACAATCCAATAGAATTATGAAAAAAAAAACAACATTTGAACAGATACTAAAAACCATAGATGGATGGGAAGACAAGCATGTAAAAGATGCTCATTATTATTGTCATGTTTTTTTTTCTTTTCTTTTTTCAACGTCATTATTGGGAAGTGTCAATGACAAGGCTGAGCAAATGCCATTATGCTTATTAGCATGGTGTTGCAGTCAGGTTCGCATTGCTGCTAGAAATGACCCAGCCAAGAGCAGCTTGTGGGGAAAAAACAGAGGTTTATTTTGGCTTACAGGCTCCAGGGGGAAGCTCCACGATGGCAGGGGGAAACCTACATGAGCAGAGGGTGGACATCACCCCCTGGCCACCATAAGGTGGACAATAACAAAGGAGAGTGCCAAACACTGGCAAGGGGACACTGGCTATAATACTATAAGCCCACCCCCAACAATACACTCCCTCCAGGAGACGTTAATTCCCAAATCTCCATCAGCTGGGAACCTGGCATTCAGAACACCTCAGTTTATGGGGGACACCTGACTCAAACCACCACACCTGTCCACTTCTCAAAGCTTAGTGAGTTATCTTTGAGGGAAGCTGGAGAAGTCCCTCGGGTAGACAGGTGTGGTGCCTCATTTCCCCCTAGTGAAGGTGAGTTAGGTTTGGTGACTTCAAGCAGCAGAGCATGCCAGGCAAGGCCTCTTCCTAGCACCTCTTCTGGTGCTGCAATGGAACAGAGCTGTCATTTACAGGGATTCAAGGTTTCCTTTGGCTCCTGGTTTTAGAGGCTGGAAGTCCAAGACAGGCTTCTCATGCATGGTTTCATGCTGCCTCTTAAGTGGCGGAAAAGCAAAAGGCCATGTGGGCACAGGGAAGAGAAGATGAGGCACCAAACAGGGCAGCCTCACTTCCTCGTGACATAGCTTCCGACCCATTCCAGAGAGAGGACGGACCCCTCTCGGCCTCATCACCTCTTAAAGACCCCAACACTACCACAAGAGCAATCAAGTTTCAACATGAGTTTTACAAGAGACACACCAAAGCCAGACCACAGAAACGTATTACAAGATTATATCAGTGATGGTTCAGCAGTTAAAGACACTTGCTGGCAAAGCCTGATGTCCCGAGTTTGATTCCTTAGTACCTATGTAAAGCCAGATGCATGAAGTGGCACATGTGTCTGGATTACCTTTGCAGTGTCAGGAGACCCTGTCTTGCCCATACTCACTCTCTCTCTGTGTCCCTATCTCTCTCTCTCTCTCTTTAAATATTTTATTTATTTATTTGAGAGAGAGAGAGCAGAAGACAGAGAGGAGAGAATGGGTGTGCCAGGGTTTCCAGCCACTGCAAACGAACTTCAGATGCATGCGCCCCCTTGTGCATCTGGCTTACGTGGGTCCTGAGGAATCTAACGGTGGTCCTTAGGCTTTGCAGGCAAACACCTTAACCACTAAGCTATTTCCCCAGCTCCTCTCTCTCTCTCTCTCTCTCTCTCTCTCTCTTTAATAAATAAAAATATAAAAAGAGTGGTAGCTACTCTTCTACCTAGAACACACATACAGGAGCCCTGCATAACCCTGTAAACATTTCCCCTGCCCTGAGGGTGCTGTACTATAGGGAGGTCACCCTGGCCAGGCAGAGACCTGTGGAGAAGACCTAAGACTACATAACAAGAGCCACAGGCTTGGCGGAAAGGAGTGAAAGACCCGCATCCAGACCCACCCAGCTGAGCCTTTCCCAAATGACTGACCCACAGAAAGCAGGAAAGATACTAATTACCTTGTTTAAGCAACTTACTAGAGTGGCAGGGAAACCGTTGACACAGCGATGGGTAACCAGAACACAGGGATAAGAAGTGACCAAGAGTGGGGCACGGTGGCATACACCTACCTCTAGTCCAAACACTTAGGAATTGGAGGCAGGAGGATCCGGAGTTCAAGATCACCCTGGCTACATGATCTTAGCTCAAAAAAAAAAAAAAAAGGACCTTGGCTATTTTCATTGTTCTTTTTTTGTTGTTTTTGTTTTTGTTTTTCAAGGTAAGGTCTCACTCTAGCAGAGGCTGGCCTGGAATTCACTATATAGTCTCAGGGTGGCCTCAAACTCACGGTGATCCTCCTACCTCTGCCTCCCAAGTGCTAGGATTAAAGGCATGCACCACCATACCCTGATTTTCATTGTTCTTTAAAAAAAATTTTTTGTGCTGCACATGGTGGCTCACGCCTATAATCCAAGCACTTGGAAGGCAGAGGTAGGAGGATCGCCATGAGTTTGAGGTCAGCCTGAGACTACATAGTGAATTCCAGATAAGCCTGGGCTAGAGTGAAACCTTATCTTTAAAACCACTCTACACTTATGAGAGAGAGAAAAAAGAGAATATAGCATCCTAGGGCCTCTTATACCTGCAAAAGAAATCCAGACACATGTGCCACTTGGAGCATCTGGCTTTATGTGGGTACAGGGGAATCGAACCCTGGCCAGCAGACTTTGCAGGCAGATGCCTTCATCTAGTCCACCGTCTTCCCAGCCATGTCCCTCATTGTCCATATGTCGCATCAGATTTAGATTTAGTAGACATGAAGCCAGGCGTGGTGGCGCACGCCTTCAATCCCAGCACTCAGGGAGGCAGAGGTAGGAGGATCGCCTGTGTGTTCGAGGCCACCCTGGGACTACATAGTGAATTCCAGGTCAAAAAAAACAAAAAACAAAACAAAAAAAGACACAGTCTGACAAGGGCTATTGTACCTAGAGGTGAACATGACCCCACAATGCGAATGAGGCGGCCAGGGTAAACTAAACAGCAGGGTGGACTCTAAACAACTGAATAAGGAGACAGACAGAACTGGGCCCACAGAGCTGAGTGAGACAGGACCACCATGCAAGCAGAGTCCTCCCATGTCAGCCTCTTGGGATAACAGGTGTATACCACCTGTGCCTGTCTTGGATGGGTGAATTCTTCAATTACTTTTTAGTGAGAACTTAGTATGAGGGTAGCCTTGGTTTTAAGTTCTTCCACCTATAAATCTTTTCTGCCTCCTAATAGCCCTACATGTAAGTTACTATCATTCTACTTTGAACAGGTAAAAACACGGATAATTTGGTTAACAAATCTCCCAGTGGTTAGTAATTGGTGGAGGCAGGTAGGGGCAGACAGTCTGGCTCCATTACACTTTACAGTTTTTTTTTTGCATTAGACAACCCTTACAGGTGACCTATAAGAATGGCATAAAACTAAAATTTAGCTTTGTCCTACTAAGCCCTTATCAACATGCCTTAAAAAAAAAATTCCTTTCTTAGCTGACACTACCTACCCAGGACCTGCATAACAGGAGGGGGAAAAAATGATGCCGTCAAAAATCAGAAAAAGAGAGACTACTTGGAAAGAAGAAGGAATTCAGTGGAGGGGAGACTGGAGAGGGAGAAAAGAGAAGGTGTTGGGAGGGGTTTGAACATAGCATGCTGCCTATATACACAGAAGTTGTCAACCAAAGGTTAGAAGCGCAGAACAATCGTGATTTATCAACAAGACAAGGCTAGCTGACTCTCTGACAGGAGCTGAGCCACCCCTCACACAGCAGCCAGGGCCCAGGTGAAAGCACAGAGGAATCAGCGAGATGAGCAAGAGTGCTGCTTCCACGGCAAGCCTGACAACCTGCGCCCGGGTGATGGCGAGAGACACGGAGGAGACTCAAAACGCTCCACAGGAGAAATCCAGAAGCTGCTGAGAGCTCAGCACTAACGTAGACTTAAGCACACCCACAAGGGCTCGGGGGATTTTGCAGAACAGGAAGCAGAATGAATGTGAGAGCCACAGGGTGGGAGGGACGATCCAGAGACACAGCTCTCCTCACATTGACTGACTGCTGCTCTCACAACTCATAACCCACAACGCCATGGTGAATACCAGCAACCCCACTAAGGAGGCCCCTCTGTGGAGCCTGGGCAGGGAGGAGGGAAACGATGGTACCAGGATATCACGTGTCCATACAAAGTTTCTACTTAATAATTTAAAAAAATGTTTTTTAAAGTTAAAAATACCATTCATTATATCTCATGATTATGGGGCCCCAAGCTTCCAGAACTAAGGCAAGTGAAATGGTAGTAGAGGCCGTAGCATTATGGGGGAAGGGCAGGTCTCCAGATCTAAGATTCTCCCTGTTAGCAGTGTTCATTTGCTCAGGGGCTAGACAAAATAAAGACACAAACACACACACAAAACACAACAAATGTGTCAGTAAATAATTTGGTATCATCATCTAGGAAACAATGTGAGAATGTTTTGGGTTTTTTTTTTTCAATGTGTTGTCCTAGGGTCGTCCACATCTCTCTACTTAACTACAGGCACTTGCTTCAGTACACTTCATTATAAATTAATTTAGGTCTGCTCAGAAAAATCCTACCAGGGGGAATTCACAAGGAATGAGGAGTAACTGATCATTCCCCATCTCCAGATTCTGTCTCGTGTGTCCCCCAGTTGTCTCTGCCTCAGTGAAGACTGCCTCCGCCCCCCCCATCATCACCACCACACACTGAAGCAAGATTAATGCTACATGCACTTTTGCCACTGGAATTGGGGGGGACCATGCCAGCCACTTGCTATTTACCTCCCATGACCCCCCCTTCTCTCTGACAGCCCTGGAAATGCTGACTGATTTGAAGTGTGGGTGGTGGGAGAGTGGGAGGTGTTAACAAAAGTCCCCTGTCCCCCAATCCCCGCGCCAAGCTGCTGCGTATATTAAGCCACCCCACCACTCTCTCCATATCCGTCCAAGGCAGGAGCATATGGAGTCTCCCCATGTGTTTTAATTCATTTCTCCCTTCATTCTTACACTCAGAAGGAACTGGGGAAGGTTAGATAAAACTGCGGCTTAATAAGGGGTTACTGAGTGTGTAATTGCTCACAGAGTGTTTGAGAGTGATAGGCCACTGCTCGGAGCCAAGCTTACTTGAAGGAATCTCACAGAACTGCCCAAAGACTGAAATTCCATCCATTCATGGTTATTTGAATAACACACCAAAGATTAAGGAGCGTGGTCTAATGAAAGCCTTCTCCTGTCACCTCATCTCAGACGGAGCAGCGCATTCACAAGTTCAAGGTTTCATCTCAGAGCAGGAGCTGAGGACTCTCGAACCTTCTTTCCCACAATAGAGTTATCAAGCAAGTAGAATGTGATCTTAGAGGCCAGGTTTGTAGGTATAACAATGCTCTGTCAGATTGGTTTTCAGAGCTTAAGCGATCTGGGGCTGGGAGAAAAGAAACCCATTTATGAATAGTTTCATATCCACCATGCAATCTTATGTGGGGGAAGAAAACAGCCCTAACAAAGTCAGAGGCTAATCACTCTGGGCTAGAAAGAGCCACTGAATTAGATCCAGGTAATGTCACCAGCTAAAGCTAAGGTACTACACTGTGTGTAAGCCCGCTCACCCTCCATCTTCACAACCTGCAGTTGGGACCAGTAAAGACATTCCCCTCAATACAGACAACGCACTTATCCAGGGAGGTATTACACTCTGTTACGCTATGGTCCATTTGCTGGCCTGGGAAAGTAGAGCCAGCTGGATACTTTCAACATCCATAAACACTACAACATAATCGGCCGGTGTAAAATATACCATCCCTGTACAGAGAGTACTTAACGTCATATCCTTCACCAAGACACACCATGTCTTGTAATCCCTTTAACATACATAACCTCGACATGTCAAAGCGGCAAGGGCTGAAGAAAACATAAAGCTATAAAAGTAAGCAAAAATATTATTTGGCTATCAGCGTTCTCCTTTTTCCTGGATGGTAAGGGGAGGGTTATGTTGAAACAGTAGGTGGTTTTAATATAACGACATCTTAGGTGGCAAGCATGTGTGGGGCCTGGTGTGTGTGGTATGTGCACATGCGTGTGCAGATGCTGTCTGTCAGAAAGCCCCAGAAATTCTCCAGTCACCGGCTTCTTGCTTAGGTTCTGGGGAGTTGAGCTAGGCTATATCTAGCCTGAGAGGACTTCATACTCAGGCAGCAAATGCTCTTAACTGCCAAGCCATTTCCCCAGCCCTCGTTGATCTTTCCATTCATATTTTTTAGTTAAAAAAAATAAAATAGGGCCAGGTGTGGTGTGCATGCCTTTAATCCCAGCAATTGGGAGGCAGAACTAGGAGGCTCGCCATGAGTTCAAGGCCAGTCTGTGACTATATAGTGAATTCCAGGTCAGCCTGGGTAGAGTGAGATCCTACCTCGAAAAATAAAAATAAATAAATAAAATATCAAATAATGTTAAGAATGTATAAAGCTATAAAAATTACCACCATTCCAACATGCCACTCACATGGTACTTAAATACATTATTTGAAATAAGGAGGCATCGTACTGTTCTCTCTTCCTACTATTGTTTAGAGTCTTTTGCTCAAAATGATTTTTTGAGGACTGACGTGATGGCTTAGCATTAAGCCTCTTGCCTGCAATACCTAAGGACCTGGATTTGATTCCCCAGCACTCACCAGATGCACAAGGTGGCACATGCATCTGGAGTTCATTTGCAGCAGCTGGAGGCCCTGGCATGACCGTTCTCTCTCTCAATCTCTCTCTCTCTCTCTCTCTCTCTCTCTCTCTCTCTCTCATTGCACACCCATTCTCTATCTGTCTCTTTCTCGCTCTCAAGTAAATAAATAAATAAATTTTTAAAAAATGGCTGGGCATGGTGGCACACACCTTTAACCCCAGCACTCCGGAGACAGAGGTAGGAGGATTGACATGAGTTCAAGGCCATCCTGAGACTACATAGTGAATTCCAGGTCAGCCTGGGCTAGAGCAAAACCCTACCTCGAAAAAAAAAAGCAATAATCATTTGTTTTATTTAAGTTCCTAAATGGATCATAAATTATACCCAGTTGTGATTTAAAGAAATTATTTTTTAAAGTAAATGTTATGCACACATATATTTTAGTTTTTGTATGGGTGGACAGATTGGGCCAACAGGTGTTTGGTGAGCTCCTCTGGTAAAGTGTGCCATGGAGAGGTTGGATAGTATATAAAAGTTACAAGTGGGCTGGAGGGATGGCTTAGTGGTTAAGGTGCTTGCCTGCAAAGCCAAAGCACTCATGTTTGATTCCCCAGGACCCACGTAAGCCAGATGCACAAGGTGGTGCACGCGTCTGGAGTTCGTTTGAAGTGGCTAGAGACCCTGCTAAGCCTATTTTCTCTCTCTCTCTCTCTCATTAAAAAAAAATTTTTTAAGTTATGAGTGAACAAGATGGTTTCAAGGCAATTTTGTATGCATCATCAGATTGGGGAAAAAAATCATCAAAAGACAGAAAACCAGTAAAATTATTAGCCATAGTCTGTGAAAATGCACAGTAAAAAAAAGAATGTGCTTAGAATTCTTTAAGGGAAAATCAAATGATAAAATGTTTCCTAATTAACCAGAGCACCTTGTAGGTATTGATTATAACTTAGGAAAATAATAAACTCGTGCATCATAAATCAAACAGAACAAATTCCTTGAGGCATGATGGATGAAAAACAATGGATTGAGCTTATTAAAAAGTTCAGTGCAAAAATGAAAAGAATTTGACAGGAAACCATTTATACTTCCTGTTCACCATATGATCATCCTGAATGAAGCAAGTCTTGAGGTGCGCTTTTCCAGAAACTGCGACACTGATCTTACTATACTAATAGAAAAAAGGGAATAAAATCTCAGTCAGCCCGGAACACTACACGACTCAATATCTTTTTTTAATATTTTATTTTTATGTAGTTAATTATTTGACAGAGAGAAAGAGGGAGAGAGGAGAGAGAGAGAGAATGGGCATTCCAGGGCCTCCAGCCACTGCAAATGAACTCCAGACACATGCGTCCCCTTGTGCATCTGGCTAACGTGGGTCCTGGGGAATCGAACCTGGGTCCTTTCGCTTTGAGGACAAATGCCTTAACCATTAAGCCATCCCTCCAGCTCTGACTCAATATCTTAAGGACATAATGGGATTGTAAGTAATAAGAATTTGATACTGACCTTTCTTATACTATAAGCAAAATCAAGTCTGAAATTAAAGTGTGTCTTTTATCATAGCTCCTAGGAAAGCTATCTGGACTCCACACACTTGGGCTGCAGATCACTGAGAAATCAAGCCAGAGCTGAGCTGGAAACCTCCTTCCTGTCGACTAGCTGTCATGATACTGGAGAGCTATGCAGCCTGTTGAGGGTGAAAGGTCTTAACTAGCAGTGAACCCTGTAAGTGTACAGCTGGCGAGTCAGGCCACATGTACCAACTGGTGCAATCATGGCATATCTGTTATGGGGGAAACCAACTGCTCTCTGACTGGACTTGAGGGAATCCCTGCCTGGTACTAAAAAACCTAATCAAAAGCCTATAGCTTGAGGGGTCATAAGCTCTAGCGAGAAGGGATACCACTGTGTCTGGCTAAATGTGTATGTTATGCCCACCAAACTGCCCTCTAAATACTTAAGTTTATGCCTGTATATATTAGTGTTTGTCTCACTTTTGGCTAGAGGAGATTCTGTTTGCAGATGGCAGTGGCCACTGGGGAGACTCAAAAGTCACCATAGTGCTGAGAAGTGACAGTGGAGTGTTCAGCACTAAGAGAGACATCTCTCACACCCTCCAAGGCTCAGAGACTATTGTGGAAGAGATGGCAGTAAGAATGTAAGAGCCAAAGGAAGGGGAGGAGTGCTTCCAGACACAAGGTGGCCTTACTATTCACGACCTTGCAGAGGCTGATAGTGCTCCACAAAACCTGCATAATAGGAGAACAAAAATGATGACTTCAAAATAAAGAAAGACTAGTTAAAAAGAAGGGATTCAGTGGAGGGGGGACTCTGGAAAGGGAAAAGTGAGGAAGATGGGAGGGGACTATGGTCATAATATATTGCGCACATGAATTGAAGTTGTTAATTAAAAAAAAAAAAGTTATCCGAGCTTAAGATGAAAGAGCCAAAAAAAAAAAACCTGCATTTTTTGAAAACTGAAAAAAAAAAAAAAGAAAGAAAAACAGCTTTTGAGTCATGTGGGAATAAAGCAATAAGTATTCAGGCGTGTGTGTGCTGCAGAATCACAGTGCTTTGGATTAGTGACGATAAGGCCATTCTAAATTAGTGAAATATGAACAGGAAAATATTCAAAGGGAAACAAATGCTGTTATTTTTCTAGTACGTTCCCCTGAAATGAAATATATATATATACAGTTGACAAATTGCATGACCTGGTGTTAGTCTGGTTTTAATTGGCACACGAGGCATGTTGGTAAATTGCATTAATTGGTTTTGGCACCAGATTCATCACTAGGTACTTACTGAGCTTCTCACTCTGTGCCCATCCACGTGCAGAAGAAGGCTTAGCTAGGACACCAAAGAAATAAGAAAAGATGACTCCATACATCTGGCTTCCTTAGAGAATCAATGAATTTACTGACTGGCCCAACCAAGTCAAGGGTCAAATAATTCTAAAAAGGTCCCAGACCCTTCCATCACCGCAAATAGACAGATTGCACGCAGAGCGTCGTTATTAAGGAGATTTTCTTTGCCCCAACTATCAACCTGTGACACGTCAAGGAACTGTCAAGGAGTCCCGCAGTCCTTGAGGTGTTTTCAGTCATTCTGATGGTCTTCTCCAGGTGCTGCTCACAGGCTGAGAGACTTTGAGAGGGAAATGGCCCCAGCCTCCCCCACGCTGCTGGGTCTGAACCCCTGGTGCCCAGGTGCTGGCACTGTTTGGGGAGGTTGTAGACTATTCGAGGTAGGATGAATGGCTGGAATCAAGCCTTTGAGGGCGACAGTCCAGCCCCACTTCCAGCCTGAGCTCTCTCTCTCTCTCTCTCTCTCTCTTTCCTATCTGCTGCCCAGATGTGCAGAGTCCCAGCCACATGCCCCCTGCTGCTAAGAACCCGGGCACACCTTCCCTGCCATAACGGACAGTTCTCATGCACCATTAGCTACGATAAATCCTTCAGCCCTTAAGGTGCTTCTGTTACATGTTTTGTCACAGGAAGGAGAAAAGTAACAAATACAGCTTTGGTAACAACTTGGGTCCCTTCTAGTTTACAGCTTATCTGCTCTATGGTAATAGGAATCCTGACCACTCTTTCTTTTGTTTATTTTTTTCTTCTATGTGTACATGTGTGCAAACATGTGTATGTATATATATGTGTGTTACTAAAGAATAAATCTAGGGCTGGAGAGATGGCTTAGTGGTTAAGGCGCTTGCCTGAAAAGCCTAAGGACCCATGTTTGACTCTCCAGATCCCACATTAGCCAGACGCACAAAGGTGAGGCAAGCACAAGGTTGCACATGCCCATTAGTTGGCACAAGCGTCTGGAGTTTGATTGCAGTTGGCACAGTGGCAGAGGCCCTGGCATGCCAAAATTTTTAAAAAATCAATAAATTAATCTAGGAGCTGGAGAGATGGCTTAGAAGTTAAGGTGCTTGCCTGCAAAGCCTAAGGACCCAGGGTCGATTCCCCAGGACCCATGTAATGCCAGATGCACAAGGGGAAGCATGCATCTGGAGTTCATTTGCAGCTTGGGGCTCTGGCATGCCCAATTCTCTCTCTCTCTCTCTCTCTCTCTCTCCTCTCTGTCTCTTTCTTTCCCTCTCTCTGTATGTCTCTTTCTTCACTCTCTCAAATAAATAGATAAAATATTAAGAAAAAAAGAATATATCTAAGACATTATATCCACTGGGCAAGCACACTGCACTAAACTTTATCCTCTACCTTTTTTTACTTTTTCTTTTGAGAAAGAGGGGCCCCACTGCATTGCCCAGACTAACCTTGACTCACTCTGCAGCGGGGCCAGCCTTGACCTTGTAATCATCCTGCCTCATCCTCCTGAGTAGCTGGGATTACATACTGTCACTAAACCCAATTCATTATTTTCTTTTGAATGATTTCATAGGAATAACTACCATGGTATCAAACCTTCCTATATGCCAGTTACTAAGCCAGTCAGTCTGCTCTGGAGGATATTTTATTTTCTACCTGCTGGCAAACATTTCCCTTTCATTTAAAAATACCTGTGAGGGGGCTGGAGAGATGGCTTAGCAGTTAAGATGCTTGTCTGCGAAGCCTAAGGGCCCAGGTTCAATTCTCCAAGTCCCACATAATCCAGATGCACAAGGTAGCCCATGCATCTGGAGTTTGTTTGCAGTGGCTAGAGACTCTGGTGAGCCCATTCTCTCTCTTTCTCTCCCTCTGCCTCTAATAAATAAATAAAAATAAAAAATAAAGCAAAGAAATACCATGAGATCTGACTTTAAGGAGCTTTCCCCTCTCTCCTTGCAACACACTGGGCCCATGGCCATGTGACCCAAGTTGGACTTCTCAAAATTGTCCATCCTCCTGACTATGGTCATTGGCCAGAAATGACACGGTCTAATCCAGTAGGAACTAGTCTCAATTTACCTGGAGCTATTAGGAGGGAGATGGACTCTGCTTTGGCTCCTAGGTATAAAGATAACATGATTCTCGGCTTGGTATGTATGAAAACGTAAAACACAGCTCTGGGTGTCTACGAGGGCATTTCCAGAGAGGATTCCTATGGAGGAAGAGGCACGCTGATTAACACACAGACCGGGAGCATGGACGGTGAACCCAATAGTACACATTCTCTCTCCGTGTCACTCTCCCTTCTCCCTCTCTTCCTTCTCATTCCCTGTCCTTCCTAACCACCAAGAGGTAAGCTACTCCCACATGCCCTTTCCTCCCCACTGCTGGGTAATAATTTCTATACCTGTGAACCAAAATAAATCCTTAAGGGCTGAAGAGATGGCTCAGTGGGCAATCGTGTGGACCTGAGTCCAGATCCCCAGAAGCCGTGTTAAGTCAGACGTGATAGACCACTGAGAGAAGGGAGGTGGGGACAGAAGGTCCCCAGCCGCTTACAGGCTGGCCTGGCGCACACGGCCGCTAACAGGAGACCCTGCCTCAAACCAGCCGGAAGGTGGAGAGCAGTAACTACTGCTCTGCTCTCCACACATGCACCGTGGCACGCGCACACACCAACACAGACGCACACATATACCATACATGGAGAGGGATAAAATAAGTAAGTGAATGCTTCAAGCTGTTTCTCCTTTGACCAGTGTTTGGTCACAGCCATGGAAAACTAACAAAGATGATATGATAATATTCTTTATCTGGGGAGACAGCTTGACAGGGGAGCTAATACGGAACAGAGCAAACCTCAGAGATAGAAAAAGAAGCAGAATTTTTTTTGTTGTTGTTGTTTTGTTTTGTTTTTCGAGGTAGGGTCTCACTGTGGCTCAGGCTGACCTGGAAATCACATGAGTCTCAGGGTGGCCTTGAACTCACAGCGATCCTTCTACCTCTATCTCCCGAGTGCTGGGATTAAAGGTGTGCGCCACCATGCCTGGCTAAGAGGCAGAATTTTTGATGACACTAGAGCTTCTGTCTCTAGCTACACCTGAAATCTACTCCTAGATCTTTCTGGGTTTTTTTTTGTTTTGTTTTGTTTTTTTTTTTTGCTTGTGCTATTTTGGGTTTGCCTTCTGACCCTTGCAACTAGAAATATCTCTGCCTAACAGACACACTCGATTTCATCTGCATTCTGTAGCATGTCCCCTGGGAAGTGGATGAATTTGTATTTTATGCGTCAGGAATTTGAGGCTAGCCCAGAGCAGTGGTGCAAGCCTGTAGTCCCAGATAGCTTGCTTGAGCCCAAGCGTCCTAGGCTAGCCCAGGGAACACAGTGAGACCCTGGCTCGAAAACAAACAAAGAAAGCATCAAGGTTTCCAGAAATTCAGAAGTCTGCCCAGTGGCGTAGCTACTAAGTGGAAAGCCTGGGACTCTGGTCCCATGTAACACCAAAGCGCATGCTCTCGACCCCCGCAGTCACCCACCCAATGCCTCACTTTTCTCGGTGACCCCCGCGCATGCTTGGAGCCCTGTCACTTTACGTTCTAGTTGGCAGTCGATGAGAAATGGACAGGTCGCCTCACGAAGGAGGGTTATGATACAAGAGCTGGGGGCGCTGGGGTCACTGGAGAATTGGGACTTTAGGAGGAGGAAAAAAGAAATAAGACAATTTTGACCAAATGATTTTTGGGAAATTCTGGACACTGGTCCAGTTAAAGCCTGAAAAAAAAAAAAGTTGGTTCTCAAACGTGGATTAAAAAACTAACCTAAAAAGCCAGGCGTGGTGGCGCACGCCTTTAATCCCAGCACTCGGGAGGCAGAGGTAGGAGGATCGCCGTGAGTTTGAGGCCACCCTGAGACTCCGTAGTGAATTCCAGGTCAGCCTGGGCTACAGTGAGACCCTACCTCGAAAAAACAAAACAACAAAAAAATAATTAACCTAAACTCTCTTATTTATCTAATCTTTTTTTGAATAACCCACACTTTATAAATAGCACAAAGTAACACCTTGTAAAGTTTGCCAAAACTCCTAATAAGCAAACATAGCTCAAGACATCTTCTTACTTTAAAACGAGCTTTTCCAGTTTTGATGGCTTGTCATGACATGGGGTTTTCTTTCTTTCTTTTTAGCTCACACTAGTTAGCGGTCCACACGTGCTCCAGTTTCTGTTCGTTTTGTAAAAGTTGCAATGCTGATCAGAGGGCAAAACCCTCAAAGGGAGCCCTGTCCTCAGAAACGCTCTGTGACATTGCAGAGGGAGACGAGAGGCTGCCTCTGAAATGATAATGTAGACGCGACTGCCCTGATTAAATAACACCCCGTGTGACCTCTAACCTAACCACGTCACAAAGAGCATCCCGGAAATAAGCACACGCTCCAGGACACACACACACACACACACACACACACGGACAGGATTGCAGTCCCAGGCACAAACGTTCTGTTCAGAAAGCTGCCCAGTTACGACCGTGCGTGCGGTGGATCTCAGCCAAGGATGGCAGACAAGCCTCACCTGTCTGCTTCATTCATCCTCGCAGGCCCGAGTCATTAGGCAGATGATGGGCGAGAGGGCTAAAGCAAATGGCGACATTAAGACTGGGTATGGCCCTGACAGCCAGTGACCGCACGAAGATGTCATCTCAAGTGGGAGCTCCGCAGGCCCGGAACTCATTGGGAAACCCCACAAATCGCTTTTATTAGTTAGCGTACGGAAAATAAGTGAGGTATGACTCATAACTTCAACTCACTCTCGTTCAGGCACGTTGCTCAGATTCCAGCAATCTCCATCACATAGCCAGACCCCCAGGGCTGGAACGACTTGTGACCTGCCAAGTCCTGGGGTGGGTGCAGGGAGGCTCAGCAGGCAGACATCCTGCCCAAAAGTCAGAGACTCAGGTGGGCATGGTGGCACACGCCTTTAATCCCAGCACTCGGAAGGCAGAGGTAGAAGGATAGCCGTGAGTTCGAGGCTACCCTGAGACTACATAGTGAATTCCAGGTCAGCCTGGACCAGAGTGAGACCCTACCTCGAAAAACCAAAAAAAAAAAAAAAAGAGAGAGACTCAAATGCAACAAGGCTGGGGTTGGATTTCGTGGCCTGTAGTCTCTGGAATAAGAGGGTTTAATCCACCGTGTTAAACTGTCATTGTAGAGACGACGCAGAACTTTCAAGTGGGCTCCAGATGTGATTCCATTCAGCTGCATGTCTTTTACTTAATATTTTTTAATATTTTGTTTATGTACTTATTTATAAGCAGAGAGAGAATGAGAGGGAGGGGGAGAGACAGAGAGAAGGAGAGAGAGAAAGAAAAGGGGGAATGGGCATGCCAGGGCCTCTTGCCACTGCAAACAAACTCTACATGGATGTGCTACTTTGTGCATCTGGCTTTACGTGGGTACTGGGGAATCGAACCCTGGAAGTCAGGCTTTGTAAACAAGCGCCTTTAGCCCCTGAGCATTCTCTCCAGACCCTCAACTTCATTTTGTTTGATTGTTTTAGAATATTTTATTTATTTATTTGAGAGAGAGAGAGAAAGAATTGGTGCGCCAGGGCTCCTGGCCACTGAAAACAAACTACAGATGAATGCATTACCTTGTGCATCTGGCTTTACGTGGGTACTAGGGAATCAAACCTGAATCCTTTGGCTTTTCAGGCATACATCTTAACTGCTAAGCCATCTCTCCAGCCCTTCTTAAAAATATTTTTTAATATTTTTATTTATTTGCAAACAGAGAAAAATAAAGAGAGAGAGAGAGAGAGAGAATAGGCATGCCAGGGCCTCCATCCACTGCAAACATACCCCTGATGCCTGTGCCACTTTATGCATCTGGCTTTACATGGGCACTGGGGAATTGAACCCGGGTTGTTAGGCTTTGCAGTCAAGCCCCTTAGCAGCTAAGCCATCTCCCCAGCCCTAATTTTTGATGCATTTTAGTGGTCAAATATACATAGCATCAAATCTACCACTGTAACCATTGTGTACGTATGTGTGTGTGCATGTTCATGTATGGGAGTGTGTGTGTGCATGTTCATGTAAGCGGGTGTGTGCGTGCACGTTCATGTACACGGGTGTGTGTGTGTGCATGTTCATGTACATGGGTGTATGTGTGTGTGCACGTTCATGTACACGGGGGTGTGTGTGCATGTTCATGTACGTGGGGGTGTGTGTGCATAAGAGTGCAGGCCAGAGGCCAACCTGGGTATCATTACTCAGGTGTCACCACCTTCCTTGAGACAAGGTCACTGACTGTTCTGGAATTCACCAAGTAGGCCTCAGTGGCTGGCCAGCAAGCCCCAGGTCCCTCCCCCTAGCTCTGCCTCATAAGCTCGGGGTTATGGGTGAGAACTACCACATGAGCCTTCTGCACGTGGATTCTGGAGATCAAACTCAGGGCTTCATTCTTGCAAGGAGAGCACATTGACAACTGAACCACCTCCCCAGCCCCCAATGGAAGCATCTTGAAGGGGACATTTCTATCTGATGAAGGCTGGCACATTGCCGTGCAACCCTTCCCACCATCCATCTTTAGAATTTTTATGTCACCTCGGACTGAACCCGTAGGAAGTGAATAATTCCTCACTCTTGGCCCCATTGTGTGCGCCTCACACACTGTTTTCTCCGTGCTGCTGCCGGTGGGTATTTGGGGTATAACCTCCATCTTTCAGCTCTTGTGAATGATGCTGCTGTTGGATGATACAAAGAGCTGTGCGGCCTGTGCGGGGAAGAAAAGCCATCGCTGGTCTGAACCAGGAGTGGATCCTGCAAGCTTTACAGCTGCCGAGCCAAGCAAAATGTGCCAACTAGTACAACACAGGCATGTCTGTTATGGGGAAAACCAACTGCTCACTGATTGGACTCGAGGCCCCCTCCATGGGAGGGGATTCCTGCTTGGCACTGAAAACCTAGCCAAAAGCCTGTGGCTGGTGAAGTCATAAGAAGCCCTAAGGGGGAAACTACTACTGTTGTCTGGCTAAAGGGATATATTCTGCCCACCAAACTGTCCTCTAGACACTTATGTTTATGCCCATACGTTAATGCTACTCTCACTTTGGGTTATAGAAGCTTCTCTTTTCAAATGGTAGTGACCACTGGTGTGACTCAAAACTCACCAGGGTGCTAAGAAGAAGTGACAGGGGCCTGGACATGGTGGCGCACGCCTTTATTCCCAGTACTCGGGAGGCAGAGGTAGGAGGATCGCCATGAGTGCGAAGCCACCCTGACAGTACAGAGTGATAAGAGTGAGACCCTACCTCAAAAAAGAAAAAAAGAAGAAGAAGGAGAAGAAGAAGAAGTGGTGACAGGCAAGTGTTCGGCACTAAGTGAGACATCTCTATAACACCCTCCAAGACTCAGGGACCATTTTGGAAAGGGTGGTGGAAAGAATGTAAGAGGCCAAGTAAGGGAGAACTGCTTAAAATGCTGTCTTCTAGAAACAAACTTGTCTTTACATTCATTACTTCATGACCTCACAGTGGCTAATGCTATCTACATAAGACTTGCATAATAGGGGGGAAAAGGTAGCATCAAAACAGAAGAAAAGTCAGGTGTGGTGGTGCACACCTTGCTAGGACAGTCAGCTTGAGTTCGAGGCCACCCTGAGACTACATAGTGAATTCCAGCTCAGCCTGGGCTAGACTGAGACCTTACCTCAAAAAAAATCAAAAAATAAAAATAAAATAGAAGAGAGACTAGCTTGAAAGAAGAAGGGACTCAGTGGAGGGGAGAAAGGAAGGGCTGGTGGGAGGGCATTACAATCATGGTATAGTGTCTATATTCATAGATGTTGTTAATAGAAAATTAAAAAATAGAGCACCAGGCGTGGTGGTGCACACCTTTAATCCAAGCACTCGGGAGGCAGAGGTAGGAGGATCATATGAGTTCGAGGCCACCCTGACACTACATAGTGAATTCCACAGTCAGCCTGGGCTAGAGTGAGACCCTACCTCAAAAAAACAAAAACAAAAAGAAAGTTAAAAAAAGACATAATAATAACAAAACATAAAATAAACCATTTAAAAACAATAATAGTGTAAAAACATCTGCCTGGCATCTCCTTCCGTGGTGCTTTGCCTCTGGTAAGCTGCTTGTGCTTTGATGGAAACTCCCTCACACATGCTCAGGCAAGCCACCCTAACTACATCAGTGAGTCACACACATGCATACAAAAAAAAGACATTGAAGCAGACGAGGGACTCACTAGGAAGAAGAAGGGGTCAGTGGGGAGGAGAGGTAAAAGAAAAACTAATAGAAAGTGATTATGATCAAAATACATTATGGGGCTGGAGAGATGGCTTAGCAGGTTAAGGCACTTGCCTGCGAAGCCTAAGGACCCATGTTCGACTCTCCAGGTCCTACATAAGCCAGACACACAGTGATGCAAGTGCACAAGGTCAAACATGCACACAAGGGGGGCACAGGCCTCTGGAGTTCGATTGTAATGGCTGAGTGTCCTGGCATGCCAATCCTCTCCTCTCTCTCTCTCTCTCTCTCTCACACACACACACACACACACACACACATTAAAAAAAGGGGGGCCAGTCTGTTGGGTTTGCCTCAAGAGAAATACATTATATACATATATACACATTGTCAACAAAAATTTTTTAAATTTGTCTGAGTCTCTGCTTTCAATTTTGGGGGGGCTATATACCCTGAGGTAGAATTATGACATAATATGTAATTTTAAGTTTAATTTTTTGAGTAACCATCAACTATTCTCCATACTGGCTGTACCAGTTTAAATTTTCACCAGCAGGTCACGAGGGTTTGAATTTATCCTTATCCACACCCATGTTAATGCTTGTTATTTTCTCAGATTTCATCAGGGACAGGAAATGGTGTTGCTGTCTTACATCATGGCTGTCCTAAATAGTGGCAGAGTGGAATTTCATCCCAGAATTTATTTACATTTCCCAAATGAATCATTTATGTGCTCATCTGCCACCAATAAACGCTCTTTACAGAAATGTCTATTTGCGGGCCTAAGGAGATTGTGCAGTGGCTAAAGGCACTTGCTTAAAAAGCCTGCTGGCCTGGGTTCAACTCCCCAACCACACATTAGAAGCCAGACAGGCACTGGATCACAGCGGCAAGAGACCCTGGTACACTCACGTGTGTGCGCATACCTACATACGGATGTGCGAACAGTGAATATTTAAGTCCTTTGCTGTCGGACACAGGCAGGGCCCTGGATTAAAGCAAACCTCAGCTGTCTAACACGAAGGCCCCAGGCTAGGGAGGGGTCGCAGCAGCCTGAACCGCTGGTCATATCTTGGGGTCCATATCAGCAGGGGAGCTCCTTCCCCCATTCTCGGGATTGCAGTGAGCCAGAATCCTCCCCCCATTCTTGGGGGTTGCAGTGAGCCAGAACCCCCAGACAAAAATCTCAAACTCCAAGATTAGCAGGAAGTAGGGCCACTCCCTCTCCAAGCACGGGGTACCTGGACATTCAGATAAGACAGGCTTTGCCCATAACCCTGTGACCTCTGGCCAGTTGCCTAGGAAACTCCTTATATGGTATCAGCCAGCAACCTGTGCACAGCCCCTCCCCCTTTCATTACCTGCGTGCTGGAATGAATGTCCCCACATGCTAATCAGGCATCAGCAAGCAGCCTTGTGCATCCAATCCCCTTAGGCCCCTCACCTGCTTACAAACCCATTTCCCTGACAATAAACCGAGAGCTCTTCACGGAAAATGTCTCTCTCTCTGTGTGTCTCTCTGTCTTTCTCTCTCTCTCTGAACCCAGAGCTGCAATTCTCAGTCAGGCTAGCTGCAGTAATTCTCCTAATCTCTGCTCCCTCCTCGCCACACACACACACACACACAGGACTGGTGTCACAGGAATATGTGGCCATATCTGGCTTTTAACATGGGTTCTGGGGATCAAAGCAGGCCCTCATGCTTGCAACAAACACTCTTACCTGGTGAGTCATCTCTCTGGCTCTGAAATTCTTTATATATTCAGGTATTAGTCCCTTATCAAAAACATGATAGCTGGGCCTGGTGGCACACGCCTTTAATCCCAGCACTCTGAGAGGCAGAGGTAGGAGGATCCCTGTGAGCTTCGAGGCCACCCTGAGACTACACAGTGAATTCCAGGTCAGCCTGGGCTGCAGTGAGACCCTACCTCAAAAATAAATAAATAAATAAATAAAAATAAACATGAAAAACGGGGCTTAAAAAAAAAGGAGATGGCTTAGCAGTTAAGGCACTTCCTGCAAAGCCTAAGGATCCAGGTTTTTTGATACCCCAGTACTAATGTAAGCCAGATGCACTAGGTGGCACATACCTCTGGAGTTTGTTTGCAGTGGCTAGAGGCCCTGACAAACTCATTTTCTCTCTCTCTCTCCCTCCCTCTCTCTCTCTCTCATAAATAAATAAAATATTTTTAAAATAAATAAACATGATTTGAGAGCTGGGAGTGTGGCTCAGGTGTTGAGTGCTTGGCTAGCACGCATGAGGCCCAGAGTTCAATCCCCAGTACTTCAAAACTAAAACAAAGGGCCGGAAAGACAGCATGATGTTTGCATGTGTTCCAGAGCAAGCACGAGAGCCCGAGGCTGGTCTGACAGCAGCCTGGTGAGAACGGAGGACACACCCTACGACGCAGCAAACATTCACTGTTCCAGAAAAACATCAGCGATGCCCACTCTGCAGTTGATCCGTTACCAGTCCTGACTGACTCTTGAACAAACTTTTTTTTTAAAAATCACCTTCTGTGGCTGATACCACTGGGGTTTGGATCTCTGTCACTACTAATAAAGTATTTGCTGAGAAATATTACCTTGCCTTTAAGGATGAATAACCCCAAATTCCAAGGGAATCCATAGCAACCGGCTTGATGGTGTAGGTGATAATAGAATAGGTCTAGTGCCCTGGTACCCCACAGGCTGGTCTCATGGGTGGGTATCTTGAATAAAACACACAGGCCCTTGAACTTAGAGGGGTTCTATACTTGGATTAGTACCCTGTTATCACAGTCTTAAGATACTTAATCACTTTTGAACAAGGGGCCCTACATTTTCATTTCTCAGTGGGCACCTCAAAGGATGCAGCTGTTTCAAGCGCCACCCACACAGACGGCCCAGCCCTGCCAACCTCGCCCTCTGCTAATCACATTCCTCTTCAACATTGTGATTTCCACTCGCCCCAGCACATTAATATTAGACAATTTGATATTACTCTAGCCTCCATGTTTTAATTCCAACATAATTTCTAGTCAAAAGGACATGTTTTCCCACCTTTATAACAAAATTAAGTTTGTCCAAGGTTCAAGTAAAATAGCTATAATTTTTTTTTCCATATGATTTAATCATTTTCATCACCATAATTGTTTTTGTACTTACTTTGGATTTCACATATGTTCTTGGAGCGGTGTGGCACAGTGAATGGACTCAGTAGTTCTGCAAGTTCATGAATTGCGCACAGGATTTTGGAATGCTACCTGTTATGGAAGAAGCATTTGACTTGGTGATATTAAAATGTCCATGCATAAAAAAACGCGCTTAGATGCCCCCGAGCAGAGACAGCACAGGGCAAACCACAGGCTTAGTTGCCTCATCAAGTCTGAAGCCTAAATCTCTGCCCAAAACATTCAATCTGGAAACTATGAACCTAAGAAAAGTCAGAAGAAAGACATGTTGGGCTGAGCAGATGCCTCAGCAGTTCAAGGCTCTTGTTTGCAAACCTGGTGGGCCAGGTTTGATTCCGCAGGACCCACATAAAGCCACATGCGCAAAGTGGTGCATGCACCTGGAGTTGATTTACAGTGACAGAGGCCCTGGCGTGCCCATTCTCTCTCTCTCTCTCTCTCTCTCTCTCTCTCTTTCTCTCTTTCTCAAATAAATTTTAACAGTATCTTTTGGGCCGGGCGTGGTGGCGCACACCTTTAATCCCAGCACTCGGGGGGCAGAGGTAGGAGGATCACTGAGAGTTCGAGGCCAGCCTGAGATTACATAGTGAATTCCAGGTCAGCCTGAGCTAGAGTGAGACCCTACCTAAAAAAATCAAATATGTGCATGTGTGTGTGCATCTTTGGAAAACATAAATGTTAAATCACAGAGAATAATATATCTCCATATTCTTTCAAAAACATTTTTATATTTATTTCTCAGTGAGACAGAGAGGAGGGGAGAAGAGATATTGGGTGAGTATGGGCACCCTAGAGCCTCTTGCAACTGCAAAGTACTGCAGACGCATTTGCCCCTCGGAGTGGTGCGGCACAGTCAATGGATGGCACATGTGGCTTTATGTGGGTACTGGGGAATAAATCCGGACCAGAAGGCTTTGCAAGCAAGTGCCTTTGACAGATGAGCCATCTCTCCAGCCCTCTTTCCCTCTTGTAAACATTAATCTAATCACGGTTGTCTGAATCCAATGCACCCTATCGTCTCTTGTGTTCTGGATGCGTGGTCCCCAGCTGGCGTCGGTTTTGGGCATGGAACCTTGCTGCAGGGGGAGTGATGCCTGGGGGCGGCTTTGAGGCTCACCAGCCAGCTTGCTGACTCACTGACTCCTTCCGCCCACACATACGACAGCTTCCTGCTCTGCCATGCTTTTCCTGGCATGATGAAACTTCTGCTTAAAACCGTAAGCCTGGGGGCTACAGAGACGGCTTAGTGGTTAGGAGCTTGCCTGTGAAGCCTAAGGACCCCGGTTCAAGGCTCAATTCCCCAGGACCCACGTTAGCCAAATGCACAAAGTGGCACATGTGTCTGGAGTTTGTTTGCAGTGGCTGGAGGCCCTGATGCACCCATTCTCTTTCTCTCTTTCTCTCTCTCTCTCCCTCTTTCTCTCTGTCACTCTCAAATAAATAAATAAAAATAAACCAAAAAAAAAATAAGCCTGAAATAAACCCTCTCCTCCCACAAGCTGCTTTTGGTCAGGTGTTTTGACTACAACACTAATCATGTATTAAGTCTGTATATTCCCCAGGCTTCTCATTTGTCTAAGCCTCTTATTATTTTTTTGTAATTTTTATAAGTTAACAAAGTAATACATGTTTATTGTAAGATATCTGTCAAGGAAAGGTAAGAAAAATTATTAACTTGCCTTTGCCCATCCTTTTCCCACCCAGAGATAACTACTGTTAACATTAGCTGTGTCGTTCCTAACATGTAGAAAGTGTCTTTATTATTCAACCTTCCACGTACTTATAAACCTCGTAAATCCCACTGGGCACACTGTTAGGAAATGGCTGTTGGGGGGCTGGAGAGATGGCTTAGTGGTTAAGGTGCATGCCTGCAAAGCCTAAGGACTCAGGTTCAATTCTCCAGCTCCCACGTAAGCCAGATGCACATGGCGGCACATGCATCTGGAGTTCATTTGCAGTGGCAAGAGGCCCTAGCATGCCTCTCCCCCACTCTCCCATCTCTAATAAATAAAAATAAATCTTTCAAAAAATGAATAAAATGGCTGTTGGGCTGGAGAAATTGCTCAGTGGTTAAGGCACTTGCCTGCAAAACCTAACATCCCTAGTTCTACTCCCCAGTACCCAAGTAAAGCCAGATGCACAGAGTGGTGCATGTGTCTGGAGTCCATACGCAGTGCCTAGAGGCCCTGGAAGTCCATTCTCTCTGTCTGTCTTCTCTCTTTCTCTCTCTCTCTGCTTACAAATAAATAAATTTTATATATATGGCTGGAGAGATGGCTTAGCAGTTAAGGCATTTGCCTGCAAAGCCAAAGGATCCCAGTTCGATTCTTCAGGACCCATGTAAGCCAGATATACAAGGGGGTGCATGTGCCTGTAGTTCATTTGCAATGGCTGGATGCCCTGGCATGCCCATTCTCTCTCTCTCTCTCTCTCTCCCTCCCTCCCTCCCTCTTTTTCTCTCTCAAATAAACAAATAAAAAAATATATAATATGTACGTGTATATATATATATATACATATATATATATATTTTTTTTTTTTTTTTTGGTTTTTCGAGGTAGGGTCTCGCTCTAGCCCAAGCTAACCTGGAATTCACTATGTACTCTCAGGGTGGCCACAAACTTATAGCAATCCTCCTGCCTATTCCTCCTGAGTGCTGGGATTAAAGGAGTGCACCTCCATGCCCAACAAATAAGATAGTTTTTTACATGGCTTGTGTGTGCTTCTCCATGTCTTTGTTAGTTTTCTGCATTGCCACATTAATGACTCCACTCTATTTACAAAGACCCTATTGCTGGGCATCTGAAACAATACCACTTGGGCTAAAGAGATGCTCAGTGGTTAAACAACACTACCACCAACATCCTTATATTGATGTGCATACCTGTGTTTCTTTCTTTTTATGTTATTTTTTATTATTTATTTTTTAAGAGAGAGAGAGAGAAAAAAAAATGGGCATGCCAGGGTCTTCAGCCACTGTGAACTTGTTAAACACTGCAAGAAACAATCTATGTGACTGCTCAACTTCTCACTTCCATAGAATCATCAACAAGGGAGTGAATATGCATATGTGTATATGTAGTGTTAAATATTTGTGTAACATGGTGTCTACGTTCTACTTTCTCGACAAATAATAGCTATTTCTAGCTCCAAGAGTGGATAGCCTTGCTCATGCCCAAGTCGCAGGGCCGTTTTCCTTAGCTGTCATTTACAGACCTTGGCATACTATTTCATTTACTTAGTTAAGAGAGAGACAAAGATAAAGAGTGAATATGGGCATGCCAGGGACTCCTGCTGCTGCAAACAAACTTCAGACACATGTGCCACTTTGTGCATCTGGCTTATGTGGGTCCTGGAGAATCAAACTCAGGCCATCAGCCTATGCAAGCAAGCACCTTTAACTGCTGAGCCATCTCCCCAGCCCTTAATATATTTTCTAAAAAGATGTAAGTATGTGTGTTATATGAGTTCTACTAATTTAGTACCCATAGGAAAAGTAGACATTAGGGCTGGAGGCTGGAGACATGACTCAGTGGTTAAAGGCACTTGCTTGCTGTGGTGGTTTGAATAGATGGCCCCCAATACATTCCAGTTGTTTATTAGTTTGTAGTTTGCATCTGCAGCCACCTGGCTGGAGGCAGTGTCATTGGGAGGATCTTAAGGTGTGGTGGTGGGTTTGAGATTTCAATCTAAAGATATGCAAAGTGTGCCTAGCTGGAGTTCCTGAAGTGTGCTGTGGCTTTTGACCTTTAGGCTTGTACTTCTCTCTCTCTGCTTGGGCCTGTGAAGGCAGGCCAGCTTCTTCTGCCATTATGGAACTTCCCCTGGATCTGTAAGCTTCAATAAATCCCTTCCTCCATAACTGTGCCTGGTCTGAAAGTTCATCTCAGCGAACCTGAAGCTGTCTGCTACACTTGCCAAGGCTGCCAGTCAGGGTTTGATTCCTCGGTAACCATGTAAAGCCGTATGTACAAAATGGCATATGCACCTGGAGTTCCTTTGCAGCAACAAGAGGCCCTGGCATACCCTCTCTCTCTCTCTCAATCTCTCTCTCTCTCTCTCTCTGTCTCACACACACACACACACATACACACACACACACACACACACACACACACACATACACACACACAAATGAATTACATTTAAAAAATAAATTCACTTTTAAGTCACTTATAGTTTAGTTGCTGCTCATCTTATTTCAGCATTAGATAAACACATTAAACACCTTAAAGTGGACATAAAACTTATAAACTCATAGGGATGTATTTATATGCAAAGTTACAGAGTGCACTATTGTTCTTGGCAAAAATCATGATACTTTTAGAAACAAAGATCCAATCCCAGTTTAATCAAAATTAATAAATGGGACTCAGGATTTTTCATTTTTATGTTAAATATGTCTAAGATATTTTATTATAACTGGCAGGTAATTTTAATTTTAAAAATAGATTAAATGCTAATAATAAGAGGATTAAATTTCTTTGCTGTTTGATTCAGTGTTCTACAAAGGACTTGTGTCTTTTAGACTTTCCAGTAACCAAGTTTCAACACGGCAAATTTTCATTTAGGTGTCAGCAGAACTGTCCTACCACAGGTTTTCTGAGAACGTCAAAAAGAACCATCAGTCTGAAGTGCATTAAGAATCACCTTCCACACTCAGGAGGCAGAGGTAGGAGGATCACTGAGAGTTCAAGGCCACCCTGAGACTACATAGTAAATTTGAGGTCAGCCTGGGCTAGAGTGAAACCCTATTCAAAATCCCCCCAAAAAAATAAAAATTATCTTCCAGACTATCACAGCTCAGCACTTACCAGAAGGCCTGGAACATAGATTATAATCAAAATCTTACTAATAAGTCATCAACGACTGCATCAAATATTACCACTATTGTGAACCTTCACGACAACACTGGCTTCTCGTTTTGATCATCACGGATCCACAGCTCTCCTGGTTTTCTCACGTGTCAAGTGCGGGTAGTCGAGTGCTCAATACAACCACTGCGAGGAGTCAGTCAGGTACTGTGTGCAAAACACCTCGTACCAAATATGGCATTTAACAAGCCGGCTCTCAGTATACATAGCTGTTCTCTTTAAGGGTGCTGTCACCAGCGCCACCCTTAGTCCATCACTACTGCCATCGCCGCCGTCAACAACATCATCACCACATTATCATCATCACCACTGACGCAGGCAGCGCAGGTGGCTGGGATGAACCTCCAGACCGGACTCACTTTACGGGAGGAAGAAGGGATTTATGGACGCTTACAGACCCAGGGGAAGTTCCATCATGGCAGAAGAAGCTGGTCCGCTTCACAGGTCCATGGGGACAGAGAAAGACAACCACCTCCACCTCCACCACCACGAGCAAGTTGGGCTCCAGAAGCATCAGGCAGGACGCGGGCACTTTGCATATCTTTGTCTGGAATTCAGATCCGCTCCCCCAAGCTCACCTTAGGGCTGGACCCTAGGATCCGCCCACAGTGAGACCTCCTCTAGCCAGGCGGCTGGAGATCTGAACTCCTCAATCTATTGGACACATCCATTCAAACCACCACATCACCATTATTACTGGCTGTCAGCATCGCCACCAGCAACATCATCCCCACCGCCACAATCACCACTGTCCTTATGACCAACACCACGCACAGCGGCGGTCATCAGGCTCACCACGAGCACCAGCGTGACCACTACTGCCATCCTCATCAACACTACCACCCTCACTATTACCATCATGACCACCACCATCAGCATCACACTCCTCGGATGCCAATGCCGTCTGCCCTACTCACTTCTTTTTCAAGGTAGTGTTTAACTCTAGCCCAGGCTGACCTGGAATTCACCACACAGTCTCATGGTGGCCTCGAACTCACAGAAATCTTCCTAACCTCTGCCTCCCGAGTGCTGGCATTAAAGGCGTGCACTACCATACCTGGCTTTGTCCTATTCGTTTTTTTTAATTTATTTTTTTTGTTTATTTTATTTATTTATATATTTGAGAGCGAGACAGAGGCAGAGAGAGAGAGAGACAGAGAGAATGGGCGTGCTAGGGCCTCCAGCCACTGCAAACGAACTCCAGATGCGTGCGCCCCCTTGTGCATCTGGCTAACGTGGGTCCTGGGGAATCAAGCCTCGAACTGGGGTCCTTAGGCTTCACAGGCAAGCACTTAACCGCTAAGCCATCTCTCCAGCCCTGTCCTACTCATTTTTAAGCAGATCTTATTTTCTACTTAAGAGGAAGATTACTCTGCTGTAGTTGAGTCCCCAATACAGTCCTCACCTGGGGGTACCACATATAAGCGAGTTACAGGCACGATGTGAGAAAAACAAGATGTCCCAGAAAACCTTGGCTTAGTGTTTGAGAAATAAACTTCACAATTAAAGTTGATACAAAGACTGCATTTTATGAAGCCAGAGGCTGGAACTGTCCAGTAAAACAACTCCAGAATGGCAAAAGATCACTTAGGGCAGCCGGTCAGTGGGTTATAGACTAGACTTCCCAATTAAGAGTGCTCCCCTGGCATTGGATGGGAGGGAGGCCACGGTGGGGCATCACCAGCTGGCCTGAGCCTAAGTAAACAGTTGGAAATGGAGCCGGGCGCAGGTGGCGCACGCCTTTAATCCCAGCACTCGGGAGGTAGAGGTAGGAGGATTGCCATGAGTTCTAGGCCACCCTGAGAGTACATGGAGAATTCCAGGTCAGCCTGAGCTAAGAGGAGACCCTACCTTGAAAAACCAAAAAAAAAAAAAAAAAATAGGAAATGGCACGTCTACACAGCACAAGTAAGACTATGTTTCAGGATGTTCAAGAGCCATGTCTCCTGTGAAAGCAGGTAAATTAGGAAAAAGAGATTTTTCTTGTACAATGTAAAGAATGGGGCTTCTATAAGCATCACACTCTGGAGAAAAATGCACAGCAAGGTCCTTATTTCTCACAGTACACAGACTTCCATGGTTCTAATTGATTTGGGGGGTACATTTAATCTGACAATTTGGATAGAAGCATCCTTCAAGATAATTTAGAAGCAAATCCATCATCAAAACCTAGCCAGGTGTGGTGGCGCACGCCTTTAATCCCAGCACTTGGGAGGCAGAGATAGGAGGATTGCTGTGAGTTCGAGGCTACCCTGAGACTACATAGTAAATTCCAGGTCAGCCTGGACCAGAATGAGACCCTACCTCGAAAAACCAAAAAAAAAAAAAAAAAAAGAAAGAAAGAAAGAAAGGAGAGAAAAAGAAAAAAACATGTTTTCCTGGGCTAGAGAGATGGCTCAGCAGTTAACACACTTGCCCAAGAAGCCTAAGGACTCAGGTTCGGCTCCTCAGAACCCATGTGAGCCAGACACACAAAGTGACACGTGTGCATAATATAGCACATGTGGCTGGAGTTTGATTGCAGTGGCTAGAGACCCTAGCATGACAATTCTCTCTCCCTCCCTTTTTTTTCCTCTCTCACTCTCGCTCATAAATAAAAAAAAAATAAAACAACTTGTTATCCTAATTATTGAGGCTAGAATAAATATGATTGCAAGTTAAAAAGAGAGAACAATGGCAGAACCTGGGTGGTTCCTAAAAAAGAAAATAGAATGTAGAAATTGTCTTTTGTTAAAAACCACACCTAGGGCTGAAGAGATGGCTTAGCAGTTAAGACATTTACCTACAAAGTCAAAGGACCCAGGTTTGATTCCCCAGGACCCATATAAGCCAGATGCACAAAGTGGTACATGCATCTGGAGTTCATTTGCAGTGGCTACAGGCCCTAGCACACCCATTGTCTGTGTGTGTGTGTGTGTGTGTGTGTGTGTGTGTGTGTCTCCTTCTCTCTTTCTTTCTCTCTCTTTGCCTCTCTCAAAAAAATAAATTAAAGTATTTTTTAAAAAATCATGCCTACAAACCGGGAGTGGTGGTGCATGCCTTTAATCCCAGCACTCGGGAGGCAGAGGTAGGAGGATCACTGTGAGTTCGAGGCCACCCTGAGACTACATAGTGAATTCCAGGTCAGCCTGGGCTAGAGCGAGACCCTACCTTAAAAAACCAAAAAACAGACAACAACAACAAAAAAAAAAAAAACATGCCTACAGGGCTTGGAGAGATGGCACAGTGTTTACTTTCAAAGCCTAATGGCCTGGGCTTTGATTCCCCAGTACCAACATAAAACCAGACGCACAAAGTGGCACATGCGTTGAATTTGTTTGCAATGACAGGAGGCCCTGACATACCCATTCTCTCTCTCTCTCTTTCTCAAATAAACAAATAAATATTTTTTAAAACCGCACCTACAATATGAGAATATACATCACTCTGTCAGTCAACAACTGCTGATGGATGAGCAGTTAGTCTTATAAAGGGTAGCAATTCAAGATAGCAAAAGCATCCACAAGATTTAGTTCAGAACTGGTCAGATGTTATGGCTGCTGGAAGCCATGTCCCGCTCCCTCGCTTCAAGACAGATCACTAATCTACTTGCAGTTCAAGCTCTAAATTCATTTTAGCAGCAAGCATCACCATCTCTCATCTACGAGAATGCAACATATACAGAATGTCTGAGCTGGCAAAACAGAGTTACGTTTTGGGATGTTCAAGAGCCGTGTGTCCTGTTAAAGCAGGTAAATTAGGGGAGAGAAGAGGCCTCCAGTGCGGAAACTGAACACAGCCACCCATCAATTCCCTGGGAACTTTCACAGTGATTTTGCCGATGAGTTACTCGAAGCTAACAAAAAAGACACTGGGCGCTATAAATGATATGGTTGCATCTGCTGAAAGCATCTTCAATAGATTGTCAGGGGCTGGAGAGACGGCTCAGCGGTTAAGTGTACTTCCTATACACGCATGAGGGCCTGAGGAGGCCTGAGACCGACCAGAGATCAAATCTCCAGGTCCCACATAAGCACCCGGGCATGGCCATGCCCACCTGTAACCCCAGTCCCTCAGGGGATCAGAGACTCGAAAACTGTCAGAGCCCCACAAGCTTTGGAGTCTGTAACAACACTCTGGCTCAAACCAAGACTATGTGGAAGTGACGGAGCAGACACCTGATGTTCCTCTCAGGCCACAATAGGGGACACCATGGCACAACACACACACACACGCGCACACACAGCACGCGTACACGCAAAATAGAATGCTATCATATTAACACATTTTAAATGCTCATGATTTGAACAAGGTGCATCCGCTGGGACTGAAAACAGAAGGTGTTGGGCTGAAGAGATAGTTCAGTGATTAAGGCACTTGCATGAAAAGCCTGATGACCTGGGTTTGATTCCCCAGTACCCATAGTAAAGCCAGATATACAAAGTGGCACATGCATCTGGAGTTCATTTGCAGCAGCTGGAGGCCCTGGTGTTCCTGTTCTGCCCTCTGTCTGTCTCTCCTCTCTCTCTCTCTCTCTCTCTCTCTCTCTCTCTCTTCTCTCTCTCTCTGCTTGCAAATAAAATAAATAAAATATTTTTAAAAACAGAAGCTATCTTTCTGTTCTACTGTGGATGTTACAATGGCCTATGAACAGCACACTGGCTGCAGCTCCTGCCGTTCACCATCCAGTCACTCTAGAGGCAGTGAATGAATGATGCCTTGGTTGCGACTAATGATCCCAGCTCCCACCAGGACACTGACACGCAGCCTGGCTGGACTCCGCTCAGCACTAGAGATCGCTAGACTGACCTCTCTCACCTGCAAAGCCGAAGGACCCAGGTTCAATTCCCCAGGACCCACGTAAGCCAGATGCACAAGTGGCACATGCATCTGGAATTCATTTGCAGTGGCTAGAGACCCTGGTGTGCTCATTCTCTCTATCTATCTATCTATCTATCTATCTATCCATCTATCTATCTATCTATGTGTATGTGTGTGTGTGTGTGTGTGTGTATTTCTCAAATAAATAAAAATAATGTGTGTGTGTGTGTGTGTGTGTGTGTGTGTGTGTGTGTGTGTGTGTGTATTAGGGCTGGAGAGATGGCTTAGCAGTTAAGGTACTTGCCTGTGAAGCCTAATCACCCAGGTCCAATTCCCCAGTACCCATGTAAGCCAGATGCACAAGGTGGCACATGTGTCTAGAATTCATTTGCAATAGCTAGAGGCCCTAGTGCACCCATTCTCTCTCTCTCTCTCTCTCTCTCTTTCTCTGTCTCTCTCTCTCTCTCTCTTTCTCTGTCTCTCTCTCTCTCTCTTTCTCTCTTCCTCTTTCTCTCTCATACTCTCTCAAATAAATAAATAAATAAATAAATAAAATGTTTTTTAAAACTTTAAAAAATATTTTTATTTATTTGCAGTGAAAGAGAGCAAGTGCACCAGGGCCTCCACCTGCTGCAAACATACTCCAGACATGTGCACCATCTCGTGCAGCTGGCTTTACATGGGTACTGGGGAATCGAACTCATGTTGTTAGACTTTGCGGGCAAGGACCCCAACCACTAAGCTGCCTCCCCAGCCCCCAAAATATTTTTTTTTTTTTGTTTTTCGAGGTAGGGTCTTACTCTAGCTCAGGATGACATGGAATTCACTATGTAGTCTCAGACTGGCCTCGAACTCACATAAATCTTCCTACCTCTGCCTCCCGAGTGCTGGGATTAAAGGCGTGCACCACCGTGCTCAGCCCAAAACATTTTTTAATAAAGGAAACTAACCAAGAAAACAAGATGAATATTTTACTACTTTGACCTTCAGCCACTACTGCCAAGTGGGACTCAACACTGATCTTCATGAAGTCAACAAAGATCAGTGGTCTGGCCCCAGACAATATATGTAACATTCCTAGGAGGAAGGTGAGCTTCTGAGAGAGGGAGAACTGAAAATCTATTGTAAAGTGAGCGACCAAGGGAATGGACACCTAAGAAGTGTTTATGCACAACTCAATTATGCTATTTGAAATGTTGGCACTCGTTTTACAGGAAACTTTTCTTTACATGGGATAATTGTCAGGAAACTAAAGTATAAACATAGAAGATAATGGTGCCCAAATCATAGAGCCTAAGTAAAGGCAGGGGAGCCCTGGTTCCAAAGACCAGGATCTTTCCACTGCCCCTCTCATCAACACACTCCAGCATGGCCTTGGCCACCCGGCCCCACCTTGACTTACTGGCTCATAGACTGTGCCATCATTCCCTCTTTGTTCCCCGTGGGTTCATTTCCCATGTTTTCACTTCCTTCATGGTTGTGAATGAGTTTTGGTATAGTTCCCAGCTACCCCTTTCTCTCCAAAGCTTGACTTTCCCTTCCACCTAACAACATTTTTGGGTAAACCAGAGCTCTCTTTGTTGTAGCCATAGGTGGGTGGTACTGAGGAGCAAGTTGGTACCATCTTGGTACCCACGCAAGTTCGCAGAGAATGCGCCATCGTCTTGCTCAGTTTGGTTTTCTCCTGAGCAGAGCCTAACAGGTTCGACAAGGAAAGCCATGTGGGTTCACACCCGCTTACGTGATTCTGACCGCCATCACCCCACCAGAGGAGCTTGCAGCCTAACCGTGACCCTGACCCTGACCCTGACGCTCCCTTGACATTCTGTCTTGTACCTCTGCTTACTTAACTTCTCCCAGGTTCTCCCACGGCGAAACTGCTCAGGACACCTCCAGTTCCTGCTGACCACATCGCAAGTGGCTTTCCTCATTATTCTCTTAGGCACATAAGATGAACCCAGCAAAACCAGGAGAATTAAAAACGCTTGAGCCAGGGCTGGAGAGATGGCTTAGCGGTTAAGATGCTTGCCTGCAAGGCCTAAGGAACCAGGTTCAACTCCCCTGCATGTGTCTGAAGTCTGTTTGCAGTGGCTGGAGGCCCTGACCACCCAGTCTCTCGCTCTCATTCAAATAAATAAATATATATATTTTTTAAAATGTTTGAGCCAACCCCTCTTGTTCGCCTCACTCTTACAGCCCTAAGCTCAACACGGAGCATCCACTCCTTACTGACTCTGAAGGCCTTACTACAACTACAGATCAGTGGTTCTAGGGCCAGCTCTGTTGACACGGTGCTGTTTCCAATCGTTTTTGACAACTTTCTCACACTTACATAATGTAGTTTGAGCACAATGGCTTCCCATCACTTTCCCTGGTTGCTCCTCCCACTGCACCCCTTCTGCTTCCCAATTAGTCCCTCTTCAACTTCAATGTCTTTTTTTTCATTACATGTGTGTATAAGAGAGAAAGAGAAAGAAAGAAAAAGAAAGAGAAAGAGAAAGAGATCCACTGAGTTTAAATGTGTTTGCCTGCACAAGCAAGGGTGAGGAGTTATTTACTA
Source organism: Dipus sagitta (assembly GCA_036346955.1). NCBI lineage: Eukaryota > Metazoa > Chordata > Mammalia > Rodentia > Dipodidae > Dipus > Dipus sagitta. The sequence goes on along the minus strand of CM070784.1, from coordinate 69,480,386 downwards.
GAGCACATACACACAGCACCTTTTTTTTTTTTTTTTTTTTTGCTTTTTCGAGGTAGGGTCTCACTGTAGCCCAGGCTGACCTGGAATTCACTATGGAGTCTCAGGGTAGCCTCAAACTCATGGCGATCCTCCTACCTCTGCCTCCTGAGTGCTGGAATTAAAGGTGTGAGCCACCACGCCCGGCCATGCATCACTTTTAAAAACAAATATGTTGTCGGGCGTGGTGGCGCACGCCTTTAATCCCAGCACTCAGGAGGCAGAGGTAGGAGGATCACCATGATTTCGAGGCCACCCTGAGACTCCATAGTGAATTCCAGGTCAGCCTGGGCTACAGTGAGACCATACCTCAAAAAAGCAAATAAAATTTTAAAAATAATAAATAAATAAATAAATATGTGTGTGTGCACATGCATACACTCATGTGTGTGGGGACCAGAGGACAACCTTGGATGTGTCATCCTCACCCTTCTTGTTTAATTTTTTCTTTTTTTTTTTGTTTATTTTTATTTATTTATTTGAGAGCGACAGACAGAGAAAGAATGGGTGCACCAGGGCCTCCAGCCACTGCAAACGAACTCCAGACGTGTGCTCCCCCTTGTGCATCTGGCTAACGTGGGTCCTGAGGAATCGAGCCTTGAACCAGGGTCCTTAGGCTTCACAGGCAAGCGCTTACCGCTAAGCCATCTCTCTCCAGCCCATAATTTCTTCTTTATTTATTTTCAAGCAGACAGAGAGGAGAGAGAGAAAGAGGAAAGAATGGGTGTGCCCGGGCTTCTAGGCACTGCAAATGAATTCCAGTTGCATGTACCACTTTGTGCATCTAGCTTTACGTGGGTACTAGGGAACTGAACCCACGGCATTAGGTTTTGCAGAGAAGCACCTTAACCAGTGAGCCATCTCTCCAGCCCCCCTCAACTCTTTTGAAACAGGGTTTCTCATTGACTGGAGCTCACCAAGCAATACTCCTGCTCAGTGGTGGGATTACAATGGTATCGCCCAACCCGTTATCTTCATATGGAAAACGGGGATTAAGCCCAAGTCCTCCTATTTGCAAGGCAAGGACTTTACCAACTGAGCTATCTGTCCAGGCCTATTACAGCACTTTCAATAGAGCTTTGTGTGATAATGGGATATTGTACATCTGCATGGTCCAATATGATACCCTGTTGGCACATGTTGATTTTGAGCCCTTGAAATTTAGCTACTGTTAGAGTGAATTTTAATTGTATTTAATTTCAACTAGCTGTAAATTGTAAATGTAAATTGTAATTGTAAATTGTAAAATGTAAATTGCTGTATGTGGCCGGTGGCCACTGTGCTGGATAAGCAGAGGTAAAACATCCTATTTCTACATCAACATAACTGTTACGGTTTGGATCTGAAAGGCCTCCCATGGGCTCAGGCTTGAATGCTCGGCCCCCAGTCGTTAGCACTATTTTGACAGATGTGGAGCCTTTAGGAGGTGGGGCACAACTGGCAGAAGCAGAAGCAGGTCACTGCGGGTGGGACTTTGCAATTTATGTCCACTCCTGGTTCTGGCCATGGCCCACAATGTACTCCTGGCCACATACGACTAATCCCATGGACCAAGCCGCTCCCATGGATATGCCTTTCCCACCACGATGGCTTGAAATCTCCCTGAAACTGTGAGCCAAAAGCATAGCTTTCTTCCCTTAAATTGCTGCTGCTTTTTTCATTTTTTCTTTTTCTTTTTTTTTTTTTTTTTTTTTTTTTTTTGATTGTGGAGATAGGGTCTTCCTCCAGCCCAGGCTGACCTGGAACTTACTATGTAGTCTCAGGGTAGCCTCAAACTCACAGCAATCCTCCTATCTCTGCCTCCTGAGAAGGTGTGCGCCACCACTCCTGGCTCCTTTTTTTTTTTTTTTTTTTTTTTGGTTTTTCAAGGCAGGGTCTCACTCTGGTCCAGGCTGACCTGGAATTAACTCTGTCATCTCAGGGTGGCCTTGAACTCATGGCGATCCTCCTACCTCTGCCTCCCGAGTACTGGGATTAAAGGCGTGCGCCACCACGCCCGGCTTCCTGGCTCCTTTTCAAAAAAATAAATAAATGAGCTTTTAGCTATTATAACCAAGGCAAAAGTTAAGCCCTGAACAAACCTTTCCTGTCATCTCTGTAGAAGCAGCCATCACTCCTTTTCTAAGACTCACAGAGCACTGTTAGCCGCATGTGTAGCAGAACCTATCACAGAGTGCTAGCGACCTCGTTGCATTTTGATTTGCCTTCCTGTCAGCATGCGGAGTGAGAGGGAGTCTTACTCATCTTTGATTCACCCACAGCGAGAACAAAAGCAGACGTAGTAGCTTCATGACAGTAGGTGAATCATGAGTATAAAATAACAATGGAATATGGGTTATCTCTTTTTCATTTTTATTTTATTTTATTTATTTTATTTTATTTTATTTTGGTTTTTCGAGGTAGGGTTTCACTCTAGCCCAGGTTAACCTGGAATATACTATGTAGTCTCAGACTGGCCTTGAACTCACGGCGATCCTCCTACCTCTGCTTCCCGAGGGCTGGGATTAGAGGCGTGCGCCACCACGCCTGGCTGGTTATCACTGTTTTCAAACGCACACAACACACATGAAATCTAGCTGAGAGATGACTCTGTCAGTAAACCACTTACTGCACAAGCACAAGGTCTTGAGTGTGGATTCCCAACACCCACTCAAAATACTGGCTGTGGAACCAGACACTGTAATCCCAGGACTAGGGAGGCAGAGGTAGGAGACTCCCTGGGGCTTGCTAGCTTCCTGGTCTAGCTGAATTGGTGAGCTCTGGGTTCAGTGAGAACTCCTGCCTCTACAATAAGTTGACAGTGACAGAGGAAGACACCCAGCGTTAGCCTCTGCCTTCCGTACACACATGCACTCCCACACACGTGTTCACATGTATACACATCTATGTACCCCACACACATGCGCATGCTGACAAGAAGAAATCTAGCTGGGTAGAGACAGTAAATGTATCATCTTACATGTCATTGTCTTTCACGTTTCTTTTTCTGGGAGTTGCTGTGATTTGAGAAATGATGTTGAATTCTAATTGCTAATGAGCTCTCTGCAGAGGCCAGCATGAATCTCAGTATTTGAGCTGTCAGTTATCTAATGTTGGGAGACAACATGCCTGGTAGAACAGTTCTCCTCACAGTTGTCATCTGGTACATTCACCAGCCCAGGACATACTTCTGTACACTTCTGAGTCACAATTACTATGCCGAGTGTTGCTGTCAATCCAGACCCCACCTACCCTCTTGCCAAACCCCAGCTTCATTGTTTTTGAAATGCAAATGGTATTGGTCACACCCATGATTGAAATCTATAGATGACAGAACTCCTGAGTAAACCAACCCGACTCTCCAGACCCACCTCCCTGCCTGCCCTCTGCCGTTGCCCTACTGGCCTTTCCACGGAATCCCACAGTGTCCACCCACTTCCTTCCCACCCCAGAGACGCTGCTGTTTCATTCATGGTCTCTGGAGTTCTAGTTAAAGCCCCTCCTCTGTCAGCTCTTAGCTGAGTCATCACATAACAGGGAAGATATTCAGATGTCTGTGCAGACCTGGGCCTCTTTCCATCAAGATCACATACATCTTCAGAACCTTCTCAGAGGTGACTTCCCATCAAGATCACATACGTCTTCAGAACCTTCTCAGAGGTGACTTCCCATCAAGATCACATACATCTTCAGAACCCTTTCAGAGTTGACTTTCCATCAAATCTTTGTGAATATTGGATACCTGCCAACCTTCGCCCCCAAATGCTTAGTTCTACATAAACTAGTGCTATGTGGGTTGATTTACTGTGGGATTCCCATGACCCTTAGCTCTGTTTCAGGCACAAAGTGGGCACTGCTGAGTGAATGAAATGATGAATTGTTAATTGATACAAATAATTTTTCTCCAAATATAGCCCAAGAAACTAAATATCACAATTTAAGTATCTGGAGACCACAGTATCAGGTTTCCAACAAAGATAAACACATAAGCTCTACCTAGCCTCAGGCCACTGAATGGGCCAAGAAGGCTCAACAGGCCACCCAGGCCACAGTTAGCAGCAAATACAGGGAAGAGACATCAGTATGATAAGAGAAGAAAACCGACTGCCTTGCATGAGACAAGTCATCTCTGTCAGTTCTGCCAGGGCCCAGGAGACATTAGAGAGGAAGTGGCAGAGTAAATATGACTGCTGCTCTCACTGCTACACTGACAACCACCTCCAGGGAGATGGCTGGTGGACACTGAGGAGACTCAAAACTCATTAAAGCAGAAAATCAAAGTCTGCTGAGAACTCGACACTGAAGGAGACTTAGAACATGCCCTCCAAGGATCAGAGAACATTGTGGAAGAGGGGATGGAAAGAATGTAAGAAAAATAAATAAATAAATAAGGCTGGAAAGATGACCTAGCAGTTAAGGTACTTGCCTGCAAAGCCAAAGGGCCCAGGTTCAACTCCCCAGGACAAGGTGGCACATGCATCTGGACTCATTTGCAGTGACTGAAGGCCCTGGTATGCCCATTCTCTCTCTCTCTCTCTCTCTCTCTCTCTCCTTCTCTCTCTGCCCCTCTCTCTCAAATAAATAAAAAGTTAATTTAAAAGGGGCTGGAGTACTGGCTTAGTGGTTAAGGTGCTTGCCTGCAAAGCCAAAGGACCTAGGTTCAATTCCCCAGTATGCATGTAAAGCCAGATGCGCAAGGTGGCACATGTGTCTGAAATTTGTTTGCAGTGGCTAGAGACCCTAGCATGCCCATTCTCTCTCTCTTTTTCTTTCTCTCTCTCTCCCTCTTTTGCTCTCAAATAAATAAATAAATATTTTTTAAAATAAATAAATAAAATTTAAAAAGAATGTAAGAGTCACAGGTTGGGAAGGAGTATCCTGAAGTACTGCCCCCCACAGAGACTGACTGGTATATTCATGACTCCATAGTGAATATCAATAATGCTAATGAGGAGGACCCTCTGTGGAATAAGGACAAGGGAGAGGGAACTTAAGAGTATAACCCAGTGGGAATATGGCCAATATACAAGATGTTCACACAATAAAGTTTTCAATTTTATAAAAGTATAGACACATAAATCAATGCCTGACTTCCTTGGAGGAAAGCAATAAGAACAGAAATCATTATATAAGGCACCAAGATCACTTAATGGATTCAACCTTCTTTTACGTAGTGACCGCAGCTAGAAGCAAGAAAATTAGCTCACCCTGACCCACAATGACCATGACAAGTGAGATGTAAGGTTTTAGCTGAAATGTTTCTTGATAATTACAGCAAGCCACATGTCCTAATGTGCCTAGTTGGTGACATAAGCTTGTATGATGCATGGCTTTGTGTGGATATGTTTGCCCCCCACACCAAGGGCTCATGTGTTGGGAACTTGGTCCTCAGTTTCATGATGCATGTGGAGTGTGGAACCTTTAAGAGATGGGTTCCAGTGAGAAGTTCTTAGGGCACAGGGACACTGCTTTCAGAACAGATAAAGGTAGCTCTCTTGGGATCCTTGAGTTCTCACAAGACCAAGCTGTTATAAGAGCGAGTTTGACCCCTGAATCACACTCCAGCTTCCTGTTTTGACATGTGATCTCTTCCTTCCACCTGTGCTCACAACACCACCCACCATGAGATCCTCCGCAGAGCTCAGCAAATGCCAGCAGTGAGTCTCACATGCCCGTGAGTCTCCAGAGCTCAACCCTTCATAAAGCTACCCAGCCTCGGGTATTTCATCGTTGCTGTATAGAACTCTATGCTTTGTAAGTATACAAGAAAGTACATTGATTACAAGCTGATTTTTTTTCTTAATATCCTTATTTATTTATTTATTTAAGATAGAGAGGAAGAGGCTGATAGAAAGAGAAAGAGAGCCGGGCGTGGTGGCGCACACCTTTAATCCCAGCATTCGGGAGGCAGAGGTAGGAGGATCACCGTGAGTTCAAGGCCACTCTGAGACTACATAGCGAATTCTAGGTCAGCTTGGGCTAGAATGAGACCCTACCTTGAAAATAAAAATAAAAATAAAAAAGGAAAGAAAGAGAGAGAGAGAATAGGCATACCAGGAACTACTGCCACTGCAAACAAATTCCAGATATACACTACTTTGTGCATCTGCCTTTACGTGGATCCTGGGGAACAGAACCAGGGTTGTTAGTCTTTGCAGGCAAGAGGTTTAACTGCGGAGCTATCTCTTCAGTCCCACTGATATTTAATCAACCTTTCATTCAACAACTGTTTTGTGACTAGTGAACATGAGTACGGCAGTGGTAGGCAGATACAGTACGCAGCCTCATGGAGTGAACAATAATAGCTGATATTCACGCAAAGGCTACTCTTACGCCACATACTGCTTTGGGCCTTGCATTACCAGCTCATTTAATCCTCACAGGAAGTATATATTAATGCGGTTTTGTTTGGGGACTTCACAGGACCCGTAATTTTTTACATGTGTAGGTGTGTGTGGTGTGCCCACATGTGTATGCATGTGGAGGCCAGAGGTCCACATCAAATTGTCCCTCTATCTCTCTCCATGTGCATGAACCAGGGTTTTCTGGAGGAGCTGAACAGATAGAAGGAATATGTGTTACAAAGGGGATTTATTGGATTAGCTCACAGGACAGGTGCTGGGCAGTCCATCCAGTAGCTATCTGAAGATTTGAGCTCCAGACACCTGGCAGCAGCTCAGGCCACTAGGCCGGATGCCTCAGCAGTGCCAACCTGGCACCGAAGGCCTGGGAGATTCCTGGAGGGCCTCTGGTCTTCAGTCCACAATGTAAGACCAACGAGACTCATTCCAGGTGCCCACAGAGGCACCGTGGAAACAGGGTAGACACACGCGCGAGTCAGCAAGGGCAGCTGGGAAAAACACACACGCCAGCAAGTAGCACAGACAGATGAAAAGAGACAGCGTCGGGTCAGAGCTGCTATAGCCAGTCCACCACCGGAAGGGCCACCCACTCTCCAGGAAGGACTTCCTCCCCCAGTTACTCCTTTCTGGAAACAACCTCACAATCCCGCCCTAGTGGAGTGTCTCCTGATTCCTAATCTGAGGAAGCTGACATCAGAATTTCACCATCACTTCACCTTACTTATTGAGATGGAGTCTCTGAGTGAACCAGAGTTCATGGGTTGGACTAGTCTAGCTGGACAACTGCAGGTCCAAACTCAGGTCTTCACACTCGCACAGCAAGCGCCTGACTGACAGCCAGGACCCTCAGTCCCTTCCAGTCATTATCTGTCCGTGATGGCTTGATTATTCTTTCCCTATGTCTAATTAGGGGGGCTGTTCCACAAAGGTTCGACCCTTCTCTAGCCAAGTGTCAGGAAGTAACTGATGAGGCCCGCCTTTGGGGCAGAGGGATGGTGAGACTTGAAACGGTGTCCCAGGGCTGGGAGGATGGCTTAGCTGTTAAGGCACTTGCCTGGGAAGCCCAAGGACCCAAGTTTGATTCCCCAGTACCCATGTAAACCAGATGCACAAGGTAGTGCATGCATCTAGAGTTTGTTTGCAGTGGCTACAGGCCCTGGTGCACCCATTCTCTTTCTCTCTCTCTCTGCCTATTCTCTCTCTCAAATAAATAAATAAAATATTTTTAAGTAATTAATTTAAAAAATGAAAACTGTGTTCCACCCCATCAGTTAAAACCAGACTCCTGCCGGGCGTGGTGGCGCACGCCTTTAATCCCAGCACCCAGGAGGCAGAGGTGGGAGGATCGCCGTGTGTTCGAGGCCACCCTGAGACTCCATAGTGAATTCCAGGTCAGCCTGGGCTAGAGTGAGACCCTACCTTGAAAAACAAAAAAAAGAAAAAAAGAAAAAAACCAGACTCCTTGGGGCAAGAGGCCACCTGGAACTTCCTCCTTCTTCACATGCCGTGGCGACCTTCACCTCTATGAGGTCCTGCTATCCATCAAAACAAACTGCTCTTGCTTAAGTCACTGCCAGTTTCTGTCACTTACAGCTTAAGAAAACCAACCATCATCGAAAATATGGTAAACCTGGTTGAGAAGCAAGGTCATATGGCTAGGAAATGCCAGGGCTTGGATTAGAAACCATGAAGTCTGACTATCGGTCCGTCGTTGACTACTGACAAAGAAGGTGATGTGTTCCCAAGTGCTGTGGATCACAGGGTAAGTTCCAGCAGGTTCTAAGCTTGGATCAGGACTTCATTACTGCACCGCTATAAACCCTCAAAGTGCCCCTGTTTCCCCTTGTGTGTGCGGCAAGGCTGAAGGGCTATTTATCTAAAGCACAAACTTAGAGGTCGTCCATACATGCAGGACAGTAGAGGTTTGGAAAGAGAACCAGGCAGCCCAGACACAGTAGCAGAAGGACTGAACACTGATGCAAATGGTTTTCCATGCATAGTAATCAAAACCAACCTTGGGCCCTGGTCAGCTTCCGGTTTGAATAGCACCCCTAGTCCATCTTCCCTGTTGCCTAACCAGAAGCATATGTCGTGCCAGGAAGTAGAATTCTCAACCCCCTTGCATGCATCTACAATCTTTGCGTCAAAAGCATGTCTCACTGAGCCCTCAAGTCATCGCTGCTGCTTCAAACTGAGTCACTCGAGCTTAGGGAAAGAAAACACGTCCCAGAGAAAAATGAGGACAGGGTTAGGGACATCTGCTCAAGTTCCAATCATGTCCCATGACCTTGTGCCAAAGAAACACACTGATATACACCCCTTATGAGTCCATGTAACCCTGGAGCCCGGTGAGGACCCCACAAGCATTTTTCTGACCATGTTGGTTATGACTCTCTCATACACACAATAACAAATTTCTGGCTTTCCTGGCGCATATGCTTGAGCAATGTGTTGCTATATCTCTGACAGTTGGTGACATTTCCTTTTCAGTCGGCAAGATTCATACAAAGGCTGTGTGTCCAATGAAGAAATCAACATCCTGAGCCCCTGCATTTGCTGTTACTCATCATTTGTGCTTTTATCACTCCCCCCCCCAAAAAAAAAAATTCAATTTGGGCTGAAGAGATGGCTTAGCGGTTAAGGCGCTTGCCTGCAAAGCCAAAGGACCTTAGTTGGATTCCCTAAGACCCATATAAGCCATATGCACAAGGTGGCACATGCGTCTGGAGTTCATTTGCAGTGACTGGAGGCCCTGGTTTGCCCATTGTCTCTCTCTGTCTCTCTCTTTATCTATCTGCCCCTCTCTCTCAAATAAATAAATAACTATTTTTTAAAATAATAAATTCACTGAAAACCTACCCTCAGCAACCCCAAAAAGGGTTGCAAAGCAGTAGCCACTCCCTCCAGAACATGATATGTGAACTTGAATAACTACATTACCTAGAGACATGAATAAGTAGAAAAAATACAATTAATGTTCATTTTATAACTTACATTGTGCCAGGAATAATTCTAAATATTTAACATGGAATAGCTCTCCTCTATTGATCTTCAAACTAACTGTATGACATTTTTAAAGATAAGAATCATGGGCTGGTGCTGTAGTTATCTTGGCATTGCTAGGACAAAATACCCGACCAAAGTCAGCTGCGGGGACAAAGGGGCTTATTTTGGCTTACAGTCTCGAGGGGAAGCTTCATGACGGCAGGGGAAAGCATGGCATGAGCAGAGGCTGGACATCACCTCTGCCATAGCAGGTGGAAAACAGCAGCAGGAGAGTGAGCTGAGCTCTGGCAAGGGGGAGGCTGGCTATTATACCCCTAAAACCTACTCCCCAATAACACATCGCCTCCAGCAAGGCTCCACCTCCCAAATTGCTACCAACTGGGGACCAAACATTCCAAACCCCATCAGTTCATGGGAGTTGGCTGATTCAAACCACCATAGCCAGCCAGATGGTCACACTTGCCATGGGAGCATGAGAACCTGAATTTGGATCCCCAACACCCACATGAATGCTGGCAACGGAAATTCGCACCTGTAATCTCAGTGCTCAGGGGGCAGAGACCGCTGGATCCCCCAGAGAAGTTGACTGGCTGAACTAGCTGGCTTGGTGAGCTCCTGGACTCAGAGAGACATGTCTCAACAAATAATGTGGGGAATGAGTGGGGAAGGCCCAATGTCAACCTCTGGCCTCTGCATACATGTGCACCTGCACACGTGTGTACACCCAAACACCTACGAACGTGCAGAAACGTGCATGCACACCACACACATATGAATGTAAAAAACAAAATCTAGAGCTGAAGGGATTGCTTAGTGGTTAAGGCACTTGCCTGCAAAGCCAAAGGAGCCAGGTTCGATTCCCCAGGACCCACGTTAGCCAGATGCACAAGGAGGCGTGGGTGTCTAGAGTTCGTTTGCAGTGGCTGGAGGCCCTGGCGCGCCCAAATGCACTCTCAGTCTCTCTCTCTCTCTCTCTCTCTTTCACTCTGACTCTAATAAATAAATATAAATAAATACATAAAAATCTTTTAAAAAAATCCATGAAGCAACGCCATCTGTAATCCTGGGGCGGCTGAGGCAGAATGATTGAGAGGCCAGGGCCGTCCTGAGCTGTACGGTGAGACCCTGCCGTGAGCTCTTTAATAACGTGCAGGAGTGTTAGACTTCCGAGATCGCACTTGTTCAGGAAGAGCAGGGCGAAGGAGAACGACCAGAGCCATGAAGGGAGGGTTAGCCATGGGTCAGCCAGCTGCCGTAGCTGGTTAAGCTTATGTTAAGGAAGTGTGAGGGTATTTCTTTCATGAGTTTCACCTTCAAAAATCACTGGTAACCTACAACCTTCATCAGAGAGTTGCTTACGAGTCTGCAGGTGCTGATAACAGACTTAACATGAAGACCTTGGGCTTACATTGATCTCTTTTTAGAGCTAAAAAAAAAAAAAATAAGTTTATTCTATTGGTCTGTTGTGTTGGAGATCTGAGAATTCAGCACATCAATTAAACACAGGGGGAAAAAAGTCACCACAGAGCTAGGAGATCAATTGAAGAAATGGATACCTTAACAAATTTTTCTATTGGCTGAAAGGCCTTTATATAGTAAAAAAAAAAAAAAAAAAATCAACTGGGTAAGACTTAGACATAATCCAATCACCTGCAATGTTAAAATGAGAGAATGAAATCCTGAAGTGATGCAAGGCTCACTCAAGGGCCCAACCAGCCTCGCATAGGAGTCGTGGGGTGCTTTTGTGTTTTGAGACCTCATCCAATGTTCTTTTCACATAAGAGAGCCATAGCATTGTGATAGAACTGAGGCACACTAAACCACATGTTTGAAGTGTATGATTTGCTCCATTTCACACACGTACTCAGTCACGAAACCATCTCCACCCTGAAAATAATATCTCCATTGTTCCTAGAACATTCCTTATGCCTTTAAATTTTTTTTTTACTTAAGCCGGGCATGGTGGCACACGTCTTTAATCCCAGAACTCGGGAGGCAGAGGTAGGAGGATTGCCATGAGTTCGAGGCCACCTTGAGAATACGGAGTGAATTCCAGGTCAGCCTGGGCTAGAGTGAGACCCTACCTCAAATAAAAAAAAAAAAAAATTACTTATTTATTTATTTGAAAGGGACAGGGAAAGGCAGATACACAAAAAGAGAGAGAATGGGCACACCAGGGCCTCCAGCCACTGCAAATGAACTCCAGACACATGCACCACCTTGTGAATCTGGCTTATTTGAGTACTGGGGAATCAAACCTGGGTCCTTAGGCTTTGCAGGCAAACACCTTAACTGCTAAGCCATCTCTCCAGCCCTCCTTATGCCTTTTTTTTTTTTTTTTTTTTTTTTGCCTTTGGTTTTTCGAGATAGGGTTTTGCTCTAGCCCAGACTGACCTGGAATTCACCATATAGTCTCAGGGTATCCTTGAACTCACAGCAATCCTCCTACCTCTACCTCCCAAGAGCTGGGATTAAAGGTGTGCACCAACACACCCATCTCTCCTTATGCCTTTTTATCCCTCTGTATACCCTCATACCTATGCAACCACAAACTTTGCATTTTTTGACAATTTCATATAGACAGAATCATACCTATGTGCTATTTAGGGCTGGCTTTTTTCCCTACATAAATATTTTGAGATCTGCTCATGTATATGTTCATAATTGTGGCTTTTTATTGTTGAATAATAGCCCACACGTGGATATAACATAAAAGGGCATTTAGGTTGTTTCCAGTTTTTAGGAATTCTTTTTTTTTTAATTTTTTGTTCACTTTTATTTATTTATTTGAGAGTGACAGAGAGAGAAAGAGGCAGATAGAGAGAGAGAGAGAGAGAATGGGCATGCCAGGGCTTCCAGCCACTGCAAACGAACTCCAGATGCATGTGCCCCCTTGTGCATCTGGCTAACGTGGGTCCTGGAGAATCGAGCCTCGAACCAGGGTCCTCAGGTTTCACAGGCAAGCACTTAACCGCTAAGCCATCTCTCCAGCCCAGGAATTCTTTTTTAAAAAAAATATTTATTTGCAAGTAGAGAGAGCAACAGAGACACATACAGAAAGAGAGAGAGAGAGAGAAAGAGAGAGAGAGAGAATGGGCTCACCAGGACCTCTTGCCACTGCAAACAAACTCCAGATACTTGCACCAACCTGGCTTTACATGGGTACTAGGGAATCAACCCAGGCCAGCAAACTTTGTAAGCAAGTGCCTTTACCCATTAAGCCCCCTTTTTTAAGCAATTCTTATGTGGATATGTCCATATATCTCCTGGGGAAATAGGTTATGTTTTAAAGAAATGGTCAAACTGAGCTGGGCATGGTGGCGCATGCCTTTAATCCCAGCACTTGGGAAACAGAGGTAGGAGGATCACTGAGAGTTCAAGGCCACCCTGAGACTACATAGTGAATTCCAGGTCAGCCTGAACTAGAGTGAAACCCTACTTCGAAAAACCAAAAAAGAGAAAGAAAGAAAGAAAGAAAGAAAGAAAGAAAGAAAGAAAGAAAGAAAGAAAGAAAGAAAGAAAGAAGGAAGGAAGGAAGGAAGGAAGGAAGGAAGGAAAGAAAGAAGGGGGCCAGACTGTTTCTCCAAGTTCAACCATCTGACATCCCCACCAATAAGTGTGATTTCTGTTGCTCTGTGTTCTAACAACAATACCAACTTGTATATTACTATTATTATTCACCAACTAGTGAAGTACTTTTTTTGTTTTAAATTTTATTTATTTATTTATTTATTTGAAACAGACAGACAGACACAGAGAGAGAGAGTATGGGCACTCCAGGGCTTCCTGCCACTGCAAATGAACTCCAGATACATGCACCATTTAGTGCATCTGGCTTTACTTGAGTACTGGGGAATTGAACCAAGGTCGTTGGACTTTGTAGACAAGCACCTTAACTGCTGAGCCATCTTTCCACCCCAAGTGAAGTATCTCGTGTGTTGGGATTACAGGAGCTCATCATGGCTTCCAGCTTTTACCTGGGGTCTAGGGATCCAAACTCAGGTACTCAGGCTTGAGTGACAAGTGTTGTTACCCAATGAGCCTTCTTCCCAGCCTCTAGTAAATTCTTTAATACTGCACAGGGGAAGGACCAGCTTTCACATGTCTGATACCTGACAGGCGTTTCTTAGGCCTTCATCCTTTGTTTTGCCTTGCTCTGTTTTGGTGAGACACAATATTTTGCTTTATCCAAAAAAAGAAGAAAGAAAAGAAAAGAAAGGTAGATGGGCTGGGAAGATGGCTCATATGTTAAAGGCACTTACTTGCAAAGTCTAATGGCTCAGGTTTAGTTCCCCAGTACCCATGTAAAGCCAGATACATGAAGTGGTGCATGCATTTGAAGTTCATTTGCAGGAGGCCCTGGTGTTCTCTGTCATAAATAAATAAGTAATTTTTAAAGATAGAAAGAGATGCTTACTGGGAGCAGGGAGCCACCCAGGAAGCATGCTCGTTGGTAGCAGAATCTGTTTTTCTTTTCCAGAAGACAGCAAAGACTGGAGGAGATGAACCACCCTCCCCACATCAGCCAGGGCCCAGGTGAGACCACAGGGGCATTGGTGAGATGAGCAAGAGTGCTGCTTCCACGGTGAACCTCACAACCTGCGGCCAGGTGATGAAAACAGACACTGAGGAGACTCAAAACATATCAAAGCAGAAATCCGGAAGCTACTGAGAAGTCAACACTTAAGTGGACTCAAAAACACACCCACCACGGCTCAGGGAACTTTGCAGAAGAGGGGTAGGAAAGATTGTGAGAGCCACAGAGTGGGAGGGAAGACCCAGAGGCATTGCTCCCCTCTTCAGTAACTGACTGCTGCTCTCACAGCTCATAACCCACAGCCCAGTGGTGAACACCAGCAATCCCAGTGAGGAGGGCCCTCCGTGGAATGGGGGCAGGGAGGGGGGAAATTACGCTACAAACACATGATGCGTCCATACAAAGTTTCTACTTAATTTTTTAAATTTATTTTATTTGTTTATTTATTTATTTAGAGACAGAGAGAGGGAGAGAAAGAAAGATAGAGAGAGAATGAGAATGGGCACACCAGAACCACTGCAAATGAACTCCAGATGCATGCACTTCCATGTGCATCTGGCTTACATGGAACCTGGAGAATAGAACCCGGGTCCTTAGGCTTCACAGGCATGCGCCAAGTAGAGGGCTGGAGAGATGACTTAGCAGTTAAGGCGCTTGCCTGTGAAACCTAAGGACCCATGTTCAACTCTCCAGATCCCACCTTATCCAGACACACAAAGGTGAGGCAAGTGCAAGGTCACACATGCCCACTAGGTGGCACAAGCATCTGGAGTTCAATTGCAATGGCTGAGGTCTTGGCGTGCCAGTTCTCTCTCTCTCCCTCTGCCTGTCTCTCTCTCTCTCTCTAAAATAAATAATAATCAAAACATGTTAAAAAGAAAGAACATTCCTATCACATAGGGGGAAAAGAGGTGTCTAGAGGAGGTGAGTAACAGAAATTCTTAGCAATGTTCTCAACTGGGCATAGTGGTGCAGACCTTTAATCTCAGCACAATGGAGGCAGTGGTAGGAAGAGGGTGAGTTGGAGGCCAGCCTGGGATTACACAGTGAATTTGAGGTCAGCCTGGGCTAGAGGAGACCCTATCTCTAAGAAAAAAGAAGAAGAAATTCTTAGCAATGCTTTTCTTTGAGTACTATGAAGGACAGGGAAAATGTGCCAGTGCCCTCAGGCGGGCGTGGGAAGCCGGAAGCTCCAGTGAAGGGAACGAGGAAGACGTTGGCACGTTTTGCCAGTCTCCCACTCTCAGGGGCTCTTTGAGGGACAAGGTGACTTTCTTCCCTTCCCCTTTTCAAGAAATACCAATTTTACCAGGTTTGGATGCATGCAACCGAAGGGCTCTACTAGGACACCTCAGTTTATTCTTCTGCAGGGGAGCCCAAGGCCAACCTGGAAAAGCACTGCCCTGGATTGCCAGTGTTTCCATATTCGATCAAAAGGGCATGCCAGGACTAGAGCGATGGATCAGTGGTTAATGCCTGCAAAGCCTAAGGAGCCAAGTTGGAATCCCCAGTACCCATGTAAAGCTAGACGCACAAGGTGGCATGAGCATTTGGAGTTTGTTTGCAGTTACTGGAGGCCCTGGCACACCCATTTTCTCTCTCTCCATGTCTCTCTCTCTCTCTCTCTCTCTCTCTTTCTCTCTCTCTCTTTCTCTCCCTCTTTCTCTCACTCTCAAATAAATAAATAAAATATTTCTAAAGGGTCTGTCAGCTCCACTTGCCATTGTTAGCCATCATTTTGACATAAGTGATTCTTACACGTTTGCAAAATAATAAAATACTGAAACAAGCTCATCTTCCTCTTTGCCCACGCATAGCTTGCAACACCTGGGACACCTCCGCTCCCCCACGGTTGCCTATGTCATTTCAATGGGATGGCACCATGTCCTTCATTTCAGGCGTGGGCACAGGCTTACATAGTCAGAGTATCCAGTTTCCCTGGCCACTCTAATGGCACCACGAGAACACTTGACAATGTCAAACCAGTGACAAAAAAAAAAAAAAAAAGCCAGGCGTGGTGGCGCACGCCTTTAATCCCAGCACTCGGGAGGCGGAGGTGGGAGGATCGCCGAGAGTTCAAGGCCACTCTGAGACTACATAGTGAATTCCAGGTCAGCCTGAGCCAGAGTGAGACCCTACCTCAAAAAAAAAAAAAAAAAAAAAAAACAGTGGCAACCAGCGGTGGCCTTCTTCTAGAGGTAATGAGAAAACCAGCTTACTAGGTTGTCGAGCGTCTCAGACCCATCCTCTTTATCTGCCATTAAAGGAGAGAGCACTGGAGAATGGAGCCTGTTAAGGGGAAAAACCAGGCCAAGAGACTGAGGGAGACAGATCCCTGCTGTCACGGTGTGAGCCCTTAACTCCCACTAGGACTTGCCAGGCTTTTCAATTACAACAGCCGATGAGGCTTTTTTCCGGCTTGGCTTAAGCTGTTTTCAAACTGTGTTTCTGGGAGCTAGGGGAATGGCTCAGTGGTTAAGGTACTTGCCCACAAAGCCTAAGGACCCAGGTTTGATTCCCCAGTACCCAAATAGAGCCAGATACGTAAGGTGGCACATGTTTATTTGTAGAACCAAGAGCCCCTGGTGCACCCATTCATATTCCCTCTCTATCTCTCTCGTGCGCTCCTCTCCTCTCCTCTCCTTGCAAATAACTAATACATAATTTTTATATTATATTTCTGTAGTTGTGACCACAAAATCCTGATGTGCATACATGGGAATCAACGGATTGGCCTCCACTATGGACCGATGGAACACTCTAAACTGCTCTTGCTAGTCTGGGGTGAAGTGATAGGTATATGCACACTAATTAATGGAAGTCCTAGGAGCCATAAGAGAGACTTTACTGCTGGTGGTATCTATGGAAATGAAGTCACCCACCACATTAAAATAAAGTCTGAGATGCGGAGTTTCAGAAAATCGAATGTAAATCCTTTATCAGATTTTAACTTGTGCAGTACTTGAAGTAAAACACAATGAAAACTTTAACAGAAATTGTCTCTTAATACATTTACAGTCTTGTATTTGCAAGCTAAATATATAGGAAATCACAAATAAATCCCTTTTAAGTTAAAAAAAAAAAAGAAAAAAAACAAAGAAAAGGACAGGAAGCTTTGATGATTAACTCCGCCCACTACAAGCACTTTCCCACACATTTTCTAAGCTATGCAGCAAAAATCCGTTTCCTCGCCTTCCTCCTGCACAGCGTTTTCAAATTCAGAGCATATGCTGAAATGCTCCGAATGAACTTGACTTCAGCTGTTTCTCTTTCTCCGGGAACCGTTTCGATTTCTGTGACGTGGCTGACCTCCCCTGTCATCCCGAAGTCTTTCTTCCGGTTGTGATTTCTTTAAGAATCCCATCAGGCCAAGGCCATGAGCCCACACACTTCTCTCCAATATCTTGACTATGTTCCCCATCACAGAGAATCAGAGAAAGGACAGGTCAAGTTTGCATCCTTGAACTTATCCCAGCGTGCGCACTCCACTCCTAATCAATTCACACCCAGTGAGAACTCCGGACTATTAATATTTAATGGCCTTTCTGATCTGGTGGGCCAGAACTATTGAGTATCCCAACGTGCCTCACTAGAGTGAAGTTATAAAGCCAATTTTACAGCTTATCACCACCCTTGACTCCGCACAAGCAATCCATTGCCAAACCCTGTGATCTCTGTGCACAAGGAACTTCAAAATGAAACTCAGGTTGGCTAATGGAAAACTCACTGGGTTTTCAATACCACCAGATCAGGGTGTGGATAACCCCAAGATCAGCTGTATTAGATATATGACAAAAATAAAGTCTAAATAAAACCTTGCGGAGACTGGCTGGAGAGAAAAGAGACAAGGTGGAGACAACAACAGTGAAATTGATGGACTTGTAAATACAAAAGAAGAGACAAGTAGATTTCCTTCTTAGGAAGTTAGGCAGAAAGTAGCCAAAGATAAATACTGATACACTTTAAAGTATTTTATACAAAAGTAAGATTGGTTCCTTATAGAAATACACATCTCCTGAAATTACACTGCCCAAGTACAAACGCAATTAAAGTTTGGTGTTCCTTTATTTTTTATGTGGGTACTGGGGAATCGAAGCCAGGCTTCGCAAGCAAGCACCATTAACCACTGAGCCTCCTCCCATGACTGTTTGTTGTTTTATTTTTTTTAAGACAGAGTATTCCTCTGTAGCCCAAGCTGGCCTCAAACTTGGGGATGCTCTGCCTCAGCCTCCTCAAGGTGCTAGGTTCCATCCAGAAATTTTTAATATTTTTGTTTGAGAAAGAGAGAGAGAATATGGATGTACCCAGGGCCTTCTGCTGCAAACAAATTTCAGACACATGTGTATGGCTTTACATGAGTACTGGGAATCAAACCTGAACTGGCAGACTTTACAAGCAAATGCCTTTAACTACTGAGCCACCTCTCCAGCCTCCAGCCTTCTTCTAGTAACCTTATCTCTTGACTGTGTCAAGAAGCCATGCTGAGTAACTGACCTACGCTATGAGGGTTTGCATAAGCACACTCTGCATTCACACAGTGACAAAATTAGCTAACGGCGCCTATATAACAATTGTCTAGAAAAGCAGAACTGGGGCTGGAAGATGGCTCAGTGGTTAAGGCACTTGCCTACAAAGCCTAGGGACCCAGGTTTGATTCCTCAGGACCCACATAAAACCAGACGCACAGCATGGCACGTTTGGAGTTCATTACAGTGGCTGGAGACCCTGGCGCAGCCATTCTCTCTTTCTCTCTTTCTCTCAAATAAATAAACACTTAAAAAAAAAAAAAGAAACAAAAACTGAACTGATAAGATTACTACATATCACAAAAAGGATTTATCAGATTGCCTTTCATGACACTGCTAGGCAGTCCAACAACCGCTGTCTATGCTGTCTACAAGCTGGAGAGGCTCAGAATCAGAGAGCTGCTCAGTCCACAACACCAGATACCTGGTGCTGAAGGCCTGGAGTTGATATTTCTTTTATGCCTAAATAGGTACCTTGTTTTACAATTTTATAAAAATTATACTTTCACATATGTGTGCATGTAAGTACATACGGGCATGCAAGGGTCTCTACTCCAAACAAAATCCAGAAACATGCACCACTTAGTATGTCCAGATTTACATGGGTTTTGGGGAATCAAACCCAGGTCAGCAGGCTTTGCAAGACACAGCCTGTTTCACAACTTTCTTTTTTTTCTTTTCTTTTCTTTTTTTTTTTTTTTTTTTTTTTTTTTTTTTTTGGTTTTTCAAGGTAGGGTCTCACTCTGGTCCAGGCTGACCTGGAATTCACTATGTAGTCTCATGGTGGCCTCAAACTCACAGTGATCCTCCTAACTCTGCATCCCAAGTGCTGGGATTAAAGGCGTGCACCACCACGCCCAGCCATATATATATAGATATATAGATAGATAGATAGATAGATAGATAGATAGATAGATAGATAGATATAATATATATATATTTTAAGATTTACTTTTATTTATTCATTCATTTATTTATTTATTAGATACAGAGTGGGGAGGAGAGAGAATGGGCGTGCCAGGGCCTCTAGCCACTGCAAGTAAACTCCAGATGCATGCACCACCTTGTGCATCTGGCTTACATGAGACCTGGAGAATCAAACCTGGGTCCTTAGGCTTTGCAGGCAAGTGCCTTAACTGCTGAGCCATCTCTCCAGCCCTGTTTCACAATTTTATAATCATATTGTTTATATAACTGTTATAGCCTTCTCATTTAGATGTGTGTGTGTGTGTGTGTGTGTGTGTATGTGTGTGTGTGTGTAGTATGTGGTATGGTATGTGTGATGTATGTATAACAAATGCACACGGGATGTGGGTGCAGAGTCACATGCCCATGCATGGGCAGGCAGAGCCCAAAGAATAGCATTAGGTGCCCGCCTCTATCACTCATGCCCTTGTTTCTTTGAGACAGAGTCTCTCACTAAATCTAGAACTGACTTTTTCTTCTGACATCCCAGCAAGCCACCACCCTGTGGGTGGCATTCATTACTATGGAATAACCCAACGGTTATTCGTCAAAAAAACAAAATCCAACAATTCATACTCGTACCGACAGAGCCTCCTTTCTTATACCGTTTTGCCATTTTCTGTTTTTTAACTTTTAAAAAAATATTCTATTTATTTATTTATTTGAGAGAGAGAGAAATAAAAGCAGATAGAGAGGAAGAGAGAATGGGAGCACCAGGGCCTTTAGCCACTGCAAACAAACTCCAGATGTATGCTGCGCCTTGTGCATCTGGCTTACGTGGGTCCTGGGGAATTGAACTGGGGTCCTTAGGCTTCGCAGGCAAATGCCTTAACCACTAAGCCATTTCACCAGCCCCTTTTTTTTTTAAGTTTTTAAAATATTTTATTTATTTAGCTATTTATTTGAGAGAGGGGGGCAGATAGAGAGAAAGAGAATGGGCCCTTTGCCATTTTCTTAATTTTGATGATTTCTCCTTTCCATTAGACATTATTTGAGATGCTCAGGGGGAAAGGTGTGCAAAGCCTCAGCCATTTACCAAAGCTTTATAAATTTCACACCCCTATTTATCTATTAGAAAATTCCATTTTCTCAAAAATATCCCACCATGCTAATGTGCCACTGAAAGCTTTCTCATGCTCTTTAATTGCTGCCTCCCCCCGCCCCCCCACACACACACATTATCTAACTCTCTTCTGACTGGCTTTGTCTTGTGTTCAGTAGCCTTAACTAGTGTATAAAACCCCGTCTCCTCTCTCACACTGTTCTGGTGTATACTTCCTCTGTTACTTTTCTCTGTTTTTTTTTTTTTTTTTTTTCAAAGAACTTCAGTGGAAGGAGTCTTGTTTCGTACTCATCCTTCCTCTGTCCCCTCTACAGTAGTCACATTGTCCCTTCGTGTGGAAAAGCAATCCTAGAAGCTATGAAGGAAGGCATGTGATCAGGACAAAGCAAGACCTTTCCAGGGGGGAAAAAAAAAAACCCTAGGTGCCTGGAAATATGAATGCTCAAGTTCTCACACTCCACATGTACTCATAGATCTTTCTATCTGTTAAATGATTCTCCTGTTGATAAAACCCAGGATCAAGGGATTTATGGTGACGTTTGGTATTTGAACGGCTCTGTTGGGATGGCTCTGTCTGGGAAGAATCTCACAAGGGCAATGTGAGCTGACTCATAACACAGGCCAGTTTGGTTAAATACATCTGCTAGGGGACGGTTTATAGAACATGAGTTCCAGGATGTCACGTAATAGTCATTCAACAATTGCTTAATGCATACTTGAAGGCAAGTCGATGTAAACTACTATCACAAACCTTGCTGCAATAAAAGCGAATCTAGTACCAAATTCTATCACACAAACATTATTAGGCATTTATCAGCAGTCACATAACCTCCCAGCTAGACCAACCTACCCAACCCACGCATTCAGGCCATTCTTGGTATGAAAACTAGACAGTGGCTGGAGAGATGGCTCAGCAGCTAAGGCACTTGCCTGTAAAGCCTAATATCCTGGGTTCAATTCCCCAGTATCCACATATAGCCAGATGCACAAAGTTGTGCATGTATCTAGAGTTTCTTTATAGTGGCAGGAGGCCATGGCATGCCCATTATCTCTCTCTTTATCTCTCTCTCTCTCTCTCTCTCTCTCTCTCTGTCTCTCTCTGCTTGCAAAAAAAAATTTAAAATGTATGGGCTGGAGAGATGGTTCAGCAATTAAGGCGCTTGCTTGAAACCTAGACAGACACAGCCATATCCTTGAGGGACAATTGAGTTAACTTCATGGTCAGCACCAGGCATCCAGAATCATCTCAGATCGTAAACAGAGATAGAACCACGCTAGAATTGAGCCTTGGGTACCACTCTGAACTTTGAGGGTATAAAGTGAACTAAATTTTCATGTCTTACTTCGTGTACGAATCAATAAACATTTCTAACTGAAAACTTGCCAACGTGCTGAGTTCAAACATGTGACCGTTGGGCTCTCCGCGCTGAGCAAGACGGCTCTGACTTGCTGTCCGTGCCTCGGGGAACATTGTGGAAACGGGGTGAAACGTATTACAGTACATTTAACCTGAAAAAAAAAAAAAACGGGGGCGACCATGAACAATAAAATGAACAAGCAGTTCTTCGTATGTTTCCAGGGACATTCGCGTTGGTAACAGCAATTAAGGAGAGAACGTGACTCACCAGCAGACATTTCTTCTGGAACATTGCCTGTGTGCAGCAGGAGCAGCTGCCCCGGAGTCTCGGCCCTCCAGATCTGCCAAAGAGACACCAGCGCACAAGGTCCATGCCTGCTCTCACCCCAGCACCCCCACACCAGCATGGAACATTTCCCACACACGATGCTAAGACCGGAGATAAAGAGCGGCAGAAGTTTTTTTTTTAACTTTTAAAAAGACTTTTTTTTTTTTTTTTTAGGAATTTCTGGTTCAGAGCAAAATTGAGCAGAAGGTCTAGACTCCCTGCCGCATTCCAGATCCATCTGCTCTACTAATAAATGCCCCCAACAGGACTAGAGAGAGATGGCTCAGCAGTTAAGGTACTTGCCTGCAAAGCCCAACAACCCGAATTCGATTCCCCAGTACCCACATAAAGTCAGATGGACAGCGCTCATCTGGAGTTCACCCGCAGTGGCTAGAGGCCCTAGTGTGCCCGTTCTGTCTCTCTTCTATCTCTCTGTGCCTGCAAATAAATAAATATAAAAATACTTTTTAAACAATGTCCCCACCAGTGGGATACATCTTTAGAACTGACGAATCTATGCTGTTACAACTTCATCACTCAGACTCGAGAGCGTGCATTCACAGTTACTCTTGGCGCACATTCTGTAGGTTTGAACAAGAAGTTAGAAGCTGTATCTGCATTAAAATTCCATGCAGAATAGTTTCTCTGACCTAGAAATCCTCCGTGCTCTGCCTGTCCACCCTCTCTCCAGAGTCCCTAACAACCACTGATCTTGCTACTGTCGCCAGAGTCTTAGCTTTCCAAGGCCACACAATTGTGTTCATACAGGAGTAGCTTGTTTAGACTGGCTTTACTGTTTTTAAGAAGGCTGTAACACCAGACACAGTAGTCCGTATTTGTAATCCCAGAACTTGGGAGGATGAGACAGGAGGATTTCTGTGCATTTGAGGCCAGCCTGGAATGTATAAGGAACTCCAGACCAGCCTAGGCTACAGAAAAAGACCCTAAAGGATGAGGCAGGACGATTGAGTTTGCAGTGAGTTTGAGGCCAGGCTAGAAGACAGAGCAAAACCCTATCTCAAAAACCAAAAACAGGGCTGGAAGGATGGCTTAGCTGGTTAAGGCGCATGCCTGCAAAGCCTAAGGACCCAGGTTCAATTCTACACGTCCCACATAAGCCAGATGCACATGGTGGCACATGCGTCTGGAGTTCGCTTGCAGTGTCTGGAGACCCTAGTGTGCCAATCTCTCTCTCTCTCTCTCTCTCTCTCTCTCTCATAAATAAACCATTTAATAAAAAAAAGCTGGGCATGGTGGCACACGCCTTTAATCCCAGCATTCGGGAGGCAGAGGTAGAGGATCGCTGTGAGTTTGAGGCCACCCTGAGAATACAGAATGAATTCCAGGTCAGCCTGGGCTAGAGTGAGACCCTACCTCGGAAAACCAAAAAAAAAGAAGAAGAAGAAGAGAGAAAGAAAGGAGGGTAAACACTCTCTGACCTCTTTGACGCTTTGCTAAATTGCTACCTCCTGCCCCCAGTCTGTATCTCAATTACTGGATATTACATGGAATCCTTCTCACTCTTCTCACTCAAGAACACACTCGTGGGGCTGGGAAGATGGGTCAGCGCTTAAAGGCATTCCCTTGCACAACCTGCCAGCCTGGGTTCAATTCCCCAGCACTCATGTAAAGCTGGATGCAAAGTGGCCCATGCAGCTGTGGCCCCGACACACCTATGACAATGGGAGGCGAGCCAGGAAAATCTGAAGCTTGTGAGTAGCTAGTCTGATGTCCTTGGGAACACAGCAGTTCATTCGCAGTGCCAAGAGACCCTATCTCAATGAAAGTGGACTAATTAAAATAAAATATAAAAAGAAAGTGGACTACAGACACCTCAAAGCTGTCCTCCAACCTCCACACATATGCTGTGGCCCGTGTACCCATACACACACAAAAATCATTTTTTTTAAAAAAAAGAATACACTCCATGTGCCATTTTATGCAACATCTGACTGTGTCCCTCTCATTCTGCCACAGAGCCAAGTGTCAGTATTTGAAGGTATAAGTGACTGTGTGAGGCCTTTGATTATTTCTGCAGTATTTAAATAATGCCTCTTAAGTGTTTTTTAAATGTGTCTTTGGGTCAGTGTTAATGGATAAAAAGTACTGAATGGTAGGGCGCTAAGTATATGTCTAGATCTTTTTACAATAATTCTTATGAAAATAATTTCCCATCATAAGTGTTTGCACAGTAAGTCACATTTTCCTGGGTTTGACATGTGGTAGAGCCCCTCTATGTCTTCAGGCATATTTTAACTCCCATTAAGGCAAGATCGACACCTCTTTCGTCCTTGCATGCCCAGCATCTAATTCCACGTAGTGGGATATAATGGGCCTTTGATGCATATTTCTTAATGAGACGAATGGGAATTCGGGTGATTATGGGCAATTGGTGGTTATTTATAGTTGGTTTGACTCTGGTCTGGTCATGTATAGACTTAGCTTTATTCTGAAATGATGTTAAAATTGCATTGGATTCAATTGTGTCATAAGTGCACATGAAAGGAGTTTAAAGCATAACTTTTTTATTCTTCCATAGGACTAATTCTATATTTTTACTGAAGGATAGTGGGCATGATGCCAGCCCTACAGTCTTCTGGTCTAAAATTGAATCAGTACTTTCCATGTTTTAAAAGACTCTAAGTGGTGGGGACAATTGGTAGCTAAGCAATTTTATAACCTGAGGAAACCTTGGAGATTATTTAATAATGCTGGTTTATGTTTCTTATACACTTACTATGTGCAAGGGCCCTGTGCCAAGTTCCTTACAAGCATGATCTCATTTAATCCTTTTTTCCTTTTTGCCTCAGGCTCCAATACGGCTTGGCATAGCATCGCTCACTGATCTTGTCTCTACTGAAAATTTTGTTAGTTTGTTCATCATGAATATTTTGCATTAATTTTGATTTTTAAACATTAGTTATCTTGATTGCCAAATTTTCTGGCACTTCCCTAAGTTTTATTTCATATTCCCAGTAACAGACTTAGAAAGGCAAGACTTTCATTGTTTTCTGTTCATTTAAAAATAAAAAAAAAAAAAACTTTTTAAGCCAGGGTGAGGTGGCGCAGGCCTTTAATCCCAGCACTAGGGAAGCAGAAGCAGGAGGATCACCATTGGTTTGAGGCCACCCTGAGACCACATAGTGAATTCCAGGTCAGCCTGGGCTAGAGCTGAGACCCTACCTCAAAAAAAAAAAAAGAAAGAAAGAAAGAAAAGAAAAGAAACTTTTTATTGGGCTGCAGAGATGGCCTAGCAATTAAGGCATTCACCTGTGAAGCCTAAGAACCCAGGTTCGATTCCCCAGAACCCACATAAGGCAGATGCACAAAGAGGTGCATGCATCTGGAGTTTGTTTGTAGTGGCTATCAGTCCTGGTGTGCCCATTCTCTCTCTCTCTCTCTCTCTCTCTCTCTCTCTCTCTCTCTCTCTTTCTCTCTCTGTTTCTCTCTCTCTGTCTCTCGCACCATGCACACACACACGTACACACATACAAATAACTAAATAAAAATCAATTTTTAAAAAACTTTTTATTGGGGCTGGAGAGATGGCATAGTGGTTAAGTCTCTTGCCTGCAAAACCTAATGACCCAGGTTTGATTCCTCAGTATCCATATAAAGCAAGATGCATAAAGTGGTGCGTGCATCTGGAGTTCATTTGCAGTGGCTGGAGGCCCGGGCACACCCATTCTCTCTCATGCACACTTGTGTGCTCTCACTCTCGCTCTGTCTCTCCTTGAAAATAAGTAAAAATATTTTTAAAACATTTTTGTTGTTTTTGTTGTTTGGTTTTTAGAGGTAGAATCTCACTCTAGCCCTAGGCTTACCTGGAATTTACTATATAGTGTCAGGGTGGCCTCAAACTCATAGCGATCCTTCTACCTCTGCCTCCCAAGTGCTGGAATTAAAGACATGCACCACATCTGGCTTAAGAAACTTTTTAAAAATATATTTTTTTTAATTTTTATTTATGCTATTTGAGAGAGAGAAAGAGGGAGAGAGAGAGAGATAAAGAGCAAGAGAGAGAATGGGTGCACCAGGCCCTCCAGCCTCTGCAAACAAACTCCAGACTCATGCGCCACCTTGTGCATCTGGCTTACATGGGTCCTGGGGAACTGAACCTGGGTCCTTTGGCTTTGAAGGCAAGTGCCTTAACTGCTAGGCCATCTCTCCAGCCCCCCTAAAAACTTTTTTTTGTTTGTTTGTTTGTTTTTGTTTTTCGAGGTAGGGTCTCACTCTGGTCCAGGCTGGCCTGGAATTAACTATGTAGTCTCAGGATGGGCTTGAACTCATGGGGATCCTACTACCTCTGCCTCCCAAGTGCTGGGATTAAAGGCGTGCGCCACCATACCCGGCTCCCTTAAAAACTTTTGATTAACAACTTCCATTCATATACACAATGTACCCTGGTCATAATCCCCTCCTAGCACTCTCCTTTTCTCCCCTCTCCTATCCCCCTCCACTGAGCCCCATCTTCTTTCCAACTAGTCCCTCTTCTATTTTGATGTCATTGGTTGTTTTTGTTTGTTTGTTTGTTTGTTTTGTTTTGTTTTTTGCCCTCCTACCATACAGTTCTTCCATAGGTAGCATTAGTCACTGTGACGTCATGAGTATTAAGACCACCTTTGTGTCTGTGACTGTATTGCGAAGCACTCCTTCCCTTCCTTGGGCTCTGAACATTCTTTCCACCACCTCTTCGACAATGATGCCTGCGCTTTAGAAGGTGTGATGGAGATGTCTCATTTCGTGCTGAACACTCCACTGTCACTTCTCCTCAGCACTGTGGTGAGTTTTGAGTCACCCCAGTGGTCACTGACATCTGCAAAGAGAAGCTTCCCTAACCAAAAGTGAGTGTAGCATTAATACATGGGCGTAAACATAAGCATTTAGCAGGCAGCTTGGTGGGCAGAATATACCCATGTAACCAGACACCAGTAGTGGTTTCTCTTCCAGGCTCATGACCTCCCCGGCCATAGAACAGGGAAGGTTATAAACTCTAAGGAGGGAGGCTCCTACTGTCATATAGCTAAATCGGTTTACTGCCCTCATCAAATCACCCTTTAAACATGTGCATTTGCATCCATGGGTATGTCCTGCTCTCACTTTTGGTCAGAGAATCTTCTTGGTTTATTAATTATCTATGTGTATGTGTGTGCACACGCACACCAGGGCCTTTTGTCGCTGCAAACAAACACCAGGTGCTTGCACCACGTTTTTTCTGCATCCAGCTTATGTGGGTGGCTTGGGAATTAAACCTGGGCCAGGAGCCTTTGAAAGCAAATGCCTTTAACTGCTAAACCATCTTCCTAGCACTAGAAACTTCTTTTTCAAATATATTTTTATTTATTTATTTGCAAGCAGAGAGAGGTAGGGAGAAGGGAAAGAAACAGAGAGAATGGGTGCACCAGAGCCTCCAGCCACTGCAAACGAACTCTAGATGCACACGCCACTTTGTGCAGCTAGCTTTACGTGGTTCCTGGGGAATCGAACCCCAGTTGTTCAGCTTTGCAGACAAGCACCTTAACCACTGAGAAATCTCTTCTTTTTGTAGATGGCGGTAATTACTGGGAAGATTCAAGACTCATCAAAGTACTAAGAAAAAGTGACAGGTAAGTGCTCAACACCAAATGAGACATGATTGTCATACTCACCAAAGGCTCGGGGGATATTGTGGAAGAGGTGGCAGAAAGAACATATGGGCCAGAGGATGAGGATGAAGATAAGGATGAGTGCTTTGGAACAGTCTTCTGAATGCAACGTAACCATTACCATCATGACCTCACAGTGGGTGTTATTACCTGCACAGTATTGGATCTGTCAACATGTTGTCATGGATGAAGGAGGAGGGCAAGAAAGAAAAATGACAAGAAAATAAAAGAGGGACAAGTTAGAAAGAAGAAGGGGTTGAGTGGAGAGGAGATGGTGAGCTTACATGGTGAGCTCCAGAACAGGGATGGATTTTTTCTCTCTCTCTCTCCCTCTTTCTCTCTCACTCTCTCAAATAAATAAATAAATAAATAAATTTTTTAAAAGGGCTGGAGAGATGGCTTAGTGGTTAAGGTGTTTGCCTGCAAAGCCAAAGGACCTCGGTTCAATTCCCCAGGAACCATGTAAGCCAGATGCACAAGGTGGTGCATATGTCTGGAGTTCATTTGCAGTGGCTGAAGGACCTGGTAAGCCCATTCTCTCTCTCTCTCTCCCTCCCTCCCTCCCTCCCTCCCTCCCTTCCTCCCTCCCTCCCTTCCTCCCTCCCTCCCTCTTTATCTCTCATTCTCTGAAATAAATAATTTTTTAAAAAAGATAGACGTGGGCTAGAGACATGGCTTAGTGGTTAAGCACTTGCCTGTGAAGCCCAAGGACCCTGGTTCGAGGCTAGATTCCCCAGGACCCACATTAGCCAGATGCACAAGGGGGCGCATGCGTCTGGAGTTCATTTGCAGTGGCTGGAGGCTCTGGCACGCCCATTCTCTCTCTTTCTCTCTCTCTGCCTCTTTCTCTCTCTGTCTGTCTCTCTCAAATAAATCAATAAAAAAAAATAAAAAAAAAAGATAGACGTGGGGCTGGAGAGATGGCTCAGCCATTAAAGACAATTGCTTGCAAAGTTTGATAGATTGAGTTTAATTTCCCAGTGCCTACGTAAAGCCATATCCACAAAAGTGACACATGCCTCTGGAGTTTGTTTGCAGGGGCAGGAGACCCTGGCACATCCATATTCTCACTCTTGCTCTCTCTCTCTCTCTCTCTGCCTCTCTCAAATAAATAAACAAAAATATTTTTTAAAAAGGATTATGGTGCCTGAAGGACATCAGAGGTTGCCCTCTGACCTCCACATTTGTGTGCACACGTGTGCACATGCACCTACACACATATGAACACAAGAAAATTAGTAATATATGATTAGCACGCTAATGACAAGAGCAAGCGTGCTTTCTTTCCAGCACGATTTTCTGCAGTAGGATCTAGATTAACAGTGTTCAATGGAGTCTGCAGTACTTTTGAATCGATTATTTCTCTCTCCGTCTCTCTCTGTGCCTCCCCCTGCCAATGGACTCGGTCATTTGTCTTGTTTTGGTTTGTTTTGGTTATTTGTTTGTCTGTTTACCTTTTTCAAAAAGGCATGTACCAGTGTGCTAGAGATACAGAATGAAGGTAAAGCGCTTGCCTGCTTGTGTAATCCCTGAACACCACAAAAATAAAGAAAAGGAAAAATAAGCACCAGAAAGAAGAAATTTTTACTACCTAGATAAGCACTGCAATTCTTTAATTTGAAGCATGGTTTGAGCCAGAATGAACTTCCACAAAGCTGCTTTGGAATAATTATGGAAGTTTCCTGCTTTTTTCCAGTAAGAAGACAAAGAGATTGAAAACACACTTCTAAACGATTGCTAGACAGACAGCCTCACAAACCCTGGAGTCCGATTATTTGAAAACAACCCTCTGAAAGACCATCTGAAGAAGTAATTCAGAACTTTGCTGTCAGCAGGCCAGACACTAGATAAATAACACAGATGAACAGAACAAGGAGGAAGCAGGATTAAAAACATTAAAAATATCTGTCTAAGGGCTGGGGAGACAGCTCAGCACTTAAAGACACTTGCTTGCAAAGCCTGATAGCCTGGGTTCAATCCCCCAGCATCCACATAAAGCCAGATGCACAAAATGGTGCATGCATCGGGAGTTCTTTGGAGGTGGCAAGAGGCCTTGATGTGACCATACTCTCTCCCCCCATTCTCTCTCCCTCTCTCTCTCTCTCTCTCTCTCTCTCTCTCTTTCTCTCTCTCTTAAGTAAGTACGTAAACAACTATTTTTTAAGTGTCAGCTTAAGCACTTCCCTGGGCTCAAGTGGAAAGAGGGACTCTCCGGAACAGAAAGGCAAGGGAACATTTGCTGGAACTCAGACCTTGAACTTTGGCCCACACATTTGCTCGGAGTTGACAGCCAAGGACGGGATGCAGGAGGCGTTAATGTGACGTTCCTGCATGAAGTTGACCCCCTTGTGCAAGCAGCAAGGATAAATAAGCCTACTGGCCGGGCGTGGTGGCGCACGCCTTTAATCCCAGCACTCGGGAGGCAGAGGTAGGAGGATCGCCGTGAGTTCGAGGCCACCCTGAGACTACATAGTGAATTCCAGGTCAGCCTGAGCTAGAGTGAGACCCTACCTCGAAAAACCAAAAAAAAAAGAAAAACCAAAAAAAAAATAAATAAATAAGCCTACTGTACTGACAGGGCCCAGACCAAAAAAAAAAAAAAAAAAAAAATACCTAAGTGAAGGCAGGAAAAACAATCCCCTGAGAATTTGCAACAAGACAGCTTTCATCTTCCTTGCAGAGTGAATTTTACCTGTAGGATCCCAAAATCATTTCAGGATAAAACGTAATGGAAAGCAGGACAGAATCAAGTAATATTGTGTCCTTTTTGTGCATTGAACTGTCATGTTAAAAAAAAACTTACATTTTCTTATTGCACAGGTACACTTACCACATATAAAAAAAAACAACAACAACAAAATATGCTGAAGAAAGAGAAAAGGCATACAGAGAGTTTTTGACCAACTGTACGTATACATCTGAATTAACAAATTACTGGGCTCAGCAATAAAGGCACTTGCTTGCAAAGCCCAGCAGACACAGGTTCAATTTCCCAGTGACCACATAAAGCCAGACACAAAAAGAATCTGGTGTTCATTTGCAGTGGCAAGAGACCCTGGCATATTCACATGCACATTTTAAAAAAAGATAATAGAGAGACAGACAGATAGGTAGGTGATAGATGAGTAGTTAGATGATGATGAAGATAAATAGATGATAGATACATGATAGATCGGTAGATAGATAGATAGATAGATAGATAGATAGATAGATAGATAGATACAAGATAGATAGATACATGATAGATAGATAGATAGATAGATAGATAGATAGATAGATAGATAGATAGATGATCGATAGATACATGATAGATACATGATAGACAGACAGACAGACAGATAGATAGATAGATAGATAGATAGATAGATAGATAGATAGATAGATAGAAGAGATCATTTGTAGACTGTCTGGGGGCATTACAGAGGTTAGTTGGCTTGGTGACAGGGTCTCACTCTGCAGCCTGCGCTAGCCTGGAACTCACTATGTAACCCAGCCTCCAACTGTGAGCCATCAGGCCTGGCATATTTGAACATTTTGCTACAGCATCAAAAGGCATGGTGAAAAGAAATGTTTGTTTTAATTGTTTACTTAACTCTTCCTTTCCACCCCCCCCCCCCTTTTAGTCTTTCACATGAGAAAGGTGAAACAGGGCTGGAGAGACGGCTCAGTGATTAAAGGCACTTGCTGGGTTTGACACCCTAGTACCCACATAAAGCCAGATGTACAAAGTGGCACATGTGTCTAGAGTTCATTTGCAGTAGTAAGAGCCCTAGCATATCCCCCCTCCTCCTTCTCTCCCATAAATAAAAATATTTATTCATTTATTTGAGAGACAGGGAGAGAGAGAGAGAATGGGCACACCAGCCTTCAGCCACTGCAGATGAACTCCAGATGCATGCGACCCCTTGTGTGCATGTGCAGGATTGTGTGCTTGCAAGGCTGTGTGACTGGCTTACGTGGGACCTGGAGATTCAAACATGCATTCTTAGGCTTCACAGGCAAGCGCCTGATAACTGCTAAGCCATTGCTCCAGCCTGAATAAAAATATTTTAAAAAGAAAAGTGAGATAAAGCATTTCAGACTGTACTGGGAGAAGATGATAGAGTCACTTTGACTTGCTATAATGACATCCAACAGTTTAATTATATCAGTGTTAAGTTCAGCAGCAATCTGAGATGTCCTCTGAACTTAGTCAAACATTTGCCACTGGGAAGATCTCAAACACCTTAACAAATCAAGTGCGCAAGAGAGAAAGAAGTTAGCTCTTGTTAAGTATTTAGTTATGGGCTGGGAAGAAGGCTCTGCGAGCCAAGTGCTTGACATACAAGTGTGAGGAACTGAGTTTGGATCCTCTGAACTCACGTAAAAGCCAGGCATGGAACTGCACATCTGTAATCTCAGTACACCTTTGCAAGATGGGAGGTTACGGCAGAAGAATCCCCAGAAGCACAAGAGCCAGCTAGGCTGGTGTAGCAGCAGTGAAGGTCAAGAGAGCCTGCCTCAGACAAAGTGGCAGGCAAGGACTGACACCAAGGTTGTCCTCTGACATGTCACATGTGTACCCACACGCACACATGTCACACACAGACACACACAATACACAGACACACTCACTGACTATGTACACTCAAACACACAAAGCTTTAGGTCACTACAAAAAAAAGCAACACAGGGCTGGAGAGATGGCTTAGTGGTTATGGCGCTTGTCTGCAAAGCCAAAGGACCCAGGTTCAATTCCCCAGTAGCCACGTAAGCCAGATGCACAAGGTGGCACTTGTGTCTGGAGTTCATTTGCAGTGGCTAGAGGCCCTGATGCACCCATATTCATTCTCTCTCTCTCTCTCTCTCTCTCTCTCTCTCTCTCCTCATAAATAAATGAAATTACATACTTAGAAAAAAGTAATATAAAGGGGATTGGCACAGCAATATTTTCCTCTGGCAATCAAATTCAGTATTGCAGATGTTTAAATTTGTTTTATTTGTTCAAATGGACCCAGTGAAGTCCACAAAACACATTATTTAAAGAACCAGCTCCAAATTCCATCCTAACATATTTTCTCCTACCTCACTACTGCCCTATTTTGCATTCTTTTTTTTTTTTTTTTTTTTTTTTTTTGCACACACCCTCCTGTATAAAATACTGAGTCATTCAGGCATTACCATCTACTGAGCTGCTGATGGACAACGAAAGGAGACTAATGCTTCCCAACGCAACACCGTCACTACTGTATTGTGAGAAGAGGGCGTGGGAGTCCGGCTAAGACCAGCATGTCCCAGCACGATCCCTTCAAGCTCTGACAACAGGTCTGCATAGGATTTCCTTAAACATAAAGACACTTCACTGACAAATCAAAGCCAATGTTCTTTTTCTGAAGGATGTCTTTCTAGGAAAAAGAAAGGCTTGCCTTCTTAACTTGCATTTTCATTGTGTGTTTTGCATGTGCGTGTGCTGGGAATGTATGTGTGGGTGCACATGTGTACATGTGCGGGAGGAGGCCAGAGGTCAACATGGGTATATCCCTCAGTCACTCCCTACCTTAGTTTAAAAAAATTTATTTGTTTATTTATTTATTTGCGTGTGTAGGTGTGTGTGTGTGCATATGTGTGTGTGTGTGTGTGTGTGGACACACCAGGGCCTCTTACCACTGCATACAAATGCCGTATACATTTTTTGCATAGAGCTAACATGGGTGGCATGGGAATTGAGCCTCAGGCCATCAAGCTTTGCAAGCAACTACTAAGCCATCTTCCTAGCCCCCTATGCCTTATTTTTTTTAATATTTTATTTATTTATTTATTTCACAGAGAAGAAAAAAGAGAGGGAGGAGGCAGGGAGAATGGGCATGCCAGGGCCTCTAGCCACTGCAAATGAACTCCAGACGCATGTGCCCCCTTAGCATCTGGCTTATATGGGTCCTGGGGAATTGAACCTGGTTCCTTTGCCTCTGTAGGCAAACGCCTTAACCACTAAGCCATCCCTCCAGCTCCTATACCTTATTTTTGAGGCAAGGTCTCACACTGAGCCTGGAGCTCATCAATTTGTCTAGACTAGCTAGCCAGCAAGCCCTGGGAATCCTCCTATCTCTGCCTCCCCAGCACTGGGGTTACAAGTTCGTGCCACCAAGGCTGGCTTTTTGTATGTGGGTGGCAGGGATCCAAACCCAGGTCCTCGTATTTATGTGACTGGCACTTTACCCACAGAGCCATCTCTCCAGCACCAACTCTTATTTTTAAGGCAGTCTATAATAAGTAGGAGGGTGGTTGTTCTCTAACACAAGAAGCTACTCTTATTACTTTAATTTTGTTATTATATATATATATATACTCTTTTATCCCCTTGCCTGGATTCCCATTACCCTAGGGGCCCTCCACAGTGGGGTTATGGGATTCACTGTGGAGTCATGAAGGCCTCAGTCCGTCCCTGTGGGGGAGCAGGGGGGACCATGCCTTGGGATATTCCTCCCACTCCGTGACTCTTCCACAATGTCCCCCGAGCCATGGCAGGCCTGCTGGCATGTCAGTCTTAGTGATGAGTTCCAGAAGCTATTCTTTTTTAAAAAAGAAAAATTATTTATTGGTTTGTTTGTTTACAGAGAGACAGAATAGAGAATGGGCACACCAGGGCCTTTTGGCATTGCAAAAAACTCCAGGCACATGCACCACTTTGTGCATCTAACTTTACCTGGGGAATTGAACCCAGGCCAACAGGCTGTGCAAGTGACTTTAACTGCTGAGCCATCTCCCCAGCTCAGGAAGCTACTCTTATGCTCATTTTAAGTTTATTTAGAGAGAGAGAGAGAGAGAGAGAGAGAGCGCACGAGCAAGCGCCAGGGCCTTTAGGCCACTGCAAATGAACTCCAGACGCATGCACCATCTTGTGCATCTGGCTTACATGGGTCCTGGGGAATCGAACCGAGGTCCTTTGGCTTTGCAGGCAAGAGCCTTAACCACTAAGCCATCTCTCCAGCCCCTTATACTCATTTTAAAGACAAGCTATATTGGCCAGGGTTCTCCAGAGGAACAGAACCAATAGAAATACATGTATTAGAAAGGGGGTTGATTAGATTAGTTACGGGATACAGACAGGACCATCCAACCGTGGCCGTCTGAAGGCTGGAGAGTCCGAGGACCCAGTAGCTACTCAGTTCATGAGGCCGGGTGCCTCAGCAGTCCCAATCTGACACTGAAGGCCTGGGGGAGGCCTGGAGAGCAGCTGGTCTGAAGTCCATGTTAGAAAGCCGATGATGGAACTGGGTTCCAAATGAAGGATGGTGGCACAGGGTAGATGTGTGGACCATTAAGTAGCCCCAGCAGCCAAGCTAAAGGCCCTGTGTTCTCTCAAAGCCTCTTTATATAGAGTTCACCACCAGAAAGGCTGCCCAGCCAGGCAAAAGACTTCCTCTGTCCATCAGTCCTTCCTCGAAACCCTCACATTCCCACCCAAGAAGTGTCTCTTATTCAATTCCTAATCTTATCAAGTTGGCAATAGAATTTAAGCCTTCATGTAAGCATACTGAGGGTTGGGTAAATGACCCAAGGTCAGAGAGCTAGCTAGTACTCAACAAAACGGAGCTTCAAACCCAAACCATGGATCAGCTTTAGACTATTAGCTTTAAACTCTGCAGTCCCATCCCAGGTACTATTTTATACCTAAAGTTCCAGAAGCATTGCTTTCTGTGACTCTTGTAAAGCCTCCGTATTTCTATAACAAAGGTTCCCTTTTACCTTAAGTTAGTTTTTGGTTTTTGACAAATAAAAAATGCCTTAGGAGGAAAAGATGATGACATCAAAATAAAAGAGTCTAGCCGGGCGTGGTGGCACATGCCTTTAATCCCAGCACTCGGGAGGCAGAGGTAGGAGGATCACTGTGAGTTCGAGGCCACCCTGAGACTCCATAGTGAATTCCAGGTCAGCCTGGGCTAGAGTGAGACCCTACCTCGAAAAACCAAAAAAAAAAAAAAAAAAAAAAAAAAAACAGAGAGAGAGTCTAATTGAGAGGGGAGGGGATATAATGAATGGAGAGTAGATTTGTGAAGGAGAAAGTAGAGAAGGGGAGGGAAGGGAATGATCATGGTTTATTGTCTATAATTATGGAAGCTGTCAATTAAAAAAAAGTTTTTTTTAAAAAAATTCCTTAAGAGAACATTACTGACAATTGGGAATTGACATTTATAATTTCCAAGAGCACAATCAACAGTGAATAGAAGGAAAATATGAACAGAACTAAGTCCCTTCTGGGTGGACTTCCCAGAGTCCTAATTCACAATGGCTTCAGATTGGGAGCTGAGCACTCTTCCAGGCTGTGCCCAGAACACAGCAGATGCCCCCTTCCTGGGCATGTCGGCAGTGGGCGGATCACTTCCTGAAACTGGACGGCTCTCCTCAGAAGCACCAAAAGGCCCTCCTTGCAGGCTTCGCATGCTGAAAGGCGATGCAGGACTCGTCAGTGGTTAGAATCCAGGGGAAATTGCATTGAGATTGAATTTCCGAAAAACAAAGCCAGCCTACTTATGCCAGGATTAACTCAAGGCTGAGAACTGAGTTTCGGAGTCCAGCAAATCTGAACTGGAGCCCTGGCCAGCTCCATCCCTAACAGTTTTGAGACATGGGGCAGGCTTCAAAATGTTTCTATTTCTTTTTTATTTTTTAAGTTATGCTTCTAAATATTTTATTTATTTATTTTGAGACGAAAGAGGCAGATGAGAGACAAAGAGTAAGAGAAAGAATGGGGACACCAGGTTGCTGCAAAGAAACTTCAGGGCTGGAGGGATGGTTTAGCGGTTAAGGCGTTTGCCTGCAAAGCTAAAGAACCTCTGTTCGATTCCCCAGGACCCACATAAGCCAGATGTACAAGGTGGTCCATGTGTCTGGAGTTCATTTGCAGTGGCTGGAGGCCCTGGCATGCCCATTCTCTTGCTCTCTCATTCTCATTCTCTCTCTCTCAATAACAAATAAATATAAAATAAAAACAAAGAAAGAAAGAAAGAAACCTCAGACCCATGTGCCACCTTGTGCATTTGCCTTACGTGGGTACTAGGGAATCAAATTCTAGTCCTTTGGCTTTGCCGGCAAGCGCCTTAACCACCAATCTCTCTAGCCCTGAATGTTTCTACATCTAAGTTTCATCAATTTAAAACATATTGCTTTGGAAGTCAGCCATGGTGGCACACACCTTTAATCCCAGGAGAGGTAGGAGGATCACTGTGAGTTCAAGGCCACCCTGAGACTACATAGTGAATTGCAGGTCAGCCTGGGCTAGAGTAAGACCCTACCTCGAAAAACCAAAGAAACAAACAAACAAAAAAAAAAATGTTTTGGGAATTAAACTTATAAAAACCAAACAAATGCAAAGAAGAAAATAATTAACTCTGTTTCCCCAAAAATGAAGCCAAATATGAAGCAGCACACTGGCACCTATCTTCCTTGTTTGTTGGGCAAGGCAATTAGTAAAATAAAAATCACACACTGCTGTTCATTAAAATAAGTATTTATTATTTTTTTAAAAATCCAGGACTAAGCCAGGCCTGGTGGCGCACGCCTTTAATCCCAGCACTCGGGAGGCAGAGGTAGGAGGATCGCCATGAGTTCGAGGCCACCCTGAGATTACCTAGTGAATTCCAGGTCAGCCTGGGCTAGAGTGAGACCCTACCTTGAAAAACCAAAAAAAAAAAAAAATCCAGGACTGGAGAGATGGCTTAGCAGTTATGTCGCTTGCCTGCAAAGCCAAAGGATCCATGTTCAGTTCCCAAGACAGCACAAGTGTCTGGAATTTATTTGCAGTGGCTAGAGGTCCTGGAATGCCAATTCTCTCCCTCCCTTTCTCTCTCTCTCTCTCTCTCTCTCTCTCTCTCTCATAAATAAGTAAATATTTTTTAAAGAGAGCAAAAAGCTTGTTTTTATCACCCAAGTCTTCCCCATTTATTAACTATTATTTATGTTAGGAGGTAAATTTTACTACATATGTATAGTTAAAGGGTAGGCTATATGAATATCTTGATAAATAGATTAGAGGGTAAAAATGCTTTGCTAAGGACAGATCTAACTTAAAGTAATATATTTAGTTATATTTGACTTCAACTTAAGGGCATCAGGGAAATAGTCCTGAAATGTTCAACTTTAATGGTTTACTTTGTATTGTAGACAGGATCTATTATGTAACCCAGACTGGTTTCCAACCTGAGATCTTCCTACCTCACCTCCCAAGTGCTAGGAGTATAACTGTACCACCATGTCTGGCTCTTTATTTTCTTCTTCCTTTTTGTTTAATTAGTGTACAAAAAAGTAGGTTTTAGTATAGCATTATTATATATATATATATATATATATATATATATATATATATATATATAATTTCTTTTTTTTTTGGTTTTTCGAGGTAGGATCTTACTCTAGCTCAGGCTGACCTGGAATTCACTATGTAGACTCAGGGTGGCCTTGAACTCATGAAGATCCTCCTACCTCTGCCTCCTGGGTGCTGGGATTAAAGGCATGCACCACCACACCCAGCTTCATATATAATTTTAGTAGGCCCTCCTCCCCAACTCTTCTCCCATTCTACTACCCCCCCCCATATCCTCCCATCCCCAGTTAGCTCCTTTCCTACTTTCACTATGTAGTCTCAGGCTGACATTGAACTTTTTACAGCAATCCTCCTACCTCTGCCTTCTGAGTACTGGAATGAAGGGTGTGCACCACTATGTCATGTATTTTATTATCCTCCCCCTCTTCCTTAAAGTCTCCCCCCTCAATGGCCCCTCTTTCTAGTTTTATGATCTATATCCACACTCAAAGCCACATATATAAAAACTCAAGGGCTGGAGAGATGGCTTAGCAGTTAAGCACTTGCCTGTGAAGCCTAAGACCTCGGTTCGAGGCTCGATTCCCCAGGACCCATGTTAGCCAGATGCACAAGGGGGCACACGCGCCTGGAGTTCATTTGCAGTGGCTGGAGGCCCTGGCATACCCATTCTCTCCCTCTCTCTCTCTCTCTCTCTCTCTCTCAAATAAATAAATAAAAGCGAACAAAAAAAAATTTTTTTTAACTCAAAAAGCTAGAAAGAGCACACACTGGGCTAAGTGCTCTCGCCTTTTGTCCCAGCACTCAAGACAGGGAGGTACGAGGATCGCCATGAGTTCCAGGCCAGCCTGGGCTACCATGGGAGTAGGGCTACAGAGAGACCCTGCTTGCCTCTCCCTCTCTCTCTCTCTCTGTCTCTCTGTCTCTCTCTCTCTCTCTCTCACACACACACAAAAGAATACATAATATTTGTCTGACTCACCCACTTAATATAATGCACATTTCATAATTTCATTTTCCTTTGCCACTGTGTATAAAATTTCGTGTATATGAGCCATTTTTTCATTATCCATTCATCTGTTGGTGGACATCCAGGCTGGTTTCATTTCCTTGCTGTTATGAATACAGCAGCAATAAACATGGATGTTCAAGTATGTCTGTGGTAGGATATGTTTAATATGTTGAGGAATCAACTATTTCCTCAGGAGCTGCAGCATTTTACATTCATTTTTATATCCATTACTCATTGCACACATCAAAGACTTCCCATGGAAAATAAGCCCCTGAGGCCAATCCCAGTATCTTTCCAGTCAGGTCGTGCCCCGGCTGTTACGACACCCGGAAGCCCACGATCACAGCCATTCAAGCAACAGCCTGCCCAGACGCACACGGCCACTTGATGAGCCCTCTCTGTCACCCAGCCACACAAGCTCCAGAATTCCCACACGAGGAGCTGGGAAGATGGCTCAATAGGTAAGAGGGCTTGCATGCAAGTCCATGTTCAGTTCCGAAGCCACTCACGTAAGCCAGACTGAAAAGGTGGTGCAAAGCCGGGCGTGCTGGCACACGCCTTTAATCACAGCACTCGGGACGCAAAGGTAGGAGGATCACCATGAGTTCGAGGCCATTACATAGTGAATTCCAGGTCAGCCTGAGCTAAAGCGAGACCCTACCTCGAAAAACTAAAAAAATAAATAAATAAAGCGGTGTGAGCATCTAGCATTTATTTACAGTGGAAGAGGCCTTGCTGCACGGGCACACGCACACATATATACCATTAAAATTTTAAAAAGAATTACCACCTTAGTACCTATATCAACCAACAAGTGAGGAAACATAAAATGTAAAATTGGGGGACTGAAATTTGGCTCAATGGCTAAAGGCACTTGCCTGCAAAGCCTGTGAGCTGGGGTTCGATTCCCCAGTACTCACATAAATCCAGATGCACAAAGCGGCACATGCATCTGGAACTTGTTTGCAGAAGCAGGAGACCCTGGCACCTCCTCTCCCCCCCCTCATTCATAAATAAAGAATAAAAATAAATAAGTAAAACCCAGTGGGCTCATAAGTACCAATTTCATAGGACTAATACAGCCACCATTTGCCAAGCACAGAAGACGTCCATCACTAATCGCATTTCCCAAGACTCTGCAGAACTCCTCACCACAGACAGCCCTGTGCTTGGGGAGACATCGCTACCGTCCCTCCAGCGCGAGGAAACAGGCCCACGGTAGTGGCAGGGATGGGGCCCGACAGCCAAGTCTTTCCTCTTCACGCTGATACGACGACTCGTTTTCCCAGGGGAGCCACAAGATTTGCCACACCAAGCCCAAAGTGAGCCAGGAGGCCTCGGACAGACTGGCAGGTGCATATTCATTCTGAGACAGAGGACATGAAATACCATGAACACTGACATCCGTGCTCGGGAGCTTCCTGGGAAGCTTCGCAGGGCGCGGCAATCCCCTTGC
This sequence comes from Dipus sagitta, assembly GCA_036346955.1. Lineage (NCBI taxonomy): Eukaryota > Metazoa > Chordata > Mammalia > Rodentia > Dipodidae > Dipus > Dipus sagitta. The sequence goes on along the minus strand of CM070784.1, from coordinate 69,439,816 downwards.
ACTGAAATGCATCCCACAGAACAGATGTAATTGCCACCAAGGGTGAAGCCTGGTGTGGCTACTTATGCAGTCTTTCAGTAACTGAGCCAGTACTCGGGGACTGTTACATTGGCAACAAACACTGATTTTGCTGAGGAATCCTTTTGAATTTGGTGGGGGAGGAATTAGTCCATGGATTTAACCATTAAATGTGCCACATGTCTCCGAAAGACCATTGAACCTGTAGACAAGCTGTCTTCTGGATAGACCTGGTAATTAGCTCAGTGCACACCTTTTAATATCAAGAGGATGGTGAGTTCAAAGTCAGCCTGAATTACATAGTGAGATCCTGTCTCAAAATATAGATAAGTAGCCGGGCGTGGTGGTGCACGCCTTTAATCGCAGCACTCGGGAGGCAGAGGTAGGAGGACCGCCTTGAGTTCAAGGCCACCCTGAGAATACAAAGTGAATTCCAGGTCAGTCTGGGCTAGAGTGAGACCCTACCTTGAAAAACCAAAAATAAATAAATAAATAAATTGGTTAATTCTTATCACTCTTCTTACATGAAAATTACATGTCATTTAAGCCTAGTGATTCAAATTATTTAAAACAATATCAATTTAAGCATATATTAGAATAAAACCACATGTGCTCCCATACTCTTACAACTTCGATGTAATGTTGGGATAATGTCCCCCACTCAATAATGTCCAATTTTTGGTTCCTGGAAACTATGACTATGTTACCTCCCAGATAAAAAGGAGCCTTAGCCGGGCGTGGTGGCGCATGCCTTTAATCCCAGCACTCGGGAAGCAGAGGTAGGAGGATTGCTGTGAGTTTGAGGCCACCCTGAGACTCCATAGTGAATTGCAGGTCAGCCTGAGCTAGAGTGAGACCCTACCTCGAAAAACCAAAAAAAAAAAAAAAAAAAGGAGCCTTGCAGAGCTGGAGAGATGGCTCAGTATTGAAAGTACTTTGTTGCAAAGCCTGAACACCCTGGTTCCCTTCCCCAGTACCCATGTAAAGCCAGATGCCCAAAGTGGTGCATGCATCTGGAGTTCATTTGTAGCAGCAGGAGGCCCTGGCACATCCATTCTCTCCCTCTCTCTCTCTCCCCTCACTCGTATATATTTAAAACAAAAACTTTGCAGATGTGATTAAGGATTTCAAGATTCAAGACAAGCTATCTCTAAGATAATACATCTCACCCTACTGAGACATTCCACCCCATGGCTTTCTCCAATTTTGAATATTTCCATTATTAAAAAAAGTTCCACCACTGTAAAGTAGTAAATTGGATTTAGGAAATAAGAACTTCAGAAAAACAACACAGAAGAGAGTTATTGAGATCTAATATTTGCCTGTTAGATACTGAAGTCTCCATCATTGTGTTTCAATAGTTGAACAAAATTTTTATCAAGTAGCACTCACAATTTGTTAGAAAGAAAATGATTTTGACATGTTTTGTTAACATGTCTCATTTTTATTGTGAATTTCTTTGCATTTTAGTTAAACATATAGCATTTTAATTTTTTTTTTTTTTTGCACTTTTATTTTTGAGACAGAGTCACTAGTTTTTTGGTTTTTTTTTTCTTCAAGGCTTAGGGGTGTTGTAGCCAGCTCCCCCTTGCCAGAGCTCGGCTCACGCTCTTGCTGCAGTTTTCCAGCTGCTGTGGCAGAGGTGACAACCAGCCTCTGCTCATGCCATGCTTGCCCCTGCCATCATGGAGCTTCCCCTCGAGACTGGAAGCCCAAATAAGCCCTTTCCTCCCATCAGCTGCTTTTGGTCAGGGGAGTGTGTGCATGAGTGCGTGTGTGCGTGTGTGTTTCCCTGCAGTGAGAAGGTAACTGCAACCCTCTTCTTTGAAAGAGTATCTGCTGTCTCAGGGGCCAAGGCTCCCGGGCAGAGCTCACGCCTGAGGAAACTTTTCCATCACCTTCTTCATGACTGTGAATGAAGCAAGTGGCATGCTGACACTCTGCTGAGCAGACGGGCCTGTGGATGTCTTCACTAATGTGCTGTGAAGTTTCTTTAAAAAAACAGATGAGGGGCTGGAGAGATGGCTTAGCAGTTAAGGTGCTTGCCTGCTAATACTAAGGACTCATGTTCAACTCTCCAGGTCCCATGTAAACCAGACACACAGTGACATAAATGCACAAGGTCATACATGCACACAAGATGGACATACATTTGGAGTTTGAATGCAGTAGCCAGAGGCCATGGCAGACCAATTCTCTCTCTCTCTCTCCCTGTCTGATTTAAATAAGGCAGTCTCAGGGCTGGAGAGATGGCTTAGCGGTTAAGCGCTTGCCTATGAAGCTTAAGGACCCCGGTTTGAGGCTCAATTCCCCAGGACTCACGTCAGCCAGATGCACAAGGGGGCGCACGTGTCTGGAGTTTGTTTGCAATGGCTGGAAGCCCTGGCGTGCCCATTCTCTCTCTCTCTCTCTCTCTCTCTCTCTCTCTCTCTCTCTCTCTCAAATAAATAAATAGAACAAAATTTTTAAAAAATTAAAAAGGCAGTCTGTTGGGCTTGCCTCAAAAAAACAAGATGAGAACTGGATGTGGCAGCTCACACCTTTAGTCTCAGCACTTTGAAAGCTGAGGTAGGAGGATCTCTATGAGTTCAAGGCCAACATGGGGCTACAGAGTGAGTTCCAGGTCAGCTTTGTATAGAGTGAGAACTTACCTCAAAAAAAAAAAAAAAAAGCAGTGGGCGTGGTGGGTTACAACTTTAATCCCAGCACTAGGGAGGCAGAGGTAGGTGGATCACTGTGAGTTCGAGGCCACCCTGAGACTACGTAGTGAATTCCAGGCTAGCCTGAGCTATTCCAGGCCAGCCTGAGCTAAAGTGAAACCCTACCTCAAAAAAACAAACAAAAAAAAGTCAAAAGCTATGAAGGATCTGAAACAAGGTCCATCACAAATAAACAGCCTTGGTCGGGAATATGCAAACACAGTTACAATACCAACCTGCAACTCCAGTTGAGACAAAGTACATGGCATTTTAGATTATCAAAGCTATATATAAAAGTCCACAGGGCTGGGGATTGAAAATAGAGTATTAGAGAACTGGAAATGCATAAAATACATGGGCTGATTTTCAGAACTGAAGGGTTCCCCTTAAGTCCTTAAGGAGGTTTGGGGTCTCCCTTTGGAGACCTGAGTGTTGCATGTATAAAACCACATGTCATTTGGGACTGAAACCAGCATAGTCAGCATAAACAGAGATGTCCGTTGGCAAGTGATATTTGCTATGAATAATTAAATCTTGGAATGGATGGAGCCAGATTTTAACTTCCTGATGCCAAACTGACTCACTGAGTAACCTCAAGGGAAGATCCCCATATGCTAAATGGAAAACACAGTCCTCAGATTAGGGACCTTGCCCTTGGAAAGAGAAGAAAACTGGCTACACAGGTACACAGCCAGAAAGCAGCCTCCACCTGCTCCATGGCTGAGAAGCCCACTCTTTCTTCTTTTTGTTCCCCTTAAGTTAAAAAGCTAGAAATATTATATATATATATATATATACATACATATATATGTATATATATATGTATATGTATGTATATTTGCTACATTTTAATGAGCCCCAAACATTCTAAATATCTCTGCTTATGTCATTTATTTATTTATTTGCAAGCAGAGAGCGAGAACCAGTGTTTCCAGGGCCTCTTGCCATTGCCAGTGAACTCTAGATGCATGCGCCACTTTGTACATCTTGGCTTTAAGTGGGTACTGGGGAATCAGACGTGGCCCATCAGGCTTTGCAAGCCAGCACCTTTAAGCTCGGAGCCATCTCTCCAGCATTCTGTACTTATTTTAAAGGACAGCAGGATGAGGAAGTCAGAGAGCCTTTCCTCCCGGAGCCAGCACACATTACGTTAACAATGATCACAGTGAAACGTGATGAATACAATCAGAGCAGCGGCAGAAACGTTCTCTTACCCGATGCTCAGTGAGACCCCCGACCTTGTTGTTCTTCAGCTGATTGGTGAGTTCTGGGTCGTATGCATCTAAAGTTTAAAACTTTAAAAATTGTGCTGTTGACTTAAACGCTAAAAATGACCAAATTTTAGTTTGAGATGGACGCCAAGAACAGCTTGAAATGAATTGGCATGTTAGTACTATTCATATTTCCATGTATTTGGTCATTATTAAAACCTCAGGAATATGTCTTTAATCCCAGCACTCAGGAGGCAGAGGCAGGAGGATCACTGTGAGTTCGAGGCCAGCCTGGAATGAAAGAGTGAGTGCCAGGTCAGCCTGGGTTACAGTGAGACCCTACCTTGAGAAAAAGAAGAAAACAGGGACTGGAGAAATGGCTCAGCAATTAAGGCACTTGCCTGTAAAGCCTAATGACCCAGGTTTGATTCCCCAGCACCCACATAAGGCCAGATGCACAAAATGGCACATCCATCTATAGTTCCTTTGCAGCAGCTGGAGGTCTGGTGCACACATATTCATTTATTGCTCTCTCTCTCTCTCTCTCTCTCTCTCTCTGCAAATAAATGAATAACGTATTTTAAAAACAACAAAAAATCTCATAAATATTTTCAGTGTGAAAGTCTGGGTAGATTTTTTTAACTATTTTATATTTGGAAGCAATACTATGGAATAGAACTTAAACTCTTCTCTTAAATGTGGCTAGCATGTAAGTATCCCACTGGCACATATTCAAATATATACATGACATATACATATATTATAAATGCATTGTTTTGTGTATTGCAGTTCAATGACATGATGACTTGATTTGATTGACTCTCAGATAAGCCTTACAGACCTGTAATAAATCTCACTGTACATGGTGTATAGTTTTTTTATGCATTACTGTATTTGGTTTGCTAATATTTTGTTAGGGATTTTTATGTTAAAGTTTGCAAAGGACACTGATCTGCGGTTTTCTCTTTTTGGATTATCTTTATCTAGATTTGGAATCAGAATCATAGCCTCAAAAAATGAGTTGAGGGATGGAGAGATGGCTTAGTGGTTAAGGTGTTTGCCTGCAAAGCCAAAGGACTTTGATTCGACTCCCCAGGACCCAAGTAAGCCAGTTGCACAAGGTGGCGCATGCATTGGGAGTTCATTTGCAGTGGCTGGAGGCCCTGGCATGCCCACCCTCTCTCTTTCTGCTCTGCCTCTTTCTCTCTCTCACTCTCTCAAATAATTAATTAATTAATTAATTTAAAAAATGAGTTGAATTTGGCTGGAGAGATGGCTCAGCAGTTGCTTCCAAAGCCTAATGAGCTGGGTTCAATTCCCCTAGCACCCACATAAAGCCAGATGCACAAAGTGGCACATGTGTCTAGAGTTTGTTTGCAGTGGCTGGAGGCCCTGGTGTTCCTATTCTCTTTCTCTCTCTCTCTGTATCTCTTTCTTCCCGTTTCTCCTTGCAAATAATTAAATATTTTTAAATGAGTTGAATGAACACTACTATGTTTTATTTCTGAAATAGATTATCTGAAATTGGAGTTAATTCTCATTTATTATTGCAGTCACCTTTGCATTACTGACAAAAACACCGAACCAAAAGCAGATTGTGGGAGGAAAGGGTTTATCTCAGGCTTTCAGAGTCCAGGGGAAGCTTCACCAGGGTGGAAGTAGTTGGCTCACGTCAGCTCACATCCACAGCAGAGAGGCAGAACCAAGAGCAGCAAACACAGACGGCCAGCGCTCAAGCTGCCTCTCTATCCAACTAGCAGGGCTGGACTCAAGCTCTATCCCCGTGACACACCTCCTCCAGCAGGGCTCTGCCTGGTGAAGACTAAGTAGAAAGCATAATCAAAAATACTTCAAGGGGGGCTAGAGAGACGGCTTAGTGATTAAGACACTTGCCTACAAAGCCTAAGGACCCGGGTTTGATTCCCCAGTACCCACATAAACCATATGTGCAAGGTGGAGCATGCATCTGGAACTCCTTTGTGGTGCCTAGAGGCCCTGGTGTTCCCATTCTCCCCCCTCCCTCTTTCTCAAATAAACAAAATATTAAAAAAATATTTCTGGCTATGAGGGACATACATTTGCAGTTAAGCCACCACATCCCACCCTTGGTCCCCATAAACTCATGATCATCTCATAATGCAAATTGCAGTCAGCCCGACTTCAAAGGTCCCTGTAGTGTTTATCACATTTAACACTGCTCAAAAGTCCAGACTCAGGAGTCCAGATTCAAGACTGTCTCTTAACTGTAAGACCTGTAAAAATCAAGACACAGGTTGCGCACTGCCAATACATAATGGCACAGAGTAAACATTCCCGTTGCAAAAAGAAGGCGTAACAAGGAGAGCCTGGGTCGATGCAAAATAACCCGTAGACAAACATCAAACATCTGCAGTTCAAATCCAACATCCATAGCCAGTGGCAAGTCCCTGCATTTCCAATTTCATCACTCTGGCTGTGCTGAGCACTCTAGCTAAAGCTATCTCAAGCTGGCAGCTCCACTTGGCAGCCTTCCACAGTCCTGTTGTACCCAGAACCCCCTCGTGCGCACACTGCAGACCACAGCTCATCTTCATAGCTCCATGCAAGGCCCTTAACCGCTAAGCCATCCCTCCAGCCCCGTCTTGGTTTTTGTGTTGCTATTTATCAGAAGGGATTGAAACTGAATCTCATGAAGATTAGGCTGGCCTTGAACTTCCTATGTATCTGAGGATGACCTTGAACTTCTGATCGTCCTGCCTCCACCCCAAGTGCTGAAAGGACGTGAGTGTGTCACCATCTCGGTTTCTCTCCTGTTCTCCTGCTTTGGTTCCTCATGGTGCCTACTCTTTCTGTTATTGTCTTCCTTCTACTTTCAGCTTATTTGACTTTATTTTTTCTTATTTTTTTCTTTGCTATAGTCATTTTCTTTCTCCTTACCAGATACTAAACAGCTCTCTTGGTACACTGATTGCTTGTATGGCGTAGCACTGCCCACCCTGTCTCCTTTAAACTTATGATGTCGTGAAACTGAAGGGAGCTTCTTAGATGCAACATGGTGTCATGTCATATTTCCATTTTTTGGGGGGGGGTGGTATTTTTTTTTTGGTATTTTGAGGTAGGGTCTCACTCTAGCTCAGGCTGACCTGGAATGCACTCTGTAGTCTCAGGGTGGCCTCGAACTCTCGGCGATCCTCCTACCTCTGCCTCCCAAGTGCTGGGATTAAAGGCGTGAGCCACCACGCCCGGCTTTCATATTTCCATTTTTTAAACATTTTTATTTTTTTATTTGAAGCAGAGAGAAAGAGAATGGGTGTGCCGGGGCTTCTTTTTGCTGTAAATAAACTCCAGATACATGTGCCACTTTGTACACCTGGCTTTACATGGGTACTGTGGAATCAAACCCACACCATCAGACTTTGTAAACAAGCACCTTTAACCACTGAACCATCTCCCCAGGTCCTTTACTAAATAGTCATTTCATTCATTGTACATTCACTCATATTTAAGACAATTGTCAGCATGGTGGTGCATGCCTTTAATCCCAGCACTCAGGAAGCTGAGTTAGGAGTGAGTTTGAAGCCAGCCTGAGATTATACAGTGTGTTCCAGGTCAGCCTGGGTTAGTGTGAGACCGTGCTTCAAATAGAAAGAAAGAAAAAAGGAAGAAAGGAAAGAAAGAAAGAAAGAAAGAAAGAAAGAAAGAAAGAAAGAAAGAAAGAAAGGAAAAGACAATTGTCATATCACATATATTTGCTAATTTTTATATGCTTGTTTATTTCTTCTAAACCTGGCTTTACTGTGTCTCTATTTTGATTTTCTGTGCAATATTTGAACCCAATGCCACGTTGACTTATTTAGTCTTGGATGTAGATCTATGTATAAATAGACTTTTGGTATTTTAATTCACATATGTGACATGGCATCGTTTTTCTTTTCTGAGTATAGAAATCTCAGTTCCATTTAGGTCCCTCACCTTTTCCCTTTTTTGGGTGGGGGTTGAGGCCTTAAGGCATGATCTCGGTATACTAACTTGCTGAGTAGACCAGGCTAGCTTTGAACTTAAAGTGATTCTCTGGCCCCTGTGTGGTTCAAAACTTTTCCCTTGGGGAGACACGGACATACAACTTCACCCCAAACAAGGCTCAGATGGCAGACCACAGTACGATTACATCAATACCAGTTCAGTGAACCAGTGAGTTTATTGGTGGCGTGAGGTCACTTACAGAGCATATAGGAACAGGGCCCCAAAGCACCCCAGCCTCAGGATGAAAGCTTACTTACAGAGCGTGGGGACCCCAGAGCAGCCACACCATGGAGAAGTCTCATTCCACCCTGAAGGAGAACTTCTCTGGGGCCACTCCTAGAAGCTCCTTGTCTCTGTCCAGGGGTATGAGGCCACGGAACAGCACTCCAGTGGGGGTCACTTATCGGGGATCACCCCCGCCGATGCTCCTCACTCAGTCTCGGGATGAGGGCTTGCTTACAGCGCGTGGAGACTCCAGAGACACCACCTCACTGCAGCTCATCATCGCTCCTCGATCTTTTCCTCTCTTTATATTCTATCTTGCACCCCAAGGTCACGAGATGTTGTGTGGTATTGTATGTAGCTGGAACAGACGGCACCAAAATCTCAGGTGGAGGTCTGATGACCCCCCCACACACACACACGATCTCTTGTGAGTTGACCCAGCTGATTTTCATAAAGCCGACAATAGCTGCTTACACCTTTCAGTGCGGAGGAACTTTGCCACACAACACCCTGCTCCCCGAATTTGGAATTACACGTGTTTGTCACCGTACCTGGCTGAGCTTCCCAGTTTTATTTTTGTAACCTTTTATTGACATCTTTCATACATGCAGACAATATACCACAATCACAATCCTTCCCTGCCAGCCTTCCATTTCCCTTCCCAAACCTCTTCCACTAGGATCCCTTCTTCTTTTCTTCTTTTCTAGTTGATGTCATCATTTTATCCTTCCTATTCTGTGGTTAGTGTAGGTAGTGGCAGCCACTGTGAGGTCATGAATACCGCCGCCACTTTGTGTCTTTCCCTTATATATTTATTATTTTAGAGAGAGGGAGAAAGAGGCAGAGAGTAAGGGAGAGAGAATGGGTGCACCAGGGCCTCCAGCCACTACAAACAAACTCCAGATGTGTGTGCCACTTTGTGCATCTGGCTTACATGGGTCCTGGGGAATTGAACCTGGGTCCTTTGGTTTAACAGGCAAGCACCTTAACCACTAAGCCATCTCTCCAGCCCACCTTTTCCATTTTAAACATCATTGCTTTGAACATAAAATGGCGCTATGACTTTCAGTTGATCAGATATTATGTATGAAGTCTGTGAGGAAAAGGATAGGCTATGATGTCTGTTTTTCTTCTCTTTCTGACTTGTTTTTAGTTCTTCCTGATGCTCCAAGATTCCTTGTTTATCAGCTGAAACAAATTCACTTGGCCAGTCTTCAAGGTTAACACTACAAGAAGCAATTTTCTTTTCTTTAGTTTTATTAGTCTTATTTGCATGACAATTTTTTAATATTTTTTTTATTTATTTATTTGACAGAGAAAGAGAGAGAGGGAGAGAGAGAGAGAATGGGTGCACCAAGGCCTCCAGCCACTGCAAATGAACTCCAGATGCATGTACCACCTTGTACACCTAACTTTACATGGATACTGAGGAATCAAACCAAGGTCCTTAGGCTTTGCAGGCAAGTACCTTAACAGATGAGTCATCTCTCCAGCCCGACAATGTTTTGTTTTGTTTTTAATTAATTTATTTAACTTTGGTTTTTTAAGGTAGGGTCTAGCTCTAGCCCAGGCTGACCTGGAATTCACTATGTAGTCTCAGGCTGGCCTTGAACTCATGGCAATCCTCCTACCTCTGCATCCCGAGTACTGGGACTAAAGGCATGTGCCACCACGCCCGGCAATTTATTTTTTGTTTATTTGCATATGTCCGTGTGCATGTATGCCGCACTCTCTTGTTGCTGCAAACAAATACGAGATATTTGCACCACTTTTTGCATCCATCTTTATGTGGGCAGCTTAGGGAATTAAACCCGGGCTGCAGGCTTTGCAGGCAAGCGCCTTTAACCACTGAACCATCTCCCCACTCCTCAACAACGTATTTATTTACCAACTGGATCTGTCCAATAGTTCTACCAGATGTGGAATTAATTCATGGTCGGTGGTTGTTTTCTTTCAGCACCTAAAACATAACCTATTGTGTCTTCTGACCTCCGTGATTTCCAAGGAGAAATCTGCTGTGCTCTGGTTAGAGGACGCAATGTCCTGCTCACGCGCATGGTCAGTCGGTGGTTCTGTTTGAGGATGTGGCAGACACTTCAGGAGATGGTAGGTCCGGAGGGTATCTTTGAAGATTATATGAGGTCCTCAATCCTTTCCTCTGTTTCCTGTCAGCCTTAGCGTGACCTGCTCCCCTCACTTTTCCCTCACAGTAATGATGAACTGAAACCTCTACAACTGTGAGCAAAATAAATCTTTCCAAGCTGGAGAGATGGCTCAGTGGTTCAGGTACTGGCCATGTAAAGCCAGATTCACAGAGTGGCATATGCACCTGGAGTTCATTTGCAGTGACTAGAGGTCCTGGTGTATCCATTCTCTCTATCTGCCTCTCTTGCTCTCTCCTTGCAAATAAATAAAATAAATAAATAATAACATCTTTACCATCTTGAGTTGTTTCTGCCAGGTATTGTTTTACAGTGGCAAAGCCTAACACACATTTGTAATTTGAATTGGTATTCTCCTAACTTACTGCATGGTAACTTTCTGGATTTTTCTTCTTTACTTTGTTAAAGTTAAATATAAGGGCTGCAGAAATGGCTCAGTGGTTAAGGTGCTTGCCTGCAAAACCTAAAGACCTGGGTTTGACTCACCAGTACTCACATAAGACAGATGTGGCACATGTATCTGGAGCTCATTTGCACTGGCTATAGGCCCTGGTGTGCCCATACACATACACACACACACACACACACACACAAACTCTCTCTCTCTCTCTCTCTCTCTCTTTGTATTTCTCTACTTGCAAATAAATTAATTAATTAACTATTTTTTTAAAAAAGTGAAATCATGATGTTCCTTGGCAGGATTCCTTGGGGTTTATCAGGTTTGGAATTTGATCAGCTTGTTGGAAGAGTATAGATTTATGTCATTAGGCAAATGTGAGAGATTTTCGATCATATCTCTTCAAACAGTGACTCAGTCTCATGCCCTTTGTCCTCTCCTTCTGGAATTCTGATAACACAAATGTTGGCACTTTCTATATCACCGACAGACCCATGGGGAGTTTACGCCCCTATTTTCTCTTTTATTCATACTGAATGAGACTCCGCTGCCTCAAATCCAATCACACTAGTCTTCTATCCACACTGTGCTATTGAGCCCAGGCAGCAAGTCTTCTATTTGTTTTTCACTTCTGATTTCCATTTTCTTCTTTTTATACTTGTTTCCTTACTGAGCTTTTCTATTTTTTATTTTAATTTATTTCAGAGGGATTTCTATTTGATTGTTGAAACTTTTTTTTTTTTAGGCAAGCCCAACAGACTGCCTTTTTTATGTAAGAGAGAGAAAATTGGCACGCCAGGGCCTCTAGCGAATGCAATCAAACTCCATATGCGTACACCCCCTTGTGTACATGTATGACCTTCTGCACTAGCATCACTGTGTGTCTGGCTTACATGGGACCTGGAGAGTTGAACATGAATCCTTAGGCTTCACAGGCAAGCACCTTAACCGCTAAGCCATCTCTCCAACCCTGATTGTTGAAACATTTTAAAGCAAACACTTTAGTTGGAGAGATGACTCAGTGGTTAAGGTACTTGTGTACTGGGGAATCAAAGCCATTGACCATGGCTTGATTCCCCAGTACTCATGAAAAGTCAGATAAACAAAGTGGTACATGCATCTGGAGCTCATTTGCAGTGGCTGAGGCTCTGGCATGTCCATTCTCTTTCTCCATTTCTCTCTCTCTCTCTCTCTCTCTCTGTGTGTGTGTGTGTGTGTGTGCGTGTGTGTGTGTGTCTGTTTGTCTCTCTCTCTTCTCTCTATCTCTGTCTGCTTACAAATAAATAAATAAAAATAAAATAAATAAAATATGACCTATATCAATGTTATCCAATCAATGATATTTCTCATTCAATATAGCGGTTTCTCTTGATTCTTAATTGTTTGGTTTTTTGTTTTTGTTTTTCTTTTTTTTTTTTTTTTTTTTTTTTTTTTTTTTTTTTTTTTTTTTTTTTGGTTTTTCGAGGTAGGGTCTCACTCTAGCTCAGGCTGACCTGGAATTCACTCTGTAGTCTCAGGGTGGCCTCGAACTCTCGGCGATCCTCCTACCTCTGCTTCCCAAGTGCTGGGATTAAAGGCGTGCGCCACCACGCCCGGCTTGGTTTTTTGTTTTTGTTTTTCAAGGTAGGGTTTCTCTCTAGCTCAGGCTGACCTGGAACTTACTACATAATCTCAGGTGATCAAACTCACGGTGATCCTCCTACCTCTGCCACCCAAGTGCTGGGATTAAAGTCGTGCACCACCACGCCCGGCTATTGGATGACTTTTTTTGTATTGTGTAACCTTCCCTGTTTTACTAGAAAACTCTACTGTACTCTAAGTCTTTTTTGTTGTTGTTGTTAGGAAAAAAAATCATTCTATTTAAATTCAACATGCCAAGCACAGCCTACCTTTATGAACTTGGATTTCTCTGGGTGTGTGTGCACGTTCGTATGTGTGAGTGTGGGTATACATACGCTTGCTACGGTGCATGCATGTGGGTCAGAGAGCCAGCTCGGGTGCCAGTCCTCACCTACCTCATTTGATGCAGGGTCTTCAAGTGGTTCGCAGCTCCGTTCACAGCCAGGTCAAGTGGCCTATGAGCTTCCAGCACATTCGCCTATCTCCACCTCCATCCTTGCCATAGATATACTAGGATTACAAACGTCTCCCTCAGCATCTGATTTTATACGCATCAGCTCTGGGACTCAGATCCAGGTACTCACATGTGTAGCAAGCATTTTATCCACCAAGCCATCTCCTCCGCCACTTATGACCTATGACTCCTTTATTTTTCTTTTTGAAATATTTTATTGATTATTTATTTGAAAGGAGAGCAAGAGACAGAATGGGCGTGCCAGGGCCTCCTGACACTGCAAACCAACTCCAGTCACGTGCATCACTTTGTGTATCTGTTTTTACACTGGGTACTGGGGAACTGAACCCAGGCTATTGGGCTTTGCCAGAAAGCGCCTGACTCCCAGCCCTAAGTTGTGTACAGAGAGACCGCTGAACCTCTGACTGCTGGTTCTGCCTCTCTGCTGTGCACTTATGGAGTAATCCAGGCTCTTCCACCATGGTGAAACTTCCCCTGGAATCTATAAGCCTGAAATAAACACTTTTCTCCCACAAACTGCTTCTGGCTGAGTGTTCGTCTGAGCAATGAGAAGATCACTGCAACATGCATTTTTATCCATTGAGCTTATGAGTAATAATCCATAGATGATATGAGCTATGATTTCTTCTAAAAGAATATATTTTTATTGATTATATATTTGAAAGCAGAAAGAGAGAGAAGCTGGGCATGGTGGTGCACACCTTTAATCCCAGCACTTCAGAGACAGAAGTAGGAGGATCACTGTGAGTTTGAGGCCAGCCTGTGACTACAGGGCGAGTGCCAGATCAGCCTGGGCTAGAGTGAGACCCTTCCTCAGAAAAAAAAAAAAAGAGAGAGAGAGAGAGAGGGCTGGAGAGATGACTTAGCGGTTAAGAAGCCTGCCTGAAGCCGGGCGTGGGGTGCACGCCTTTAATCCCAGCACTCGGGAGGATCGCCGTGAGTTCGAAGCCACCCTGAGACTCCATAGTGAATTCCAGGTCAGCCTGGGCTAGAGTGAAACCCTACCTCGAAAAACCAAAAAAAAAAAAAAAAAAAAAGAAGCCTGCCTGAGAAGCCTAAGGACACATGTTTGACTCTCCACATCCCACATAAGCCAGACGCACAAAGGTGAAGCAATTGCAAGGTCGCACAGGCCCATTAGGTGGTGCAAGCATCTGGAGTTCAATTTCAGTGGTTAAGGGCCAATTCTCTCCCTCCCCGTCCCCTCTCTCTTGCTTGCTCTCTCTCTCTCTAAAAAAATAAAACTTAAAAGAAGCAAGAGAGTATGGCACCCCAGAGCCTCCTGAAACTGCAAACAAACTCCTGAAACATGCACCACTTTATCTGTCTGGTTTTACCTGTGTACTGGGGAATTGAACCTATCAGGTTTTGCAAACAAGTGCCTTTAACTGCTGAGCCATCTCCCCAGTCCATGAGCTATGGTTTATATTGCAATTTACTTTACAAAGATCTTGGAACGTTGTCTTTACATGCTTGCTTTACCTCTTGCCTCTGGTATTGTTGGGGTGCCAGAGAGGTTTCTCTACCAGGTGTCTCTTCAAGATAAGAAAATGTGGTGTAAGAGCCGGGCGTGGTGGTGCACGCCCTTACTCCCAGCACTCAGAAAGCAGAGATAGGAGGATCACCGAGAGTTCAAGGCCACCCTGAGACTACATGGTGAATTCCAAGTCAGCCAGAGCTAGAGTGAGACCCTACCTTGATTAAAAAGAAGGAAGGAGGAAGAGGGAAGTAAGAAGAAAGAAAAAGAGAGAGAGAGAAGGGGAGGGAGGGCGGGAGGGAAGAAGGGCAGGAAGGGACATGTGGTCATGTGCTGGTATCTACCTACCAGTGTTCCTCAACTGCCTTGGTGTCCCTTGGTGATAGAACAGAATTTTGAGCCCCTGTGGACAGATAAGGAAGGAGGGAGACAGGAAGGAAGAAGAGGAGAAGGAGAAAACTACCTCCTGAAACAAGCCACTTGATGTGTTGGAATATTTCCAGAAAGTTCCACATACTCAGGCTGTCATTTCTTGACAGAAATGGATAGCCTCTAAGCTGACAGGTAAAAGAGACATCAACTGAATTTTGAATATTAAATTAATCTTGCATTTCTTTAAGCTGAATTCACTTTGTCTTGTTGGCTTGGCTTGTTTGCTGAGAATTTCATAGATTGACCACAAATAAAAAGGAGTGACTGTACTTCCCTTTGTCCTTGTAAACATGTGACAGTGACTTTGCAGGCTTAACTGAATATTGTTAGAATTCATGGGGAAGAATGGAGGGTATTGTATTTTTAGGGAGGTTTTTGGTTTTCTTTCTTTTTTTTATTTGAGGTAGGGTCTTTAGCCCAGGCTTACCTGGAATTCAATATGTAGTCTCAGACTGGCCTCAAACTCATAGCAATACTCCTACCTCAACCTCCCAAGTGCTAGGATTAAAGGCATGTGCCACCACGCATGGAAGAGAGAGAGAGAATGGGGACACCAGGACCTTCAGCCGCTGCAAACAAACTCCAGACACATGCACCACTTTGTGTATCCGGCTCTACATGGCTATTTGTGAATCAAACTTGGGTCATTAGGCTTTGCAGGCATATACCTTAACTGCTGAGCCATCTCTCCAGCCCCATAAGGTTTTCTTTATAATATAGTCAGTTATTATAAGAACTATCAGGCTATTGAGATTTTATGTTTTGCCTTGTATCAGTTTAAGTAAGTTCTGTTTTGCTTTTTTGTTTTGGTTCTTGTTTTAGAAAAGTCATCAGTTTTTGATGAGTGGATAATGAAGATGTGGCACATTTATACAATGGAGTTCTACTCAGCGGTAAAGAAAAATTAAATTATGAAATTTGCAGGGAAATGGATGGATCTGCAAAGTATTATGCTTAGTGAGGTAACCCAGGCCCAGAAAGCCGAACATCACATGTTCTCTCTCATATGTTGATCCTAGCTACAAATGACTGGATTTCTATGTGAGTAGGAATAAAACTCGGTAGCAGAGGCCAGTAAGCTAGAGAGGATTTAGAAAAGGAGGGCGGGGAGGACTTCATAGGATGATATTATATATATGTAAGTAGAAGAACAGATTAGTGGCAGTGAAAAGGCCTAAGTGAGGTCAGGGGAAGAGACTGAGTAAAGGAAAGGTGAAGGGAGGGCTAATCAAAATCTAAGAGGATATAAATAAATCATATGGAAACCTGTTTTTTTGGACAATGGAACACTCAGAAGCCACAGATCGTTACTAGAAAATTTTCATTGCCAGGGATCGGATACCTTCCAGTGAGTTGTTGGCCAGAGAGGTCCCTGATACCCCCAAAACATTATAGGCCAGAAAGTGTGCGCCACTACGCCCAGCTTGCTCTCACTTTTGATTAGAGATGCTGCTCCTTTTAGATGGCAGCGACTACTAGGAAGACCCAACGTGCTGAGAATTGACCACTCACAGTTCAGCACTGAGATAGCTCTGTCACCCCCTCTGTGGCTCAGGGACTGTTGTGGAAGAGGTGGCAGAAGGAATGTAAGAGCCAGAGGATGGTAAGAAGTGCTTTGGAATGCTGTCTTACACACACAAAGCGGTGGTTACCTCCATGACCTCCTAGCGGCTGTTGTTATCCACACAAGGCCTGCATAATACTGGGCCCATAAACACGCTGTCTTGGATGATAGGGGAGGGCAAACGAAAATGACATTAATATAGAAGAGGGACTAGCTGGAAAGAGGAGGTGGTTTGGCGGAGGGTGATGGGGAGAGGGTGTGAAGAGGGCTTGGGAAGGGATTATGATCAGGTTGTACTGTTGTCTGTGTGGAGGTTGCCAGTAAATTTCTTTTAAAATCCAGTACTGTAATCATGGAATTGTCTTTTCCTCTTTAATTCTGTCAATTTTTCTTCATGTGTTTTGAAGCTTAGAAATAGAAAACAGCAGGATATAGCCAGTAAATATTCATATCTGGGTAAGGCTAGACATGGAGTAGTGTCCAGGTTATTAATTTTCATCTTTATTAAATAATGACTGCATGGGTAGTAATAACAATGTTATCATGCTGTTTCTCACTCATGCCATAAGACTTTATTATAATAAAAATAATGTTATTAGGAGAATCTCCAGGTTCTTCCAGAATAAAATATCATTAGGTGGAGTTTAAATGAACTCTGTTATAGAAAACCATGTTAAAATACATAAACACAAGTGGGAGGTATCATAATCATTATCATTACAAAGCCAGGGAGAGAGTCCTCTCCTAACCAGCTCTGTGCAAGATCGTGTTTTGCTCTATAAAACCTCCAGTATTCACAAAATTCATCAGAACTAGTTTTAAAGACACACAGAGGGCTGGAAAGATGGCTTAGTGGCTAAGGTGCTTACATGAGTTCAATTCCCCAGTACCCATGTAAGTCAGATGCACAAGGTGGCACAAGCATCTAGAGTTCATTTGCAGTGGCTTGATGCCCTGGCACACTCATGTTTCTCTCTCTCTCTCCTGTCTCTCTCAAATAAATAAATGGAGACACACAGAGCCAATATCATGTGAGTAACTAGGAACACTTCATGTGAAAATAAAAGAGGAAGGGAAAAATATTCTGAAGATTATAAAAGATCTCACAATGTAAGTTACAATATATATCACAATATGTTGTGATGCCATATATATCACAAACATATCACGATAAAAAATGGTCTGTACAAAATTTGCCAGGATATATTGATGTATGAAAAAGAAAGTTAACAACAATCTATAGAAAAATGTGTGTGTGTGTGTGTGTGTTTATTTACACAGGCCTAGGTCAAGAATAAAACTGCTAGGTACAGATGTACTCTAAGTGGGGTCAGAGGAAGGGTTGGAGGAGGGTGTGAGAGGAAGGTTGATTAAAATTAAAGATGTTTGAATAAGCCAGATGGAAACCCATTTCATTGCTAGATAAATAATATATATGTTTAAAAGGGAGAGGAGGGGCTGGAGAGATGGCTTAGCTTGTGAAGCCTAAGAAAACATCTTTGACTCTCCAGGTCCCACGTAAGCCAAGATGCACAACTGCACGTGCACATGAGGTGGTGCACGCATCTGGAGTTCGATTGCAGTGGCCGGAGGCCCTGATGTGCCAGTTCTCTCTCTTTCTCTTTCACTATCACTCTTGCTCTCTTGCATTAAAAAAAAAAAAAAAGGCTGATCTGTTGGGTTTGCCTCAAAAAGAGAGAGAGAGAGAGAGAGAGAGAGAGAGTTTGGGGCAGAAGGACCCTGTCGGGGAAGATAATGCTCTGTCCAGAAGTCATGGATGAATATAAGAATATTTCTGTGCCGGCCGGGCGTGGTGGCGCACGCCTTTAATCCCAGCACTAAGGAGGCAGAGATAGGAGGATCGCCGAGAGTTCAAGGCCACCCTGAGACTACATAGCTAATTCCAGGCCAGCCTGGACCAGAGTGAGACCCTACCTCGAAAAACCAAAAAAAAAAAAAAAAAAAAGAATACTTCTGTGCCAGGGATGGAAGCTATTGGTCAGAGGGGCCCCGGATGCTCCAAAAACATTACAGGCTATTGACAAGGCTCTTGCTGGCCCACCAGAACTTGATGCTTGGTCACTAAGAAATTAAGTTGGAGCTGAGCTAGAAGCGTCCTCCCTGTTGACTAGCTGTCAGGACACTGGAAAGAGCTTTGAAACCTGTTGGGGGAGAGCAGTCATTCAAGGTCTTAACCAGCAAGGAACGCTGAAGGTTTACAGCTGGCCAGCCAGGCCAAATGTACCAACTGGTGCAATAGTGGCATGTCTGGGGGAATCCCACTGCTCTCTGACTGGATTTGAGGCCTGCTGCATGGGAGGGAATTCCTGCTTGGCACTGGAAAACTAATCAAAAGCCTAAGGCTAGGGAGGTTTTAAACCCCAGGGTGAAAACCACTACTATTGTCTGGCTAAATGGATATACTATGCCCACCAAGCTGCCCTTTAAATACTAATGCTTATGCCCATATGTTAATGCTACTCTCACTTTTGGTTAAAGAAGCTTCTCTTTTCCCAGAGTGATGACTCCTAGAGAGACTCAAAACTCATCAAAGTGCTCAAAAATGACAGAGGAGTGTTCAGCACTAAGTAAGACATCTCTATCACACCCTCCACGGCTCAGGCACTGGATCAGAAGAGGTGAAACAAAGAACATAAGAGCCAAAGGAAGGGAGAAATGCTTTGCAATGCTGTCTTCCAGATACAGAGTGACCTTGATATTCACAACCTCACAGTGGCTGATGCTACCTGCATGAGATCTGCATAATTGGGGGGAAATTATGACATCAAAATACAAGAGAGTTTAGTTTGAAAGAAGATGAAATTCAGTGGAGGGGGGATTTGGGAGGGTGAAAGAGAGGATTATGGACATAGTATATTTCTATGTGTATGAACGTTTTCAATAAAAAGGTTTTGAAGTATAAATGAGGGCTGGGGAAGTGGCTTAGTGGTTAAGGCATTTGCCTGCAAAGCCTAAGGACCCAGTACCCACACAAGTCAGATGCACAAGGGGTGTATGCATCTGGAGTTCATTTGCAGTGGCTGGCAGCCCTGGCGTGCCCATTCTCAATCTCTTTCTCTCTCTCTCTCTCTCAAATAAAAAAAAAATAAAGGGAAAAAATAAATAAATAAAGTATAGATGACACTGCAAGGAGGGAGTTCAGGAAAGGGAATTTGCTGACAAGGAGGGCGAAAGTGGGAAGCAACAGGGATAGGAGGCCGGGCTCATTCCTAGTGCTTGCACTTTATAGTTTTAGATTATTTATGTCTTCATCTATGATTTGTATGAATTGTTAGACAAGAGCTATTTTTTAACTTTTTTATTTTAGATTTTTTTTAATTTATTTGAGAGCAACAGAGACAGAAAGAGGCAGAGAGAGAGAGAATGGGCGCACGAGGGCCTCCAGCCACTGCAAACAAACTCCAGATGCGTGCGCCCCCTTGTGCATCTGGCTTACGTGGGTCCTGGGGAATCAAGCCTCAAACCAGGATCCTTAGGCTTCACAGGAAAGTGCTTAATCACTAAGCCATCTCTCCAACCCCAAGAACTATTTTTTTAAAGTTTTAACAAAACAATTAATCCTAAAAGTGGTAAACATGCACCAAAAACAAGTCAAATTTTCTAGTATTTGGTTAAGATAAAACCTTGAAGAAAAAGAGGAACTCACTGGGCATGGTGTCGCATGCCTTTAATGCCAGCACTCAGGAGGCAGAGGTAGGAGGATCGCTGAGAGTTCGAGACCACCCTGAGACTACATAGTGAGTTCCAGGTCACCCTGGGCTAGCATGAGGCCCTACCTCAAAAAACAAAAAAATAAAAAATAAAAAAAAAATAAGGAACTCCTTCACGAATCTACTCTGTAATGAGAGGTTAAGATTGCTGAAGCGCTTGTTTTCTCTCTTTTTTTACAAATTCATGCAAATAATCTGCTCTAAGATTAATGATAATTACACATTTCATAACGTGCTCGTTCTATTGGATTTTTAATCAAACTTTAAAAAAAAATAAGCAAACACAACTACCTCCCAAGTGGTACATACAACAACAGCCTTCTCCTGTACTGTACTTTCTAAGATTCATTAAGTTAAATTGGCTCTTAGGCAATCAAACCTCTACAGAACCCTTAAAGACGAAGACACAGAGAAGTCCCCTGCAGTGAAACACAGACTTGGTCTTGGTTCGTGGGCTGCTTAGGGAGAGAGAAAGATGTGCTTGAGATTGATGGTACCTTTGGTTCTTTGTGTGTGGTGTTGTCGTTGTTGTTGTTTTGAGGTACATTGTCACTCCAGCCCAGCCTTACCTGGATCTCACTTTGTAGTCCCAGCCTGGCCTCAAACTCAGTGATCCTTTCTACCTCTGCCTTCCAAGTACTGGGATTAAAAGCGTGTGCCATCATGCCCACTTTTGATGGTGGACTCTTTAAGCAAATCCATCTTTCTCAAGAAGAGAGGCTGTCCTGTCCCGGTGTAGTCATTTAGAGAGCAGAGCTCCCAAGTAACAGCAAGTCATCACCACCACTGTGCGGTGAGCGTTTTACTTGCTATTCTAAGCCGTTTTCCTACCCATCTTCATTGCTAGCAAAGCCTGCTTCAATTTCTAAGATGTTAACAATCCAAGTAGTCAATTTCTTTCTCTAACTTTTTAAAAATTAATTGATTATTTATTTATTTGAGAGTGACAGAGAGAAAAAGAGGCAGATAGAGAGAGGGAGAATGGACGCGCCAGGGCCTCCAGACATTGCAAACGAACTCCAGACGTGTGCGCCCCCTTGTGCATCTGCCTAACGTGGGTCCTGGAGAATCAAGCCTCAAACCGGGGTCCTTAGGCTTCACAGGCAAGCGCTTAACCACTAAGCCATCTCTCCAGCCCTCTTTAGCTTTTTCGTTGACAACCTCCATACATATACACAATATACAATGACCATAATCCCCTTCCACTACCCTCCTTTGTGACCCTCCTCTACTTCCCCGTCCATGGAATCCCTTCTTCTTTTCAACTGGTCTTTCTTCTATTCTGATGTCATCATTTCTACCCCTCCTATTATGCAGGTCTTGTGTAGGAAGCATCAGCCACTGTGAAGTCATAACTATCATGGCCACTTTGTATCTGAAGACAGTATTGTCAGCACTCCTCTCCTTCCTTTGGCTCTTACATCCTTTCCGTCACCTCTTCCTCAATGGTCCCTGAGCCTTGGAGGGTGTGTCTTGCTTAGTGCTAACCACTCTACTGTCACTTCTTCTTAGCACTTCAATGAATTTTGGGTCTCTATAGTGATTACAACACTTGAAAAGAGACACTTCTAAAACCACAGGTGCCAAATACTCAATTTCTTGAGCATGAGCCTGGGCATGTGACCCAGTCCTGAACATTAGAACTGGAGGGAGACATGACCTGTATAAAGAGATAAATGAGGGCTGGAGAGTTGGCTTAGTGGTTAAGGCATTTGCCTGCAAAGCCAAAGAACCCAGGTTTCGATTCCCCAGGACCCTCGTAAGCCAGATGCACAAGGGAGCGCATGTGTGTGGAGTTTGTTTACAGCAGCTGAAGGCCCTGGTACAGCCATTCTCTCTCTCTCACTCTCGCTGTCTCTCTCTCTCTCTCATTCACTCTTTCTATGTCTCTCAAATAAATAAAAGAAAATGTGAAAGCTTTTTTATAAAAAAAAAAAAAGAGAGAGATAAATGGGAGAGAGGCTCACCTCTCTCCTACACACCCTGTTGTTGAACACTGTCGCTCTTGCGACGGCAGTCATCATCTCAGGAGCTAGGGAAGAGCACACATGACACACTCACTGCGGATGCTAGAGCAGCACCCGGAAAGAATCCTGCTCATGCGTGGGGTGTGACCCCTACCTTGACATGGCCACCTTTGTACTTCGGTGTGTCCTTTCTTGAGGTACGGGGTCTGTATTCTGCTTAGGAGGAGGCAAAGCAAAGAAGCTGGGCACCGCCCCTCCCTGTCTGTGGCACAGATGAAAATGGCTACACCGCACAGAGACATGCTGGGTGTGTGGTTAGGGACGGCGTGAGGCACCCTGTGGGATCTGAGGAGGTATGTGTTCTATTCACCTTCTCGTTGCCGGCATAGAGCATGGACCGAGAGCAGCTGATGGGAGGAAAGGATTTATTTTGGCTCACAGCCTCGAGGGGAAGCTCCGTGACGGCAGGGGAAAGCATGGCATGAGCAGAGGCTGGACATCACCTCTACCCCAGCAGGAGGAAAATCACAGCAGCAGAGAGTGCTGAGCTCTGGCAAGGGGGAGCTGGCTAGCCTGCCCCCAACAACACAACTCCTCCACTCAAGGCACCATCAACCAAAATAGCCATTAGCTGAAGATCAAGCACTCAGAACACATGAGTTTATAGGGACACCTCATCCAAACCACTACAGTGCAGGAGCCATGGCATTTAAAAATCCCCTTGGGAGGCCTATTGCCCCCGCCACTAGACAGACCTCCACCTCGCAGAGGGAATCTGCTTCTGCCAGATCAATCAGCCGTGGACCAGAACCCTCCTCCCTGTTTAAAGTGGCCACCCAACCCATGAAATCCGCCCCCTGGGTGGGTCATTTCTCACTGTTGCTAATAAAGCCATACGTAGGGCCTGGGGAGATGGCTCAGTGGTTAAAGGCACTTGCTGACAAAGCCTGCAGACCCAGGTTTGATTCTCTAGTACCCATGTAAAGTCACATGCAAAAAGTGGTGCATATGTCACATTCATTTGCAGTGGCAACAGGCCCTGGAGAAGCCATACTCTCCATATCTCTTATCTCCTCTCCCTCTCAAATAAAATAGTTTAAAGATAAGGTAGAATGCCTGGGCTGCAGGTCACTGAAAAATCAAGCTGGAGCTGAGCTTGGATGAAACATCCTCTCTATTGACCAGCTGACAGAAAGTTGAACAAAGCTGCATTTCTTTTTTTTTTTTTTTGTTTTTTTGTTTTTTTGTTTTTTTGGTTTTTTGTTTTTTTGTTTTTTTGTTTTTCAAGGCAGGGTTTCACTCTAGCTCAGGCTGACCTGGAATTCACTATGTAGTCTCAGGGTGGCCTCGAACTCACGGCGATCCTCCTACCTCTGCCTCCCGAGTGCTGGGATTAAAGGTGTGCGCCACCATGCCCGGCTCTAAAGCTGCATTTCTTGAAGCCCTACGGGAGAGGGAATTCATCAATGGTGGTAAACAGCAGTGGATCTTGCAAGCCTTAAGACTGGCCAGCCAGGCCAAAAGTGCCAACTGGTGCAATAGTAGCATGCCTGTTATGGGAGAAACCAACCACTTTCTGATTAGAATGGAGGCCCACTCCACAGGAGGGAATGCAGGCCTGGTACTGAAAACCTAGTCAAAAGCCGATGGCTAGGAGGTCATGAGCCCTAGGGGAGTAAAGCCTGATGTTGTCTGGCTACACACAGATATTATGCCCACCAAATTGCCCTGTGTGCAGGTTTGTTTAATGTTTATACCAATGTATTAACGCTACTCTCACTTTTGGTTAGAGAAGCTTCTCTTTTCAGATGGTGGTGACCACTGGGATGACTCAAAAGTCACCATAGTGCTGAGAAGAAGTGACAGTGGAGTGTTCCGCACTGAGACATCTCTATCACACCTTCCAAGGCTCAGGGTCCGTTGTGGAAGAGGTGGTGGAAAGAAGGTAAGAGCCAAGCCGGGCGTGGTGGCACATGCCTTTAATCCCAGCACTCGGGAGGCAGAGGTAGGAGGATTGCCATGAGTTTGAGGCCATCCTGAGACTACATAGTGAATTCCAGGTCAGCCTGGGCCAGAGTGAGACCCTACCTCGAAAAAAAAAGAAAAAAGGAAAAGGAAAAAAAAGAAGGTAAGAGCCAAAGGAAGGGTAGGACTGCTTACAATGCACTCTTCCAGACACAATTGGCCTTGATATTCATGACCTCACAGTGCCTGATACAACCTGCACAGGACCCTCTTAATAGGAGGAAAAAATGACATCAAAATAAAAGAGAGACTAATTGAGAGAGGGAGGGGGTATGATGGAGGGTGGATTTAAGAGGAGGGAGTCGAAGTGGGGAGGGAATTCTCATGGTTTATTGTCTATAATTATGGAAGCAGTCAATAAACAAAAGTTTTAAAAAACTAATGTAGAGTGCCATTGAAAAGGCCCCCAACACTGACTTTTGGCCGCCACATGCACCCATGCACATGTGTGCATTCACGTACACCACATACACGTGCAAAAACAAAGTTCCTCTTAGAAACAAGCCTCCTTGGGAACGCAAGGAGAAGTCAGGGGAGCGGAATGAAGCTGGAGAACATGTGTGTAACGTTCAGGGTACCCAGAGAGCGATGGAAGTCACAAGTGGGGACAAATGATCAACACTGGGCACAACTGTCCCTGGGTGGCCAAGCCAAACCCACTGACCTTGGTTCCTCCTGAAGCCATCACTTGTCAGAACTTTTCCCTCACCGTAGCCAGGGCTACGAACCCCTTGCTCAAGGGCCTCCGGATCCTACATCCAGTTCTTCATGACTTTTGGCTTGTTTGCTGAGGAGTGTGTTTGCCACCTGGGTGGAGTGGCGTTTGGGGAATGCTCTTCTTCTCACTGCAGACAATGGACCCGTTTGGTGTCACAGATGAGGATGAAACTTCAGTGCTCTGTCTTTTTTTTTTTTTTTAATTTTATTTTCAGTGCTTTGGTATTTATTTATTTATGAAAGAGGCACAGAGAGAGAGAGAGAGAGAACGGGCGCGCCAGGGCCTCCAGCCACTGCAAACGAACATCAGACACAGGCGCCACCTCGTGCATCTGGCTCACATGGGTCCTGGGAAATCGAACCTGGGTCCTTAGGCATCATGGGCAAGTGCCTTCACCACTAAGCCATCTCCCCAGCCCCAACAAGTTGTTTTATAAGGAGCCACAGAGAGATAAGAAAAAATGATCCTGATGCCGGGCGTGGTGGTGCACGCCTTTAATCACAGCACTCGGGAGGCAGAGGTAGGAGGATCACCGAGAGTTCGAGGCCACCCTGAGACTACATAGTTAATTCCAAGTCAGCCTGGGCTAGAGTGAGACCCTACCTCAGAAAACCAAAAAAGAAAAATAAAAAAATGATCCTGTTCTCCTGTGTCTCTTTCACCTCTAACGATGCTTGCAGCCAAGCCAAGAATGCATCTCTTTACTGACCTTTCCTTGCAACCACTTTCCCAGTGAGGAAGCCCCAGCATCAGTGGCTTCACTAGAATATCCATTAAAAAGATGAGAATTCTTTTTTTTTTTTTTTTGGTTTTTTGAGGTAGGGTCTCACTCTAGCCCAGGCTGACCTGGAATTCACTATGGAGTCTCAGGGTGGCCTCGAACTCACGGCGATCCTCCTACCTCTGCCTCCCGAGTGCTGGGATTAAAGGCATGCGCCACCACGCCCGGCTAAAAGATGAGAATTCTGAATCACCTGGGAGAGGGGAACTGGACTATACCCCTGAATGAATTATATCAGAATCTCAGGAGGTACTGCCCAAGAAGCAATATTGTTTATTGCTCCCCCAGTGATTTTTTTTTTTTTTTTGGTGAGTGTGTGTATGTGCATGGTGTGTGTGGATCTGGTGTTGCGTTTATATAAATAGAAATATAGATATATAATAGATAGATGGATGGAAGGATGGAAGGGATAGATGGACAGATGATAGATAGATAGATAGATAGATAGATAGATAGATAGATAGATAGATAGAAAGATAGATAGATACATACATACATACATACATAGAGATAGATGATAGATAGATGGATGGATGGATAGATAGAAATGTGCATGTATGCCGAGGCCAGAATAACATGGCAGATGTCTTCCTCTATCACTCTTCTGCCTTATTTCACAGAGACATAAGTTTCTCATTGACCCAAATATCACCTTTTTTGTCGGTTTGGCTAGTGACCAGAGAGCTGCAGAGCCCCTTCCTGCCTTCTCCCCATTCAGTGTGGTACTGGGGTTCCTCCAGGCATGCCCAGTTCTGTATGTGAGTGCTGGGAGGTGAGCTCAGGTCCTCATGCGGTCACAGCAAGTGCTCTTAACCACTGAGCCATCTTCTCAGCAACCCCCCCAAGTGATTTTAATGAAGCTGATTTTCCCTAAAATGATTTCCCTAAAATAACGTGTGACCTAGTTGTTAAAATACCACTTTCAAAAAGACAGAATCATGACTCGTATGCAAATATCAAATGTATGTGTCAAGTTGTTTCAACTCATCAATGAAGGAGTCAGGAACATGCCAAAACCAGTTCAAAGAGCATTTCAGGAACTAAATATTTATAGATGATGTTAGTATAAAGTGGCTGGGTTAGATACTAAACTAATTAAAATCATTCCCTGAAGCAAAATGCAGATTCAATGCAATCCCTATCAAAATTCCAATGTCTTTTTTGTGTGGTTTCTTTTTCTTAATATTAATATTTATTCATTCATTTCTTATTATTTACTTATTTATTTATCTACTTGAGAGAGAGATAGGAAGAGAGAAGGAGAATACGGGCACACCAGGGCCTCCTGCTGCTGTAAACAAACTCCAGATATGTGTGCCACTTTGTGCATCTGGCTTTAGGTGGGTACTGGGGAATGGAACCCAGGCGATAAGGCTTCACAAGCAAGAGCCTTCAACCTCTTGAGCCATATATCCAGCCCCCAATGGCTTTTTTTATTTTTTATTTTTTTGATGAAATAAAAAAGCCAAGCTTAAAATTTCTTTCTGACTGACCCTAACTCAACAAAATGGTATGGAAAAAAATCAGGCAAGAATAGGCAGAAGCTTAGAGCGCCTTTGCATGACTCTATAATTTTGTTGTTGGTTTGTTTTTGCTTTTGTTTTTGTTTTTTAATCAAGATAGGGTCTCACTCTGGCCCAGGCTGACCTGGATTTCAGTCTGTAGTCTCAGGGTGGCCTTGAACTAACAGCGATCCTCCTACCTCTGCCTCCCTAGTGCTGGGATTAAAGGCGTGCGCCACCACGCCCAGAGACACTACAACTTTTACTAAACATTGTAGGCAAGAGCACCCTTTGAGGATTCAAAGAAAGCTGACTTTTTCTGTAGGAAATGCATGTCGACTCACAAACACGGAGCTTTGCAGATAATTTCCGTTAATTTTATACTTCCAGGAAGGTTTCCAGGCATGAATTCCCCACTCCAGTTCCTCCAAAGCCAGCTGAGATGACCAGAGGAAAGTCTTTGGAGATGTCCAGTAGGATATGACAGCCGTCTGTCGCAGTTTCAATGTGTGGCCCCACAGACTCAAGTGTTTTATTAAAATCGAGTTTGCGGCTTTGGCTCCAGCTACAGGAGGGCTTGTCACTGGGCCACAGATCTGAACTCCAGCCTAAAGGTTTGCAGAGATGTCTGAGCTCCGGTGGGGTCTCTGCTTGCTGCTTCATGGTATTTGCTGGCTGTTTTGCTTGTTTCTTCTTGGGTCTGTGAAAGGGAGCCAGCTTCTTCCGCCATCAATAGAACTTCCTCTGGATCTGTAAGCTTGAAATAAACTTCTTCCTGCCATAAACTATGTTTGGTTTGGATGTTCATCTCAGCTATGTGGGACTGTCTACTATACCATCTGTAGATAAAACCTCCATCTTTCTTCTTGTTAAAAAATACTTTATTTATTTGCAAGCAGAGACCCACACACACAGAGAGAGAGAGAGAGGGAGAGCACCAGGGCCTCTGGCCACTGCAAACAAACTCCAGATGCATGTGTCTTTGTGCATCTAGCTTTATATGGGTACTGGGGAATTGAACCCGGGTCATTAGGCTTTGCAGGAAACTGCTGAGCCATCTCTCCAGCCCCTTTCATCTTGTTCAAAAGAGCCACAGAATACGAGAAATCATTCCCTTTATTTGTATGTTCCTGGAATGAGGGCATCAAATCACGAACAGGGAGGAAGACATCAAAGAAAACTTCATGGCCTTGCTTTTTGGAGTTGTGTTATTTTAACTAATTAGCCACTACTGTTAAAAGACATTCATTTGGAAAAACGTATTTATTTTGCTCTGTCACACTTGCTTGCTCAGTGTCACTCTTATGTACATAGATTACTGGTTAATGAAGTTCAGAACAGTCTTATCCAGAACACATTGCAGATTTAGGCTGAAAATGAAATGAGCTGTACCAACTTCTGGCTGAAATTAATCGTATTCACTTTTTTCTTTTTCTCAGCTTGACTACTTTTTATAGCCTCTCTGCCCCTCCCACTCAAAAACTCATTATTTTCATCTGCTAATTTACTTTTTAATTACTTATTCTTCTCTGCTATCACAATAGTACCCAATGGTTCTTAGTAAACCTTGGACTATTTCAAAGAAAATGAAAAATGTCAGAATGGTTTTTTTTTTTTTTTAAGAGATCTAGAGTTAAAAATAAGATTTACTTTTCCTGTACCATTAAAGGTGATAAATCTCTCAGCTTTGGTTGGGAACATAATAGCATCAAATGTCATGGAAGTTCCTTTTCTATGCCACTTATGTCATAATGAAATTTAAAGTAGAATTTAAGGTCTTTTTTTTTTTTTGGAAATGTCATAGTTGATGAACAATGCTTTTGGAAGATGAGTCAAGAGCTACAAAACCAGGACCAGTAACCCACCACCACGCTCCAGTATACAACGTGAACGTTGATAGCAAACGTGGTTCTCTTGAGGCCACAATCAATTCTGCTCGTCCAAGGATCTTATTCTGACAGGTTAAAGGTCTGGAATAAGCAACTTAAGCCTTTCGCATAAAACTTTTCCAGTTTTAGCACTGACAGGCTAGGATCTCTGCTAGTCTAGGAAAACTAGGACAGTTGGCCCCCTAATTGCCCCTTTCAGTATAATCCAACATTATTTGTCTAAAAAGCACCTCAAATCCACATTTTGTAAACAACTCTCCCTCATCTCATTTGTAATACTCTCCAGGAAAAAAAAAAAAAAGAACTGCTTTAATATGCTCAACTTAAAACACATTTAAGACCAGAATGGAAATCACATGAGTATGATGTCAAAAAAGCTTGGTGGCATAAAGGCTAATTTGCATTGGCATTTACAATGGAGAAAATTTACATATTACTTGTGAAATTAAAGACTTCTTTAAAGAGAGGCAGATTTGGAAATCTGCCTAAAAGATGTTAATCTCAGAACAAGAAAGAATAGGATTTCTGGGGCTGGAGAGATGGCTCAGCGGTTAAAGGTGCTTTCTTGCAAAGCCTGCCAGCCCAGATTCAATTCCCAGTACCCACATAAAGCCAGATGCATAAAGTGGTACATACGCATCTAGAGTTCGTCTATGGGGCAACAGGCCCTGGAACACCCATTCTCTCTTCTATCTCCCTCCCTCCTCCCTCCCTCAAATAAAAAAAAAGAATAGAATTTCTTCCACAGCTCAGTGTTGTTATTGCTTTGACATTTGAATGATTATATTTGTTGGAATACATAATAAGTCTATAGTAAAAATTCAAAAGGAAAGGGTTGGGAATGTGGCTCAGAGGTTAACAGTGTTTGCTTGCAAAGCCTGCCAGCCCTGGTTCAATTTCTCAGGATCCACACAAAGGCGGAGGCACAAAATATAGCAAGCCTCTGGCATTGTTTGAAGCAGCAAGAGGCCCTGGTACAACACACACATGCGCGCGCGCGCGTGCATTTTGTTTTATTTTATTGTTAAAAATAATTTCTTAGGCCGGGCGTGGTGGCGCACGCCTTTAATCCCAGCACTTGGGAGGCAGAGGTAGGAGGATTACCATGAGTTCGAGGCCACCCTGAGACGACATAGTGAATTCCAGGTCAGCCTGAACTAGAGTGAGACCCTACCTCGAAAAACCAAAAAATAATAATAATAATAATAATTTCTTAGGGCTGGAGGGATTGCTTAGTGGTTAAGGTGCTTGCTTGCAAAGCCAAAGGACCCAGGTTCAATTTCCCAGGACCCACATTAGCCAGATGCACAAGGGGCTGCATGCGTCTGGAATTTGTTTGCAGTAGCTGGTGGCCTTGGCACTCCCATTCTCTCTCTCTCCCCCCCCCCCTTTTCTCTGTCAAATAAATAAATAAATTTAAATAAAATTAAATAATCTTTAATTCAAAGAAAACACAAAGTTTACATACAGTGAGGCATCTCCTTCCCACCCCATCCACCAGCCATTCAGTTGCTCAGACAACTATTAATTTCCAGGATACTGTTCACAGATAGTCTGTGCAAATATAAACAAATATCTCGAATTTTTAGAGAGTAAAATAATTACTGGAAGCCAAATTAAAGGAGCACCAGGTGCTAAGCCGGGACAAAGGTTGGAGAAGTCTGCCCTGCAGACTGACCTTGGGGTTGAAGGGCAGGACCTAGCCGAGCAGGAAGGGCAGGGGCCGCAGACACGGGCCAGCGGCAGCTTAGAGCCTGCAGGAAGCCGCCTGCGGGTCAGGGGGTCGGAGCAAAGAGCCGACAAAAGGGTAAAGGCAGGGAGAGACGAATCTGGAGACAGCATGGGCCAGCAAACATGCCTGCTTTCATCAGCAAAGCACAATTTTTGTTTAAAAGCATATGAGCCAGGGAGCTGAGGAGATAGTAACATGCTTGCAAGCGGGAGGACCTGTGTTCAATCCCAGTGCCTATGTGAAAATCTGGGTGGGGGCTCGAGAGATGGCTTAGCAGTTAAGCCGTTTGCCTACAATGTCAAAGGACCAAGGTTCAATTCCCCAGGACCCATGTAAGCCAGATGCTCAAGACGGCACATGCGTCTGGAGCTCCTCTGCCGTGGCTGGAGCCCCTGGCACTCCTGTTCTCTCCCCTCCCCCATACATATGCCTCTTTCTCTCAAATAAATAAACAATTTAGAAAAACAATTCTGGGTGGGGTGCACTTGCTCAGAATCCCAGTATCAGGGAGACGGAAAGAACCCCCAGCCAGGCTAGCCTCATTGGTGAGTCCCAAGCCAGTGAAAGATTCCCCAGAGAACATGAGCTTATGGGGGACATCGGATTCAAACCACCACCGTGTCCTTTCTCTTATCAGAAAAACCATTCTTCTGTTAAGAGGGCTTCATCCTGGTCACCTTATCTCGCTAGCCTCATGACCTCCTAAAGGCTCCACTCCACTGACTCAGTTTCCACCCTCCTAATACACACAGCACAATAGAGATCAAGTTTCACTGAAGGAAGGAACAAACCAAATTCTACTCCTGAACACCCGAAATGACTCTTTTAGTTTCCTCTCTCTTTGAGGAGATTTTTTTCTGTTTTGGTTTTTCGAGGTAGGGTCTCACTCTAGCCCAGGCTGACCTGGGATTCATTATGGAGTCTCAGGCTGGCCTCATATTCACGGGCATCCTCCTACTTCTGCCTCCAAAGTGCCGGGATTAAAGGTGTGTGCCACCACGCCTGGCAGCTAGATTTGTGTGTGTGTGTGTGTGTGTGTGTGTGTGTGTGTGTGTGTGTAGGACACTTTCTGTGGCTTGTCCTTTTACTCTCAAGTTCAACTTCTCTATTTGCTTGTTCTTGTTTATGCTTTTGATGTGCTGCGATTAAAGGTGTGTGCCACCACGCGCAGCTGAGACTTTTTAATGGGTACCTACTGTTGGTTCAGGGTCCTGGGCAAACAGCCGCCACCACTCTGGGGGAAACATTCACCTGGGGGCACCGATGCACCCACACTGTATCCTAGCAAGCCCCTGGGACACTGAGGTTGAATGCTCATGTCAGCTCTCGGAAGTGAGTATTATTATCACGTGCGTGCGTGTGGTGAAAGTGTATGAAGAAATGTGCTGAGCACACCTGTGTGGAGGCCAGAGGAACACATCAGGTGTCTCCTGCCTCATTTCCCTGGGGCTGAGCCTCTCAGTGCACCTGGCTTGGTTGGACCGTGCTCAGTGCTCAGATGACAAGCGTACACACCCATGCCTGCCCTTCGCACGGGGCCTGGGGACCGGAACTCCTGACCTCATGTTTGCATAGCAAGCACTTCGCCCACCTGACCATCTTTCCAGCCTCCTCATCTGTTTTTTGTTTTGTTTTGTTTTTGTTTAGCTTTCTCAGGGTAGGGTCTCACTCTAGCCCAGGCTGACCAGGATTTCACTCTGTATTCTCAGGGTGGCCTCGAACTCATGGCGATCCTCCTACCTCTGCCTCCAGAGTGCTGGGATTAAAGGCGTGCGCCACCACGCCCGGCTTTCATCAGTGTCTTTAAGAACTGTTCTATTTATTTATTTGCAAGGGGAAGGAGAGAAAGAATGAGCACGCCAGGGCCTCTTGCCACCGCAAACGAATTCCAGATGCATGTGCCACTGTGTGCATCTGGTTTTACGTGGGTCCTGGGGAATTGAACTCAGGCTGTCAGGCTTTGCAAACAAGTGCTTTTAATCACTCACCCAGCCCTCTCCAGCCCCTTTTACCTCTGTTTCAAAGATAAGATTCTAGCCGGGTATGGTGTTGCACGCCTTTAATCTCAGCACTTGGGAGGCAGAGGTAGGAGGATCATCGTGAGTTCAAGGCCACCCTGAGATTACATAGTAAACTCCAGGACAGCCTGAGCTGGAGTGAAACCCTACCTCGGAACCCCCCCCCAAAAAAAAGATAAGATTCTGAAATCCAGAGAGGTCCAACATTTTCTTCAAGGTTACAAAGCTAATAAATAGGGGTGGTGGGATTGGAACCAGGGTCTTTTTTTTAATTTTTGTGTGGTTCTGGAGATTAAACCCAGTACCTTGTATACACTAGACAAGCTCCCTGCTACTAAACTACATCCCCATACATTGAGTACCAGGCTTCTATAACTGCTCTAGAAAATGCACATTACATGGCTGGAGACGGCCCAGTGCGTAAAGTGCCAACCATGCAGGCATGAGGTCATAAATTGAGACCCCCCCCCCAGCACCCATGTGAGATGCAGGGCAGGGTGGTGCTTGCCTGTAATCCCAGCACCTGGGAGGTGGACACAGGAGGAGCCCTACGGCTCAACAGCTAGCTAGTCCAGCCAAATCGGTCAACCATAGGTTTAATCAGAGATCTTCCCGTAAAGAATAAGGTAGAGAGCCACTGAGGAAGACCTCTGACATTGACCCGTGGCCTCCATACGCACGTGCGCACCCACGCATACACACACAGAGAAAGCACTATATCCAATCCACGTGTCTTACATAGCTAGGGAGCATTGAGACGAGGTGGTGCTTACCTGCTTAGCGAGATGACGTAGATGAGATAACTAGGTGCTTAGTAAAGTCAGGCTTGGCAACTGCAGGACCAAGCGTGATGAACTGGGTCACGTAGGTTCTAGAAAGAATTGTCATGAGCCAGAGCGCATGCCTGAGGGCACTTTGATTCTCCGAGTGAGTGGTACAACAGCAGCCCCACGTAAAAATCAGTTTGTGCCACAGCCAATGACCGGTTCCCTCCACCTGCCACAGGGGTCCCTAACCACTCCTGTTCTCACTCACTTGATGGCTTGCCCGAGGGAATGACGGGGGCTCAGCTTGGGCCTGGAGCGAAGCTTTCTGCTGAGGTCCCCACAGGCAGGGCGACCAGCCTGCTCCCAGGGGGGAAGAACTCGGGTTCTGCATGCGAGGAGAGGATTCTGTGAATAGGGCACCTGAGTCCGCAATCACACTGGGTACTTTTGCACACTCATCAGAAAAGTCAGAAAGGCAATGGTCATTGGTAAGTGTGTGTGTGTGTGTGTGTGTGTGTGTGTTTTGTATGCACATGTGTGTACAGACACGGGCATCCTGTGAGGATGCATGTGGAAGCCAAGTGTTCACTGTATGAGTTAACTTCTCATTACCAAGACAAGATACCAAAAAAACAAATACACCTAAGTGAAGAAGGACTTGCTTCAGCTCACAGTTCAAGGCTCCAGGGCATCAGGGTGGGGAAGGTATGGCGGCAAGAGCTTGACGCGGCTGCTCACACTCAGCACAGAGAGGAAACAGAGTGATGAGCGTTGCTCCTCAGCCGGCGCTCTCCATTTTAAAAAAAGTTTGTTATTTTTTGTTTTTGTTTTTGTTTGTTTTTGTTTTTGTTTTTCGAGGTAGGGTCTCACCCTGGTCCAGGCTGACCTGAAATTAACCATGTAGTCTCAGGGTGGCCTTGAACTCACAGCGATCGTCCTACCTCTGCCTCCTGAGTGCTGAGATTAAAGGCGTGTGCCTAAAACAATTATTTATTTATTTGAGAGCAACAGACAGAGAGAGAAAGAGGCAGATAGAGAGAATGGGCGCGCCAGGGCCTCCAGCCACTGCAAACGAACTCCAGACACGTGTGCCCCCTTGTGCATCTGGCTAACGTGGGTCCTGGGGAATCCAGCCTCGAACCGGGGCCCTTCACAGGCAAGCGCTTAACCGCTAAGCCATCTCTCCAGCCCCAGCTGTCTCCTTTGAATACGGTCTGGGACTGTAGCTCATGGGATAGTGCCACCTAGCCTTGAGGTAGCTCTTCCCAGCTTCATTAACCTAATCTACACAATCCCTCACTGGTGATTTTTGGTCCTGTCAAGTTGACAATCGCTGTAAACCATCATCGTATCCACTATCACTCATCCCCGTTTCCTTGAGAGCCTCACTGAACCTGGAGCTACGTGTTCGGTCACACTACTAAGTAGAGCAGCGAGCCTTGGTGATTATCTTCTACCTGCACCCCACACAGGACCAGGGTTATGACTGCATATGGCTGAGCCCAGCTGTCAGCTAGATGCTGGGGAATCAAACTCGGGGGGCCTCAGGCTCTCATGCTTTCATGGCAAGTGCTTTTACCTTCTGAGCCGTCTCCCTAACCCCTGGAAAACCACCATATTAAAAAAAAATGGGGGCTGGAGAGATGGCTTAGCAGTTAAGCACTTGCCTGTGGAGCCTAAGGACCCCAGTTGGAGGCTCGATTCCCCAGTACCCACATAAGCCAGGTGCACAATGTGGCACATGAGTCTGGAGTTCATCTGCAGTGGCTGGAGGCCCTGTTGGGCCTATTCTGTCTCTCTCTCTCTCTCTCTCTCTCTCTCTCTCTTTCTCTCTCTCCCTCTTTCTCCGTTGCTCTCAAATAAATAAAATAAAATAAATCTTAAAAAATAATGGCCAGGCATCATGGTGCTCATCTTTAATCCCAGCATTTAGAAGGTAGAAGTAGGAGGATCGCCATGAGTTCAAAGCCAGCCTGGGACTACATAGTGAATTCCAGGTCAACCTGAGCTAGAGCAAGACCTTACTCAAAAAAACAAACAAAAATGATGGGCTAGGGCTGAAGGGATGGCTTAGTTGGCATTTGCCTGCACAGCCAAAGGACCCAAGTTAGATTCCCCAGGACCCACGTTAGCCAGATGCATAAAGGGGGCACACATATCTGGAGTTTATTTGCAGTGGCTGGAGGCCCTGGCACACCCATTCTCTCTTTCTCTGTCAAATAAATAAATAATTTTTTCTAATTTTTAAAATGATGGGATGGAAAGATGATTTAGCAGTTAAGGCACGTGCCTGCAAAGCCTACGGACCCAGGACTGGTTCCCCAAAACCCACGTAAGCCAGATGCACAAGGTGGCACAAGCACCTGCAGTCTGTTTGCAGTGGCTGGAGGCCCTGGCACACCCATTTTCCCTATCTGCCTGTCTAAATAAGTAAATCATATTTTTAAGAATAAGTAAATAATATTGTTTAAAATGAGGGCTGGAGAGATTGCTCAATGGTTAAGGCACTTGCCTGCAAAGCCTTAATGGCCTTGAGTTGGATTCCCCAATACCATATAGAGCCAGATGCGCAAAGTGGCACATGCATCTGGAGTTCATTTGCAGTGGCTGGAGGCCCTGGCGTGCCCATTCTCTCTGTCTATATGCTCTCTCTGTCTCTCTGTCTCTCTCTCTCTCTCTCTGCTTGCAAATAAATAAATAAAAATAAATAATTCAAAAATTAAAAAAAAAAACTTACCTACACAGAGAACTGACATGGTCCCATAGGACACAGAACCAGGGGCTATTATGACAAATAGGACTTCTGCCCCTCCCACCTGTGACAACATCAGTTGTAAAATATGTCACTGTGCAATGTTCCGCCGTCTCCCGCCACACCGCCCTGCTGGATGGTGATAATTACTGCTAAGAGGAAATCACTGCTAGTTAAATTGTAACATGCCACAAACCATTAACATACATCCATAGGGAGCTGGGCATAGTGGCTCATGCCTGTCACCTCAGCACCTGAGAGACAGAGCTGGGGGATGGACACAAGTTTGAGGCCAGCCTAGTCTACTTAGCGAGCTCAAGACTATCCAGGACTGCACAGTGAGACTGGCTCGAAAAAAAAAAAAAAAAAAAAAAAAGAAGACATGCTGTAGAGATGGCTTAGTGGTTAAGGCACTTGCCTGTAAAGCCAAAGGACCCAGGTTCAATTCCCTACTGCGCATGTAAAGCCAGATGCACAAGAGGGTGCATGTGTCTGGAGTTTGTTTGCAGTGGCTACAGGCACTAGAGCACCCATTCTCTTTCTCTCTCTCTCTCTCACTCAAACAAATAAAATAATTTTTGAAATACTAGGAAGGCAAAAAAAAGCACTGCCTCAAAATTGGTTAAATTGGGGACAACGGAGACGGCTCAGTGGGTGAAGTGCTTGCCCATGAGGAAGACGTGACTTTCAGGCCCCAGCACCCATGTAGAATGCTGGGCACGGCAGCCTGTGCGTGTGATCCCAGCGTGGGAGGGTGAAGACAGGAAGATCGTAGGGCGCACTGGCGAGCTGGTGTATCTGATCTGTGAGTTCCAGCCCACGAGAAACTCTGTGCCAAGGAATAAGGCAAAGGGCAAAGCAGGAAGACACCAATGTCAACCTCTGGCCTCCAACACGCATTCTCACGCACACGCGTGTGACAATCCACATATGAGCAGGCACATATACGCGCAAATAAATAAATTGTAAAAGTACATCAATGCAGCTGGAAAGACGGCTTGGTGAATAACTGCTCTTACTTGCAAAGCCTTACGGCCTAGAGTCAACTTCCCAAGACCCATGTGAAGCAAGATGCACAAAGTGGCACATACATCTGGAGTTCATTTGCACTGGCAAGAGGCCCTGCCTGGCACACTCATGCTTTCTCTCTCTCGCTCTCTAATTAAAAAAATATATTTTTTTTTTGCTTTTCTTTTTCTTTTCAAATTTTTATTAACAACTTCCATGATTATAAAAAATATCCCATGGTAATACCCTCTCTCCCCCCACTTTCCCCTTTGAAACTCCATTCTCCATCATATCCCCTCCCCATCTCAATCAGTCTCTCTTTTATTTTGATGTCATGATCTTTTCTTCCACTTATGATGGTCTTGCGTACGTAGTGTCAGGCACTGTGAGGTCATGGATATCCAGGCCATTTTGTGTCTGGGGGAAGCACATTGTAAGGAGTCCTACCCTTCCTTTGGCTCTTACATTCTTTCCACCACCTCTTCCACATTAGGCCTTGAGCCTTGGAAGGTGTGACAGAGATATTACAGTACTGAGCACTCCAGTCACTTCTTTCCAGCACCATGATACCTTCTGAGTCGTCCCAAGGTCACTGCCACCTGAAAAGAGAAGATTCTCTACCAAAAGTGAGAGTAGTATTAATATAAGGGTATGAACATTAAGAGAAGTGCTTACTGGGCAGTTTGATAAGCACAGTATATACATTTATTCAGACAGCAGCAGACATTACACCCCTAGGGCTCATGACTACCCCTGTTTTAAGTTTTCAGTATCAGGGATGTATTCCCTCCCATGGAGCGGGCCTCCAGTCCAATTAGAGGGCAGTTGGTTTCCACCATGATAGATGTGCCACTATTGCCCCCGTTGGCTCATTTGGCCTGGCTAGCAAGATATAAGGCTTGCAGTGTCCACTGTTGAGTATCTCCACTGGTGTTTTCTCTTTCTCCCATTGAACTGCATGCAGAATGGCTTCTTCCAGCTTCTGTCAGCTGGTCTACATGGAGGAGGTTATCAGCTCAGTTCCAGCAGAATTTCTCAGTGGTCTTGCAGCCCAAGTATGTGGAGTCTTCAGCAATAGGGTCTTACCATCCATTCCTGGTTGGAAACCAAGTGCCTCGGCAATGGCCTATAATGTTTTGGGGGCATCAGGGACCTCCCTGGCCAACAACTTACTGGAAGGCAACCCATCCCTGGCACTGAAAATTTTCTAGCAACAATCTATGGCTCCTGAGTGTTCCATTGCCCAAAAAAGTAGGATTCCATATGATTTATTTATATCCTCTTAGATTTTGATTAGCCCTCCCTCCACCTTTCCTTTACTCAATCTCTTCCCCGATCTCACTTTGGGCCTTTTTACCCCCATTAATCTATTCTTCTACTTACATATAAACAATACCATCCTATTAAGTACCCCCCTCCCTTCCTTTCTCTTCCCTTTATATCTCTTTTCTAGTTTACTGGCCTCTCTTACTGAGTTTTTTCCTACTCACACAGAAGCCCAATCATCTGTAGCTAGGATCCACATATGAGAGAGAACATGCGATGCTTGGCTTTCTGGGCCTGGGTTACCTCACTTAGTATAATCCTTTCCAGATCCATCCATTAAGAAAATATTTTTTAAAAATTAAAAACTAAAGGTAGCCAAGTGTAGTGGCGCATGCCTTTAATCCCAGCACTCGGGAGGCAGAGGTAGGAGGATCATCTTCAGTTCAAGGCCACCCTGAGACTACATACTAAATGCCAGGTCAGCCTGGGCTAAAGTGAGATGCTACCTCAAAAAAATAAAATAAAATAAAATAAAATAAAGGCACTTGTTTGCAGAGCCTGATAGCCTGGATTCAATTCCCCAGTATCCACATAAAGCCAGATGTGCAAAATATCTGGAGTTCATTTACAGTAGCAAGAGACCCTGGTGTGCCCTTCCTCTCTCTCTCTCTCCTTGCCAATGAATAAATAAAAATAAAATATTAGAAGTTGATTAGTGATAAATAAAATTAAGTTTCTAGTGTTTCCCGTCACGTAGACAGTGCATTTTGTACCTGATCAGAAGCAAACTTCAGAACTCTGGCAGCAAGGTATTGGCTCTCTTTTTTTAATATTTTATTTTATTTATTGACAGAGAGAGAGAATGGGCATGCCAGGGCCTCCAGCCACTGCAAATGAACTCCAGACACATGCACCACCTTGTGCATCTGGCTTACATGGGTCCTAGGGAATCAAACCTGGGTCTGTTGGCTTTGCAGGCAAGAGCCTTAACCACTAAACCATCCCTCCAGCCCATTTTTTAAATATTTATTTTTAATTTATTTATTTGACAGAGAGAGCATTGGACTCTCTTTCATAGCTAAGGACACGGAAGCCTAAAGCGATCCACACCAGAACACCAACATCACAGAAGTGTCTAAGGAATACAAACCTTCCAGAACACGCCCAAGGCTTCTTCCTGTCACCACCTCCCGTCAGTTTAGAAAAGGTCACCATGTTCTTCAGAATGCCCAGCAGGCAACGAGAAGTCACAGGGACCAAGTTAGAGGACGAGCGTTGGTGGGAATGGTGCCCAGAGCTGCCACCTGCCCAATGACACTGGGACAATGTGCTGGGGGAGACGCGTCCGGCTCCCTGAATAGTTTTACCAAGGTCACCGAACATCAAAGAACATGACAAAAGTTCAAGACAAGTTTCTGAAACGTAGCTTATCCAGAGGAGGTGAGGGTAATCTGCATGGAGCTGACCTGGGGGGAGGGTGACTGTGACACAGCGGAAGGGACTTCCAGGGTCCCCACAGTCCCTGAGACGTGCAGCATGCTGGAAGGCTTGGTGCATGCACGAGGAGGCGGGCTGGCCAAATCAGGAACAAGGGCTGGAGGGATGGCTAAGTGGTTAAGGTACTTGCCTGCAAAGCCAAAGGACCCAGGTTCAATTCCCCAGGACCCACGTCAGCCAGATGTACAAGGGGGTGCATGCATCTGGAGTTCATTTGCAGTGGCTAGAGACCCTGGTGCAACCATTTTCTCTCTGTCTCTCTCTCCCTCAAATAAATAAATAAAAATATTTAAATTTTAAAAAATCAAAAACAAAACAGAAACAGCTCCTCTAAGCACATTCTCTGAGAAACTTACAAAGACTGCTCCAGAGACACTATTATTATTATTATTATTATTATTAATTATTATTTGCAAACACAGAGAATGACTAGGGGCACACCAGGCCCTCTTGCCACTACAAGTGAACTCTAGTTGTACATGCTATTTTGTGCATCTAGTTTACCTGCGTTCTGAGGAATCAAACATAGGATGTCAGGCTTTGGAAATGAGGACCTTTTAATCATCCCTTCAGTCCCAGAGACATTTTGTTGTTGTTGTTGTTAATTTTGGTTTTCAAGGTAGGGTCTCATTCTAGCCAAGGCTGACCTGAAATTCAATATGCAGTCTCAGGTCGGCCTGGAACTCACATGGGTCCTCCCGCCTCAGCCTCCCATGTGCCAGTATTAAAGGTATACACCACTATAAATTTCCCTCTTAGGACTGCCTGCATTGTGTCCCAAAGGTTTTGGT
The DNA here is from genome assembly GCA_036346955.1 of Dipus sagitta. NCBI lineage: Eukaryota > Metazoa > Chordata > Mammalia > Rodentia > Dipodidae > Dipus > Dipus sagitta. Next base: position 69,399,090 of record CM070784.1, on the reverse strand, counting down.
ATGCTGTGTTCTCATTATCATTTGATTTTATGAATTTTTTTTTTTTTTGGTTTTTCGAGGTAGGGTCTCACTCTAGCCCAGGCTGACCAGGAATTCACTATGGAGTCTCAGGGTGGCCTCGAACTCACGGCAATCCTCCTACCTCTGCCTCCCGAGTGCTGGGATTAAAGGCGTGTGCCACCACGCCCAGCTAATTTTATGAATTTTTTTATTTCCTTCTTAATTTCTTCATTGACCCACTCATCATTTAGTAGTGTATTGCTAAGTTTCCATAATTTTGTGTAGGCTCTATAGCTTTTCTGGCTATTCATGTGGAATTTGATCCCATTGTAGTCAGATAGAGTACAAAGGATTAATTTAATTTTCTTGTATTTGTTAAGATTTGCTTTGTGTCCTAATATATGGTCTATTTTAGAGAATGTTCCATGTGCTGCTGAGAAAAATGTATATTCTGCAGCATTTGGATGAAATGTCCTATAGATATCTGTTAGGCCCATTTATGACATCAATTAATCCAGATGCATCTCTGTTTACACTTTTGCTGGGATGACCTGCCAGTTGATGAGAATGGAGTGTTGAAGTCACCCACTACAACTAATAAGAGTTTGTTTGATGAAGTTGGGAGTCCCCATGTTAAGTGCGTATATGTTTAAGATTGTAATGTCCTCCTGTTGAGTGTACCTTTAATCAATATAAAATGACCTTCCTTATCCATCCTAACTAATGTTGGACTGAAGTCTACCCTGTCAGATACTAGGATAGCAACCCCTTCTTGTTTTCTAGGCCCATTTGCTTAAAACACCGTTTTCCAACCTTTTGCCCTAAGGTAGTGTCTATCTTTTGTAGAAAGATGAGTTTCTTGGAAGCAACAAATTGAAGGATACTGCTTTTTAAGCCAGTCTGAAAACCTGTGTCTTTTGGTTGGGGCCTTGAGGCCTGTGGTGGTTTGATTCAGGTGTACCCCATAAGCTTAGGTGTTCTGAATGCTAGGTTCCCCGCTGATGGATATTTGGGAATTAACACCTCCTGGAGCAGTGTATTGTTGGGGGCGGGCTTATGGGTGTTATAGCCAGTTTCCCCTTGCCAGTGCTTGGCACACACTCCTGTTACTATTGTCCATCGTATATGTTGGCCAGGGGGTGATGTCCACCCTCTGTTCATGTTATCATTTTCCCTGCCATCGTGGAGCTTCCCCTCAAGCCTGTAAGCTAAAATAAACCTCTTTTCCCCCACAAGCTGCTGTTGGTTGGGTGATTTCTACCAGCAATGCGAACCTGACTGCAACAAGGCCACTGATATTAAGAGCTGTGATTAAAAGGTGTGTATTTATTTTTACCATTTTTTCTTGTTTTGTAGTTCTTCCAGTTTTCCCTTTGCTCTCCCTCTTTTTTGTTTGTTTGTTTTTGTTTTTCAAGGTAGGGTCTCACTGTAGCTCAGGCTGATCTGAAATTCACTATGTAGTCTCAGGGTGGCCTTGAACTCATGGCAATCCTCCTACCTCTGCCCCCTGAGTGCTAGGATTAAAGGCGTGAACCACCACACCTGGCTCTTGTATGAACTAGTATTTGAGTATGATTTGTTTTTTCCAGGTTCCTTATATATGTGCTTTTCTTTCTCTTCAGCATGGAGGATCCTTTCAAGTATTTTCTGTAGAGCTGGTTTTGTCTTCAAATATTCCTTTAGTCTGCTTTTGTTGTGAAATATCCTTATTTCTCAGTCTATTTGAATGGATAGCTTTGCAGGATAAAGTAACCTTGGTTGACAGTTGTTATCGTTCAGAACTTGGAAGACATCACTCCAAGCCCTTCTGGCTTTTAAAGTTTGTGTTGAGTAATCTGCTATAATCCTGATGGGCTTGCCTTTGTATGTGACTTGATTTTGCTCTCTAACTGCTTTCAATATTTTTTTCTTTGGTTTGTGTGTTTGGTAGTTTAATTATAATATGGCGAGGAGAGGTTCTTTCCAGGTTTTTTCTGGTTGGTGTTCTGAAGGCTTCCTGTATCTGCATTGGCATCTCTTTCCCAATTTGAGGGAAGTTTTCTTCTATGATTTTGTTGAAGATGCCTACTATGCCTTTGGAGTGAAATTCTTCTCCTTCTACTATACCCTGAATTCTTATGTTTGATCTTTTCATAGTGTCCCAAATATCTTGAAATTCCCATTCACACTTTCCTATTAGTTTGCCTTTCTCTTAGTTGGACCGTATTATATCTGCCACCTGGTCTTCTAGTTTAGATATTCTCTCCTCTCCTTCATCCATTCTACTGGTAAAACTTTCTACAGAATTTTTCATTTGAGTTACTGTGTTTTTCATTGCTAGTATTTCTGACTTGTTTTTCTTTATTATTTCCATTTCCTTATTCTTAGCTATTGACCTCCTTATTTCATTAAATTGGTTTCCTGTGTCTTCTTTGATAGTTTTGATTTCCTCTTTGATTTCTTTGAGCATATTTATAATCATTCTTTTGAAATCTTTCTCAGGCATTTCCTCTAAATCAGTCTCACTGGAGGTCATTTCTGATGGATTTATAATTTTGGGTGGCTTTATATTGTCTTGAATCTTTTGTGTTTCTTGTATTACAATGTTGAGATTTTTGCATCTTGGATTAATTTAGTGCTTGGGTTTTCTAATTATCTGCACTATTATTAGATGTATCAATCAATCTAACATTGTATATCTTCAGGGTAGAAACTTAAGGTGCTAGGTGTGGCTCTTAAAAGATTCTCAGAGTAACCACAAAAGTGACCCTAGGTATTGGGTTTGCCTGCTATGAGAGTACTCTTATAGGCTGGGCAGAACAAAATACAGACAAATTCTAAAGTTCAACTGAACAATATACACATTCAGTGAAAAACAGCACAAAGTATTTTTGCAAGAGTAGGTATTATGACAAACAGATCCTCTAACAAAGTCACAGTCCCTAAGGATGTGTGTTGCCCCATACCACCCTTAATCCTGTCAACTGGGAGGCTGAGATTTCTGCTCTGACCAAGTGAGACCCTTCCCCAATGAATGACAAAAGAGGAGACAAAGGCACTATAAATCAGAAAACAACAAATGACAAGCCCAAAATATAGCCCATTTAAGAATGGAAAATCCAACCATTCATCAGATTTAACACATAATTTACCCTGACATGGAAGGTGCAATTAACACTTCCAGTGCAAGCCTATATACCAGGCTTATTTGGCTGGTACTGACCTGGTGTGATCCCAGTTACCTTTTGGGATGGCTTTGGTCTCAGTTATGCAGTGTACCTGCTTGGGTCCCGCTTTGCTGTGCTGTGGGCTCAGGTAGGCTGGCTGGGTCAGTGGGTCTCTACTCTGATGGCCTGTGCGGGTGCTGTGTAGGTAAGCTCCCTTCCTTGCTGGTGCTTGTGCTGGTAGTGGGGGAGGGGAGGCTGTGGATGGCGGTGACATTCTCCCACTGGTCCTTGACATCGTCTTCCTCAGAGCCACTTCACTGGTCCCTGCCGTCCTCCACTTCACATTTCTTGAGTTTGCGAGGAGGTTGGTATGAATGGAAATCCCCTCACCTGGCTTTGCCTGCGGCTCAGGCCGAGCCTGGCGGCCTTGGCCACACAGACCTGGTGCTGCTGCTGGAGCCGCTTCTGCCTGCTTCTGTGGTCTCTAGACACTCTGGGTCTCTCCTACGTCTCTGCTGTGGTTGCTAATTTATTACACGCCTTCACTTTTTAATAGAAGAGTGCATTTCACTGGGTTTTCTTTCTTTCTTTCTTTCTTTTCTTTTCTCCCCCAGGTTGCTTTGGCATGGTTCCTATGCTGCCATCTTAACCGGAAGTCCCAGAGACCATATATATATTTGAGAGAGAGAGAGAGAGGAGAATGGGCACACCAGGACTTCCAGCCACTGCAAAAGAACTCCAGATGCATGTGGCCCCTTGTGCATCTGGCTTACGTGGGTCCTGGAGAGTCAAACTGGGATCCTTTGGCTTTGCAGGCAAACGCCTTAACCACTAAGCCCCCAAGACGTTTTTAATAGCCCTCTGTCCTCCCATTACTCAGTGCTTGCTGTCAGCCACAGCTACTGAACACCCACGTGCACGAAGCTCTCCTGCCTCCACTGTCACCAGCTGAGCAAGTGGAAAGGGAAGGCCACACCAGCAGGGGTCACAGTCATGTGGCAGATGGCATGTAGCACCCTCCCTGCCCAATCTCAATCAAACCACTGTGTCCACAGAGCAGAGAGTGGCTGGGTGTTCCTTAGAAGAGACAATAACATAGTGATTGATAAGGGACCACGAACTCCTCAGGCAACGCTCTGCACAGGCCAGTCAGGACTCTGCTGGGGCATCTTGCTTAAAAGTCCCTCTTCCAGAACCTCTCAATCAGGTTGTATTTGTTTTCTCAACCTAGACTCTGCATTTCCATTCAAATGAGCTCTGGGGGATTGTTCCGGGCCAGAAAAGCTTGGAAACCTTACCTACAGCAAGCCTTGTTTCCATAGCTGGAAAACCCTAACACTAGATGACCCTTGGGTTAGCAAATTGCTGAAATTAAGATTTTCTTCCTGAGCGGTTGAGGAGATGGCTCGAGTGGTCAAAGGCGCTGGCTTGCGAAGTCTGAAGGCACAGGTTTGATTCCCCAGACCTGAAAGCGGAGTTGTCCCAGCTGTGCCAAGATCTGAGCTGTCTGAAAGCCCATCTCCAAAGTTCTCACTGTCATTAACCAGACTCAGAAAGAAAACCTCGGGAAGTTCTACAGAGAGCGAGAAGCGTAAGCCCGGGACCTGTGACCCGAGGAGACGTGAGCCGTGTGCCGCCGGCTCACGCAGGCAGGAAGCAAAGCTGAACACACGGAAGCAGCGGCTGCAGCAGCGCGCGGACGCAGCCAGGGCCTGGGCCGGCCATCGCCTCAGCGACCGCACACAAAGCTGCCAAATTAAAAAAAGGAAAGAAAAGAGACAAATGAAATCCTGTCACTTGTGGCAACATAGATGTTCCTGGATTATGCTAATGAAGCAAGCCAGGGGCAGGACAACAACTGCATCTTCTCGATCCTTTGTGGATGCAAAAAGATGATGGCACACGCCTTTAATCCCAGCACCCGGGAAGCAGAGGTAGGAGGACTGCTGAGAGTTCAAGGCCACCCTGAGACTATCTAGTGAATTCCAGGTCAGCTTGGGCCAGACTGAGACCCTACCTTGAAAAAACAAGCAAAAAAAAAAAAAAAAAACATCTTATACATACAGAAATATTGAGCACCAAAGGAAGGGAATAGAAGAGGAGAATAGATATATATGTATATATATATATATACACATATATATATATATATACACACATATATATGTATCTGTGTATATATATATGTGATATATGTGTGTGTGTGTGTGTGTGTGTGTGTGTGTGTGTGTGGAGAGAGAGAGAGAATAGGCATACCAGGGCCTCTAGCCAATGCAAATGAACGAATGATACATGTGCTACCATGTGCATCTGGGGATTCGAACCTGGGTCCTTAGGCTTTTCAGGTAAGTGCCTTAATTGCTAAATCATTTCTCTAGCCCCATTTTTTTTTTTTTGAGGTAGGGTCTCACTCTAACCTGGGCTGATGTATAACTTGCTCTGTAGCCCCCAGGCTGACCTCAAACTTGAGGTGATCCTCCTACATTGGCCTCCTAAGTGCTGGGATTAAAGGTATGTACCACCATGCCCAACCATCCATTTTTTAAAATATGTGTGTGTGTGTGTGTGTGTGTGTGTATGCATGTATGTATTTGTCATTTATTTTTTGTGTGTGAGTGTGGACACATATGTTACAAGATAACTTTTGGGTCACTCGTTGCTTTCCACCTTGTTTTGAGCAGTCTCTCAGTTTTATTCTGTTTCCTTCACAAGCTCCAGGACGTTCTCCTGTCTCTGCTTCCCTTCTCGCCACAGTCACAGTGGGATTACAGAAGCCTGCCACCAACCACAGCCTTGACTTCGCCATGGGGACTGGGCAGCTGACCTCACGTACTTAGAGCCGTGAGGCAAGCACTTTCTCTAACCACTCAGCCATCTCCCATGTCCTTGTGGCATCCATTCTTTTTCTTTTTTTTTATTTTTTATTTTTTTCAAGGTAGGGTCTCACTCCAGGGTGATCAAGAATTCACTATGTAGTCTCAGGCTAACCTCAAACTCACTGTGATCTTCCTACCTCAGCCTCCCAAGCGCTGGGATGAAAGGTGTGTGTCACTATACCCTGTTTCCTCCTTTTTTTGGACTCTGTAGATGATAACATCTTATCACAAATCTAAAGGATACTTCTGAGGAAGAAAAAAAAAAAAAAAGCTTACAATACCAAAAGGACTACACTCCTGGCTGTGGGTCTAATTGTAAGAGAACAAATTTACAAGGAACGGATTCAGACAGAGCTGCTCCATTCTTGCGTGCTGTTAAATATAAAATAACTTTTCAGCTTGTAGCCAAGCCCCCTTCTCAGCTTGTTAGATATGCAGATTTCTGGCCTTGAAAGTAATTCTACCCATTAGGTCTGGGGTAAGGCTTTAAAACGTGCACGTTAGGGCTGGGGACATGGCTCAGGGGATAAAGCATTCGCCACATGGCTCACTACCTGAGTTTGGATCCCCAGACCCGACATAACTCCCAGAAGCAGTGGCAGACCTTTGTAATCTCAGGGTTCCTAATGCAAGAAGAGACACAGATGGGAGAATTTCCTCGAAGCTCAGCACCAGAGCCCTGAACAATGAGAGACCGTGTTTCAAAACGTGGTGGAAAGTGAAGACCGACCTGAAAGATGTCTCTCACCTCCACACAGGCAGCATGGCACGCGCACACACACACACACACACACACACACACTCCAAAAAAGTACACGTTAATAAACATCTCTGAGCTGGGCGTGGTGGCACACACCTTTAATCCCAGCACTTGCGAAGCAGAGGTAGGAGGATCACCACGAGTTCGAGGCCACCCTGAGACTACATAGTGAGTTCCAGGTCAGCCTGGGCTAGAGTGAGACCCGACCTCGAAAAACCAAAAAAAGCAAATAAATAAATAAATAAAATAATAAAATAAAAATAAATAAACATCTCCAGTGAATCATACAGTGGGACCCCATTTCTGAGATTCTACATGAGCAAAACTTATTGCTAACTTCTTTTCATTCTTGCCCATGAAGGGTTCGGTGCAGGATTGTCTGGGTGACTCAAGAACGCCCAGTCTCAGGAAAAACAGGTGAGTTGCCTGTGGTAATTTAGGGAGTGAAACAGCTCATCATTTAGGCAGATGGGCTCCCCCTTGTGGAATAACTTCTATGGCAGGTAAGGGCCTTGAATTAAACCACAAGTCCTGGTGCTCAGCTGATTAATAGAACTCCACCAACCATACTCTTGGGCTGGAGAGATGGTTCAGCTGCTAAGGCACTTGCCTGCAGAGCCTAAGGACCCAGGTTCAATTCCCCAGCACCCACATAAAGCCAGATGAGCAAGGTGGTGCATGCGTCTGGAGTTCATTTGCAGTGGCTAGAGGCCCTGGTACACCCATTCTCATTCTCTCTCTGCCTCTTTCTCAGTCTATCTCAAATAAATAAATAAATAAATGTTCTTCAAAAAAAAAAATACTCTTGTGAGCTGGGCATGGTGGCGCATGCCTTTAATTCTAGCACTTCAGAGGCAGGAGGATCGTCGTGAGACTACATAGTGAAATTCCAGGTTGGCCTGAGCTAGAGTGAGACTCTACCTGGAAAAACCTATATATATATATATATATATATATATATATTGGTCGTAGGAACTGGAATTGTGGAGAAGTCACGTGACTCCCAGTGTCCTCCCTCAATGGCTTCGCATCTGCTCTAATGGTTGGCGTTTCCATCCCATCAATGGCATGAATAGAAATTAATTGAATTAGTCTGCCTCCTATTTTCATTTGCACAAAGCCACTTAGAATTTAATTCTCAGTGCCTGCTCTCCTCAAAGCTCTCACTTTTAGAGGTAAAATCCCTGGATAAATAAACCACCCACAAGAAAAGGTTTTTTTTTTTTCTCTTGGCTATTTCCAAAGAGAGATAAGCTAAATGAATTTTGTATAATGGCCTCCGTCGTCATTTCTAAAACAAATATTTTTTTTTCAAAAATCTCTTAATTCTATGATAATCTCTTGTAATTTGTGTTTGCTGTATTATTTAAGATTATGCAGTTTTGATTTGCAAAAGAAGAGAAGCAAATAAGAAGCAATGGAACACAGAAGCAAGTAGCTTATGAGATCAGGTGAGTGCGGCACCACGTCGGCCAGACAGACAGGGGGACAGCAAGAGAAACAGACAGCTTCCTAGCGTAGCTAGCCATGCCAAGTGAGACACAAGGTTGTTAAGTTTGGGTGATTTTGTCCTGGAGTGTGTGTGTGTGTGTGTGTGTGTGTGTGTGTGATGTTTTGAGAAAAGGTCTATGGTTTCATGGAGCCTAAGCTATCCCGGAACTGGCTATGTAGCTGAGGCTGACCTTAAACTTCTGGTTCTCTTGCCTGTCCCCTCCCGTAAGTGTTGGGATAACAGGCATGTGACACTATCACACCTGGTTTAGTGGCAAGATTTTTAAAAGAAATGTTATGAAGCCATCATGGTAGCCCAACACTCAAAAAAACTGAGATTCTTCTTATTTTATTCTCACTGTGAGTTCGAGGCCAGCCTGGACTACAGAGGGAGTTCCAGGTCAGTCTAAGCTAGAGTGAGACTCTGCCTCAAAAAAAAAAAAAAAAAATGTCCCGGGGGGAGGAGGAAAAATTATGCAGAAGTGACATTAAGGCAATGGTTGCCCCCCAAGTATAGTAGGCATTCAATATTTAATTAGTACGGTCTTAACTAGCTCCTATTGGTGGCATATTGTGGCCATGGGCTTTATGCCAACAAAGTCTGTGGCTGCCTATCAGGAATTGTTAGCAAGCTACTAATTTTGCTCAAGAGTAACTAGCAAGAGTGTCTCCAATAGAGCAAGATCGTCGGCTGGTCCCAGGTGTCTTCCGTCTATTGGATGCCTTGCCTCTGGTCCTTATAACACCGTGACTGCAAAGATTAGTGGGGCGGAGAGGAGAAAGGAAAATAAGTAAAGTTGCCCAGAATTCACACAGTGTGGGCCTTTCACCTCCTGGGTGTCCTAGACGAAGTGCACAGTCTAGCCCATCTCCTCGTCTCTCCCTTACCGTCCCACTGAGTGTTTGTATTGACATCAGTGAGTACAGGGTCTGAGCCTCTTCATCTGGTTGTGACATTTTCAGAACATTTTATGTTTGCTTACCTGATAGTATATTTTCTGGTAATTATGACAATAAAGGTAATTCCCCATGTAGCTCTCAGAGTGCTTAAATGACATCAAGCAGGGGCTTCAGTGAGTTCGCAAGACTGGACATGTGATTGTCTTGTGCCCACTAATGTATAGGGCCAAATGAGATCAAAGGCTCACCCTTGTGTGCTGGTGAATTGCTGTTGTCAACTTGATCAGATTAGGACTCAAGAGACACACCTCTTGGGTGGCTCTGTAAGTCCGTGAAGTTATTTCCAGGAAGGAGTAACTGGGAGAGGAAGTCCTTCCTCCAGAGTAGGTGGTAGACTGTATATATAAAAAAATTCGAGGGCTGGAGAGATGGCTTAGCAGTTAAGCACTTGCCTGTGATGCCTAAGGACCCGGGTTGGAGGCTCAATTCCCCAGGACCCACATAAGCCAGATGCACAAGGGGGCATGCATCTGGAGTTCATTTGCAATGGCTGGAGGCCCTGGCATGCCCATTCTCTCTCCTCTCTCTATCTGCCTCTTTCTCTCTCTGTCTGTCGCTCTCAAATAAATAAATAAATATATTTTTTTAAAAAATTCGAATCCTAGCATTTGGGAGGCAGAGGTAGGAGGATCCCTGTGAGTATGAGGTCAACCAGAACTAGAGTGAGATCCGCTCAGCCTGGGCTAGAGTGAGACTCTACCTTGAAAAAAGACAAAAACAAAGCCGGGTGAGGTGGCACACGCCTTTAATCCCAGCAGAGGTAGGAGGATTGCCGTGAGTCTAAGGACATCTGGAGATTACATAGCAAATTCCCAGTCAGCCTGGGCTAGAGTAAGACCTTACCTTGAAAAATCCAAAAACAAAACAAAGCAAAACAAAAAACATGGGGCTGGAAAGATGGCTCAGCAGTTAAGGAGCTTGCCTGCAAAGCCTAAAAGGCCTGGGTTCAATTCCCCAGTGCCCACATAAAGCCAGATGCATAGCGAAGTTCATTTGCAGCAGTGAGAGGCCCTGACATGCCCATTCTCTCTATCTCTGCCTGATGTAAATAAATAACTAAACACAAGATTCTTATAAAAATGCAGCTCCTTTCCTTCCGGTGGCCTGTGCTACTTGCTGGTGAGTGAGCGTCACCTGGGTGCCCTGACTGTTCATTTGTCAGTGCCTCTACTCCGTTTTGACTGTCCTTCATCGGCATTTGAACCAGGGTTTCTCAGCCTTCCGATGAGCACCGAAGACCAGCAGCTCTCCAGGAAGCCTCCAGGCCCTCAGCGCCACATTGGGACTGCTGAGGCCTCCACCCACGGGGTCTGAGCAGCTACCCGGTTCCTGATGCTCAGGCCTACAGACAGCTGCTGTTGGACTGCCTAGCTCATATGATATAAGATAATCCAGTGAGGGCTGGAGAGATGGCTTAGCGGTTAAGGCGCATGCCTGCGAAGCCTAAGGATCCTGGTTCGATTCTTCAGGTCCCACGTAAGCCAGATGCACATGGTGACACATGCGTCTGGAGTTTGTTTGCAGTGGCTGGAGGCCCTGGCGTGCCCATCCTCTCTCTCTCTTCTCTCTCTCCTCTCTCTCTCTCTCTCTCTCACTCCCTCTCTCCCCATCTCAAATAAATAAATATAAATAAATCTTAAAAGAAAGATAATCCAGTGAATCTCCTTTAGAATACAGATTCATTCTATCGATTCTGTTCCTCCTGAGAGCACCTTGGTTGTTTTCATTCAGCAATGTCGTCTAAAAGAAGAGCATGGGCTAGGGAGATGGCTCAGTTTTTAAAGATGTCTACTTGTAAAGCCTACTGGCCCAGGCTCAATTCCCCAGTACCTGTGTAAAGCCAGATGCACAGAGTGGCGCATGCATCTGAAGTGCCTATGCAGTGGCAAGAGGCCCGGGCATACCCATTCATTCTCATTCTCTCTCTCTCTCTCCTTATGACTAAATTTAAAAAAAATATATTACAAGAGGGGCTGGAGGGATGGCTTAGCAGTTAAGGCACTTGCCTGCAAAGCCAAATGACCCAGGACCCACGTTCGCCAGATGCACAAGGCGGAGTATGGGTTTGGAGTTCGTTGGAGTTCACCAAGAATATTGGGTAGTGACTAAGACCTTCTACTGAGAAGCAGGAACAGATGATGTCTGTCTGATGTTCAAGGGAGACGGACTGTCCTCCACCTCTTCTAGGGACAAGTGCCACGTGATTCGTACTCCAGGTTGAAAACCCCCACAAGGACCTACTTGATCTGATTCACCAGTTACATGGAATTTGGTCCATTCCCTCCACTTTCTTTTTTTTTTTTTTATTTTAACTTATTTATTTACTTATTTATTTGAGAGAAGGAAAGAAGCAGAGTGAGAGAGAGAGAACGGGCGCACCAGGGCTTCCAGTCACTGCAAATGAATTCCAGGTGCATGCGCCACCTTGTGCATCTGGCTTACCTGGGTCCTGGGGAATCAAACAGACAGGCAAGTGCCTTAACCGCTAAGCCATCTCTCCAGCTCCACTTTCTTTTTAAAAAATCTTTTATTTATTTATTTATTTGAGAGGAAGAGGCAAACAGAGAGAGAATGGGTGTACCAAGACCTCTAGTCACTGCAAATGAACTCCAAATGCATGCGCCACCATGTGCATCTGGCTTATTTGGGTTCTGGGGAATCAAACCTGGGTCCTTAGGCTTCGAAAGCAAGTGCCTTAACCATTAAGCCATCTCTCCAGCCCCACCCCTCCACTTTCTTAAGATGAAAATCCACTGGATATTTCCCATGTGCCGGCCTTGCCATGGAATACAGCTCTGGGCAAAACAGATGAGGTTGGGGCCGGCAGGATGGAGAAGGCAGCCCTGCCCAGGACGAGCTTACGTGCAGTGGAAGGGAGTTACCAGGTGTGAGGATATGGAATCCTGGTGACTTTGGAGAGACAGTGAGCAGTTTCCTGTCAACAGCAGATTTGCAAGCGGTTTCCATGGGGCAGTGCCTGGCTCAGTATTTCCAAACCTCTGATTTTTCTAGAGAAAGTGGAAATCTGAACACATAAGTAAAGTTCCCCGAGTTTCCATGTTAACAATGCATTCAAATGTTTACAAAACACCATGAGAAAGAAAAACAATGTCAGCAAGTCTAACTTAACCCCTTTGCCATTTTATCATATCTAAACTTAAAAACAAAAAAATCTCTCTCTCTCTCTCTCTCAAAATAACTTGATAAATTTTTTAAAGTATTTTTTTAAGGGCTGGAGAGATAGCTTAGCAGTTAAGGTGCTTGCCTGGAAAGCCTAGTGACCTGGGTTCGACTCCCCAGTACCTCAAATTTCTCCTTAAGCTGACAGATCAGAAGTGGTTGCTCTGTACCCAGTCAAGGAGAAATGTCAGGATAAGATAAGATTCCAATGAGAAAAGGCATGAAGAGCTCTGGAAATGCACAAGAGGAGTGACAGGCTCGCATAAGGACAAGGGGAGGCAGAAACCATCCACACAGTAAGCCAGGCAGCCCGGGGCCAAGAGGCCTGCAGTCCTGCCCTCGGGACAAGCTCCAGTGCTGGGAAGTTCCCCAGCTCCCAGACCTGTGGCCGGGGGCTAACTAAAGAAAGAACTGAGGGCTGGAGAGATGGCTTAGCGGTTAAGCGCTTGCCTGTGAAGCCTAAGGACCCCGGTTCAAGGCTCGACTCCCCAGGACGCACGTTAGCCAGATGCACAAGGGGGTGCACGCGTCTGGAGCTTGCTTGCAGTGGCTGGAGGCCCTGGCGCGCCCATTCTCTCTCCTTCTCTCTATCTGCCTCTTTCTCTCTCTGTCTGTCGCTCTCAAATAAATAAATAAAAATAACAACAAAAAAAAATTTTAAAAAAAATAAAGAAAGAACTGAGCTACCCTGGGGGTCAACCACAAGTCAGGGAGTGTGAATTTAACTGGCCACACCAGGGACAGAGGCAGAGGAGACGGCTGCGGCTGAAAAGCCAAAATGTACAGACATAGGAAGCTTGGTCCAGGCAGTGGAGTGGATGGGGCAAGATCTCATTGACTAAGAGTAACTCTGGAGTTGGATAGCCCTAAGCCTGAGCTCAGCAATAGATCAACCCTCCACTGAGAGTTCGAGACCAGCCTGGGCCAGACTGAGAGCCAGCCTCCCAATAGACTTAACCATGCAGGAGAAAGACTTTCAGGATGGCGGACATGGTTGAGGAAGTCATATATTCAAACATCAATAAGGATAATATATATTTATGAGCATGACAGAAATGTTCCAGGACTCTGGGATGAAAGAACCAAAAACAGAAGCATGCCGGGCGTGGTGGCCCTTAATCTCTGATATTGAGCTATTGAGCAGGATGTGGTGGCGCACGCCTTTAATCCCAGCACTCAGGAGGCAGAGGTAGGAGGATCCCCGTTAGTTTGAGGCCACCCTCAGACTGCATAGTGAATTCCAGGCCAGCCTGGGCTAGAGTGAGACCCTACCTCGGGGGGGAAAAAAAAAGAAGAAGAAGCTGAGGCAAATGTTTAAGTATAAAGAATCTATTCAGTGAAATTATTATAGCCAACGATGTCGCAAACTTAGGGAGTAAATTGAGCATCCAGACGTAAGACATTTATAACCCCAAATAGACATGGCCGGAGAAGAGCCCTCCCCTGTATATGATAGCCAAGCTGTCAACCCAACAAAACAAGGAAACATTAAAATCTCTAAGGAAATATCAACGCACCTACAAAAGCAAACACGTCAGAATGACACCAACCCTCCTCTGACCAGCAGCTCTAAAAGCCAGAAAATCACAAGATGATACACTTCAAACCCTGAAAGTAATTCACTGCAATCCAAGATTGTTGTAGGCATCAAGACTCTGTTTAAAATTGATGGAGAAGTGGCCGGGCGTGGTGCTGCAGACTTTCATCCCCGCACCGGGGAGGCAGAGGCGGAGGATCGCCGTGACTGTGAGGCCGCCCTGAGACCATGTAGTGGACTCCACATCAGCCTGGGCTAGAGCATGACACTACCTCGAAAAAGAAAAAAATAAAATTGATGGAGAAATAAAACATTTCAAGATTGGTGCAAGACAGTTCATGGCCAACACATACGTAAGAGTCTCAAAGTAACACTGGGCACAGAGGAGAAAGAAAAATCACAATCCTAAGAGCTTAGGAGAGAAAAAAACAACAGCAATAGATAGAGGCTGGAGAGATGGCTCAGCAGTTAAAGGTGTGTGCTTGAAAAGCCTGCTTGCCTGGATTCAATTTTCCCAGTGCCCACACGAAGCCAGACACACAAAGTGCTGCATGTGTCTGAAGTTTGTGTGCAATAGCAAGAGGCCCTGGCATGCCAGCGCCCATTTTCTCTCTATCTATCTATCTATCATCTACCTACTATCTATCACAAATAAATAAAATTTTTAAAGCAGTAGACAGAAAAAAAAATAATAAAGATTAAGGCAGAAATTAAGGAAATGAAGATGAAAAGAACAGCAGGTAGAATTCATCAAAGAGTTGGTTCTTGGAGACTGACAGACACCGAGCCAACCTAGCCAAAAGAACGAGGGAAGACTCAAATGAATAAAGGGAGAGAGAAAACGTTAGACTAGGTCCCAGTGAAACCCAGAGGATTATTAAGGAATGCTTTGGAAACTTATATTCCCCCCCACCCCACACACACCAAGTGAAGAGATCTAGAGGAAACGAATACATTCCTAAACAAGTAGGACTGACCGAAACGGAAAGGATATAAACAATTTAAACACGGGATCTATGCAAGGAAAAGGGACTCTTCACTGAGGAGACACAAAACTCTTCAAAGCAGAAAATAAGGAGCTGCTGAGAGGTCAACACTAAAGGTGACATTTCTAATCATGCCCTCTAAGGCTCAGGGAACACTTCGGAAGAGGGGACAGAAAGAATGTAAAAAAAAAAAAAATTATTGTGCGTGAGAGAATGATTGTGTGTGAGAGAATGACACACGTGTGTCACAGTGCACATGTGGAGGTCAGAGGACAACTTTCAGGTAAATTCTCATTATCAGGCTGGGTCTACCACTGTCATTGCTTCTGGGCAACCCTCCTGTCTCTGATGATTACAGAAGCCTGGCTTTTTGTTTTGCTTTGTTTTGTTTTGTTTTGTTTGTTTTGTTTTGTTTTGTTTTGTTTGTTTTTCCGTGGTAGGTTCTAGCTCTGGCCCAGGCTGACCTGGAATTCACTACATATAGTCTCAGCATGGCCTCCCATGACAATCCTGAGTGCTGGGATTAAATCCGTGCACCACCACACCCGGCTCTGCTGTTTGTTTGTTTGTTTGTTTGTTTGTTTGTTTGTTTTAGTTTGGTTTGGTTTGATTTTTCAAGGTAGGGTCTCACTCTAGCCCAGGCTGACCTGGAATTCACAATGTAGTCTCAGGCTGGCCTTGAACTCACAGCAATCCTCCTACCTCTGCCTCCCTGGTGCTGGGATTAAAGGCGTGCACCACCTGCGCTCAGCTCGGCTTCTTAAGGTGGTTTCTAAGGATACAAATTCAGGTAAGTAGAGTTGCTTGTCGAGTACTTTATCCGTTGAGCCATCTCCCCAGTCCCATCATTACTTCTAATGGTTCTGTTTACAGCTAAGTCTGCCAGGCTTTCAAACATAAACAAACAAACAAAAAGCCAGTTACAGTACTCTGTCCATAAGCTAAATATCTTACCCCAAAGGGGAAAGGCTTCTGCAGATAAAATCACATTTATACCAAGAGGTTTAGTACATTCATTTTTTTTTTTAAGAGAGAGAGAGAGGGAGAGGGGAGAAATGGGGGCACCAGGGCCTCAGCCACTGAAATCAAACTCCAGAAGTTTGCACCACCTAGTGGGCAATGTGCAACCTTGCGCTTGCCTCGCCTTTGTGTCTGGCTTAGGTGGGATCAGGAAAGTCAAACATGGGTTCTTAGGCTTCCCAGGCAAGTGCCTTTACTGCTAAGCCATCTCTCCAGCCCAGTATATTCATTTTTAGCTTCAGTTTCTTGGTTCAAATATTAGCCTTTGACCTTAGATACATTATGAAAATCTTCCTAAACTTTTCATTCTTTTTACTTTGAAAAATAAAGAGAATTAGACAACCTGCCTCAAAAATTGATGAGATCATGAGATTGCAAAAGGCCTGCCCCCGTCCATGATGCTCAGTAAATGTCAGCCATGGTTATTACTTGGGCCCGGGGAACTGTGGCTGCAGGCTGCCTGATGGGACAAGAGCCATCTCTTAGTCTTAAAAGCTTGTGGTTCAGCCTTTAAAGCCTAACGACCTGAGTTTGATTCCTCAGTACCCGTGTAAAGCCAGATGCACCAAGTGGTGTATGTGTCTGGAGTTCATTTGTAGTGGCTGAAGGTCCTGGTGTGCCCAATCTCTTGCTCGCTTTCTCTCTCTCTCTCTCCTGATAAATAAAAATATTTTTATTGTAGTCCACAATCTGGGCCAACAGTTGATTTCACCCATGATTCTTCAGCATCACTGTGCAGATCCTATCTTGATGCTGGGAGAAAACACCTGACTAAAACAATTCAAGGAAGGTTTGTTTTGTTTTGTTCTGCTCACAGTTTGAGGTTACAATTCATCAGGGTGGAGAAGGCCTGGTGGCAAGAGCATGAGGCAGCTGGTCACATTGTGTCCACAGTCAGGAAGCAGAGAGAGATGAATACTGGTGCTCAGCTCACTTTCTCCTTTCAAGATAAATTTATTTATTTATTTATTTGAGAAAGAAAAGAGGCAGATAGAAAAAGTGTGAGTATGCGCACTCCAGGGCCTCCTGCCACTGCAAATGAACTCCAGATGCATGTGCTATTTTGTGCATCTGGCTTTATGTGTGCACTGGGGAATTGAACTCAGGCCACCAAGGCTTTACAAGTAAGCCCCTTTAACTGCTGAGTCATCTCTCCAGCCCTCTTTCTCCTTTTTATTCCGTTGGGGAAACCTACCTCATGGAATGGTGCCACCTATGGTTAGGGTGGGTCTTCTAGGGAACCTCAACCCAATCTAGAAACTTCCTCACAAATATGCCTAGAGATTAGTTGATTCTAGAACTGATCTAGTTTGCAATCTTGATTAACCATCACAGTGACTGAAAAGGTAGTCTGTCCATGACACCCTCCCTCAAAAAAAGGGTAAATCAGGCTAGATAGATGGCTTAGCAGTTAAAGCATTTGCCTGTGAAGTCTAAGGACCTAGGTTCTATTACCCAGGACCCATGTAAGCCAGATGCACAAGTGGCTCATGCACCTGGAGTTCCTTTGCAGTGATTGGAGGCCCTGGTGTGCCCATTCTCTCTCTCTCTTACCTGCCTCTTCTCTCTCTCTCTCTCCCCACCTCCTTCAATAAATAAATAAAATATTTTTTAAAGGGTAAATCACTTGAAACTCCCTGCTTGATGCTTAGAGATAAGAATAAAAAGTCACTTCCCCAACTGTGATATTAATTAGTATAAGTAAAGTATTTTAGAAATGCAGAATGTGGTTAATTTTTAAAGGGTAAAACATAAATGTGAAATTCTTGGGATTTTATCACATTGTAGAGGGAATGTAACTTTTAATGTCTCTCCGTAGGAGAACGTCAGGATGATGGTGGTAATACACTTATCGCACAGAGGCTTGGG
Organism: Dipus sagitta; assembly: GCA_036346955.1. Classification (NCBI taxonomy): domain Eukaryota; kingdom Metazoa; phylum Chordata; class Mammalia; order Rodentia; family Dipodidae; genus Dipus; species Dipus sagitta. The sequence continues at coordinate 69,381,265 of CM070784.1, read as the reverse complement.
CGCATCTGGAGCAGGGCTGAGGATTGCCTTAGAAGGGGCAAGTCTCACAAGGGGGCTGAGAAAAGAGATCACGAGACTAGGCATTCGATAGGAAGACTCTGTGAGTTGTCTTCAGCCAAATGAATTTGTTTCCAGTTTCCAAAGATTTCCACGGCTCTAATATGGATTTAATAGCCCTCAGATTTTTCTCTTTGTCACTGAGGGGCTCTCTGCTAAGCACTAACTGCTCATTTCACTGGTGGTATTGAGAGTCCCCTAGTCCCCAAATCAATGTAATATGTTTTATGAGCTGGTTTATATCAGCGAGGTGTTCTACAAGTAATGATTTGCTTAAAGAACTATCTGGTTTCTTGAAGTGGAAGTGTTACCTCTCTGACCAACAAAATTCACAGAGAAACGGCTAACAGAGAAAGAGAGCAGTCATGCTTCACTCTGAAATAAACGTGGATCACGAACAAAGGGTACTAGCTTATTTTTATTTTGTAAAAAACGATAAGTTTTTATTTATTTATTTATTTTTATAATGATCCTTTGAAGGTCCCTTGTGGGACAGATGAAGGACATTCTCCCCGTGGATGGGGAGGAAATGGGGGCAGTGGGGTGTGGTGACTGACTTTTCCTGAGGTTGTGATGAAAGTTATTAGAGTCAAAATTAGAATCCCGGTCGGTTGGAGTTCCCACCCCACTCCAATTCCAGACAGCCTCCCTTCACCATTTCCTGTTTGGTCTCCGAAGAATTCAGCCCCTCCCTCTTCTTTCTCTTTGACTTTTTCAGAGGCAGGATTATTTATCAAAGTCCTCCCTCTGCGACGTCTGCCAGATGCCAGCCATGTGCAGATTTTTGCACAAAGGACAGGCAGGTGACATCCAGACTTTCCTGGATTGTTTTGAGGGATTTGATTGGCAAGGTCAAGGTGGTGATGCGAAAGGCTGAAAATGGGTCCTGAGTGACAAGCACAGAAAAGAAAACATGAAGAAGGCCCGGAAAAAGGAAGGAGTAAGGAAAAAGAAAAATAGTAGGCGTTGTACAGTGATTGAGAGCAGAGCGAGAAATCAGACTCAAGTTGCTGGAAAGAGGAAAGGTTTTCACATCCTGACTCTGATCAGACAGATGATAGCATTATGACGATGAAGACGATGATGATGGACGTAGGGAGTTTGAATGCAGTCCAGCAAGGGAATCTCAAAAAGAAATAGAATTTAATTTTAATATATTTACCTTAATACAACATATTTGATATATATTTTCTATGTAATCAATGTTGAGATATTTTTCTAGTCTTTTATACTAAATCTTTGAAATCTGGGATGTATTTTACTATTACAGAACAGCTAAATTTGAGCCCATGACGTCTATATTCAGTGCACAGGTCTAGACAACGGCCGCAAAACTGTCGGGGAGGGATTTCAGAAACGGCTTAGTGGATGAAGTGCTTATTTATAAGCGTGAGAACCTGAGATTACCTGAGTTTGAACTAGCAGCGCCCACATATGCCCGGCAGGTGTGGTGGGATCTGTAATCCCAGCACTCAGGAGACAAAGACAGGGACCCCCCCAACCCCCCGCCATGACCAGCTAGACTGGGTGAATCTCACTGTAGGATCTGGGTTCAGGTGAGAGATTCTATCTCAGTAAATAAGATGGAGAACAGTTGAGGATGTCAAACATAAACACACACACACACACACAAATGAACAACATACAAAGAATGGGCTGAAATTCTGCCAAAATGGAGACATTACTCTCACGAGAGACACAGGGCTGGAAAGACAGCTCGGTGATTAAGTGCACTTCCTACACAAGCGTGAGTTCCCGAGAGGGCACGAGACTGCTGGGCTTCAAATCTCCAAACAGCCGAGCATGGCCAAGCGCACCTGTAGCCGCATACAACACAGCTCAAATCCAGGACTTGGCCGAAGAGCAAGTGAGTGAGTGGGACACCAACATTCTGCTCAAGCCATTACAGGCAAGTTCCTACGGCTGCAGACGAGAGTGTGGGGCACCAACCCCGCCCCCCACACACATACACATGCGTGCAATCAATCAGTCAATAAACAAAAAAACACATAGGCCCCTCCATGCTAAGAAGGGAGGCAGACAGACAGGACAACTTGAGGACGCACATGGCTTCCTTCCAGGAAAAGACCAGTTACGCTGCCTCACAGCCAGACCTGGTTGGCCTCTGTCTTGTGGTTTTCTGTAAAGTGTTTGATTGCCACAGGCAAAGAGAACAATTAGATTCTTTCTCTCCCAGGTTTGCTGAACTATAAATAAGCCCAGTTTCCTTGACCCATTTCTGTTTTCTAATTTATTTTGGAAAGAAAAGGGGAAATTAAGGCTGACGCTTTGGACCCGAGTGTCTGATATCAGAGATGTTCTTGGCAAAAAATTTTTTTGTTTTGTTTTGCTTTGTTTTTCTAGGTAGGGTCTCACTCTAGCCCAAGCTGACCTGGAATTCACTATTTAGTCTCAGGGTGGCCTCGAACTCACAGCAATCCTCCTACCTCTGCCTCCCGAGTGCTGGGATCAAAGGTGTGTGCCACCACGCCCGGCTTGGCAAAATTTTTGCTAACAAAAATTGTTAAAGGCAAACTGTGCCTTTAACACTTGGGAGCTCACTTGGGTGGGATACAAAAAAGCCCAGGTGCATACTGAATTCCTTGCTACAGAGTCCCCTGTGGAAAGGCTAAACCAAGATTACTGACTAAATTCCCAGACGTTAAAAGAAAAGAAGACCTAAAATATTTTCAGCATTAAAAATAAAATATGAGGGCTGGAGGGATGGCTTAGCAGTCAAGCACTTGCCTGTGAAGCCTGAGGACCCCGATTTGAGGCTCGATTCCCCAGGACCCACGTTAGCCAGATGCACAAGGGGGTGCACATGTCTGGAGTTCATTTTCAGTGGCTGGAGGCCCTGGCACGCCCATTCTCTCTCTCTCTCTCTCTCTCTCTCTCTCTACCTCTTTCTCTGTCTGTCACTCTCAAATAAATAAATAAAAATTAAAAATTTTAATTAATAAATAAAATAAAATATGAGCCAGGCGTGGTGGCACATGCATTTAATCCCAGCACTCAGGAGGCACAGGTAGGAGGATCACTGTGAGTTCGACGTCACCCTGAGACTACCTAGTGAATTCCAGGTCAGCCTAGGCTAGAGTGAAACCCTACCTTGAAAAACAAAGAGAGAGAGAGAGAGAGAGAGAGAGAGCGAGCTGAGGTGATGGTGATGGCTCAGCAATTAAAGGCTCTTATTTGCAAACCCTGCCAGCATGTGTTTGATTCCCCAGTACCCACATAAAGCCAGATGCACAAAGTTGTACATGCATCTTAAGTTCATTTACAGTGGCAAGAGGCCCTGGTATGCCAATAGTCACTCTCTCATTCTGTATCTCTGAAAGAAAGAAAGAGAGAGAGAGAGAGGGATGGAGGGAGGGAGGGAGGAAGGAAGGAAGGGGTGGAATATTGGACCGCTTCCTTTCTTCAGTGCACTGCTGTGTCTGCTACAACACTGGGTTATTGGACTCTTCAGCCCTCTTTCTAAATACGATTGATGGCTTCTCCACAGTATTGTTTTACTTGTTCTTATATTCCCATATTTCAAGCAAGCTGGCATTTATTGCAGGAGAAATGACGAGATTAGGAGTCCCAGAGATTCTAATTAGAAAAGGGGTTTCATCTCTGGATGCGCCTGGGAGATACTTGGGAAGCATTAACAACCACGGATGCCTGGTTCTAGGAACTTCAGTGTTAACTGGTGTGGGGTGTCCTTTGCCTTTCAGGGTTTTTTGTAACTTTTTTTTTTTAGGGGGTGTTTCAAGGTAGGGTCTCACTCTAGCTCAGGCTGACCTGGAATTCACTATGTAGTCTCAGGATGGCCTTGAACTCACAGCGATCCTCCTACCTCTGCCTCCCAAGTGCTGGGATTAAAGGCATGCGCCACCATGCCCGGCCCTTTTTTGTAACTTTTTATTGACAACCTCCATACATATACAATATTCCACGATCATAATCCCCTCCCACCACCCTCCTTTTTTGCCTTCCCAAATCCCCCCTCCACTGAATCCCTTCTTTCCAACTAGGCTCTCTTCTACTCTGATGTTACCATTTTCTGTCCTATTATGCAGGTTTTGCGTAGGTAGCATCAGCCACTGTGAGGTCACGAACACCAAGGCCACTTTGCGTCTGGAAGACAGCATTGTACGCACTCCTCGGCTTCCTTTGGTGCTTGCATTCTTTCCACCGCCTCTTCTGCCACGGTCCCTGAGCCTTGGAGGGTGTGATAGAGAAGCCTCAGTTAGTGCTGAACACTCCACTGTCACTTCTTCTCAGCACTTTGATGAGTTTTGAGTCACCTCAGTGGTCACCGTCATCTGAAAAGAGAAGTTTCTTGTGTTGCTTTGAATCAGATGTCCCCAGCTGATGGCAACTTGGGAGGAGGAGCCTTGCCGGAGGAGGTGTGTTGCTGGAGGCGGGAATAAGCGTGTTATAGACAGCACCCCATAGCCAGAGTTTTGCTCACTCTCCTGCTGTGGCAGATGTGATGTCCAACCTCTGCTCATGCCCTCTTTTCCTCGCCATCATGGAGCTACCCCTAAAGACTGTAAGCCAAAATAAACAACTTTCCTCCCACAAGCTGCTTTTGGTCAGGTGCTTCGTCCCAGCAAGGATAAGGTAAATACAATATTTCTCTACCCAAAAGTGAGAGTAACATTAATATATGAGGTGTATCATGGTTTTTGTTGCTGTTGTTCTTTTGAGGTAGGATCTCACTCTAGACCTGGAACTTTGTACTACCAGGCTGGCCTTGAGCTCACCGGTGATCCTCCTACCTCTGCCTCCCGAGTGTTGGGGTTAAAGGCCTGCACCACCATGCTGGGCTATTATGGTTGTTGAAAGCTCCTGGGTGATTCTAGTAGGCAGTAAGGACAGAGTAGCACTGAATGAGGCAAGGTCTCCTGTGTCACAAGACAATTATTTCTGTTGGTAGAGTGTTTGGCTAGAACGCACAAGGTACTGGGTTCAGTCCCTAGCACCGCCTGAACTGGATGTGGCAGCTATATGTCTGTAATCCCAGCACGCAGGCGTTGGAAGCAGGAAGATTTAGGTATTCGAGGTCACCCTGCACATTCCAGGTGCTTCTCAAGCTCCCGGAGTCATCTAGGGATCGTGTTCAAATGCCGATTGTGAGTCTGAAAGTCTGGGCAAGTCCCAGGCTCTTTAACCTGCTAGGAACACCGCTGAAGATGATACTGCCTAGGGGTTTGAGGGTTCATTTTCTTGGAGGATTAAAGAATTAAAAGACAGCCGGGCGTGGTGGTGCACGCCCTTAATCCCAGCACTTGGGAGGCACAGGTACAAGAATCGCCGTGAGTTCGAAACCATCCCGAGACTACATAGTGAATTCCAAGTCTGCCTGAGCTAGAGTGAGACCCTACCTCAGAAAACCGAAAAAAAAAAAAAAAAAAAAGAAGGCAGAAAATGTGTTCAAAAGAATAAAGGAAGAGGTAAAGACAGCAGAGAGAACACAGACTCATCCTGGAGGAAGGAACTGCAGAGCTGGAAAATCCACCTCCCAGGGGTAGGCTGGACTTTCATCAAATGAGGGAAACCCATCGTCCATCCAGAGCCCATGATTGGTCAGCTTAGACACAGACAAACGCACTGGTTGGTTCACAATGTCTCCAATACTGCACAGGCCCAAAAAATCCACCAAGCAAGACCACAATCGGAAAAACCCACCCAGGCTGGGAAGGAATAAGTGTGTCTCACTCTCGGCCATCTTAGTGCAACCGTAGGCTATAGACACCTGCCAAGGGCCCTTTGCCCTGTGGGTCTGCCTAGCCGAGAAAGCGGCCCAGCTCCCGCAGCATCTCTGGGTGGCAGCGGGTATTGCATTGTGCCTTGGCAGCTTTCTAGCCTTGTATAGCTTTTCGCACGGTACCAGGCCACCTTCCTCAGCTTTTCCCTCACTCACCAAGTAGTGATTACATTTAGCCACCCCATGCCCGGTGTTCAGGAAATGCTATTGCCAGATGTGGGCAGCGTGGCCGGCTGACGTGGACGGAGAGTGTCCACGCGCTTCTCCACGGACGCCCGCGCACTCAGATCCTTTCCAGGAAGTCCGCTTGGCCTTGGAGCGGCTCCTCGCTTGAACCGGCAGCTCGGGGCATTTCAATAAGTATTCTGAGCCCAGCATCCTATTCCTCCTCTGATGTCACCCCGCTTTGCTTAGCAAAGCAGAATCTGAGGTTATCCATGACCTGAGCTGTCTCTTCACGTCTCATCCTCATTACCTCTGATCAGTATCCCACCCACTGTGCTGCTCACTGGAGCTCAGGATTAATGGCCTTTACGCCATCATAAATCACAGCCGCGTCGTGTGTTTCTGTGACTGCTTTGAAATAAAAGTCCTCATTTCTCCCCCTCTGCACAGCTCGTCCTCAAGTCTGAACTTGGGCAGGTTCTCAACTGCCTTCACGTTTCAGAGCTGGGAATACACACCCTGAACAGGATCATTATCTTCTCGTGGAGGGAAGAAACTCTCCTGATAAGAGAATTTCTAAAGCCGGGCGTGGTGGCACACGCCTTTAATCCCAGCACTCGGGAGGTGGAGGTAGGAAGATCCCCATGAGTTCAAGGCCAGCCTGAGACCACATAGTGAATTCCAGGTCAGCCTGGGCTACAGTGAGACCCTACCTCAAAAAACTAAAAAAAAAAAATTTAAAAAGAAAATTTATGAACTGAAAGTTCAGATCGTGGGAAATCTATACATCACAATTGTAATCTATATCAAAAAACAAATCTGGTTTTAACATTAAGAAAGGCTTTATGGCCTGCCTGTGGTGGCGCACGCCTTTATTCCAGCACTCAGGAGGCAGAGGTAGGAGGATTGCCATGAGTTCGAGGCCACCCTGAGACTACAGAGTGATTTCCAGGTCAGCCTTGAGTTAGAATGAAACCCTACCTTGAAAAACCAAAAAAAAAAAAAAGAAAGAAAGAAAGAGAGAAAGAGAAAGGTTTTATGAGTTGGAAAGATGATTCAGTGGTTAAAGGTGTTTGTTTGCAAAGCCTAGTGACTTGGGTTTGATTCTGCAGTACCCACGTAAAGCCAGATGCACAAAGTGGCGCATGTGTCTCAAGTACATTTGCAGCAGCGGGAGACCCTGGTGCAGCTTGCAAATAAACAAATTAACTTTTTTTAAAGTTATTTTTATTTATTTACTTTGGATTTTCGAGGTAGGGTCTCTAGCCCAGGCTGACCTGGAACTCACTATGTAGTCTCAGGGTGGGCTCAAACTCACGGTGATCCTCCTACCTCTGCCTCCCGAGTGCTGGGATTAAAGGCGTACACCACCACCACCACCACCAGACTCTATTTACTTGCAAACAGAGAGAGAGAAAAAAAAAGGAAGAGAGAGTATAGGCATGCCACGGTCTTTTGCCACTGCAAACAAACTCCAGACATGTGCCACTTCGTGCATCTGGCTTATGTGGGCACTGGGGAATCAAACCCAGGTTGTCAGGACCTTTACCCATCGAGCAGTATCTCCAGGCCCTCATAAAATTTTATATTTGCATATTATATTTGCACAGGCATGTGTGTATTTGCACATTCTTTTTTAAAAAAATTATTTATTTATTTGTTCGACAGATAAAGAAGGAGAGAGAGAGACAGAAAGAGAGAGAGAGAGAATGAGAATATGAGAATGGGCGTGCCAGGGCCTCCAGCCGCTGCTAACGAACTCCAGACATGTGCGCCCCCTTGTGCATCTGTCTAACGTGGGTCCTGGGGAATCGAACCTGGGTCCTTTGGCTTTGCAGGCAAACACCTTAACCACTAAGCCATCCCTACAGCCCCGTATTTGCACATTCTCATGTATTCTTATGCATGCGTGTGTGCAGATGCACAGGCATGTGGAACCCCGAGGCAGGCAGCATTAGATAACTCCCTCAGGAGCGCTCCTCCTTGTTTTTTTGAGACAGGTGCTCTCACTTGAACCCAGAGCTTACAGATTCAACCAGCCAGCAAGCCCCAAGGATCCTCCTGTCTCCGCCTCCCCAGCACAGGGATGGCTGGTGTGTGCTGCTACACCTGGCTTTTACATGGGTGCTGGGGATTCACTTCCAGGTCCTCATGCTTGCGTGCCAAGCACTTTGCCAACTGAACCTTCTCCTCAGCCTTCTGTTGGCTCTCTTTCTTTCTTTTCTTTCTTTTTTTTTTTTTTGTTGTTGTTTGTCTGTTTTTTTAAGTATTTTATTTTTATTTATTTGACAGAGAAAGAGGGGGGATAGAGAGAGAGAGAGAGAGAACGGGCGCGCCAGGGCTTCCAACCACTGCAGTCGAACTCCAGACGCTTGCACCCCCTTGTGCATGTGGCTAACATGGATCCTGGGGAATTGAACCTAGGCAGGCAAATGCTTTAACCACTAAGCCATCCCTCCAGCCCTCTTGCGTGCTGGGATTAAAGGTGTGCAGCAGCACGCCTAGGAGAGAAAGAGAGAGAATGAGAGGAAGGGAGAGAGAGAGAGAGAGGGAGGGAGAGAGAGAGAATGGGTACAACAGGGCCTCCAGCCACTGCAAACAAACTCCAGATGCATGTGCCACTGTGCATCTGGCTTTACATGGGTCCTGGAAAATTGAACTCCGTTCATTAGGTTTCATGCGCAAACACCCGAACCTCTGAGCCATCTCTCCAGCCCCCTTCCTTCTTCCTTCCTTCCTTCCTTCCTTTCTTTTCTTCTTTCTGTCTTTCTTTTCTTCTTTCTATCTTTCCTTTTTCCTCTCCTTCCTTCCTTCTTCTTTCCTTTCGTTCTTTCGTTCTTTCTTTCTTTCGTTCTTTCATTCATTCATTTTCTTAAATTGTCCACAAGAGAAAGGGGAGGATGAGGAGGAATAATAATAACAATTGGGCAGGAGCCAGGAGGGGTGGCACAGGCCTGTCAACCCCAGCGTTTGGTAGGTGGAGGCAAAAGGATTGGAAATTCACGTCTGGCTTAGGGTGCATAACAAGTATGAAACGAGCCTGGGCAACATGAGACCAAAAACAAACAAACAAACAAAAACCCCACAGCAAACAAAATTAGCAGGGCTGGGAGCACACCGCTCACCTAGTAGAATGCTCACACAGCACACAGGAAATCCTGGGTGTGATCCTCAGCACTGCATGGACCAGGCACCGTGGTACACACTTGTAATACCAGCTCAGGGGGTAGCAGCAGGAGGATTAAGAGGTCAAGGCAGCCAGGCGTGGTGGCGCACACCTTTAACCCCAGCACTTGGGAGGCAGAGGTAGGAGGGTCGCTATGAGTTCGAGGCCACCCGTAGACTACATAGTGAGTTCCAGGTCAGCCTGGGCTAGAGTGAGAGCCTACCTCAAAAAACTAAAAAAATAAATAAAACAAGGCACTCTTCAGCTGTATAACTAATTCAAAGCCTACTTGAATGAAACATTCCTGTCATACCCCTCAAGGCTCAGGGACCATTGCAGAAGAGGTGGCAGAAAGAATGTAAGAGCCAAAGAAAGGGGAGGAGTGCTTACAATGCTGTCTTCCAGACACAAAGTGGCCTTGATACTCATGACCTCACAGTGGCTGACACTACCTACACAAGACCTGAATTATAGGAGGGAAAATGATGTCATCAGAATAGAAGAGAGACTAGTTGGAAGGAAGAAGGGATTCGATGAAGGGGGGATTTGAGAGGAGAAGGGAGGGTGGTCAAGGAGGATTATGATCATGATATAGTGTGTCTATGTACGGACTGTAAATAAGAAGTGTTTGGGGGGGGGAGGCTGGAGAAGTGGCTTAATGATTAAGACACTTGCCTCTGAAGCCTAAGGACCCAGGTTTGATTCCCCAGTACCCATGTAAGCCAGATGCACATGGAGGCACATGCTTCTGAAATTCATATGCAATGGCTAAAGGACCTGGTGCACCCATGCTCTCTATCTGCCTCTCATTCTCTCAAAATAAATAAAAATAAATAAATATTTTTTAAGAAAAGTTTTTTTAAGCCATCCTGAGCTACACCTGTTTCACAAACAAAAACAAGGTTTGGAGGGATGACTTAGTGGTTAATGTGTTTGCCTGCAAAGCTAAAGAGCCCAGGTTCAATTCCCCAGAATCCATGTAAGCCAGATGTACAAGGTGGCGCGTGCATCTGGAGCTTGTTTGGAGTGGCTAGAAGCCCTTTCTCAAATAATTTAAAAAAAATAAAAAATGAACAAAACAGTCAAAAAAATGTTTGTCATGGCTTCCTGATGTCACAAATGTGCTACACCTTGTGTGGTGGTTTAGATACATTTCCCCCCATAGACTCGGGTATTTTTTTATTAAACTTCCTACTTAAGTCTCCAGCAGCCTGTTAGAAGAGATGTGTCACTAGGTATGGGTCCCTAGATCCTCAGGGCCACGGTTCCAGAAGACATCCAGGCAACCGTGGAGAGCAGGATCTTGAGCGGCCCTGAGCGCACATAAGAACCGCTTTGGGGAGCCAGTCTTGGTGAACAGCTGGTATATTTGTCAGGGAAATGGGTTTATAAGCAGTAGAGAGCGGGAAGAGGGTCCTAAGGGGATTGGTGGGTTCAAGGTTGGTAGCCTATGCCTAGGGACGGTCATTCCAGCAGGTAGGGAGAGAGTCAGGTGATCTCCATAGAGGCAGGAAGAGGGTCGCAGGGGGGTGGGTTGGGTGAAGGCTGCTGGCTGCTAAGAAGTTTCCTAGGCAACTGGCCAAAGGTCACAGGGCAAAGCCTAAATTCAGGTGTGCTGGGCTTGGAGAAGGAGTGGTCTCCTGTAGCCCGGGGGTCCTTAGCCCTGCCTGGCAGCTCAGGAGTCTCCTGAGGCTCCAGCCTGTGCCTGGCGGTGCCCAACAAGTAGGGGGTGGATCCTGAGTCCTACAGGGTGTGTAGAAAGCCAGTTTGAGTGCTGGCTGCTTGTGCTCTCAGGTGTCGTCAGTTTTTCCTCTGCTATGATTGCATGACAGAGTGAGCCAGCTCCCTCCACCACGAGGAAGCTTCTCCTGGAATCTGTAAGCCTGAAAGAAACCCTTTTCTCCCACCCACTGCTTCTGGTCAGATGTTTGTCCCAGCGACGAGAAGGTAACTGTGACACCTTGCTTGTCCACGTTGTCCCTAATGTTCACATTTTACATGGGAAACTGATTCACACAATTTTCTCGTCAGCAGTCCTGACCTGACTGAATTACTCTTAGCATTGGTCTGTTTCGTCCCACGTGTTCCCTATTCAAGCATCGCATGCCTGCTTTCAAGCTCTCATTGTCTTCTGAGGGATCAAATGAACTGGAAGACTTAGTTAGTTGTGTGTAGAGATGTCCTTAAGCTAAGTAAAGTGAATGACAATTTTTTTTTTTTTTTTAGTTTTTGGAGGTAGGGTCTCACTCTAGCCCGGGATGACCTGGAATTCACTATGCAGTCTCAGGCTGGCCTCAAACTCTCCGTGATCCTCCTACCTCTACCTCCCAAGTGCTGGGATTAAAGGTGTGTGCCACCATACCCAGATTTTAAAAAATTTTAATATTTTATTTATTTGCAAGTAGAGAAAGATAGAGAGAAGAGAGACAGAGAGAATGGGCATGCCATGCCTCCAGATGCTGCAAACAAACTCCAGATGCATGTACCACCTTGTGCATCTATTTATTTCAGAGAGAAAGAGAGAGAAAGAGAGGGAGAGAATGGCTATACCAGGGCCTCCTGATGCTAAAAACAGAACTCCAGATGCATGCACCATTTTGTGCATGTGGCTTAACATGTATACTGGGGAATCAAACCTGGGCCATCAAGCTTTGTGAGCAAGCCCCTTTAATAACTGAACCATCTTCTCAGCTGATAAATGTGTTTTCAATTCAAATAAGAGGAGAAAGCCAGCCATAGTAGCACACGCCTTTAATCCCAGCACTCAAGAGGTAGGAAGATAGCTGTGAGTTTGAGGCCAGCCTGAGACTACATGGTGAATTCCAGATCAGCCTGAGCTAGAGCAAAGACCCTACCTAAGACCCTACCTTGAAAAACAACCCCATCCCCAAAAAACACCTGGCTATGGTGGTGTGCACCTTTAATTCCAGCACTCAGGAAGCAGAGGTAGGAGGAGGATTGCTGTGAGTCCAAGGTCAGTCTGGGGCTACAGAGTTGAGTGCCGGGTCAGCCTGGGATAGAGTGAGACTTTACAAAAAAAAAGAAAAAAAAATATATATATATATATATATATATATATATATATATATATATATAAATCATAGAGATAGCTTAGCTGTTAAAGCACTTGCCTGCAAAGCTAAAGGACCCAGGTTCAATTCCCCAGGACCCATGTTAGCCAGATGCACAAGGTGGCACATGTATCTGAAGTTGGTTTGCAGTGGCTAGAGGCCCTGGTGTACCAGTTCTCTCTCTCCTCTCTCTCTCTCTCCCTCTTGCTCTCTGTATCTGCCTCTTTCTCTCAAATAAATAAATAAAAATAAATTTTAAAAAGGAGGAAAATATGTACAACCTCTCCATCAATTATATTGTGGGCCAACTGTCAGTTGATTCAATGCACAGGTTCTGAGTGTGTTTTGCTTTAGAAATCCCATGGTGAGTTGCAGCTAAAGGAGCCTCAAGATTTAAAACTATGAAGTCTCTGCCCCAAGGAGTGGAAATCCTGGAAGGGAAGGAAACATCTACATAGAGAAACACCTACAGTTAGGGCACAATGAGAAAGACGCTTCTCATGGCCTTGTCCGGGCCACGGGGACTCTGCTCAAATGCTTCCCATTGTGTTGACTGCTTGCTGCCTGCCAGTTCTCTAGGGAGGGTTGGGAAACCTTATCTCTGCATCTCCACAGTCTAATCAGGGCCTGGAACACAATGGATGTTTGATGAATAAGGAAGAGAGGGAGGAAGAGAGAGGCTAAACTAGGAGTGAGGGGAATTGAAGAGTAAGAATCTGTCAACATTTGGAGCCTCTTGAAGGAGGTGAAACTTAAGTCAGGCTTTCTAACCTACTAAGAGTTACACCGAGGGCTGGAGAGATGGCTTAGTGGTTAAGGCATTTGCCTAAAATGCCTTAAGGACCTCTGTTTGATTCCCCAGGACCCATGTAAGCCAAATGCATAAGGGGGCGCATGCGTCTGCAGTTCATTTGCAGTGGCTAGAGGGCCTGGCACACCCATTCTCTCTCTCCTCTCTATCTCTCTCACTACTTTCAAATAAATAAAAATAATTTTTAATTAATTTATTTATTTGAGAGTGAGAAAGAAGCAGGGAGAGAGAGAGAGAGAGGAGAATGGGCATGTCAGGGCCTCCAGCCACTGCAAATGGACTCCAGACATGTGTGCATCTGGCTTACCTGGGTACTGGAGAATCAAACCTGGGTTCTTAGGCTTTGCAGGAAAACACGTTAACCACTAAGCCATCTCTCTAGCCCAAAGGTAATTTTTTGAAAAAAGAATTACACTGAGTAAAGTAGGAGAATTGTGTAGAAATGGTAGTCTATAAGGCCTATGCTAAGTCTCCCAGCATGAGTATATGAGGGGCTGGAGAGATGGCTCTGCAGTTAAGTGGGCTTCCTGCTCAAGCAGAGCCCATGTAAAGAGCTGCGTGTGGCCACAAGCACCAATAAAGGCCAGAAGCACAGAGCAGGGGGGAGACCAGGGAATCACCTGGGTTTGCAAAAAGCAACAAGCTTGGTTATCAGTAAGAGAGTGGCTCAAACAGGACTGGGCAGCAGATCAGGAACTGAACACCCAGCGTTCTGCTCTGGCCATCAGGTGAGCACCTCTGCATCTCCCCCTCCCAGCCACGGCCACCACAGACGTATGGGCACATACATGTGCCCACAACACGCACACACTATTTACATACACACAAGCAAAAAAGTTAGCATGTAAGCAAACCAAGTTGGTGAAGAGAAAGACTATAAAGCCGGGCGTGGTGGTGCATGCCTTGGAGGCAGAGGTAGAAGGACCACTGTGAGTTCAAGGCCATCCTGAGACTACATCGTGAATTTCTGGTCAGCCTGGGCTAGAGTGAGACCCTACCTTAACCAAAAAAAAAAAAAAAGTCCTCATCCTACACTGGACCAAGGCCAACTCAAACCAGCTGAAGGCTGGCAAGATGGCTCGGTGGTTAAAGGTACTTGCTTGGAAAGCCTGATGGCCTGGTTCAGTTCCCCAGCATTCATGTAAAGCCCGGTGCACAAAGTGACACATGTGTCTGGAGTCCATTCGCAGTGGCAGAGGCCCTGCCTGGCGCACTCATACTTCCTCTCTTGACCTCTCTCTGTCTCTCAAATAACTAACAAGCAGCTGGGTCCCTGGCCCCGCAGGTAGAGTGGAGTCCCCATCCGCGACACACAGGTCGCCGCAACCCCAAAGCATGCTACAAGGCACAGCACACCCCTGGGTGGAGAGTGAAGATGGTAACAAGATGAACCATACATGAGGTTATATGTAGAGTCACACGTAACAGATAGAGTGTGCAAGGAAAATCCCGTATGTGACATATATGACATAAAAACCTACACAGTGCAGCCACTGAGCTGCTCAGCTTTGTCCGTGATCCAGCCCCTTCCTCCCTGAGAAGTGACTCTTACTATGAAACTGTCCCTGCTTCCACGTGTCCGTGTGTCCCTGTCCAGTGCTTGGTTCAGGGACACAAGAACCCTCCAGAGATGTCCTTCAAAGCCTGGCATCTAAATGGGACGACTCCTGAATGCCCGGGTAGCTGCTAGGTCAAAGTCAGTTTAGGCTACATAGGGAGTTCAGCCACGCCAGGTCTCCCTTGTGACATTCTGCCTCAAAACAAAAACAAGAATGAATGAACAAAAGAGATAGAAAGAAAGAGAGACAGAGGGAGGGAGGAAAAAGGGAGAGAAGGAGGGGGAAGGGAGGGAAGAAAGGAGGGAGGGAGGGAAGGAAGGAAGGAAAGAAGGAAAAGAAGGAGAAAGAAGGAATGAAGGAAGGGAAGGTAGAAGGAAGGGAAGGAAGGGAGGGAAGGAAAGGAAAGGAAAGGAAAGGAAGGAGGCAGGGAAGGAGAAAGAAGGGATGAAGGAAGGGAAGGAGGAAGGAAGGAAGGAGGGAAGGAAGGAGAGAAGGGAGGGAGGGAAGGAAAGGAAAGGAAGTATAGCAGACACTTCAGGTTCGCTGAGATGAACTTCCAGACCAGGCACAATTATGGAGGAAGGGATTTGTGGAAGCTTACAAATCCAGGGGATGTTCCATAATGGCAGAAGAAGCTGGCCTGTCTTCACAGGCCCAAGCAGAGAGAGAGAGAGAGAGAGAAAGAGAGAGAGAGAAGTACAAGCCTAAAGGTCAAAAGCCACAGCACACTTCAGGAACTCCTGCTAGGCACACTTAGCATATCTTTAGATTGAAATCTGAAACCCACCACCACACCTTAGGATCCTCCCAGTGACACTTGCCTCAGCCAGGTGGCTGCAGATGCAAACTACAAATTAATAAAACACTGAATATATTGGGGGCCATCTATTCTATTCAAACCACCACAGGAAGGAAGGAAGGAAGGAAGGAAGGAAGGAAGGAAGGAAGGAAGGAAGGAAGGAAGGAAGGAAGGAAGACAGGAAAAACTGTAGCCAGCACAGCAGTGGCAGCAAGCGCACCAGAACCAATCGGAGGCGTCATTATGTGTCCTTAGCTCCTACCGAGTCCAAGGAACAGGCGCAGAGATTGTTGTGTGCAGTTGGGGGTGGAACCCAGTGCCTCCTCCATGCCAGGCAAGTGCTTTATCATGGGGCCACATCCTTGCCCATCTGAGAAACTGTACAGCACATATCCCCAGAGGAGTGGGTCGTAGCTCCGTGCAAACATTAGCGTGCGTGAGGTTGTGCTCAGTCCCTAGCCCCAAGCAAGCCAACTCAGAACTAACAGCAAAGCTAACGCTGTCAGGGAGGGAAATGATACAGGAAGCTGGCAAAAGCCCTGGGACCAAAATCCTCCATCCTCTTGTTATATATATATACATACATACATATGTGTGTGTGTGTATATGTGTGTGTGTGTGTGTATGTAATTTTTATTTTTATTTATTTATTTGAGAGCGACAGAGAGAGAGAAAAAGAGGCAGATATAGAGAGAGAATGGGCGTGCCAGGGCCTCCAGCCACAGCAAATGAACTCCAGATGCATGCACCCCCTTGTGCATCTGGCTTACATGGGTCCTGAGGAATTGAGACTTAAACTAGGGTCCTTAGGCAAGTACTTAAGCACTAAGTCATCTCTCCATCCCATATTTAATTATTTTTAATTAATTTATTTATTGAAAGAGAGAGGGAGTGAGTATAGGTACGCCAGGGCCTCCTGACATTGCAACTGAACTCCGGATGCATGTGCCACTTTGTCAATCTGGCTTTACGTGGGTACTGGGGTATTGAACCCGGGCCATGAAGTTTTGCAAGCAAGTGTCCTGAACCACTAAGCTGTCTCTCCGTGCCATTATTTATTTATTTACTCAAGAAAGAGGGGACGTGCAGGCCTCTGGCTACCGCAGACGTAGTCCAGGCACATGTTGGCTTTACGTGGGTACTGTGGCATCAAACTCGCATCCAACCCGGGCCAACAGTCTTTGTTAGCAAGTGCCTTTAACCACTGAGCAATCTCTCCACCCCTCTCTTAGGTATTTATTTATTTATTTGCGAGGAGGGACAGTGTCAGAGACAGAGAGAGAATGGGCTTGCCGGGGTCTCCTGCCACTCCAAACAACTCCAAATAAATGCACACCACTTTGTGGCTTTGCATGCATATCGGGGAATCAAAGCCCAGCTGGCAGGCTTTGCAAGTAAGCATTTTAACCCCTGAGCTCTCTCCCTCCTTACTTATTCATTAATCCGATATAAGTAGTTGTCTCATTGAGCACTTTAAGGGCCCCCGAGCAGCCTGTGTCCCAGCTTCTGGGGACCAGAACCTAGCGCAGTATGTGAACTTCCTGCCTGAGTGAGGCTTATACCCCGATGGACGAAAAAGGCCACACACGTGTGACGTGGTGCTCACAGTGAGTTATGATGTGCAGGACAGTCAGAGAAAACTTCTCTGGGGCTGAGTTTTTAGCAGTAAAAACGCCAACAGCCAAGAGTTGAAGAAAATAAGTCCGGCTAAAACAGCGGTCAGGCAGCTGTTAACTCTCTAGTGGGCAGAAGCCAGGGAAGGGTGCTGGTGCCCAGCGAACAAAGAATTCTCCGGCCCAAAAGGTCACTAGTGCCCAGGGTAAGAAACAGAGCCAGAGAGACGGACAGCGGCTGGAGCCCGAAGTGGGAATTAACTAAGTCTACTGGGTAGGCAGGCGGCAGATATGGACGGAACATCTGGAGGCCTGCGGGTGGGGGCTGGGGTGGGAGTGAGAGGTGAGACCTGGTCAAAACGAGTACACTTAAATTGTGATATATGAGGACAGTTAACCTGGACCCCACAGATGCTGTAATCTAATTTAGATGGATGAGCTATTTCCTTGAATACCTTTAAAATAAACAAGTCCTTGTGCATAGCTTGCTATTCCCAGCTCTCTGCTATTCCAATAATACAGAAAAAAAAAAAATTCAGTACAATTTACTCCTACGAGTTTGAAGAAGAGAACTTCCAAACAATTGGCCCCCTTCATTCTGAGAATCAACAAAAGTGCTGCTGCGTCGAGGGTCCAGAAAATGGAATCTTGTTTAACCTTGCTTAATCCAATTCTCCAGGCTTCTGTCATACATCTTTACGGCGCTCTCGCCCACCTAAATTGCTAATGTGGGGAGAAAGACACCTTCATTACTGAGAACTCAGCGGTGATGGATGGGGACCCAGTGATGGATCTGCCGTCGGCGGAAAAGAGAAGCCATGCGTGTGCAAACCTTGGCAGAGAGAAGCGAGACAGGGCGGGATCGCGCTTGTAAATGTGGTTGTGCAGAAACACGAAACAATGTGCTCGGGGAGATGCTCTGATGTTGGTGCAAAGGCACGTTTCACAAGCCTGTTCATAAATAGTTATCGCTAGATTGTGCACGGTGCCGGGACTGCCGCGTCCTGGTGTGTGCGGTCAGGGACAGGCGTATGGAATGACAAGCTAAAGGAAGGTGGGATCCTTGGTTTCAAACAGTTTGCTATTTTTATGCATGAGGTATCACATAGCAACAGCATAGTATAATCCAGAATTAAAGAAATCCAAGTTTTTCGTGTTTCTACCCTGTCTAGCATTTGGTTTTTCAAATTAGCGCCTCACTCTAGCCCAGGTTGACCTGGAATTCACTCCATAATCTCAGGCTGGCCTTGAACTCAAAGTGATCCTCCCACCTCTGCTTCCCGAGTCTGGGACACCATGCCCAGCTGCATGCATTGTTTTTATAAAAAAAATTTTAATGTATTTTTATTTCTTTATTTAAGCAAGAAAATATGAACACTTCAGGGCCTCCTGCTGCTGCAAACTAACTCTCCAGATACATGTGCCACTTTTGTGCATCTGGCTTTACGTGGATACTGGGGAATTGAACCTGGCCCATCAGGCTTTGCAAGCAAGCATCTTTAACCACTGTGCCATCTCTCCAGCCCCATTCTCTTTATCTTAACAATAGCAAATTGGTTTTCACTCCTTGGACCACCTTACTCTTACTCTCAGACCTCACGAGTTGGATCCGGTTTGCTTTATTGTGTCTCCAGAGCTGCTGTAATTGCCTTCTTGGGCTACATTCTTTCTCTATGTAGCCCAGGATGAACTCAAACTCAAGGCAATCCTCCTGCTTCGGACTTCCATATGTTGGGATTCTACCATGCCTACATAGATTGTATCAATTCTGCTTCTCTTACATTCATGCCCCCTGGAGTGGGGACATGACCCAAGCCCTCACAATCAGCAAATCCAGTTGGCCACAGGCTACCATGATTTCTGAGTCCACTGTGAACACAATGACCCAAGTATACGCAATAAAAATCAGTCCCGTTAAGAAGAAACCCTAGCTGAGAATATAGCCAGCCTAGAATAAGACAGAAAGAATTGGAGAAACCTCCCTGCCTCCCTCCCTCCCGATTTGGCTCCCTCCCTCTCTCCCAGTTTTCCTTCCTTTCCTCCTTCCTTCCTCCCTCCCTTCCTCCCTCCCTCCCAATTTTCCTCCCTCCCTCCCTCCCAGCTTCCCCTCTTTCTTTCCTTCTTCCTTCCTTCCTTCCTTCCTTCCTTCCTTCCTTCCTTCCTTCCTTCCTTCCTTCCTTCCTCCTCCCTCCCTCCCTCCTCCCTCCCAATTTTCCTCCCTCCCTCTCTCCCAGTTTTCCCTCCTTCTTTCCCCTCTTCCCATCTTTCCTCCCTCCCTCCCTCCTTCCTTCCTTTTTCTTCTGGTTAGGACATGGAGCACATTAGGCAAGTATTCTACAATTGACTCACACCCTCACCCAAAAGAGGGTAACTTTTAAAACAATGTATTTATTTATTTGGGAGAGAGAGGCAGATATAGAGAGAATGAGTGAGCCAGGGCCTATATCCACTGAGAAGGAACTCCAGACTACATATATACAGTCTGTCTTTCCCAAGTTTTTTTTTTTTTTTTTTTTTTGAGACAGGGTCTTATGTATTCCAGGCTGGCCTTAAATTTACAGTATAACTAAAATAACCTTGAACTTCTCATCCTTCTGCTTCTACCTCCCCAGTACTGGGGTCACAGGTGGGCACCCCCACTCCCATTTATGGGATGCTGGGAACTGAACCCAGGGCTCTGTGTATGTTAAACAAACACTCTACCGATTGAGCTAAAGCCTCTGTCGTTTGTGTTTGTTTGTTTTAAGTAGAATGATACAAAAATAGAGCCATGCAAATGTAGCTTTTTGATAGTGTCTTGTTATATTTTGTGGGTGTTTGAATAGGGGTGTGTGTGTGTGTGTACCTGGGTCTCTTGCCACTGCAATTGAATGCCTGTCTGGCTTGATGTGGGTGTCTCAGGAATTGAAGCATGGCCAACAGACTTTTGAAGGAAACACTAACTACTGAGCAATCTCCTAGGCCTGTGAATGGTTTTCATCTTTGTTATTACTGGGTTCCCCCATGCTCGCCTTGAAGGGCACTTGGGTTTCTTCTAGTTGTGAAGTGATCCTGAGCAGAGCGTATAAACATGGTTTTTATTATTTATTTATTTACTTACTTGAAGAGAGAGAAAGAATGGCCATGCCAGGGCCTCTAGCCACTGCAAAGGAACTCCAGATCCACGTACCAGCCTTGTGCCTCTGGCCTACGCGGGTCCTGGGAAATAAATAGAACCTGGGTCCTTTGGCTTTGCCGGCATGTGCCTTACCCTCTAAGACATCTCTCCAGCCCTAGCATGGGTTTTTATCTCACTTGGTTAGTACCTCAAAGAGGGATTGCTAGGTCAGATAAGAAGTTCATAGGTTTCTTTTTATTTATTTACTTGTGTGTGTGTGTGTGTGTGTGAGAGAGAGAGAGAGAGAGAGAATGGACACACCAGGGCCTCTTGCTGCTGCAAACAGACTTCAGATGCATGCACTATTTTGTGCAATTGGCTTTACATGGGTACTGGGCAATCAATCAAACCCGGGTTGGTAGGCTTTGCAAGTGAGCACCTTTAACCATTGAGCTACCTCCTTAGCTCAGAACAAGGATTTTTCTGTTTGTTTGTTTTATTTTTTTGAGGTAGGGGCTCGCTTTAGCCCAGGCTGACCTGGAATTCACTATGTAGTCTCAGGGTGGCCTTGAACTCATGGCAATCCTTCTACCTCTGCCTCCCAAGTGCTGGAATTAAAGGCATGCACCACTACACCCAGAAAAAGTTCTTTTCTTTTCTTTTCGTTCCCTCTTTTTTTGAGGTAGGGTCTCAGTCTAGCCCAGACTGACATGGAACTCACTCTGTAGTTCCAGGCTGGCCTTGACCTCACAGCGATCCTCCTACCTCTGCCTCTCTAGTACTGGATTTAAAGGGGAGCACCACCACACCTGGCAGGGATTTTTGTTTGTTTTGGTTTTTTTGAGACAGAGAGTTAGTATGGGTGTGCAGGGCTTCCTGCCACTGCAAGGGAACTCCAGATGCATGTGTCACTTTCTGCACCTGGCTTTACGTGGGTGCTAGGGGAATTGACACTGGGCTGTCTCTCAGGTTTTTGCAAGTAAGCACCATTAACTAGTGAGCCACCTCTCCAGCCCTAAAGCTTTTTATTTTGATGAAATTATATTTATCAGGCTTTTTCTTTTACGGCTTTCACTTCTGACATCTTGTTGGTGAACTCTGCTAACTGAGTGACACAAAGATATTTTCCCATAACTCTAAGTTTTTGTGTATTTCTCTTTTACATTTAGATTTATACCTTATTTGAGTTAATTAGGGAGCAAAAGATTAGAGGTTGCAGGCTGAGATTTTTTTAATTTTATTTATTTATTTATTTATTTTATCAGAGAAAGAGGGAGAGAGAGAGAGAACGGGCATGCCAGGGCCTCCAGCCACTGCAGACCCACTCCAGACTCATGCACCACTTTGTGTATCTGGCTAACGTGGGTCCTGGGGAGTCGAACCTGGGTCCTTTGGCTTTGCAGGCAAACGCCTTGACCGCTAGGCCATCCCTCCAGCCCTCTTTTTCTTTTGTGAGATGTGCCCTCACGCTGTAGCCCAGGCTGAGCTGGAACCCAGGCTGGTCTCAGACTCATGGTGATCCTCCTACCTCAGTGAGGTAGTTTGAATGTATGTCTCTTTCCCTGCCCCCAAATGACTTAGGTGTTATTACAATTGAGTTTGCAGCTAGGGAAATGAATCCAGACCAGTAGGCTTTGAAAACAAGCACCTTTAACCACTGAGCCATCTCCCCAGCCCCTACACTAGAATTTCTCCCTCTACTTTAATCTTATAAAAGTTAAGCCATTGTATGTATTACATATACCTAAGTGACTCTGCATATTAAATTCTCCATATCAAGTATACATTATTTTTAAAGATAAATTTGTACCGTGTAATAGTGGGAAGGAAAATTATTTTTTCCTTTTGAAAAAAATCTAGCAGTTGTATCAGATGTATTGTCAGTAATATGTAACAGAGAGCTTTTCCAGCAGTAGTTTAAACATAAAGAAATTTGTCCAAATTTAGAGAATTTGGAAAATCTCCAGATTTGATGAATATCACCAGAAACCCAAGATTTGTTCCATATTTCTACTCTGCATTCTCATCTGGAATTCAGTATGGAGTCTCAGGGTGGCCTCGAACTCACGGCGATCCTCCTACCTCTGCCTCCCGAGTGCTGGGATTAAAGGCGTGCGCCACCACGCCCGGCTTGACATCTACTTTCAAGTGAGAAAAAAAGAGGGAAAAAAGGAAAAACAATTGTCTAATTCTATATCTACCTTACACTTGAAGAACATTTTTCCTTTATTTGTTGTTGTTTGTTTTTCAAGGTAGGGTCTCACTGTAGCCCAGGCTGACCTGGAATTCACTATGGAGTCTCAGGGTGGCCTCGAACTCACAGCGATCCTCCTACCTCTACCTCCCGAGTGCTGGGATTGAAGGCGTGTGCCACCACACCCAGCTTCATTTTACTTATTTGTTTATTTATTTATGTCTTCATTTCTTCATTTATTTATTTGCAAACAGAGAGAGGGAGAACGGGCACAGCAGGGCCTCCAGCCGCTGCAAACGAACTCCAGGTGCATGTGTTCGGCTTTGCAGGCAAGCCCCTTAACCACAGAGCCATCTCCCCGGCCCCTGAAGAACATTTTTTAAAATTTTTTGTTTATTTATTTTTATTTATTTGAGAGTGACAGACAGAGAGAGGAAGAGGGAGAGGGAGAGAGAGAGAGAGAATGGGACGCGCCAGGGCCTCCAGCCACTGCAAACGAACTCCAGACGCGTGCGCCCCCTTGTGCATCTGGCTAACGTAGGTCCTGGGGAATCAGAGCCTCGAACCGGGGTCCTTAGGCTTCACAGGCAAGCGCTTAACCGCTAAGCCATCTCTCCAGCCACCCCACCCCCCCGAAGAACATCTTATTATGGGGAGTTTTCACCATGTACCGAAATGTAAACAAACAAGTGTGGTGAGGTTAGCGATGCAGCTCGGTAGCCTGACGCTCGTCTAGCACGTGCGAGGCCCTGTGTTTATTCCCAACCACTACTAAAACAGACAACAGAGCTGCAGGTCCTGCTTTGTGATAAAGTGCTTGCCTGCCCAGCATGCATGGAATCTGTGCTTTTGATCCCAAGCACTACACAAATAAATAAATAAGCAGATACATACAGCCGGGGGTACAGCTCAGTGGAGAGTACTTACCTGGCACGTGTGAGATCCTGGATTTTGCCCCTAGTGCGGCAATAAGTAACCAATGCATGCATGCATGCATGCATAAATACATCAATAAATGTACTGAATGCCAGATGCCTATCACAGAGGCTCAACAATTTTTCAAATGATATCCAAGCTTATTTATTCTATTATTCTCCCCACTCCAGAGATTTTTTTTTTTTTTTTTTTGAGGCCAGCTCTGGCCATCATTATCATTTCATTTTGACACCTTCTAGTATACACCTCTAACAGAAGATCTAGGGGAAGACACCCACTGAATACTATCAAATATCTGATTGTTATTAATGTCAGTTTAAAAAATAAAAATAAACTGAATAAACAAACAAATGAATAAATAAATGAAGTTTAATAATTACTAAACACAATAAAAATTAGATTTTTCTTTTGAGTCCAAACCCCTGCTAATGATTGCTAAAACTCTTTTTTTTTTTTTTTTTTTTTTTTGAGGTAGGGTTTCACTCTAGCCCAGGCTGAGCTGGAATTCACTATGTAGTCTCAGGGTGGCCTTGAACACTTGGCGATCCTCCTACCTCTGCCTCCCATGTGCTGGGATTAAAGGTCTGCACCGCCATGCTCAGCCATCTTTTCCTTCTATCTTTTTTTGTCTTGTTTTGTTTTTCAAGGTAGGGTTTCGCTCTAACCCAGACTAACCTGGAATTCACTATGTAGTCTTAAGGTGGCCTTGAACTCTCTGTGATCCTCCTACCTCTGCCTCCCAAGGCTGGGATTAAAGACATGCACCACCACACCCAGCTTTTTCTTTCTTCTTTATTTTTATTTATCCATTTTTAGAAAGAGAGAGAGAGAGAGGCAGATATACAGAGAATGGACATGCCAGGGCCTCCACCACTTTACACAAACTCCAGATGCATGCGCCCCCTTGTGCATCTGGCTTACGTGGGTCCTGGGGAATTGAACCTGAGTCCTTAGGTTTTGCAGGCAAACATCTTAATCACTAAGCCATCTCTCTAACCCCATTTTTTTTAATTTTTTTGTTCATTTTTATTTATTTGAGAAAGAGGCAAATAGAGAGAGAGAGAGAGAGAGAATGGGTGCGCCAGGGCCTCCAGCCACTGCAAATGAACTCCAGACTTGTGCGCCTCCTTGTGCATCTGGCTAACGTGGGTCCTGGGGAATCGAGCCTCGAACCGGGGTCCTTAGGCTTCACAGGCAAGTGCTTAACCGCTAAGCCATCTCTCCAGCCCCTCTAGCCCCATTTTTTAAAAAGTATTTTTATTTATTTATTTGCACACACAGAGAGAGAGTATGGGGCGCTCCAGGGTTTCCTACTGAAAGCAAAGTTCAGACACATGTGCCACTTTGTGCATCTGGCTTTGTGTGTGTACTGGGGAAATGAACTCTAGCCAGCGGGCTTTGCAAGGAAGTGCTGTGTCTGACTGTTGAGCCATCTCTCCAGCCCAGGTTATGACTTTTTAAAATTTACTAAATTTTAAAAATATATTTTATTTATTTATTTGAGAGAGAAAGAGGTAGAGTGGCAGAGAGAGAGAGAACGGGCACGCCAGGGCCTCCAGCCACTGCAAATGAACTCCAGACGCATGCACCTCCTTGTGCATCTGGCTTACATGGGTCCTGGGGAATTGAACCGGGGTCCTTTGGCTTTTCAGGAAAACACCTTAACCACTAAGCAATCTCTCCAGCCCTAAAATTTACTAAATTTTTTAAAACAAAACTTGTCGTTGACAATTTTTATACATGTATGCAGTATATTTTGATCACAATTTCCTTCTGTTATCTTGAAGAGAACCCCCAGCATCCCGTACCTGTTCTACTGAATCTATTCTTCTTTCCAACTAGTCTCTCTTTCTACTTTAATGCCTTTCTTCCCCCACCCCGCCCTCCACTGTCTATGACAGCATGCTGATGGGCCTAATACTGTGCAGGGAATGAGCGCTGCTGTGGAGTCAGGAATGCAACAGTTATTTCATGCCCCAAATACAGCATTTCAAAGAGCTATCCTCTGGTTCTTACATTCTTTCTTTCTTTTGTTTTATTTTATTTTATTTTTGGAAGGAGGGTCTCACTCTAACCCAGGCTGACCTGGAATTAATCTCAGTGTGGCCTCAACGTCACAGTGATCCTCCTCCCTCTGCCTCCCGAGTGCTGGGATTAAAGGCGTGCACCACCCCACCCGGCTTCTTACATTTTTTTTCATCCGCTCCGCAATGTTCTCTGAACCTTGGATGGGGTGATGTAGATGTCTCATTTAGCGCTGAGCACTCAACAGTCACTCTGGTGAGTTCCAAGTCCCCCAGGAGTCACTGATAACTGCAAAAAGAATGTTCTAGCTGGGCGTGGTGGTGTATGCCTTTAATCCCAGCACGCAGGAGGCAGAGGTAGGAGGATCGCTATGAGCTCGAGGCCAGCCTGAGATGACAGTAAATTCCAGGTCAGCCTGGGCTAGAGCAAGACCCAACCTTGAAAAAGCAGAGGAAAAAAAAAAAAAAAAAGGAAGAAAGAAAGAAAGAAAGTTCTCTGAACCAAGCCAAACAGCACTAATCTATGAACATATACATAAATTCCAGAGAAAGAACATATGATTAGTGAGACAGCAGTAATAGCTTTCCTTCTAGGGCCTGTGATCCTCCCAGCCATAAACTCCATAGGCTGTTTATTACTCTGTAGTTCCAGAATGGCCTGGAACCCAGTGATCCTCCTACCTCGGCCTCCTGAGTGCTGGGATTAAAGGTGTGTGCCACCACACCCAGCGTCTTTTTAATTTTATTTTTTAAATGTTTTACTGACTTGTAAGATAGAGAGGGGGGAAGGGAGAGAGAGAGCATGGATGTGGCCTTTGGCCACTGCTGACTCCAAATGCATGTGGCACTTTTTGCCTCTGGCTTATATGGGAACTGGGGAATCAAATCCAGGTGGTTAGGATTTGCAGGCAAGTGCCTTAGCCTCGGCTCATCTCCAAGCAGAGATTAATTGGTTACCCCCCTAACAGTTGTGTCACTGTTGTACGAGCTGGCACATCTTGTCTGGCTGCTCCATTAGGTTGCTCACAGGTTCACAGCTCTTTGGTAAGACTGTTTATGACTTTTCTCCACCAGCTGCCCTGCATGGTACCCTCTGTCATTACGAAACCCAGCCATTCCTAGGCTAGTGTTATTGGTCAGAACTAGATCACATGACTATCCCTAGTTGCCAAGGAGGATGGAAACTCAAATATCATTGACAGTGCCCAGGTCTGAAACTAGACCCTATGAACCACAGGCTCTCTTAGTGAGAAAGAAAGGGCATGAGGTGTTGTGTCAACAGTTCAGATTAATAAAAGTTCATGACTAAAGCTGGGCGTGGTGGCACACGCCTTTAATGCCAGCACTTGGGAGGCAGAGGTAGGAGGATCGCTGTGAGTTCAAGGCCAGCCTGAGACTACATAGTGAATTCCAGGTCAGCCTGGACTAGAGTGAGACCCTACCTAAAAACAACAACAACAACAACAGGAACAGTTCATGACTAATGCAAGTCATAAGTGTTCTTTATAAAGCATTATGACATAGGTAAATCTGTTGATGACTATTAAATATTAGTATAATTTGTCCCATAACCTTTTTTGGTTAATTTAATTATTATTATATTTATTTTGAGAGACAGAGAAAGGGAGAGAGAGAGAGAGAAGGGGCACACCAGGGCTTTTAGCTGCTGCGAATGAACTCCAGATACGTTTGCCCCCTTGTGTGCATGTGCCACGTTGCGTACTTGCCTCACTGCCTCTGGCTATGCGGGGCCTGGAGATTTGAACATGAGTGCTCAGGCTTCGCAGGCAAGCACCCACCGCTAAGCCATCTCTCCAACCCCCAAACCTTTCTGTAATCTAAATAAGGCCACTTGTATATATTGCATCTTGTGGTACAAATGAACATTTCAGATATAAAATGTCACTCTTCAGATATTTTTTTCTTAAAACAACTTAATCTTCTAAAATGATTTCTTAGTTGCTTAATCTCCTCCTGCTTGACATGCTGAAAGAAATATGTTCCTGGGGTTTTTGAGAATCCTCTAATGAGTGCTGGCTGAGCAATGAGCCTTATAGTTTCACATAAGAATGAGAATTAGGTGGGTTTATCACAACTTGAAGAAGCTGTTATTTGACTTTCTGACTAAATTTTCCTGTTCAAATTTATGGCTCTTTATCAAGACAAGAAGGCTCTACATTTTTTTTTTTGAAGTGAATGTTTCTTTTCAAAATTTTCAGTGTAGAAAAAGTGTAAAAGTGGGACAAATTAAAAAGCACAGAAGATCCCAGCACTTGGGAGGCAGAGGTAGGAGAATCACTGCGCGTGTGAGGCCAGATAGGAGTACTGAGTAAATTCCAGGTCAGCTTGGACTAGAGTGAGACCTTACCTCAAAAAATAAAAATAAATAATGAAGTACAAGAAATTTAGCTGGGTGTGATGGCTCACATCTATAATCCCAGCACTTGAGAGGCTGAGGCAGGAGGACTGCTGTGAGTTCAAGGCCAGCCTGGGCTAGAGACCCTGCCTCAAACAAACAAATAAGTATAAAACACTTAAAGAAGAAAATAAAAGTCACTAGCTAGTTTTTCCTATCTAGAGATAATCACTGTAGTAGTTTGAATGTCTGCCCCACCCCCCCATAGACTCAGGCGTTTTACTAAAGCTTGTAACTTGGGTCTCCAGCCACCTCTCTGAAGGAGGTGTCTCTGGGAGGCGGATCCTGGGGTCCAGCACTAAGGTGTGTTTGGGGGCGCATGTGAATTCCAGACCAAAGATACAAGAGGACAGTTTGAGCTCGGGGGCTCCTGCTTGCTGCCAGCTCATGTTAGCTGGCTACCAGCGGTGTCTTTCTCTGCTTGGATTTACCAGTGAGAGGCAGCTTAACAAACTCTACACACATGCACTTCTTTGTGTGTCTGGTTTTATGTGGGCACTGGGGAATTGAACCCAGGCCATCAGGCTTTGCAAGGAAGTACCTTGAACCACTGAGCCATCTCTTCCACCCCCCACAATGATGGTTTTTTCAACATATGGACCTACACTCGTAACTTGCTCTTATAAATATTATTTCAAGAAACATCTTCATCAGTATTTTGAGGGATTTCCATTTTAATTATTACTGTTTTAAGAGAGTATTAAAGGTTTAATTTCTGAGTCCAAACACTTTTGAAGCTTTTGATAAATGCTCATTGCTATGATTTAAATGTGATTTTGTCCCACCAAATTCATGCTGAAATTTAATCCCCATGTCAAAGTATTAAGAGGGTGGAACCTTGAGTAGGTGATTAAAATTAGAGATCTTTAGGTTAGAGCCCTCATGGTTAATTAATCCTGGTGGCTTTATAAGAGGGAGAGAAGTCTAACATATACATGTACACACACACACAAATAAATACACAAATAATTTTTTTAAAGAGTGTGCTGCCACTTAAGCATGAGGGTCTGAGATTGCTGGATTTCAATCCCCCAGAGTTCGTGTGAACAGCTGGGTGAGGCCGCCCAAGTCCGTAATCCCAGTGCGTTAAGGAGAAGGAGATCAGACGATCACTCGGTTTGCTGCCCAAGCAACGGAAAAAGAGAGCTCTGGGTGGAGGGAATGACTTTTTCTCAAGGAACTATGGTAAGGGCGCCCACAGTCCCCTCCTGGCCTCTGCATACATGCAGATGATGTGCACATCTACAGACACACACGTCATACATAAGCACACCACACACCACATACAAAATAGGGTTTATGAGGACTAATGACAAGGATTGAATGAGATTGTAGCTGTTTTTTCTCCTGCTGTAATGTTCTGTTTGAGAATAGAGTACTCAAAGATGAACTTTGTAGTGAGGTCATAAAATTCACTTAATGCCGTATGAGAGAACAGTACACATCCACACATCCACACACATACAAACACATACACACACCACATATAAAATAGGGCTTATGAGGACTAATGACAAGGATTGAATGGGATTGTAGCTGTTTTTTCTCCTGCTGTAATGTTCTGTTTGAGAATAGAGTACTCAAAGATGAACTTTGTAGTGAGGTCATAAAATTCATTTAATGCCACATGAGAGAGTAGCTGTGTCTGAAGAGAAAGGGAAGATGCTTTGGGACCCCAATAAAGGGAGGGTGTTGGGTAAAAGGCTTCCTGGGGAGGGGAGGATCTTGCACTGCAAGGCCAGGGCTTTGCATGGGACATGTGGGACGTTAGGGGGAGTTGAGCACCCGTGATTCAGTTATCAGGGGCACCCACTCCATTCCTTCGGGAAAGTGAGGCTTAGAACGTCCGCACCCAGGGCCACAGGCAGGACTGGGAGGAGGCAGCATCCTTGATGCCTTCACACTCGGGAGGTGGGTTTGACAGTGAGGATTAGAGTGGAGGGTACCTGCTTTACATCTTGGGGGTGGGGGGACGGGAGAAGCAGCTTGCCTAACACCTGACACCTGCCCACACTTCTTTTTGATTTTTGTTTTTTTTTGAGGTAGGGTCTCACTCTAGCCAAAGCTGACCTGGAATTCCTCAGGGTAGCCTTGAACTCACAACAATCCTCCTGCCTCTGCCTCCTGAGTGCTAGGATCAAAGGTGTGCGCCACCACGCCCAGCTCATATTTATTTCAATGAGTTTGTTATCATAGTTACCTTCTCATTAATGAGATCAAACACCTGACCAGAAACAGCTGGTGGTAGGTGTGGGAGTTTGAATGTGACAGTATAAGTGTGTATTAGTCCCATAGATTCAGGCATTGTATTAATGTTAACCTTGTAACTTGAAATCTCAGATTTTTTTTGTTTGTTTGTCTGGTTTTTCAAGGTAGGGTCTTGCTCTAGCCCAGGCTGACCTGGAATTTCAGGTGGCCTCAAACTCATGGCAATCCTTTTACCTCTGCCTCCCGAGGGCTGGGATTAAAGGTGTGCACCACCATCACCACCATGTCTGGTTGTTTTTTTTTTTTTTTTTTTTTTGAACTTACTCTGTAGTTTCAGGGTGGCCTTGAATTCATAATGATCCTCCTACCTCAGCCTCCCTAGTGATGGGAATTAAAGGCACACCACCTTGTCCAGCCTCAGAATAAGTATGCTTTATTAAATTTTAATTTCCTTTCTCCCTCCTTTCCCCCTTCTTCTCTTCCTCTTTCTTGCCTCTGTCTCTCTCTTTTTTTTGGGGGGGGGTTTGGTTTTTCGAGGTAGGGTCTCACTCTAGCCCAGGCTGACCTGGAATTCACTATGGAGTCTCAGGTTGTCTGGTTTTTCAAGGTAGGGTCTTGCTCTAGCCCAGGCTGACCTGGAATTCACAAAGTAATCTCAGGTGGCCTCAAACTCAGGGCAATCCTTTTACCTCTGGCTGGGATTAAAGGTGTGCACCACCATGTCAGGTTTTTTTTTTTTTTTTTTTTTTTTTGGAACTTACTCTGTAGTTTCAGGCTGGCCTTGAATTCATATTGATCCTCCTACCTCAGCCTCCCTAGTGATGGAAATTAAAGGCACACTACCTTGTCCAGCCTCAGAATAAGTATGCTTTATTAAATTTTAATTTCTCTTCCTTTCTCCCTCCTTTCCCCCTTCTTCTCTTCCTCTTTCTTGCTTCTGATCTCTCTTTTTTTGGGGGGGGGTTTGGTGCGCCACCACGCCCAGCTCTGTCTCTCTCTTTCTCTTTTTTTTTTTAATTCATATCCTCTTTTGATTGATTTTTTTTCTTTTCTCAGTTTTTATTAACATTTTCCATGATTATAAAAAATATCCCATGTACTACCCTCCCTTCCCCCACTTTCCCCTTTGAAACTCCATTCTCCATTATATCCCCTCTCCATCTCAATCAGTCTCTCTTTTATTTTGATGTCATGAACTTTTCCTCCTCTTATGATGGTCTTCTATAGGTAGTGTCAGGCACTATGAGGTCATGGATATCCAGGCCATTTTATGTCTGGAGGGAGCACGTTGTAAGGAGTTCTACCCTTCCTTTGGCTCTTACATTCTTTCTACCACCACTTCCACATTAGACCCTGAGCCTTGGAAGGTGTGATCGAGATGTTACTCAGTACTCCAGTCACTTCTTTCCAGCACTATTATACATTCTGAGTCATCCCAAGGTCACTGCCATCTGAAAAGAGAAGATTCTCCACCCAAAGTGAGACTAGCATCAATATAAGGGTATAAATATTAAGAGAAGTGCTTACTGGCCAGTTTGATAAGCATAGTATGTACATTTTTCCAGACATCAGCAGATGTTACACCCCTAGGGCTCATGACTAACCCTGTCTTAAGTTTTCAGTATTAGGGATGTATTCCCCTCCATGGAGCGGGCCTCCAGTTCAATTGGAGGGCAGTTGGTTTCCACCATGACAGATATGCCACTATTGTACCCGTTGGCTCATTTGGCCTGGCTGGCCAATTATAAGGCTTGCAGTGTCCACTGTTGAGTATCTTCACTGGTGGTATCTCTTTCTCCCATTGAACTACATGTAGAATGGCTTCTTCCAGCTTTCTCTCAGCTGGTCTACATGCAGGAGGTTATCAGCTCAGTTCCAGCAGAATTTCTCAGTGGCCTTGCCTCCCAAGTATGTGGAGTCTTCAGCAATAGGGTCTTACCATCTATTCCTGGTGGGAAACCAAGGGCCTCTGCAATAGCCTATAATGTTTTGGGGGCATCAGGGACCTCCCTGGCCAACAACTCACTGGAGGTATCCCATCCTTGGCACTGAAAATTTTCTAACAATGATCTATGGCTCCTAGTGTTCCATTGTCTAAAACTGGAGGATTCCGTATGATTTATTTGCATCCTCTTAGATTTTGATTAGCCCTCCCTCCACCTTTTGTCTCTCTTTTTAAGAAATATTTTTTATTAATTTGATGGGCTGGAGAGAGGCCTCAGCAGTTAAGGCACTTGTCTTCAAAGCCAAAGGACCCAGGTTCAATTCCCCAGTACCCACCTAAAGCCAGATACACAAGGTGACACGTGTGTGTGGAGTTCCTTTGCAGTGGCTAGAAACCCTGGCATGCCCATTCTCTCTCTCTCTCTCTCTCTCTCTCTCTTTTTCTCTGCCTCTTTATTTCTCTATCTCTCAAAAAATAAAGATAAAATATTAATTTTTTTATTTGAGAGATAGAGAATGGGCACCCCAGTGCCTCCTGCCACTTCAAATGAACTCCTGATGCATGCACTACTCTGTGATCTGGCTTTAGGTGGGTACTGGGGAATTGAACCCAGGCTGTGGGGCTTTTCAAGCAAGCACCTTTAACCACTGAGCCATCTCGCTAGTCCTCTGTATCTTTCTTGACAAGCTGTATGTAGCTCAGACTGACCTTGACCTTCCAGTTCTCCTGTCTCCACTTCCCCAGAGCTCTCACCTCAGGCGATACAGGGTGCACTGCATTCCTGGCTCTTCTCAGTTGTTTGGTACCAAAATAACGACAGTCCCAAGACAGGCATTTATTTGTGTGGCTGGAAGCATGGGGAGGACCTAGGGGAAGACGGCAGATGGGCCTTGCACATTGTCTACAGCCGTATAGCAAACTGGATGCTTAAAGCAACAGAAACCCCTTGTTTCACAGTTCTGGGGCTGGAGTCCAAATCAAGGCGTGGGCAAGGCTATGATCCTTTCAGAGCTGGTAGGGAATTCTTTGCCCACGATCCCTGGTTCTGTGCTTTTACACACATCAGCATCAAGCTGTTTATATGGTTTTCTTCTTCACATTTTTTTTTTCTGACCAAATTTCCTTTTTTTTTTTTTTTCTCCAGGTAGGGTTTCACTCTAGCCCAGGCTGACCTGGAATTTGCTATGTAGACTCAGGGTGGCCTCGGACTCATGGTGATCCTCTTACCTCTGCTTCCCGAGCGTTGGAATTAAATGTGTGTGCCACCATACCTGGCTTCTCAAGTTTCCTATTTTTTAAAAATTTTATTCATTCTTTTTTTTCTTAACGAGACAGAGCGAGAGCAAGAGAGAGAGAATTGGCACACTAGGGTCTCCATCCACTGCACTTGAACTCCATATGCATGCACCACCTTGTGCACATGTGCAGCCTTGTGTGCTGTGTCACCTTGTGCATCTGGCTTACGTTGGACCTGGAGAGTTCAACATGAGTCCTCAGGTTTTGCAGGCAAGTGCCTCAACTGCTGTGCCATCTCTCCAGCCCCTAGAGACAGAGAAAGAATTGGTGCACCAGGGCTTCCAGCCACTGAAAACGAACTCCAGACACATGCATCCTCTTGTGCATCTGGCTTACACGGGTGCTAGGGAATCAAATGTGGGTCCTTAGGCTTCATAGGCCAGCACCCTAACAGCTAAGCCATCTCTCCAGCCCAAATTTCCTTTTTTTTTTTTTTTTTTTTTTTTTTTGAGGTAGGGTCTTACTCTAGCCCAGACTGACCTGGGATTCACTATGTAGTCTCAGGGTGGCCTTGAACTCATTGCGATCCTCCTACCTCTGCCTCCCAAGTGCTGGGATTAAAGGCGTGCGCCACCACGCCTGGTTCCTATTTTTTTTTTTTTAAAGGATACTTGCTGTCATATTGGATTAGGGTCCATTGTAATTATAATAACCTCATTTTAAATTGATTTCTTCTGTAAAGATCCCACCTGCAACTGAGGTCACACTGTACCATGGTGTAGGGGTTTGAATGAAATGTTCCCCACAGGCTCAAATGCCTTGAGCGCTTGGTCCCGGATGATGGCAGTTTGGGAGGTGGCACCTTGCTGGAGGAGACAGGCTGCTGAGGGTGAACCTTGGGGTTCATTAGTCCAGCCCTACCGGCTGTCAGGTAGATGACACGTGTAGATGGCTTCCTTGATGTTCCTGTGGCAAGCTGTGACGGATACCCTGGCTCACTTCTCTGCCATGAGGAAACTTCCCTTAAATCTCTAAACTAAACCGAGCATGGTGGCACATGTCCTTAATCCCAGCACATGGGAGGCAGAGGTTGGGGGCCACCATGAAACTACATAGTGAGTTCCAGGTCAGCCTGAGGCTAGAGTGAGACCCAACCAAAACAAAACAACAACTCCAAGCCAAAATAAAACTTTTCTTTCCATGAGCTGCTTTGGGTCAGGTGTTTTGTCCCAGAAATGAGAAGGTCACTGCAAAATACTGATCAACATGACAATCTGTCATTGTTTTGCCATTATCTTCAACAATTCAGACTGTTCTAGACACCAATTAGTTTTACTAGTAGATAAAGTAATTCCTTTGGGAATCCAACTACAACACTTCCCCCATTCTTACTCAGGCCCCTTGAGATACAAGTTTTAGGTTCCTCCCATCAGGACTCCAGTCTAAAGCTGGGTGTGGTGGCGCACGCCTTTAATCCCAGTGCTGGGGAGGCAGAGGTAGGAGGATCACCGTGAGTTCAAGGCCACCCTGAGACTCCATAGTGAATTCCAGGTCAGCCTGAGCTAGAGTGAGACCCTATCTCGGAAAACCAAAAACAACAACAACAACAAAAAGGCTCCAGTCTGCTTCTCCCTCCTTTGGAGTCTGACCTGGCAATGTGCTGCTTTAATCAGCAAAATGTACTGGAAGTGATGATGGCCTGTGATGTGGCAGGTATCTTAGTGCTGGGACAAAATGCCTGGCCAGAAGCTGCTTATGAAAGGAACGGTTTTTAAAATTATTTTATTTATTTATTTGAGAGAGAGAGAGAGAGAGAGAGAGAGAGAGAGAGAGAGGCAAAGAGGCACATAGAAAGAAAGAGAATGGGGACTTCCGGGTAAGATGGTGGCATAGGAGACATGCCAAACCAGCCTAGCCAGGGATTTAAGCAAAACCACAGCGAAATACACTCTTCTTCTGAAAAGTGAAGGTGTATAGGTTTTTTATTAGCTACAGCAGAGAAGCAGGAGAGACCAAGATCCACCAGAAAGGAGGAAAATGCCAGAATCCCACTGAGGCACCTGTGGCCCCCATCCATGCTATCCGTGCACCCGCCCAGTGCCACCCGCCCCGCGCCGGGCTGCAGGAGCAGAGACCCAACAAGGGGGGTTTCCAACCTCATCAGCCTCCCTGCAAAGTCAAGAAACCCGAAGGGGAGACAGCGCAGATCGGCTAAGAAGCTGCTGAAAGAGATACAGGTGGGACCCGCTGAGCAGTTCCAGTACACCTCCAGGCTTCCTGCACTCTCCCATCCCCCATCCATCAGAACCACAACCCTCTGGAGAACGCATTGAGCCCCCAGCGCAGGGCATCCAGCACAGCTGAGCAGAACACCAGCTCCACAGCACAACACAGAGGGATCGAGGTGGGCACTCAGCATTGGTGAGATTGGAAGCCACCCCAAAAGGTAATGAGGCCAATTGACAAAAGAAGCAGGTACATAGGCCTTTACTGGAAGTGCTAACCTCTCTTTCCATGTCAGGGCAGGTTATGGGTTACATATTCGTGGTTGGATGTACCATTCTCAATTAAGCTGTATTTGGGGGTTGACTATTGTTGCCTTTAATGCTTTCAGACTCTTAGGGCCTTTGTCTTTTGCTTATGTCATTATTGGGGGCAGAGTCTGATTCAGACCCAGGCTGACCTGGAACCCAAATCAGAACAGAAATCTCAACCTCCCAGCTGACAGGATTAAGGGTGTAGAGCGACACAAACCCTTAGGGATTTGGGCTTTATAAGGTTATCTGTTTGTTTCAGTCCCCATATTTGCATACTCTGTGCTGGTTTTTATTGAATGCATATATTTCTCAGTTGAATTTTAGAATTTGCCAGTAAATTGCTCCAACCAGCCCACTAGAATACTTGAATACTAGGCAAACTTAACACCTAGGATTACTTCTGTGGTTGGATTGGAGTACAATTGCTACACTTGGCACCTTAAACTCCTACTCTGAAGGTACATAAAGTTGGATTTCCAAATCTAAAATCACTGCAGATTATTAGAAAACCCAAGATGTGAGTAGGGAAATAGAAATACTGAAGAAAAACCAGGCAGAAATTCTAGCTCTGAAAAACACAGTCAGTAAAATAAAAGTCTTTGTGGAAAGTCTCACCAGTAGAATGGATGAAGGAGAGGACAGAATATCTAAACTAGAAGACCAGGTGACAGATCTAATACAGTCGAACAAAGAGAAAGACAAGCTAATAGGAAGGTATGAATGGAAATTTCAAGATATCCAGGACACTATGAAAAGATCAAACATAAGAATTCAGGGTACAGTAGGAGAAGAATTTCAATTCAGAGGCTTAGGAGGCATTTTCAACAAAATCACAGAGGAAAAATTTGCCCAAATTAGGAACGAAATGCCAATGCAAATACAGGAAGCTTTTAGAACACCAAACAGAGAAAACCTGGAAAGAACTTTTCCTCACCATGTTATAATTAAACTGCTAAACATGCAAACCAAAGAAAATATATTGAAAGCA
Organism: Dipus sagitta; assembly: GCA_036346955.1. Taxonomy (NCBI): domain Eukaryota; kingdom Metazoa; phylum Chordata; class Mammalia; order Rodentia; family Dipodidae; genus Dipus; species Dipus sagitta. Next base: position 69,344,682 of record CM070784.1, on the reverse strand, counting down.
GTTAGAGAGAAAAAGCAAGTCACCTACCAAGGCAAGCCCATCAGAATAACAGATTACTCAACACAAACTTTAAAAGCCAGAGAACTTGGAATGATGTATTCCAAGTTCTGAAAGATAATTGCCAACCAAGATTACTTTATCCCGCAAAGCTATCCATTCAAATAGATGGAGAAATATGGATATTCCACAACAAAAACAGGCTTAAGGAATTTATGACAACTAAGTCAGCTCTACAGAAAATACATGAAGGAATACTTGAAGAGAAAGTAAAACACACATATGAGGAAATAGGAAACAATAAACCAAACCAGGTGTGGTGGCACAAGCACTTGGGAGGCAGAGGTAGGAGGATCACCATGAGTCCAAGGCCACCCTGAGAATAGAGAGTGAATTCCAGGTCATCCTGGGCTAGAGTGAAATACTACCTGGAAAAAACAAAAAAACAAAACAAATAGAAATACTCAACTAACAGGTAAAACAAGTGAGTAAAGGGAAAACAAGCAGCACTACAAAACAAAAAGAATGGAGAGAATAAACACATACCTTTCAATAATAACTCTTTTTTTTAACTTATTTTTTTTCTTAATTTTTATTAACATTTTTCCATGATTATAAAAAATATCCCATGGTGCTACCCTCCCTCCCCCCACTTTCCTCTTTGAAATTCCATTCTCCATTATATCCCCTCTCCATCTCAATCAGTCTCTCTTTTATTTTGATGTCATGATCTTTTCCTCCTCTTATGATGGTCTTGTATAGATAGTGTCAGGCACCGTGAGGTCATGGATATCCAGGCCATTTTGTGTCTGGGGGAAGCACATTGTAAGGAGTCCTACCCTTCCTTTGGCTCTTACATTCTTTCTGCCACCTCTTCCACAATAGACCCTGAGCCTTGGAAGGTGTGATAGAGATATTGCAGTACTGAGCACTCCTGTCACCTCTTTCCAGCACCATGATGCCTTCTGAGTCATCCCAAGGTCACTGCCATCTGAAAAGAGAAGATTCTCTACCAAAAGTGACAGTAGCATTAATATAAGGGTATGAACTCTAAGAGAAGTACTTACTCGGCAGTTTGATAAACATAGTATATACATTTATCTAGACAGCAGCAGACGTTATACCCTTAGGGCTCATGACTACCCCTGTCTTAAGTTTTCAGTATTGGATATATACCCTCCCATGAAGGGGGCCTCCAATCCAGTTAGAGGGCAGTTGGTTTCCACCATGACAGACGTGCCACTATTGCACCCGTTGGCTCATTTGGCCTGACTGGCCAGATATAAGGCTTGCATTGTCCACTGTTGAGTATCTTCACTTCTCTTTCTCCCATTGAACTGCATGCAGCATGGCTTTTTCCAGCTTTCTGTCAGCTGGTCTACATGGAGGAGCTTATCAGCTCAGTTCCAGCAGGATTTCTCAGTGGCCTTGCAGCCCAAGTATGTGGAGTCTTCAGCAATAGGGTCTTACCATCTATTCCTGGTGAGAAACCAAGGGCCTCGGCAATGGCCTATAATGTTTTGGGGGGACCTCCCTGGACAACAACTCACTGGAAGGTATCCCATCCCTGGCACTGAACATTTTCTAGCAACAATCTATGGCTCCTGAGTGTTCCATTGTCCAAAAAAGTAGCATTCCATATGATTTATTTATATCCTCTTAGATTGTGATTAGCCCTCCCTCCACCTTTCCTTTACTCAATCTCTTCCCCTGACCTCACATAGGCCTTTTCACCCCCATTAATCTACTCTTCTATTTACATATATACAATACCATCCTGTTAGGTACGCCCCTCCCTCCCTTTGCCATGCCTGGCAAAATTAATGAATTTTGCTTTTTTTCTTTTCTTTTCTTTTTTTCTTTTTTTTTTTTAACAGTGTTTCATGTCCAAATTGGCTTCGAACTTACTAAGTAGTCAAGATTGGCCTCGAACTTATTTTGAATGCTTCTATCTCCAAACACTGGGATTCCAGGCTTGGGAGTTTGATCCTTCTTGAACCAACCGGAAACTTGGACATAGGGTTCCTCCATGGCCAAGGCTGGGCATGTGCCCATGCTGAGCTGGTGAGGTACGGAGGATGAGAACAGGGGTGGGAGGAGAAAAAAACAGGCCTAGACTCAACAAGACCATCTGGGACGTTGTATATAAAGGAAAACTGGGCTGACAGTACTGCAAGAAATGGAAGCTGAGCAGCTAGGAAATAACAGATGTTCCCTCTCTATCGCATTGCTGGGTGAACAGATAACAGTAATAGCTTACATTTATTAAATGCTTATTAGGTAGCTGGCACAGCTCTAACTACTTTATGTGTATTAATTCCTTTTAATCCTCTCAGTTTAGGAGTAGACGCAGTTAGTGTCCCACTTTGCCAACGAGGAAGGCGCAAAGTGGCTACTTGGTCTGTGCTTGTGCGTGTGTGAGTGACAGCGGAGCTCGGGCAAGCGGGTTCAAGGGCTGTTGTCCCTAACCATCAGTCTGCAGATGCTCCCTGACTTGGGAGAGTTTAATTTGCTGTATCTTGACTTTCTGATGGTAGGAAAGTAGTCAGCATTCGATAGGAACCACGCTTCAAAATTTGAGCTTTGATTTTTTTTGTGTGTGTGTGTATATGTGTGTGTGTGTAGTATGTGTGGTGTGTATGTGGTGTATGCACATGTGTGTGCAGATGCGTATACTCTGTGCACATTCCATAGGCTATATTCTTCTATCACTCATTCACATGGGTGCTGGCGAACTGAACTCAGGATGAAGGCCTCGCAGGCCTTCATGCTTGTGTTGCAAGCCTGCCTGTCTGCTCAGCCAGTTCCCCACCCACACTGCAGCAGTTAGCTTCCCAAACTGCAAACAAACTCCAGACACACGCGCCACCTTGTGCATCTGGCTTTACATGGGTACTGGGGAATCAAACCCAGGTTGTTAGGCTTTGCAGGCAAGTGCCTTAACCTCTGGGCTATCTCTCTAGCCCCTGGTTGTTTTTTTTTTTTTTTCAAGGTAGGGTCTCACTGTAGCTCCGGCTGAGCTGTCACTTACTTGGTAGTCCCAGGCTGGCTCAGAACTCACAGTGATCCTCTTACCTTTCTCTCTAGTGCTTGCATTAAAAGCCTATGCCAGGGCTCCTGGCTCAGGTACTTTTTTTTTTCAAATTTTTATTAACAACTTCCATGATTATAAAAAAAATCCCATGGTAATACCCTCCCTCCCCCCACTTTCCCCTTTGAAACTCCACTCTCCATCATATCCCCTCCCCATTTCAATCAGTCTCTCTTATTTTTTAGTTTTTCGAGATAAGGTCTCACTCTAGCCCAGGCTGACCTGGAATTTACTATGTAGTCTCATGGTGGCCTCAAACTCATGGCGATCCTCTTACCTCTGCCTCCCAAGTGCTGGGATTAAAGGCATGCGCCATCACGCCCAGCTCAGCCTCTCTTATTTTGATGTCATGATCTTTTCCTTCTCTTATAATGGTCTTGTGTAGGTAGTGTGATATCCAGACCATTTTGTGTCTGGGGGAAGCACGTTGTAAGGAGTCCTACCCTTCCTTTGGCTCTTACATTCTTTCCGCCACCTCTTCTGCAATGGACCCTGAGCCTTGGAAGGTGTGACAGAGATATTACAGTACTGAGCACTCCGGTCACTTCTTTTCAGCACTATGATACCTTCTGAGTCATCCCAAGGTCACTGCCATTTGAAAAGAGAAGATTCTTTACCAAAAGTGAGAGTACATTAATATAAGGGTATGAACTCTAAGAGAAGTACTTACTGGGCAGTTTGATAAGCATAGTATATACATTTATCCAGACAGCAGCAGACGTTATACCCTTAGGGCTCATGACTACCCGTTTTAAGTTTTCAGTATCAGGGATGTATTCCCTCCCACGGAGCGGGCCTCCAGTCCAATTAGAGGGCAGTTGGTTTCCGCCATGACAGATGTGCCATTATTGCACCCATCGTCAGGTTTTTTTTTTTTTTTAACATTTTCTTTTTATTGATTTATTTGAGAGCGACTCACGTGGGTCCTGGGGAATCGAACCTGGGTCCTTTGGCTTTGTAGGCAAGCACCTTAACCGTTAAGCCATCCCTCCAGCCGGGCTCAGGTATTTTTGTTAAGGTTAAGCTTTCTGCTTAAGCCTCCAGCAGCCTGCTGGAGGAGGTTTCCGTGGGGACGGACCCTGAGGTCCTACCCTAGGGTGTGTTTGGGTGCTGATCTTAATTCCAGCCAAAACTAGTGGAGAGAGCAGCGTGAGCGGAGGCAGCTCGTGCTTGCGTTTCGTGGTGTCATTGCTGGCTTGCTGCATCCCTTCTCCCTGCTTGCATCTAGGGAAGTGAACAGCTTCTTCCGCCATTGGTGGGGTTTCCTCTGGATTTGTAAGCCGAAATAAAGCCCTTTCTTCCACAAACTGTCTGGTTGGATGTTCATCCCAGCAGCTTGGAGCTGACTGCAAGTACATGAGCTTGAGCAAGAGGGCTCTGCTATGTTGGACTCCCCCTGCCCCCCACTTTTAGAACTGTGAGTTAACAAGTGGTTTGCCTTTAAGCTATTCAGTTGGGGGTAATTAGAATCAGTGGTAGCACTTCCTTTTTGTAGCCTTCTCCTCTGCCATCCGCAGGACCCTCCCGCGCACTCTGCTGATTGTACAGTGAGGCCCCCACATCACACATCAGTGTGGAGGAGGGCTGAGGAGGAGGGATGGCATGCTATAATCACCAAGTGGACGCACGGAAGGTCTGCTGCCAGGTCACTTTGTGTGTAAACTCTGAATCCGGCTGTAGAATGGAAAGCAAAACCCATGTGTGTGATATGCCTATGAAACTTTCATATTTTATGTTTCTGTTTTGAGAGCAGATCTTGCTACGAAGCCCAGGATGGCCTTGGATTTATTTATTATAAAGCCCAGAATGACCTTAAACTTGTGGTCCTCCTACCCTAGGCTCCAAAGGGCTGGGTTTACAGGCCTGAAGCAGATGGTGCCTGGGTTGGGCTTCCTTCTAAGAGCTGTTTGGGGTAAACTTCAGCCTGGGGTCCCACAACAGTAAGCAGTCCAGACCTTCAGTGATGTGAACTTTATTACTGGGGTCACCTGTAGGATAATAGTCATTCACTTTCTGGGGTCCTGGAGCACTTTTTTGTAATTTACATTTTAATTTACATTTCATGATTTCTTTTTTTTATAAACATTAATTTTTGTTTATTTTTATTTACTTATTTGAGAGTGACAGAGAGAGAAAGAGGCAGCTAGATAGAGAGAGTGGGCACGCGACGGCCTCCAGCCACTGCAAACGAACTCCACATGCATGCGCCTCTTTGTGCATCTGGCTAATGTGGGTCCTGGGGAATCGAGCCTCAAACCGGGGTCCTTAGCCTTCATAGGCAAATGCTTAACCGCTAAAGCCATCTCTCCAGCCATTAAAAAACAAAAAACAAACAAACAAACAAAACCCAACAACAACAACAACAATAGCAAAAACAAAACAAAACAAAACAGGGCTGGGGAGATGGCTTAGCAGTTAAGCGCTTGCCTGTGAAGCCTAAAGGACTCGGGTTCGAGGCTCGATTCCCCAGGACCCACGTTAGCCAGATGCACAAGGGGGCGCACGCATCTGGAGTTCGTTTGCAGTGGCTGGAGGCCATGGAGCGCCCATTCTCTCTCTGTCTGGCTGCCTCTTTCTGTCTGTCTGTCCCTCAAATAAATAAACAAAAATTGGTGTTTTGGTTTTTTTTTTTTAATTTTGTTTATTTTTATTTATTTATTTGAGAGCAACAGACAGACAGAAAGAGGCAGCTAGATAGAGAATGGGACATTTCATGACTTCTTAAAGTATCATGTTTTTGACTTTTCCCAGTTGAGTCAAACATGCTGCTGTGCGGTTTTGTATGCCCAACACACAGTAGGTGTTCAGCACGCAGCAAATAGCTTATAGGAAGAATTCAGCACTGTGCCTCGTATACAGGAAGCTCTCCACAAAGGGCAGCTTTTATGACGTCCGCTGTGCAGAAGAGGCAACTCAGTCAAAGCTGCTGGCCTAAGTGTTACTCAAATGACTCAAGACTGAGGGAGGGATAAGATGGGAGCGACCAAGAAAGAGGCGGTAAGTTAGGCTAGGGTCATTTTAACCTGTCCTAGGCTCCTCGTGCCAAATGAACACCCTTCCACGCAAGACTGTCAGGGAAACAAGTATTCACAAGTGTCCATCAGGGAGTCGAGACAGCAACAAAACCCGGACGGACCAAATTCCAAAGCAAATAAACGCCTGGTTCCCCACCCTGAGCAGGGTGTTTCACTCCACTTTTGCTAAAGATAGAGTTCTGGGCCCTCCTGGGGAACTTCCTGGCTTTTTAGCGTGTCATCCCCAAGCCGTAACTTCTAAAGGCTTTTCTTGGGAAGGGTAAGGGCGCTTTCCTGGATCTCGTGCGGCGGGCTACGAACATCTGGGTATGATATGAAAACCTAGCATCCGGTTGGGATGGCTACAGCGGTGGGGTGGGATGAAAGAAACAACAGGAATACTTTTTTTAAAATGCATGTTTGCTTTTAAAGAGAGGCAGAAGCAGAAAATTTAGGGGTGAAATTTACCAATGGCTCATGATCTTGGTTCAATCACACATTCGATGAAAAGCCAACTCAAAAAAAAAAAAAAAAAAAGGCGCTTAAAAAAGGAGTCTAAACGATAAAGATCTTACCCGGAGCCCAGGGACAAAACTCATTACAGATAAGTTTAGTTCTCGCATTTCCCCCGGATGCCTCTCCCCGTAGCCGAAGCCAGCAGAAAAGCCAGTCCTGGCCCCCGGGGCGATGCTTTCCCACCTCCCGGGGCGAGAGGCGCGCTTCCTGCATCCTAGTGGGGCCCGGGCTCGGGCCCGGGCGCAGCGACCTGGGAGCTGCGACTTGGGGGAGAACTCTACCACGGACCCCCCTCGCCGATCCCGGAAGGAGGGTGTGGGACGCGGGCTGGATTTGCGAGGCTGGAATCCAGATCTGTCCTCCCCAGCGCTGGGCTCGGGCCAGGGAAGCCCAAGAAAAAAGGGAGGAGGAGTGGGGACATGAAATCTTCTCCACCGGAGTTGCAAAGGCCGATCGGCTTTGTTTGGAAGCCGGAGAGTGCGGGGCGCGAACTGGGGGCGCGCGGAGAGGTGCGCCCCTCCGTGGTAGGGCTCAGGCAGTAGACGGAATTGGAAAAGCCGTCCTATATATGAACTCAAAAAAAAAAAAAAAAAAAAAAAAAAAAAAAAAAAAGGGCGCCACGGTCCATTCCCCAGACTCCAGTCCAAGCCACTAGGCCACCCAGGGCCCTTCCCCCAAGTGCCGGATCGGCGAGCTAAGGCAGACGCGGGAACCCGCGCAATCACCCTCCGGGGATGTGCCCAAGACACACGCCGACCCCAGAAAGACATTCAGCTCCTTCTCCGTCCCCTGACGCCGAGCCAGGGTTACTCTCCCCTCCCCCTCCCCGCCCCGTCAAGACCCTAACGTGCCCCAAGTGGAGCAGCCCAGCATCTCCAGGGAGGGTGCTCCCCGGAAACCCAGCGACCCCCAGAAGGCATGCACAGCTTCTCTTCCCCGAGGCCAAGCCAGGGTTACTCCTCTTTTCCACAGCCAGATCCTAAAGTGCCCACTCCCCAGCGGAAGGTGCCCGCAGCACCCGGGGGAGGGGGGGGAGGAAGGGACCGCCTGGAGCCCAGCCGAGCCGAGCGCGGCCGCTTTAAGAGAAAGCGCGGCGCGCGCGCCCCCTCGCGCGCATCCCCGCCGCGCGCGCGCGCGTATGCCCGCCGCCGCCGTGCGCGCGCTCCTCCCCCGGGCCGAGGCTCGCTCTTTCTCTGCTCTGCTCTCGCTCTCTCTCTCTCTCTCTCTCTCCCCGGCGGCTTTAAAGTCTCTGCCAGGATCCATGCTCACATGTTACTTCCTGTATGGAGGCATGGCCAGTTTCCAGCCCCGCGCTCCCGGTTCCTGCTCTGCCTGCGCCGGAGCCACAACTTTGACGAGCATGGACTGAAGCGAAGCCGCGTCCCGGAGCCGCTCTGAGCCCCTCGGCGGTCCTCGCTGCGCTCCGCCGGCCCGCTCGGATCCGGGGGGGGCGCTTCTGCGCTTCCCCCCTCTCCCTTCCCCACCACCCCAACAACACAGCCGGCACCTCCTCCTCCTCCGCCGCCTCCGTCCGCGTCCTCGCAGACATGCCTCCTTCCTTGCCGGGGCCCTGGAAGCAGCTGCCCGCCTGAGGCCGCCGGCTCTCCCCGGGCTGCGCCGCGCCGCGCCGCGCTGCACCGCCGCCGCCTCAACTTGGGGATCCTCGGCTGCTGCTGCTCCTCGTCGTCGCCATCGCCCGCGGCCCCCTCCCGCCGGCCCCAGCGTGGCTCGGCATCCCCGCTCACTTTGCATTTGATTTTCTTTTTTCTTTCTGGACGGGAGAGGTGGAAGAGGTTGATCCGGGAGGCGCTAGGCTAGCAGCTCGCTTCCCCGGTTTCCAGCGCCGGGTGGTGGTGGTGGTGCTGGTGGTGAGGGCAACTCGGCGCCGAGCGCGCGAGGAAGTGGGGACCCGTGGTGGTGGCCCGGGACCAATCAGCCAGCCAGCCAGCTCCAGCCGAGGGAGCCTCCTCGCTCTGCAAGCAGAAGAACTTATTCAACAAGTTTGCTGTACCTCCACCCCACCCCCCTCCTCAACTTGCCCTTTGCTTTCTTTTTTTTTTTCCCCCTCTCTCTGTCTCGTTTTATTTTTCGATGTGCGTTTTCGGACATGCGGAGGTTACTGGAACCGTGTTGGTGGATTTTGTTCCTGAAAATCACCAGTTCCGTGCTCCATTATGTCGTGAGCTTCCCGGGTGAGTTACCGGGCCGCCGAGGCTCGCGATAGGGGGGTGGGGTGGGAGAAGGCACGGCGGCTCCGGACGGCCGGATGGATGGATGCATGGATGCATAGATGCATGGATGCATGGGTGGATGCATGGCGCGCGCGCGCGGGGGTCTGCGGAGTTGTCGCCGGGGCGCCCGTCCTGGGGACCGCGGGAAGGATGCTGGGGGGGGGGGAAATACCCGAGCTCTCGGGGAGGACCGTGGGATCTGCTTCGTTGGCTTCGGCGGTGTTCAGACCGGCGGAGAGGGAGGGCGCGGGGGAGAAGCCCGGAGCTGGCCGAGGAGAAGGCTTGGGGGGGGGGGGGCTCATGGTGTTGTGGCTCTGGTTTTGGGGAGACTAGAGGGAGCTGGAGTCGTGAAGAGAGGCGACTTGCTTTGCTGATCCGGAGCCGATCGAGGAAGGCTAGAGTCGTCGGGTGGCTTGGGGTTCTGGGGAGGATGCTCGGTGGGCTTGGGAGGTCTCTAGGGGCGATCCCCGCGCTTGGGTGGGGATCGAAGGAGCTCGTAGTGTGGTGGTGGTGGGAGGGGGCTCTCTTAGCAGCCCTCCGACCCTCAGCAGGGCGGTGTTCGGGAAGGGAAAGCGGAGGCTGGCCGCAGGGGATGGAGGACCACGGAGCCCGGGTTCCGGTCCCTCGGGGCCGGGGAGGGGGCGCCTCGTTCCAGTCCTGCTGGGAGCTGGGGTGCGGGCTACGCCTCGGTGCCAGCGTGGGGGCCTGGGTGATGGAGGGAGGGTCTCCGACTCCGGCTCGCATTCCCGCTTCCCCGGGACGGTGCCGAGCGGTGCTGCGGGGGGTCCACGCGCAGGGGGCGGGTCGGCGACTGGATGGCTGTTCGCGCCCTGGCGGATTTTTTGTTGTTGTTGTGGTCTCGCGCACCCTGCCTGTTTTCATCTTTGCCCTTTTCCAGGCAGTTGGTGCCTGCTCCACCCAGACCCACGCCTTTCTGGCCAGGTGAAGGCAGGGACAGTATTGGCTATTGACGACGATAATACACCAGTGCACGAACCGGCATGCAGCTCGGAGACCCTCCACTGCCAGCCGGCAGCCCTCCTACACTCCTGCCCCCTTCGGAGAGGGCAGAGGCCAGCCAGCAGCCCTGCACGGTCCTCGGGCTGCGGTGTCCACGCTCCGTCCGAGCTGTCCAGCCCCCTCGCAAGGGGTGGAGGCCACGTCGTCTGCCCTGGTTGGGGGAAGGGTTGGTAGAATGGGGACCATTGGCTCTCTTCTCTCGCACCCCGTTTTTCTGCCTTTTCATCCACCCGTTCTGGGATACTTGGAGGCAGCGGCTGGTGGTTATCTGAATCCACAAAAAAAAGGAACGTGCCCGGATGGTTCTCCCCTCTCTGGTTAACAGCCGCCTGTCTCCGGAGCGGTGGGAGCGCGGGGTTTGGTGCAGCGAGGCACCCCACCCTCCCCAGCCCCCAGCTTGCACCCCAGAGCCGGGCGTGGGTGCTCTCGATGGCCACAGGGACCCGCTCCGAGGGGACCCTCTGCCAGTGACCCCTGTGCAGGTTCCAGGGAGGGCTCGAGGGGACAGAGCGGTAAAGCACTGCCACATGTTCTTGGGCACCCCCTGTGACTCCGCGCATCCTCCAGCCTCCGGAGCCGGCCCCGAGCTCCTGTCACAGTCCAGAAATCCACCTTGGAGGCCTCGGGTGAGGCTGAGCGTGCACGCGCATCCGGAGGCCTGGGGCTTGGTCACTAGGGCACTGCCTCCCCGAGTGGAGGCCCTGGGGCATTTTCTCTGACAAACAGTCCCCCCCCCTTCCTTTGGAGACCACTGGTCATCGCTTGTTTTCATCATCGCCCCTGCTAGACTTTGCCTTTTTTTTTTTTTTTTTTGCTATGGTTGAGTGAGTTTGCGTGCACCCAGGTTTGCGTGTGTGTGTGTGTGTGTGTGTGTGTGTGTGTGTGTGGTGTCACTTTTTTTATTACATTTTTTTTGAGGGTCACTTTCAAATAGGGGCAGTGGGAGGCAGCCTTGCAAAACAGAATTTTCCAATTCCATTTCTGGCTGACCTCCTCGGTCTTCCCACCGTGATTTTATTTCACCTGGTGTCTGAGCAGGCTTGAAATCCAATATGGGACCGCCAGGGTTGCCGCCTTTCCGCGGCTTGGACCGTTTTTAAAAGCTTCCTCATTTTCCTGTCCTGCGCTGGCTGCAGGCAGCTAGTCTTCATTCCAGGACCGGGAGCCGAGCGGTGCCGGGAAAGGGAAGGAGCAGTGGCCGAGGCACAGGGAGGACAGGGGGGCCTTTGATTTGGAAAAGTGCAGTCTGCGAGGGTGCACTCCAGTTTTGGAGGCCGATAAAGTTAAAAATGTCACCGGCTAGGGAGGCAGGCTTTCGGTTTTCCGCGGGTGATGCGACGCCTCTGGACCTCAGGGGGCGCCCCCGAGCCACTTCTCAGACACCTGCCGCCTCCACTGGTCCCGCTGGGCCGCGGGCGCCCAGGTGCTCATGCTGGGCACCGCCGTGGCCCCTGGCACGAGGCGGCGCCCACGGCCCGGTGCGGTCGCTTCTGGCGGGCTCGAGTCCCCGTGGGGACAGGAGTTTGCTTTGGGACCTTCGCTTCTTGCAGCCATACCTTCAGAAACGATTTTGTCTTTTGACATGAGGAGTAAAATAAAAATGCTTCTGGTTGTCTGTTAGGGACTTCCTGGCACGTTCTTCACTCAATCAAAACTAGCATCAGTTTCTTGCTTTGTTTTGTTTTGTTTTGTTTTGTTTGCTCTGAGACCCGCACAGACTGCTCAGTTGCCTTTTGAGTGCCTGGGCTCCTGTGCTATGGGGGGAGGCCTTTGGAAACAGCTCTGACCTGGGCCTTTACCCAAAGGGTTGCAAACAGGGTTGTCACGGTTAAGTCAGCACTGTGGAGGGCGTGGGATCCCCGCCCGTCAGCTACTGTTCCAAATACAGCTTCAAAGTGTAAAGTGGAAGGATTATCAAACACGGGACTGAGCACTTGACAGTTTTTTCTTGGTCTTTAAAAAATTATAGCCAAGGGCTGAGGAAATGGCTTAGCGGTTAAGGCATTTGCCTGCGAAGCCTAAGGACCCCTTCGGTTCCCCAGGACCCATGTAAGCCAGATGCACAAGGGGCACATGTGTCTGGAGTTCATTTGCAGTGGCTAGAGGCCCTGTCGTGCCCATTCTCTCTTATCTGTCTCTCTGCCCCCCTCAAATAAACAAATTTTAAAAAATAGCAAAAAAAACAAACCACCCCACTTGAAGATAGAAGAATGTAGTGGATGCCTGGGTATCCACTTCACAGCCTCAACAATTATTGATTAACTGTTTTTCAAATTACTGTACCCAGCATTCTCAACACCATTATTATTATTATTATTATTATTATTATTATTATTTTGAGGGAAGGTCTCGCTCTAGTCCAGGCTGGCCTTGTACTCACAGTGATCCTCCTACCTCAGCCTCCTGAATGCTGGGATTAACTCTGGACACACTTTATTGTTTTTGTTAGGTAGTTGAGGCCGGCCTTGAACTCCTGTTCCTCCTGCCAACTACTGAGATTAAAGGCTGGGTGGCAAAACACATTATAAAAACAAATCCTGTACATTGAAATATGTGGTCCATATCTCCTGCCATTTGGAATTGAATCGCCTGTGATGATGTAAAATGTGTTATTTAAAAGGGTTAACTTTTAAGTATATTTTACAAAAAAAACATATGTGTATATATATTTTACATTGTTTGGCTGCTCAGCCCAAATTCATTTAAAAAAAGGAAAACGACTTTCTTCTCTTGGGGCCCTCAGAGCATCTTCTCTTCCGTTGGCATTTTGGGCTGTGCTGACAGGTAGCTCATGTTGCATGTTCCGATGGACAAGCCCAGCCTTGTTACCTGGGTGTGTTGGAACTGAATGATCCGTGGGCTCATGGCTAATGACTCCTGACTGTCCCTTCAGGCGGTCACTTCCTGCAGTATTCACATGTGCCTGTTGGTAGTCCTGTCTGTCCCCGGGGCTTTCATAGGAGGAGGCAGCAGTAGTGTTGGGAGTCCCCAGTCTCTGTCTCAGAGGCTGGGTGAGTGTGATCGGAATGGGTTCTTACTCCCCTGAAAAGTCTTGTTTGAAAGAGAGGGGACCTCGTGCGACTGTATTGTGGGTCCCTTTGACATGATGACCGAATGCAGTCTTCTCTGCTCCCTTCCAGACCTTGCTATGGTAGAGGATGGTTGAAACTAATACAAAGAGGCATGATGGCACCTTTCCAAAACAGAAAGGAGAAAGGCTTGCCGGCCGGAGGAGGGGGCGTTCTGCCGGAGGCTTTGAGCAGGGCTGTTTTCAGTGGACTGGGGGTGATGTTGTCTTCATGAAGTTTCCAGTGGATGCTGGGGTCCATGCTGTGCAACAAAGCAAAAAACCTTTCAGATTTACATTTCTGTTCAGAAAAACTCCCGTTAGCATCGTAGAATTGGTGGTACCCTTGCAGTGGTTGAAAGATACTTTGTTGCAATTCCTGTAAGATCTAAAATGCCCAGGCATAGTCATTATTAGGGGTCCCCTGTCTGGCCTTTTTTCCCTGCTCCCATTTTTTTCCCCCCGGCACCTTCTTTTTTTTTTTAATATTTAATTTATTTATTTGAGAGAGAGAAAGGGAGTGAGCAAGCACGAGCCTCAGGGCCTCCAACACTGCTAAGGAACTCCAGACACGTGTGCCCCCTTGTGCTTGTGGCTTACGTGGGTCTTGGAGAATTGAACCGGGATCCTTTAGCTTTGCAGGCAAACGCCTTAACCCCTAAGCCATCTATCTCTCCAGCCCCTTCTGGCACCTTCTTAACTGGAGAAGCCATCCGGGCACCTACCTGACTTCAGTTTGGAGTAGGATGCTGGGCCCCTAACACTTCCCCTTCGCTGTGGAAGGTGCCGGCGTGGTGGCTTCTGAGTGTGGATTTCTGCACAGCATTTGACCCCATAGCCTGTGGAACCATGCAGTGTCATTTTCAAGCAGGATTACGACGTGGAGTGTGCATTTGCACTAGGGAGGTTAGAGGATTATGATGAACACTTTCATCTTGGGTTACATTTGTCCTGTGGCACAATTTTATAACGTGGAGCAAAAAAAAGTGCAGGGTATTAATGTTCCATCCCATGTGACTGATGCCCTCCCATGAGCCACCATTAGACTTTGGTTACAGGTTGGCCATTGTGAAATGCCAACTGGTCATCACTGGCCCTGGTTATCTGGCTCTACCTATACAAGGGGGTAAAAAAAAAAAAAAAGGCCTGTGTTTCTAATAGTATAATGGAAGCCAAGAAAAGTGTCCCAGCATTCAGCGCTCCACCTGCTCTTAGATCTAGGTCAAGTTATGTGCTCGCTCCACAAGCCCAAGAGCTTGCTGTGGAATTTGGCCTCAGTCACTTAAGTTTGTCCCAAGACACTGTAGCCTGGGCCTGCATTTGGCCAAGGTTGCCTGGGCAGGCCTTAGCCCGCCGCCCCTCCCCCCCGGAAGTATTTGCAAAGGATTATAAGATCACATGCCAGGTTCCAGGTGTGAGCAGCCATCTTGCCCGGCACCTCTGGGGCCAGGACAGTGCTCTGAGCTCCGAAGCAGACGCCCTGCTGTGAAAAACAGTTCGCAGTTACTCAGTTTTCATTTTTGGTATGTTTATACGGCATTGCAATTAATGGAAAAAATAATTGCTCCAGGGCTGTGGTGTAGCCCCCTTGGTTTGGTCTCTAGCACCCAGAAGGAAAAATACAAAGAGGATAAGTTTCTTTCAAGAACTTGTATTTACTACCCCACACCCTCTTGTCCAGTTTCTTCTGTCTCAAATTACCAGAATCACAGAAGTGTTAAGTTTATCTCTTTCAAAGATAAAAATCTTACAGCAAGAAAGTAGGTGAGATGACATCAAAACAGAAGAGAGACTAGGTGGAAAGAAGAAAGGATTCGGTTGAGGGAGGATTTGGGAGGGAGAGACAGAGGGGGAAAGAGGAAGGTGGTGGTAGGGGGGTTATTATCACATTATATTATCACATGTATGGAGGTTGTCAAGACATCAGGAAAAAAAAAAAGAATTTAGGTGAGTTTCATTTGAGAAATGGCTGTGATGGGCTGGGGATGTAGCTCGGTTGGTAAGAGTGTTTGCCTAGCATGCACAAAGCTTTGAGTTCAGACCCCAGCACCGCATAAACCAGGGGTGATAAACCAGGCTGAGGCAGGAGGTTCAGAAGTTCAAGATCATCCTTGGCCACATAGCAAGTTAGAGGCCAGCTTGGGATACATCATATCCTCTCTCAAAAGTGAACAACACCCACCCGCAGCCCCCGCCCCCCAGCAAAGCTGCTGTGGGGATGAGTAACAGCTCCATGGTTTACTTATATGGGGAAAAGGATTGCTACCTTTCTCAGCCATGGCTGGGCAAGACTGCGTTAAAGTAGCTAGAGGGTTCCATGAGCAATTTCCCCCTCTTCCAGGGATACCAATTGCAGGGACCATTTCACTGGGGATCATTTGTGGCAAAATGCTTGATGTCTTGACATAAAAATAAATTTGACGTGGACTGTTATATTTGGGGCCAGGTTGGGTGGGAGGTGACTCAGAACACATTGTATGAGAACGTCACTATCTGTCAACCAGTTTATGAGAGGCAATATTTGTCCTCTCCTCTCCTCTCCTCTCCTCTCCTCTCCTCTCCTCTCCTCTCCTCTCCTCTCCTCTCCTCTCCTCTCCTCTCCTCTCATCCTGTTTCTTTCTTCCCCTCCCTCTCTCCCTCTCTCCCTCTCTCCGCTTGCATATGTGTGTGTGTGCCCGCGTATGTTGTGTTGTGACTTCACACCTGCTTGCTTGCCTCTGGTGGGGGAGGGCACTCACTTGGGGGGCCGGGGGCAGACAATTGGCCAGAGTGGAAAGTCAGGTGTCCTGCTCCCGTGCTCTTTCTCTAGTCTCACTTTGAGCCAGAGTCTCTTTACTGTTTCCAGAGTTGATTCTCAGATCTCTGGTTCCCGGAGGGATTGGCAGGCACCCGTGGCCATGCCCAGCAGTTTACATGGCATCTGGAGCTTGAACTCTGACGTTCTCAGACCCCCTCTGGCCTTCTTGCTTGCACCGGAAGCACACTTAACCACTAAGCCATCTCTCCAGTCCCAGCGTACCGTTTCTCTTCTCTAAACCAGGTTACTGTTGAGAGAATACAGAGAAGGAAGTAGGAACTGGCTTGCCCCTGCTATTGATAGCTATCCTACGGTAGACAAGTTACTTTTATTTTATTTTATTTATTTATTTGAGAGCAACAGACAGAAAAAGAGGCAGATAGATAGAGAGAGAGAGAATGGGCGCACCAGGGCCTCCAGCCACTGCAAACCCTCTCCAGATGCCTGTGCCCTCTTGTGTATTTGGCTTACGTGGGTCCTGGGGAATCAAACCGAGGTCCTTTTGGCTTTGCAGGCAAGCGCCTTAACTGCTAAGCCATCTCTGCAGCCTGACAAGTTACTTCTCTGTGTCAGGAGTTTCCTTTTGTGAATGAGATACACTGACTCTTAAGTGTGTATGAAGCTTGACTGAGAAAGCATGCAAGGACTTAGCACTGACGAACTTCGTGCTTAGCACTAAGCACTTAGCACTTTATTATTGAAGCCCATGTGGTAACAAATTTTTTATTTATTTATTTAATTAAAAACATTTTAGCTGGGTGTGGTGGCGTACGCCTTTAATCCCAGCACTCGGGAGGCAGAGGTAGGAGGATCTCTGTGAGTTCGAGGCCACCCTGAGACTACATAGTGAATTACAGGTCAGCGTGAGCTACAGTGAGACCCTACTTGGAAAAACTTTGAGGTAGGGTTTCGCTGTAGCCCAGGCTGACCTGGAATCAGACTCAGGCTGGCCTCGAACTCACAGCCATCCTCCTACCTCAGCCTCCCAAATGCTGGCATTAAAGGCGTGCGCCACCACGCCCCCGGCCAACAATTTTTATTTTATGTATATTCAAGAGATTGGTATGGGCGTACAAGGGAAGAGGAAAGCAGGCTAGATTGGGACAACTGTGTGTATAAACACATGCATTTTTATTTGTGTAGAGACAGCAGGAAGAGGTGTTTTTTTTTTTTTTGCCTGGCTTTGCTGCTGAGGGTTGTTGAGGACAGCATGAAGACAGGCCACGTGTGATTGTGATCAGAGTTTGGGGTGCAAAGAAGTGACAGGGTTGGGGAGGTGGCTCAGTGGATGAAATGCTTGCCCTGGAAGCACGAGTACCTGAGTTTGGATCCCCAGAAGTGACATAAAAATCCAGATGCTTTAGTGGGCATCTGTAATCGCAGCCTGTCCCTAGGTGAGAATGGAGGTGGAGACGGAGACTTGTCCGTCCCGAAGCTCACTGGCCAGCCGGCCTGGGAGACATCAGTGAAGACTGGACAGAGACCCCGCCTCAGTACACGGTGGGGGGTGAGGACCCACACCCGAAGCTGTCCTCTGACCTTCCCCCACATGCTCTTGCACCCGCGTGGGTGGTGAGTGTGTGCGCCTGCCCCCCCACGCGACACGCGAGAGGGCCTCTGTAAAGGCCGAGCTACTTGTCCTCTTGCCGCCCCTCTCTCTCAGCCTCAGATGTTCCCCGGAGGCCTGGCCGGGCACCCTGAGATCCCCGTGGGCGTCTCACGCTCTGCGCGCGGTGCTGAGGACGAAGTGATCGCGCTCTGTGACTGTGGTCGTCCGGGTTTTCAAGCGTTGCCACCAGCAGGAGAGGAAAGCGGCGGTGTTGTGACGTTTGTGAACAACGGACTCAGACCTGCAGGGCCGCGCGGCCGGGGACCCCGCACCAGTCGCAGCTCCTGCCCCCCTAAGCCTTGCTCTGCAGGCGGAAGTCTGCATAGCATGGTGGGTTTCTGGCCAGACAACACAATGTGATTTTTGAAGTACTCCCTTGAGCTATTTTTGGGGGAGAAGCAATGTTCACAGAGTTGGCTGCTGAAATGTAGCAACTAAAAAAGAAGGAATGAAAACACAGTGCATGGAATATGTAACAGTTCAGCGTGAGAAAATAGGGCAACGGCTCTTATTTTGGGCCTGCGATACTATGTCTCTGATGAGCAGAGGAAGCAGGTTGTTGGACGAGGCAGTGACTCTACTTTTGAGGAATTCCTATCAGTTACTCCGGGAAGCCAAGAGCTGCCTGGGCTCTCACTCTCTGGCTGCCTCCGGGATTCTGCAGTGCACTTAACATGAGAGAGACACATTCATTTGGAAGCATTCGCATAGCCATAAGCATTTTGCCTGGCAGAAAAGCGTAGTCCATAGTTGTGAGGAAATACTGTTGACTTCAAGATTATCTTTTTTTTTTTTTTTCCAAAGGTAGGGTCTCACTGTAGCCCAGGCTGACCTGGAACTCAGTCTGTAGTTCTAGGTTGGCCTTGAACTCACAGCTATCCTCTCCTGTCTCTGCCTCCTGAGTGCTGGCTTCAAGGTTATCTTTTTATTTTTATTTATTTTTGTTTTTTCGAGGTAGGATTTTGCTCTAGCCCAGACTGACCTGAAATTCAATATGTACTCTCAGGGTGGCCTCTCCTACCTCTGCCTCCCAAGTGCTAGATTAAAGGTGTGCGCCACCACGCCCGGCTAAGGTTACCTTAAAGATTTTTTTCCATTTATTTGAGAGACAGAAAGAGGCAGAGGGGTGTGTGTGAGAGAGAAGGAGGGAGGGAGAGAGAGAATGGGTGTGCCAGGTCCTCCTGCCATTGCAAATGAACTCCAGATGAATGTAGCACTTTGTGTATCTGCTTTTGTGTGGGTGCTGGGGAATCGAAATTTGGGCCAGGATTTTTAAAAAAAAATTTTGTTTATTTATTTATTTAAGAGCAACAGACAGAGAAATAGGCAGGTAGAGAGAGAGAATGGGTGCACCAGGGCCTCCAGCCACTGCAAACAAACTCCAGATGCGTGTACCCCTTGTGCATCTGGCTTACGTGGGTCCTGGGGAGTCGAACCTGGGTCCTTTAGCTTTGCAGGTAAGCGCCTTAACCGCTAAGCCATCTCTCTCCAGCCCTTGGGCCAGCAGTTTTTACAGGCAAGCACCTTTAACCGCTGAGCCCTCTCTCCAGCTCAGGATTATCTTTTTAAAACTTTTAAGGAACTGTCAATAGGGGTTACTGACAAAGCAATAGTTATTTGTAAGTCCTGCTCTTTTTTTTTTTTTTTTTTAAAGAAGTCCTGCTCTTTTTTTTGTTTTTGTATTGTGCATGCTGCGTGGACATGTGTCCCTCTCCTACCTTATTTGAGATAGAGCCTCTCCCCGAACCTGGAGTTCCCCATTTTTCAGTTAGACTGGCTGACCAGGGAGTCTGAATAATCCCTCTTGTCTCCTGTCTCTACTGGGATTATAGGCATGAGTTTTTCTTTTTCTTTTGTTTTATTTATTTTATGTTTGTTTATTTTCATTTATTTGAGAGCAACAGACAGAGAGAGAGAAAGAGGCTGAGAGAGAGAGGGAGAGAGAATGGGCGCACCAGGGCCTCCAGCCACTGCAAATGAACTCCAGACACGTGCGCCCCCTTGTGCATCTGGCTAACGTGGGTCCTGGGGAATCGAGCCTTGAACCGGGGTCCTTAGGCTTCACAGGCAAGCGCTTAACCGCTAAGGCCCTCTCTCCAGCCCTTGTTTTATTTTTAACATGGGTGCTAGGGTTTGAACTCAGGTTCTCTCCTGAGTAACTAGAGCTGGGCTTACAGGGGCAAATAGTCCAACATCTTCTTTTAAAAAAAAAAAAAACTTTATTACTTATTTGAGAGAGAGATCGAGGTAGAGTGAGAAAGAGGCAGATAGAGAATGGGCACACCAGGGCCTCTAGCCACTGCAAATGAACTCCAGGTGCATGCACCACCTTGTGCATCTGGTTCATGTGGTGGGGAATTAAACTGCAGGGTATAAGGCATTTTAGGCAAGTGCCTCAATTGCTAAGCTCTCTCACCAGATCCCCAATATCTTTTGGGTTTTTTGTAGTAGGTTCTCACTCCAGCCAAGGCTGACCTGGAATTCACTAATGTAATCTCAGGGTGGCCTTAAACTCAACAGTGATCCCCCTACCTTGGCCCCCCAAGTGCTGGGATTAAAGGCGTGCGCCACCGCGCCCAGCCCCCCGAACATTTTTTTTTGAGGTTAGGTTTCACTCTAGCCCAAGCTGACCTGGAATTCACTATGTAGTCTCCTGGTGGCCTCAAACTCATGGCGGTCCTCCTATCTCTGCCTCCTAAGTGACGGGATTAAAAGCGTGCGCCACCATGCCCCCCTCCCCCATCTTTTGAAAGTGGTATTTGGCAGGTGTACATACTTTTTAGTCAGACATCACACCAGGAGGCACAGAGACTGAGGCTGACATTCTTGGTCTATTGTAGCGATGCCCTTTGGCAGATGGGCCTCAGCTTTTTATTCTCTAAAATGGGTGCAATGATTACACTAGCCCATACTTGCCAAGGGCTTGTCATAATGTAGGCCCCGTGCCTGTGTGTTTGATAGGCCGTAATCCACTCTGCATGTAGAACCACAGTTTCTCCCCGCTGCCAGCATGGGAGGGGTTGTAATGGAGTTTAGTTATCATATTTCAGGGCTGTTTTGAGTTTCAGACCGTTCGCTGTTTGAAATTCACTCGGAAGCTGTTTTTCCTAATTGTGCTGGAAGGGCAATTAAAAGACAAACCCAGCCGTGCCCCTCTCACCCTCTTGCTTCTGGGTAAGCAGGGTACCAGGGACACTGGGAGAAATGAAGCTGTCTGCCTGTATTTGTCACCACTGGAGGGGGAAGCAATGTAATTAGCATAGGATTTGATTTGTTGACTTTGAAGAGCTGGCCTTTCAGTAAATTACTTCAACATCTGAAGGCACTGATAGTAACTGGAGGGAGAGTTTGACTGCATTCCTCACCAAAGTGATCTAAATGGATTTGGTTTGTAAATTGATAACTTATTGTTGTTGTTGTTCATTAAATCTTGTTATGTAGCCCAGGCTGACCTTGAACTTGAAGTCTTCTGCCTCAACCTGCTGAGTCCTGGGATTGCATGGTTGTGCTACTAGACCGCCTTTTTTTTTTTTTTTTTTTTTTTTTTTGAGGTAGGGTCTCACTCTGGTTAAGACTGACATGGAATTCACTGTGTAGTCTCAGGGTGGCCTCGAACTCACGGTGATCTTCCTACCTCTGCCTCCCAAGTGCTGGGATTAAAGGCGTGCACCACCATGCCCGGCTACTTTTTTTTTTTTTGTTTGTTTGTTTGAGGTAGGGTCTCACTCTAGCCCAGGCTGACCTGGAATTCACTGTGTAGTCTCAGGGTGGCCTTGAACTCAACAACAGTCCTCCTACCTCTGCCTCCTGAGTGCTGGGATTAAAGGCGTGAGCCACCACGCCTGGCAGCTTTAAAAAAAAAAAGTAAATTTATTTATATGCAAGCAGAGAAAGACAGAGAGAATGGGCCCTTCAGGGCCTCTTGCTGCAGCAAACAAACTCTAGATGCCCATGCCACTCCCTGCGTCTGGCTTACTTGGGCACACTGGAGAATCATAGCCCTGCTCATTGGGTTTTGCACGTAAGTACCTTAACCACTGAGCAGTCTCTCCAGCCCTGCACCCATCTTTTTTTGGCAATATTTATTTATGCTAGCCCAACAGACTAGCCTATTTTTTAAATTCATTTTTGGTTTTTTGAGGTAGGGTCTCACTCTAGCTCATGCTGACCTGGAATTCACTATGTAGTCTCAGGCTGGCCTCGAACTCACCGCGATCCTCCTACCTCTGCTTCCCAAGTGCTGGGATTAAAGGCGTGCGCCACCACGTCCTGCGTAGACTTTTTTTTTTTTAGTGCAAGAGAGAGAGAAAATTGGCCCTCTAGGGTCTCCAGCCACTGTAATCGAACTCCATATGCATGCGCCCCATTGTGCTCATGTGTGACCTTGCACGCTTGTGTCACTGTGCATCTGGCTTACATGGGACCTGGAGAGTTGAACATGAGTCCTTAGGCTTCAGAGGCAAGCACCTTAACCATGAAGCCATCTTTCCAGCCCGGCGATATTTATTAATTTATTTATTAGGGAGAGAGAAAATGGGTCTCTTAACCACTGCACGTGAACTCCAGATGCTTGTACCACTTTGTGCATCTGGCTTTATATGGGTACTGGGGAACTGAACCCAAGCCATCAGGTTTTGCAAGCAAGCGCCTTTAACCACTGAGCCATTCTCCCAGCATTGTTTTATTTATTTATTTATTTATTTATTTATTTATTTATTTATTTTTAAGCAGAGTCTCACTCTAACTCACTCTGTAAATCTAGGCTGGCCTTGAACTCTTGGCTGTCCTTCCTCAGCCTCCGAAGTGCTGGGATCAAAGGTGAGAGCCCTTTTGTTTGTGTTTGCACACGTGTACATGCATATGTATGTGTGTTTGTGTGGCATATGTGATGTGGTGCCTGTGTGGTACATGCACGTGTGCATGTGTATACATACACACATGCCCTGTACGAGTGCCTGAGACAGAGGAGAACGTCAGGAGTCCTCCCATTGCTCATCTGCCGGTCTGCTTGAGACAGACTCTCACTGAACCTGACCTGTTGTTTTTTTGGTCAGAATGGCTATCAGAAAGCCCCAGAGATTCTCCAGCCTCCACTCTACACAGTACTGGGGTTACAGGCCTGTGTGACCATGCCTAGCTGTTTACATGGGTGGTGGGAATTGAACTCAGGGCAAATCTGTCTGTCGCAGGCATTCTTACTGAGCCATCTCCACAGCCCCACACCCAGCTCATTTACTTATTTATTTTAAAGTATTTTTGTTTGTTTATTTGAGAGAGGAGCGAGAGAGAGAGAGAGAGAGAGCGAGCAAGCAAGAGAGTGAGTATTGGGCATGCCGGGGCATCCTGCCAGTGTAAACAAACACCAAATGGCATGTAGTACCTCAGTACATGTCTGGCTCTGTGTAGGTACTGGGGAATTGAACCTGGGATAGGTGCCTTTAACCGCTGAGCCATCTCTCCAGCCCCACATGTAGCTTTTAATTTTTTTAAATCACTTGAGAGCCTATATGTGGAGCATCACATGTTGGAGATGTGTCTCCTTCTTCCATAAAGCCCTTGAGCGTGGGCTGTGGGCCTTGAATCACTCAGGACTTTAGGAAGCCGGCTGAGGGAGGGAGTCATATATGGCAAGAACTGGTTTGGGTCCCGGGTTTTCCTTCTGGGAGGCTGCTCACCAGCTGTGGGATCTCAGGTGAGACTCGAGGTTAATTTTCTCACTGGTGGCTAACTCATTTCTAAGATTCTTTTGGAATCATCGGGATTATTGTTTGCGCAGGAGGCATTTGGGAGGGGTGTGGTATGGTGCCCAGTGTCTAACGCACTCCTCCGAGCACACTTCCTGTTAACTTGTTCCTTTGAGTTTTCTTCCTGGGTACAAAACATTTGGAGGAGGGGCTGGATCTGGTGATGCCCCTCATCCCAGCTCTTTGGGGGGCTGCAGCGAGAGCCTTGCAAATTCAAGGCCAGCCTGGAGGTGTTGCTCAGCCATAGAACATTTGCCCAGCATGCTTGAGGTCAGAGGTTCCATCCCAGTACTGCAGGGAAGTTCTCTCTGTCTGTCTTTTCTCTAGTAGGGTGGTGAGTTATGTTGTATAATGAAGTGTCTGTAAGCTTTTTTTTTTCCCCCATAGTGGGGATTGAGCCAGGGCTCCTGTGTGCTACGTAGTAAGCACTGAACTATATCCTCACACCTTCTTAATTTGTTTTGAAGCAGGATCTCACTGTAGCCCAAGCTGATTTGGTCTCTGAAGCCCAGGCTGGCCTTGAACTCATGGGGATCCTCCTACCTTAGCTTCCTGAATGCCGGGATTAAAGGCGTGAGCCACTGCACCTGTCATGTGAAGCGCTTAATCAACATCTAATGATGGAGCACCTCTGGGCCAGCGAGAGGGACAGTCGCAGGCACCGGGAAGGGCATTTCTGACTCATGGCTGTGATGGTGCCTTGTTCCCATAGCAGCCTGTGCGTTCCAAAGCCAGTACCAAGTGGGAGTGAATATTTAGCAGTGCCCTGACCCAGACTGGGACAGGAGAGCTGTCATGGGAAAGACAGCTAGCCGAGCTTGCTCATTGAGGACACAGGTTCTTCCGGTTGGTCTTGTGGCTTCTCTGCTAGAAGACCGAGCTGCTAGCCATCTGGTTGTGAGAGGAGAAGGTGACAGCATTCCCTGTGTGTCAGAGGTACAGATCAGAGAGAGCAGAGCCGCGGCTTCAGAGCCTAACCTGCACTAGATCCCATGGACACGCAGATCATTAGACCAGCTACTTCGTCATTAAAATCGAGATCTTAATTACACAGCACCTTTTACCTCTGAGTCATCTCTCCAGCCCTAGAACTCACTCTGTAGCCCTGGCTTATCTCAGACTCACAGTCATCCTCCTGCCTCACCTTCCCAAGTGATGGGAGTTAGGGCATGTGCCACTGTGTATGGCTGTGGGTGACTTTTAAGGCTAATGTGATTTAGGATTGGGGGGGATGAGGATGCTGGCTTTGGATCTTGGTTTTAGTCTAGAAAAGAGGCCTAGAGAAAGAGCACAGGACGTGGGTTAGCTAGAGTTCTGTTTCTGGCCAATAGGTGTTCTCTTTGGCTGTGCTATGTTTAAAAGAAAAAGTTGGATTAAAAAATTGCAACCTCGTTGTAGTGAGGCACACTTACTATCTCAGCACTTGGGAAGCTGAATGAAACAGGATTATGAATTTAAGACCATCCTAGTCTGGGCATTGTAATGAAACGCTGTCTCAGGAAATAAAAGTAAATATATAGATGTTTTGCATTCATGCCTTCAACTAGGGTTTTCTGAGGACCTACAGTATGCCTGGCACTGTTGGAGGTCCTGGAGACCCAATGGTGGTTGTATCATCTGGAAGCTCCGGGCTGCCTGCAGCTTCCCATGGAAGGCTGGGTCACCCTGAGAACCTGGGAGGTTCAGCAGCCTAGGCCCCATGTTGCCTGGCAACAGCGGCAGGCTAGAATTAAATGGAGGTTGCCCCTGGGGACAGGGTGCACACCTGGCCCTCGGTGGTTATTTACAAGGCTTGGCTGGTCCCTGGAGGAACTTGCTACACCCTCGCGGGTGATTTCTTCCTAAGGGAGAGATTAAAAAAAAAAAAATGCTTCTTTTGGTTTTTACATTGGTTTGATGGGTCATATGTGTGTGTGCGCACCCATGTGTGCACATCCGCACATGTTCTTTAGCTGGTCATGTGACTTCATTCCTGTCATTCTGTCCTGTGATGCTCAGCACGTCAGTCCTTGATGGTCTCCCCCCCTTTGGCTCCACAAATGTCCTGCTACTTGACTGTTTCACAGTAGTATGTCGACTTCTGTTGATGATTTAAATAACTATTGTCTTGATCCACTGGGGGGTGGGGGAGCATTTGAAAAACATCACTCCTTTGATTTAATAATTAGCTCCCAGGCAGGAGAGATGGCTCAGTGGTTAAGGCACTCGGCTGCAGAGCCTAACAACCTGAGTTTGATTCCTCAGTACCCATGTAAACCCTGACGCACAAAGTGGAGCATGCATCTGGAGTCCATCCGCAGCCTCTGGAGGCCCTGGTGCAGCCATTCTGTGTGACCCCTCTCTGCTTAAATAAATAAATAAATAAATAAGTTAAAACAAAAGAATTAGCTCTCTTGGTCACTTTGTTATTACCCAACTACCCAAGAATAGGAAGATTTGAGGGGTTCCAGGGAAGGCCATTAATCGATATATTAGAATCTTGACTGGGTCCACATTGAAGATGTCATTATAATGGGTACTCTCTGGTCCTTGCAGATGGATGTTTAATAATGAGAGAAGTCTTAATTTGTCAGCAAGAACATATGAGCAGGCAGCCTGTGACTTGGGCAGACAGATGAGTGGAGTAGATGGATTTCCCCATCTAACTTGGAGTCTGAGGAGACTGCACATACTACCTGAGGAGTGGTCAGTGTCCTGCTTCTGTCTGTCCTGTCATTGTGTTCAGTGGCAAGTGTCGTAGTTAAGGACCGACAGGATGGTAGGTGCTCTTCCTCCAATGTGATTGCAGGATACTTGAGCAGACCTTGATAACATCTTCCTTAAGAGATTTCAGAGGGTTTATGTTGCCATGTGGTTGAAGTCCATCCTTAAAAGGGGAAAGAGGGCTGCAGAGATGACTTAGCAGTTAAGGCACTTTTCTGTGAAAAACCTAAAGGCTCATGTTCCGCTCTTCAGGTCCCACGTAAGCCAGACAAACAAAGTGATGTAAGTGTGAAAGGTCGCACATGCGCACAAGGGGCATACATGTCTGGAGTTCTATTACAGTGCCTGGAGGCCCTGGCAAGCCAATTCTCCACCGTCCTCTCCCATAACAAAAGGACAGTTTGTTGGGCTTGCCTCAAAAAAACAAAAGGGAGCTTGAGAATTAAAAAACTGGGGAGATAGCTCAGTAGGTAAAGTACTTGCCTTCCAAGCATGAGTGCCTGAGTTTGGGTCCCCAGGACTCACATAAAAGCTGGGCTTGGTGACAGGTTGTCTGTAGTCCCAGCACTGGGGAGACAGAGACAGGAGACTCCCCTGGCTTGTTGGCCAGCTAGGTTAGCCAAATAGGTGAACTCTGGAGTTCAGTGTGAGACTGTGTTTCCAAAAAACATAAGGTGCAGATCAATTCAGGGGGAAATCTGAAACCAACCCCTGGCTTCCACACGCCCTCACCCTCACGCACTCACGCATGCCTGCATGCACGCACGCCACACACACACGGGGGAAGGGGACAACTTAACCAGCTGGGCGTGGTGACACAGCGCTGTAACGTTAGCAGTCAGGATCGTGGATCCTGGGTCAGCTTGGGTTGTCTGAAAAAACGAAAGGGGGCAAAAGAAATTTCCAGAAGCATCTTGTGTTGCTGGCCACCAAAATGCCTAAGCCAGATGCATGGTGATTACAGTGGAGCTGTCTGTGGGACAGTAGAGATGGTGATTAGAGTGGGAGCAAACCTTTTCTTTCCACCTGTCTTGTGGAATAAATACACTCTGTCGGTCTGGTGGCTTTGGGGCTAATAAGAAGTCAGCAGTGCCATTTTTTCTTTGGATCCTGTAGAAACAGCGACATGTGGTATGTAGAGGGTAGCAGAGCTTGCCTCATGGGCCTGAGCAGCAGGAAGATGAATGCTGATTTATTCCCCAGTAGTGGCTTTGGACGGGCTGTCCAGGACAAGGACTTGTCCCAGATGACCTTCTGTTTCTTGAGTGACAAGTCTGGGTTGACCAGCTGTCTTAGTACCTTCTCTGTAACACATGCTGGTCACCGAGTCTTGGTCACTGCAAATGAGTGTAGCCAGAGGCCAAGTTCTCCGAACATATTGCTAATCTCTGCCTGCCCTGTGTTGTTGTTGTTGTTGTTGTTTTTTAAATTTTATTTATTTGCAAGCAGAGAGAGTGACAGAGAGAGAAGAGAGGCACACACAGAGAGAATGGGCGTGCCAGGGCCTCCAGCCACTGCAAACGAACTCCAGATGCACGTGCCCCTTGTGCATCTGGCTTACGTGGGTCCTGGAGAATCGAACTTGGGTCCTTTGGCTTCGCAGGTAAATGCCTTAACTGCTAAGCCATTTTCCAGCCCTGCCTGCCCTGTTTTTTTCCTTATCAAACCAACTGTTTTCTCCTCTAAAACTAGTCATTTTGTCTTACTTACATGTATATAAAGGCTATCAGTGCAGTGGAAAAAATCTTGAATTTTAGGCATCAGTCCCTCATTTTCTCAATTGACCAATTTGGGAAGAAACTATTGAAATTATTTCATGTAAGAGAAGGTGGTGACTATGTCTTAAAGAGAGTTCTTTCTGAACATATTTTTGGTTTGCTTTTAGAACACATACTTTGTGGTCATTATTGGAATATCTTAACCGATATGAGACGGAGCTGCCCTTGAGATTTCTGTCTTTACTCCTGATGCAGAGTAGAAGAAAATTGCTTTCTAGATCGTGTGAGGAACTGTTAGCACTGTGACCACATACATGAAGGAGTTTGGGGAAGTAACTTCTGTCTCTTCAGGCAAGGTTTGGGGGAGGGAGGAGACTTTAGATGGGTGGGGTTCTGCTGAGAGGGCGGGCAGTGTCAAATTCGTGGTTGAAGTGCATACGTTCTGGAATGACTCAGTTTATACCTGTTTTCTCACCTATAAAATGGGAACAGTGAGTTTAAACCTCCTAGAGTCCTTGGGAAGAGCAAATGAGATTCACGTGCACATCATCAATAAAGTTTGGAACATATGGAATGCTATAAGTAATACCTGATTTATTTTTTGTTTGTATGTTTGTTGCTTGGTTATTTTCAAGGTAAGATTTCACGCCTCACTCTGTGGTCCCGGGTTGGCCTCGATCTCACAGTGATTATTCTGTCTCTGCTTTCCAAGTGCTGGGGTTAAAGGTGTGCGCCACCACTCCTGGCAGTAGCCCCTGATTTTAATAGCTGCTGCCTGAGAGTGGGTATATTGGTTTGTTTTTCTTCCCCGTGACTAACGTCCCTAATGTAAACAGTGTAAGGGGAAAATACTTACTTTAGCTCGTCACTTCAACGGAGTCACTCCGGCGTGAGACAGAAGGTGTAGGAGGACAGAGCAGCTCACACTGTGGCGGCAGAAAGCAGAGAGAAGGACAGAGAGGAAGGAACCCGGGGAACTTGTAGCTCCCAAGAAACCTCTCCCATCAGTCACTGACTTCCTCTAATTAGGTTGCATCTCATATTCTTTGTTTGAGAGAGGGAGGGAGGGAGGAGAACAAGCATGCCAGGGCCTCCAGCCACTGCCAATGAACTCCAGATGCATGCACACCCGTGTGCATCTGGCTTATGTGGGTTCTGGGGAATCGAACCTAGATCCTTTGGCTTTGCAGGCAAGTGCCTTAACCACTAAACCATCTCTCCAGCCCTCTTTTTTTTTAACAATAATATTTATTTGCAAGCAGAGAGAAGTAAAAGAGAGACCGAGAGAATGGGTTCACCAGGGCCTCCAGCCACTGCAAACGGACACCAGATGCATGCACCACTTTGGCCATGTGGCTTTACGTGGGTCCTGTGTAATTGAATCTGGGTTGTTGGGCTCTGCAGGCAATTGCCTTAACCGCTGAGCCATCTCTCCAGCCTTGCATCTCACACTCTTCATCACATTCCAGTAATGCCACAGCAGTCTCTCCTTCAGTGGAGCGATCCATTGGTTAGGTGTGAGCCTTATGATCTACTCATGCCTGTAAACATTCTCACAGACACATTCAGAGGCATGCCCTACAGATAATCTCCCAGATATTTCTCAATACATTCAGGTTGACCACCATGCTTGTGAAAAAAAAAAAAAATACTGGAGTTGATGTGTTCTCAGTTCATTCTTGTGAAGGGGGTGATGCCGAGCTTGGGGAGAGCAGAGGCCCCACAGCTAACAGTGTGACAGATCCCTCATTCTAAGTGGTTTTCCAGTTGCTGTCAGGCTTCTTTTGTTTTTTCCTGCTTTTCTTGTTGAGCAGGTGATGGATGAGTTCAAGGCCCACATAGCTACCTACCCAGGGATATTTTCTCTCTGCCGAAAGGTAGCAGATGTGGTAGTATGTTAGAGTTCTGTGGCTGTGACAATCGACTTATAAAGGTGAAAGGTTTGTTTTGGCGTGTGACTTTATAGATGTCAGTCCACAGTTGCTTGGGTGTGTAACTTTGGACCTGTGGCCAGTCAGAACATTATGGCGGGAGTGTGTGGTGCAGGAGGTCTATTCTTGGTGGCAGAGAAGCAAGAGGAATAAGAGTCATGCTCCCCGTGAATTGACCTCCTCCACCGGGTTACACCTTCTGAAGGTGCTGGTGACCAAGCCTTTCAGCAGGTGGTGATCTGGGTAACACTTTATTAGGCTGTAGCAGATGCAGAGGCTTAATTTGTTTGAAATCTAAAGAAATACGTGTTCTTTCTAATGCTCATGACATTTCATTACTGCATTGTACATAGGATGCAGATGCCTTCCTATGTATGTCTGATAATGTGGATCCTTAGTATATCATCAGAGTATGTCCAGACAGGTGTATTTATTTTTATTTTAAGCTGTCTTTTTCATTTCTAAGGATGGTAAACTCTTAATCATTTATTTATGAGAGAGGGGCAGATAGAAAGAGAGAATGGGCGTGCCAGGGTCTCTAGCCACTGCAAACAAACTCCAGATACATGTGCCACCTTGTGCATCTTGCTTTATGTGGATACTGGGGAATTGAACCTGGGGTCCTTTGGCTTTTCTGGCAATCAGCTTAACTGCTAAGCCATCTCTCCAGCCCTACTTTCATTTAAAAAAGTAACTTCTTAAATTTATTCGCAGAGAGAGGGAGGGAAAGAGGGAGGGAGAATATGAATGAATGTGTCAGGGCCCTCTTGCTGCTACAAACAACTCCAGATACGTGCACCACTTTGCATATCTGTCTTGACATGGAGACTGTGGAATCGTACCTGGGCCCACCCAGGCCAGCAGCGTTTGCAAGCTAGTTCCTTTAACTACTGAACAATCTCTCCAGACCCAGATAAGTACATTTAAAGAGCTGTACATGCAGAGAAACTGTCCCTCCCTCCTTCCCTCTCTCCTTCCGTCCTTCCCTCCCTCCCTCCCTCCCTTCTTGGTTGTTTTTTTTTTTTTTTTTTTTTTTTTTTTTTGAGGTAGGGTTTCACTCTAGTCCAGGCCGATCTGGAATTAACTCTGTAGTGTCATGGTGGCCTCGAACTCACAGCGATCCTCCTACCTCTGCCTCCCAAGTGCTGGGATTAAAGGTGTGCGCCACCACGCCTGGCATGTAACCTTTCTTTTCTACAGAGGGTGAGAGGGTTGGCACTTGAGGGCAGTGTTCCCATTCCCATGTAGTGACAGACATTGATAATTGACCATTAGACTGCTTTGGAAGAGTCAGCCTGGACGGGCGGTGGGGAGGGTGGGAGAGGGGAGGGCTCTTGTGCCCTCTCTATGCCATCAGACACATTAGCCAACCTCCAGAAATAACACAGTAAGGGCGAACAGATCCAAGGGGGTTTTCAATATCCTTACCACTAGGTGCACATCTTTGTGGGTAATTTCTTTAAAAAAGATTTCCTGGTCTACGAAATTGATTTGGTCTCCTATCTGGCTTACATTTGTTTATTCAGGAACAAAGAATCCAGTCTCTCGATGGTGGTTACATCATATTCTAATTGGTGAGATCCACTGGTGGAGGGTTAGGGATCTAAAATTACTCGCTTATTTTTCCTTTCCCCAAAGCCCAGAGGCTTTGCATCAGGTTACGGCACTTGTATGACTGTTTGTGTTCCAAAGTGACACCTTTCTGAATTCTTAGCTATTTAAGTGACTGTCAAGTACGGGCTTAGTGACAGCAGTTTTTTAAAACTGTGACTGATTTAATGGATCCTTTCCTCTGTTGTTTATACCTGGTGAAAAAGCTTGTGTTAACTCTGAATAAATTCATTGGTACCTTGATGGTAGCTTGTTTCCTAAAATTTGCGTGATCCTCAGGTGGATTTTTAATTTTTTTGTGCGAGGAACCTGGAGAGGAGAGATGGAAGGAGGAAGGGATTGTTTGTATAAACGTCACTCATCTACGTTTTCGGTGTTTGGTACATATCGATTTCTTGGATGCCATCAATTCTGTATTTGTTTCCTAGAGCTGATTTTCCTCCCTGAAGCTCTCTTCTGATGTCCTTGGTCTGAGCGCTGCTCTGTCTGTTATGATGGTTGTTAGTTTCGTGTAGTTGTATTGCCTGTCTGAGGGCTGAGATGTGTTTTCAAACATGTAAGAAAAATGTGTGTAAAATGTCTCATTAAAATGTTACATTGGGGCTGGGGAGGTGGCTCAGTGGCTAAAGGTGCTTGCTTGCAAAGTCGGCTGGCCCAGGTTCAGTTCCCTAGCTGCTTGTGTAAAGCCAGATGCAAATAGCGGCTCAAGGGCCTGGTGTTCCTTTGCAGTTGGACAGGATACTGGTGCCGACCCCTGCACCACCACCACCACACACACACATGCAAATAATTAATCACAAAAACTATTTCGGCCTGGAGAGATGGCTTAGCAGTTAAGGCATTTGCTTGAGAAGCCTAAGGTCCGAAGTTCTATTCCCCAGCACCCACGTAAGCGAGATGCACAAGGTGGCACATGCATCTGGAGTTCTTTTTGCAGTGGAAAAGAAGTAAAATTTAAAATATATTTATATTTAGGTGTCTCTGGAGATGGCTGAACAGTTAAAAGCACTTGCTTACAAAGCCTGATGGCCTGGGTTCTGTTCCCTAGCCACCCACATAAAATGAGACAGGCAGTGGCAGGAGCCCTGGGTGCATGTGTGAGAATAAGGAGAAAAAAAGAAAAATATTTATTTTTCAAATTAAAATTTAAGATATTAAAATTTAAAATAATTTAAAATATTTATTGAAGTGATACTTTCCATATATTTATATATAGCAAATATTATTAAAGTTAATAGCACTGATTTCTTTTTACTGTTTTACGTGTCTACCATGAAACATAAATGTGACTCGTTTACATGGATTGTATTGCGCCCATACATGGCGGGTGTGTTTTTTGTTTTTTCAAGGTTGGGTCTCACTCTAGCCCAGGGTGACCTGGAATTCACTATGTAGTCTCAGGATGGTCTTGAACTCATGGCGCTCCACCTACCTCTGCCTTCCGAGTGCTGGGATTAAAGGTGTGCGCCACCCCCTGGCCTCATCTGGAGCCACTGCTCTCCCCCAGTCATCTCACCTTCCAGATGAGCTCATTGCTCCTGCAGTCTCCTACACAATAGTGATTATGTCTTCCTTCAAAACTTAGGGCTAAGAGTGCTGGAGAGATGGCTCAGCAGTTAAAGGTACTTGCTTGCAAAGCCTACTAGCCCGGGTTCAATTCTCCAATACCCATGTAAAGCCAGATGCAGGGTGGCACCTGTGTTTGGGGTTTGTTTGTAGTGGCAAAAGGTCGTGGAGTGCCTATGTTTTCTCTGTCCCTTTTTGCCTCTCCCACTTAGTCTGCTTGCAGATAAAGAAATAAATAAGGGGAAAAATTTCTTTGGGCTAAGAGAAACTGCTCATTACTGGGGATGACATTTTGGAAGGCATTGTCACTAGAAAATGGTGTAGTCTGGTGTCACGACAGGATGTTGGGGTCATGTGTGGGTGATCCCACTGGGAACGTGCCCAGGCTG
The DNA here is from genome assembly GCA_036346955.1 of Dipus sagitta. NCBI lineage: Eukaryota > Metazoa > Chordata > Mammalia > Rodentia > Dipodidae > Dipus > Dipus sagitta. Next base: position 69,311,678 of record CM070784.1, on the reverse strand, counting down.
ATCTGATGTGTTGGGCTCGCTTAGCCTTGTGTGTCTGTTTGTCTGTCTGTGAGCTGGGGAGTGATGGTGTCTGCTGTGTGAGTGGGAAGTGAGGGAAAGCCTTCGAGGATTCACATACAGGCCTGGCATATAGCGAACCTTTGAAAACCAGAGCTGGTCCTGTTAAGTCATATGCATTGTGCACTGAGTTCTCCCTCTGGGGTTCTGGTCTCTGTCACGGAGGAAATCCAGAGAAAGTGGACGGCACCTTAACCATCGGAACGCAGAAGGGACCCTGGTGGTCTTCAGAGATTGCACACAGTCCCCGGAAGCCCCCTGGCACCAGTGCCAATACAGTGCTTACTCCCTCCTGCTTGGATGGCGGGCCCTGGGCCAGCCCTGTGGCTCCCCAGTCTACTGCGTCTGCTTCTCGGGGAATTTCATTTGTGTGAGGCTCATGTTCCCATTTCGGTTCATAGCATCAGCCAGGCAGGATCCTGGCTCTGGGTGCCAGCTTGTTCCAGCTGTGCAGGCCCTGGTGCAGAGGTGGGTTCGCTTGGTCAGCTGGGTTGGGTTGGGTTCTGGCGTCTGCATCAGTGTGGAGTGTGGATGTCCCAGGCTGGGCCCAGGATGTTGTTTGGTTCCAAGAGAATGCTAATACCAGGGGCGCCTTCAAGCATCTTAAGACTTATTTTTTTAAAAATACTTATTTATTTATTTGAGACAGAGAGAGGGAGAATGGGCATGCCAGGGCCTCTAGCCACTGCAAAGGAACTCCAGATGCATGCTTTGCCATGTGCACCTGGCTTACATGGGACCTGGACAATTGAACCTGGGTCCTTTTGCTTTGTAGGCAAATGTCTTAACTGCTAAGCCATCTCTCCAGTTCACATCTTAAGGTTTATTAATATATGTGTGTGTGTGTGTGTGTGTGTGAGAGAGAGAGAGAGACAGAGACAGAGACAGAGAGAGAGAGAGTATGGGCACACCAGGGACTCTTGCGACTGTGAACAAACTCTAGACTCGTGTGTGTCTGGCTTTATGTGGGTACTAGGGAATTGAGGCCAGGCCAGCAGGCTTTGCAAGCAAGCGCCGTTGACCACTGTGATGGTTTGATTTAGGTGTTCCTCATAAACTTAGGTATTCTGAATGCTAGGTTCCCAGCTGATGGATATTTGGAAATTAAAGCCTCCTGGAGGGAGTGTATTGTTGGGGGCGGGCTTATGGTTGTTATAGCCAGTTTCCCCATGCCAGTGTTTGGCACATTCTCCTGTTGCTATGGTCCACCTTATGTTGGCCAGGGAGTGATGTCCACCTTCTGCTCATGCCATCATTTTCCCCTGCCATTGTGGAGCTTCCCCTCGAGCCTGTAGGCCAAAATAGATTTCTCTTTCCCGGAATCTGCTCTTGGTTGGGTGATTTCTACCAGCAATGTGAACTGGACTGCAACAACCACTGAGCCATTGCCTCAGCCCTAAAGTAAATATTCTGTGTTCACTACTTGATGACTGTGTCCTTACTTGATATCTATGGGAGTTTGGACCATGTGCCCCTCACCTCCCAGGACATCGAAATTTAGATTTTCAATTCCCTTACATAAAATGGTATGCCATTCACATATAGCCTGCGCATGTTCTCTCACATGCTTAAATCATTTCTAGATCATATCTATCACAGTATAAGTGGCTGCTTCTTAAGGAGTAATGAGAAAGAAATAGTCTATACATATCCAGTAAAGATACAAAATTATTTGAAATAGTTTTGATATATAGCCATGGAGCTTGTACGTAAGGAACCTTTGGATGAGTGGGGGTGGGGGAGATGCGGAGGCCTGTTCTTCGTGTGGAAGGAAATTAGGGGCATGTGAGAGATGGACTGATTGTCCTGCCAGACAGTGCAAACACTTAGCATTGGCTCTGTTGACTCACTGTGGCTCCTGAGGCCAAGAACCGGGCCCCAGTGGCTGTGGCTAAGTAAGGGCTGCAGGGGCACGGCTGAGAATCCCCATTGAACTGTTCTTGAGGTTCCCATGAGGAACATTTCTCCATCAGTTTGGCAAGGTGCACGCATCCTTTGTCTTGGTGAAGGTGAGGAAAAACCTAGGGCTCACTTGTCCTTTCTTTCTTTCTTTCTTTCTTTCTTTCTTTCTTTCTTTCTTTCTTTTTTTAAAGTTTGTATTTAATTGCAAGGGAGAGAGAGAGAGAGAGAGAGAGAGAGAGAGAGAAGATAAAATGAGGATGTATGAGTATGAATGCACCAGGCCACTACAAACTATCTCGAGACACGAGACACCTGTGCCTCTTTGTGCATCTGGCTTGATGTGGCTACTGGGGAATGGAACCCAGGCTGTCAGGCTCTGCAAGCGGGAGCCTTTAACCATTGAGCCATCTGCCCAGCCCTGTTTATCCCATCTCTTAGGAAGGATAACAAGGGTGCTTTCCTCTCAGTGTGGGTGTGGGTGATGTGTGGAGGAGGAGCCTGCCGGGATGGCTGCTGAGAGCAGCCGAGCTGTGCACAGAAGTTGAGAAAGAAAAGGAAGGAGCTCTCCCAGGACTTCCTCACACTGCTGTGGAGCCAGACTTCAAAGCGACTCTTAAGGAGGCTGAGCCCTACATTGTGTCTCCACACATAGCTTTGGCGGTGCCCTTGCCTACTGACAAAGGCATCCCCCTTTTTAGATAGCTAGAATCCCTCGTACCTGTCCTGGAGACAGCCACCACCTCCCTGTCCTGTCAATAAAGTGTTGCCACCCTGAGCCCTGGGACAAGCCGCTTCCCTGTGCAGCCATTCCTGTGGGGGCATGGGAGGGTGTTCTAGCTGGCACGTGCCCAGCTCCTTCTGGAGGTGGTTTTAGGATGTGCCTGGCCAAAACTGCTGTGCGCTGAATGTCAGCATGAACACCTAGTGTGAGCAGGAGCAGAACTCAAACAGCCTCTTTTAGGGGTTGGACACACTTGCCCAGAGAAAGTGCTAGAAGCAGGCTCCCGACTCCATAGCTAGCTGAGTTATTTCTAACACACTGCTTGTATTTATACGTAGACATGCAGGCATGGCGTGTGCATTATACTTCTGTATTGATCTCGGAGTACTTTAGCACTCATGGCCGAGTTCCAAAGAGGGGAGACAAACTTGAACACGTTTATTTCTTTGGCACTTGCCACCATAGGAGCTCAGGGAATAGGGTCAAGTCTTGGTATGCATTCTGACGTAGGGTGAATGAAGTGAATTTTGATGCATATGTAATAAATAATGTTTGTTATCAGTAATGAAAAGAAAAAGGGCTGAGGAGATGGCTCAGTTCATAGAGCGTTTGCTGTGCAATGAACAGTGCCTGAATTCTGATGGCCATACCCCGTACAAAAAAGGCTCATCTCTTGGGCTGCAGAGATGGCTTAGCAGTTAAGTGCTTGCCTGTGAAGCCTAAGGACCCAGGTTCAAGGCTAGATTCCCCAGGACCCACGTTAGCCAGATGCACAAGCGGCACATGCATCTGGAGTTCGTTTGCAGTGGCTGTAAGCCCTGGCATGCCCATTCTCTCTCTCTCTCTATCTGCCTTTCTCTCTGTCACTCTCAAATAAATAAATGAACAAAAAAAAAATTTTTTTAAAAGGCTCATCTCTCTCCCCCCTTGCAGATAAATTTATATATATATATGTGTGTGTGTGTGTATATATATATATATATATATATATATATATATATATGTATGTATGTATTGGTTTTTCGAGGTAGAGTCTCACTCTAGCCCAGGCTGACCTGGAACTCACTATGTAGTCTCAGGGTGGCCTCGAACTCAGGGCAATCCTCCTACCTCTGCCTCTCCAGTGCTGGGATTAAAGGCGTGCGCCACCATGCCCGGCTCTAGGGAGTGTCTTTTTGCACATTACTGCAAGGAAAGTAGTGCGTTCAAGTGAACTACTTGTGGAAACTCCGGGTGTTTACATTTTGCTTGATGGGGCGGCGGGGCTAAAAAAATCTGTGAATCAGAATTCAGATTAAAGGTCACTAAAACCAACACCTTATTGGGTAGCTATGCAAGGCTAAAGAAAACTGCTAAAATATTGATTTAGGAGCCATAGGCTGCCTTCCTGAAGTAGGCTGCCCTCCCTGAAGAAGGTGGCGTGCAAACCTTTGCAAAACCTGGTTGGTATTTCTGATTGTGCCATCCAAGTAGGGAAGCTGGGGCAGTGGTGAGCTCCCATGAGTGGGCCCATTCCTTGGGGAGAGTCATGCGGCCCTGAGACGTGGGCTGGTGTCAGCCTTGCATCTCAGCTGCTCCCTCGTGGAATATAGTCATTAGTGCCTGGACATGTGTCCATGCGCGTGGCAGGGAGCCGAGATGGGTGGGAGGCAGCCAGTGCCCTACACACTGATGGACCCCTGACTGGTGCACACAGGTGTCCGCTTTTGAGTCTGTTGTCTGTGAAGTCAAAACTAGCATCTTGAAAGGCTCCATGGCTTTCTTCAGAGATCTCTACGAACAACTCGTTCTGTGTCCTTTGTCCCCAATTTCTTCATTGGTAAGATGGGATAATGGTCAGATTGGCGTAAGAATGAACAGAATTGTCTACTGTTTATTTTGTTATGTGTATTGCTGTTACCTGATTTTATAATATTTATTTATTTGTGAGACAGAGAGGACTGGTTCATTACATATGAACTCCAGAAACATGTGCCACATCTTGTGTCTACCTTCACGTGGGTACTAGGGAATTGAACCCAGGCTGTCGGGCTTTGCAAACAAGTGCCTTTAACCCCCCGAGCCATTTCACCAGCCCTGTTATATGTCTTGCTGTTATTTTGCAGTTGTTCCTTTGTACTAATAGCACTTCTGTGGCTCTTGGGGTACCCGCCCTTCGTCCTGCGTGGACTCAGGCCCCTCTGTTGCCTGAGGGAGGGACTCTGTTCATTCCAGACGGAGCCTAGTTCAAAGCCCTGGGCTATGGCGGCCATGCCTTTCTTTCCTCCCTGGACTTGATTGCTTGAACCAGGTGATACAGGACACCGTCATCTCCCTCACTTCGCTCCCTGCATCCTCGGAGCCTCTCCTCCTTGCCCTTTCCGAGGCTGCCTTATTTATCTGTTGATTGGATCCTTAGAGATGCCCCAGGGTCTTCTAAGGACACTCTCTTCTTCCAGCCCAGATTAATCAAGGCTTCATTTCATCCAGTTTTCTTCAAAGGGCACCACCATTAACCCCAGGCACGCGAAAGGATAGGCAGGTTGGACTGGACTGGAACCTTCTCCCCTGCCACCCCCAAGAACTCCTTTTCTCGGGGTTTTTGTTCCTAGGCTGTTTTTTTTTTTTTCTTTTTTTCTTTTTCTTTTTTCTAACTTAGTCTACTTTGAGCTTTGGTCTTTTAAGAATCCAAGGCCTTTTGTTTTAGCCTTAGGGGACAGACAGGCTCTTAGGAGGCATACTGGGAACAGCCCTAACTGCTTCTCTTGAGTTTATTTGTAAATGAGAATCCCGAGACTCAGCAAGGAAAGAAGTAAGACTTAATTGAAAATTTAGAGCTTGAATTAAAAAAATAATAATAATAAAGCCAGGCGTGGTGGCTTTAATCCCAGCAGTCAAGAGGCAGAGGTAGGAGGATCTCAGTGAGTTCAAGGCCACCCTGAGACTACATGATGAATTCCATGTCAGCCTGGGCTAGAGCAGACCGTATCTCAAGAAACCAAAAGCAAAAGAAAATAATAATAGTAAAAAGAAACTATCACGATGGAGGGGACAGTGAATGTGTAACTGGGTATCCTTTGCCAGGGTTTAAATGCTGCTTGCACTGGGGGTCAGCAGTGTGTCTGACGACCTCCGGAGCTCCCTTCTCTTATCTTGCCCCCCCCCATCACTTCTCCTTTCCCGGCATTACTAGACTGCAAGCATTCCAACCGTCAATTAAAATCAATAAGAAGCAATTTCATTTGTGTTTAACTGAAGACAAGTGCTTCCAGCAGAGCTCTGTACTTTCAAGTAAAGCTCATTTTTTTATTATTATTATTTATCTATTTATTTATTTATTTATTTTTGGTTGCTGCCCTGAAACAATTTTTTTCAGTGTCACTCCTGCTTTTATTTAAGATTCTGTTTGCCATTATGCCTTTCAAACTAGGCCTGTTGACATATGTTTTTAATTTTTTTTTCTTTTCTGTTCTTTTTTTTTTTTTTTTTCCCCAAGGTAGGGTCTCACTCTAGCCCAGGCTGACCTGGAATTCACTATAGAGTCTCAGGGTGGCCTCAAACTCATGGCGATCCTCCTACCTCTGCCTCCCGAGTGCTGGGATTAAAGGCGTGCGCCACCATGCCCAGCGTTTTTAAAATGTTTTTTAAAAAATTTATTGTTTGGTTTCTTGAGGAAGGGTCTCGCTCTAGCCCAGCCTGACCTGGAATTCACAGTGATCCTACCTCTGCCTCCCCAGTGCTGGGATTAAAGGTGTGTACCACTATGCCCAGCTGTATTTTGGTGTTTTATAGATTCTCTAATCAAAGTACCATTGGGCTTGTCTGGTGAGAGAGAGAGAGAAAGAGAGATTATTCTGGAGATGCATGTCTAACTCCAGCCCTAAATGCTGAGTCAGAATTTAGTTCTCATCAAGCTCCCCAAGTGATTGGCTGCACTTTGGAGTTTGAAATGTGCTGTCTCTATTTGGATGGGAAGGTCTTTTATTTTTTATATTATTTTATTTTATTTTTTTGAGGTAGGGTCTTGCTCTAGCCCAGGCTGACCTGGAATTCAGTATGTAGTCTCAGGTTGGCCTCAAACTCACAGTGACCCTGGGACTAAAGGTGTATGCCACTTAATATTTCTTAACTTTTGAACTGATTATTGAATTGTAATAATGATTCATTTTAGAAAATAGACAGATTCATGCAGGTGCGTGGAGGTAAACAGAAGTCATCTGTACCGTTAACATCCAGTTGTAACTAAAGGCATGCCATTTGGCCTGTGAAATGTTGATGGGTCACTGACATGCTTTACAATATTAGAATCAAGCCATGTGTGGTGTCATACTTGCGAGAGAGAGGTAGGAGGATCACTAGTTTGAGGTCATCCTGAGACTACAGAGTGAATTCCAGGTCCGCCTGGGCTAGAGCAAGACCCTACTTCAAGACAGACAAACAAAAATACTGGAATGATTTTGTGAATATGAAAACATCTAAAACATCTTTTTGGAACCACTCTGAATTCTTAGGATGTGAAAGATAAAGTTCTATGTTCTCCTTTGATCAGTGGCAGAATATTCTTGGGAAAGGGGCATTTTATACCACAACTGTTGTATTTGGAGACTTTCGGTGTCCTGTGGAACTATCTATCAAGTTGATCGTCATAGAAGAAAATAAACTTGGCTTGGGAGGGTATTGCAGCGGGGGACGCTTGCTGCAGTTCCAGCACCCATGGGTGGACTTGGTGGCCTCTGTAATCTCAGCTAAGATGGCATCCCTGGGGTAATATGGTTAGCTAGACTAGATGCATCATTGAGTTGGGTTCACGTGCCAGGCCGTGTCACACACCCTGACTTCAGCCTTTGGTACGTACACACACACAAACACCTGACTTAAACCTCTAGTCAACACCTGTGTGTGCATCTGCATACACGCAAACACTCACCCACACATACAAGAGAAATGAAATATAAGACACTGATTGGGTAATGGAAACTTAACGTGTATTTTTTGTTGAACTACTGAGCAGTTGAGACAAAGGAAATCATGAATATAGTTTGTTTAATTTTCCTCTTTAATTATTCATTTAATTAATTAATTTTACCCTTGTTTTCCAAGTATGAATTCTTAATTAATTGTTGCTTTAATTGCTTTCATTACGTGATAAATTTCTCTGATTGAGTAGCCTTTTCCCATCCCCAAATAGCCCAGATTGGATACTTGTAAGGTCAGGAAGGACAAATTTGTCGGCAGGAAAATCTTTACCAAAAAAAAAAAAAAAAAGAAAGGTGGTTGTCTTGGAAGTGGAAGCTTGCTAATTACACTGCCAGTTGTAACATGTATTTATGATAGAGGCAGTGGGGACCCAATTAACGGGTCATGTTGATGGAAGGGTTTGGGGATTGGGCTCTGGTGTGTGGGATGTTACAGTAACCAGTGATCAAGTGCTTTTCTTTGTGCAGGGCAACTAGGTGTCTTTATTTATTTATTTATTTATTTTTATTTATTTATTTTTTTGGTTTTTCAAGGTAGGGTCTCACGCTGGTCCAGGCTGACCTGGAATTAACTATGTAGTCTCAGGGTGGCCTTGAACTCTCAGTGATCCTCCTACCTCAGTGATCCTCCTACCTCTGCCTCCCAAGTGCTGGGATTAAAGGCGTGCGCCACCACGCCCGGTTAACTAGGTGTCTTCACATCATAGATGGTCAATGTTCACTGGATCTAAAAATTTCACTGCCACTTTCCACGTGGGCCCTTCACCCCCTCCTGCCCTCCAAAGGGCAAGAGCTCTTTGTACTTTCTTTTCTGTCCTCACCATGGCTTTCCCAGGCCCACCACGTAGGGTCTCCAGCCTCATGGGTGCCTTCAGTTTTCCTTCCTTTGGTTCTGACATCTCTAAATAAAAACAATAATAAAAAAATTTTTTTTCACTGTCGCCTTGAATGTAGGGCTGACCAAGGCCCTGGGCCACAGTGGTGATGGTCATGGGACTGGAAGCACCATGCTAGGAGAACAGTGGTGACAGCAGGCTGGCCCTGTCCTTTTGGTCTGGATGACCCATTTATTTTAGGGCTGTCTCCTTTCCCTAGTATTCTTCTTTTTTTTTTTAAATTTTTTGGTTGATTTTTATTTATTTATTTGAGAGCTACAGGCAGAGAGAGAAAGAGGTAGAGAGAGAGAGAGAATGGGCGGGCCAGGGCCTCCAGCCACTGCAAATGAACTCCAGACGCGTGCGCCCCCTTGTGCACCTGGCTAACGTGGGTCCTGGGGAATCGAGCCTCGAACCGGGGTCCTTAGGCTTCACAGGCAAGCACTTCACTGCTAAGCCATCTCTCCAGCCCCCTAGTACTCTTCTAAAGGGACGATCTCATCACACCCACATAGCCCCTTCCTTCCTTCCTTCCTTCCTTCCTTCCTTCCTTCCTTCCTTCCTTCCTTCCTTCCTTCCTTCCTCCCTCCCTCCCTCCCTCCCTCCCTCCCTTCATTCTTTCTTGAAATATTTTTATTTATTTAGTTGCAAGGAGAGAGAAAGGGGGGATGGGCACACCAGGACCCACTTCTACTGCAAAACAACTTCAAATGCAAGCACCACTTTGTGCATGTGGCCTTATGTGGGTAATGGGGAATCGAACTCAGGCAATCAGGGCTTTACAAGCAAGTGCCTTTAACTGCCGAGCCACCTCTCTATCGCATAGCTCTCGTTTTCCTTACACTCTTCACTATCATTGATAACTTTTCTGAACCTAGATGTGTTCTCTGCCCACGGGTGGCTGCGGAGTGGGCTGTGACTCGCCTGGAGGGTGGTAATAGCAGAGAGGTGACAGTGGCCTCTTGTAGAGTGTCAGGATAGGGGAAGAGCTTCTGGAGGGATAGGGGCCCCTTGCTTCCTTCTTACACAGGGCAGCAGTTAAGGGCCTGTGGTGACAATCATACACAAACTTTTTAGTTTTAGTTTTTAGTTTTGGGGATCTATCCAGAACATTACTCATGCTAGGTCAGAGCTCTATTGCTGAGCTGTGCCCCCAGTGTTCATCTGACACAATCTTGATGTGCACATATTTGCAGTCCTAATGGTAATTATCGTATAATGTAAGTTTATAAAATAAAAATCTTGAGCCCAGCATAGTGATGCATGCCTTTAATCCTAGTACTTGGGAGGCTGAGGCAGGAGGATGGCCATGAGTTTAAGACCACCCTGAGACTCCATAGTGAATTCCAGGTCAGCTTGGGCTAGCGTGAGACCCTACCTTGAAAAACCAAAATAAATAAATAAAATAAAAATGTCAAAAGCAACCAGAGCTTTTAAAAATATTTTATTATTTATTTATTTATTTATTTGACAGAGAGAATGAGGGCGCCAGGGCCTCCAGCCACTGCAAATGAACTCTAGACACAAGCACCCCCGTGTGCATTCGGCTAACATGGGTCCTGGGGAATTGAACCTGGGTCCTTTGGCTTTGCAGGCAAACTCCTTTACCACTAAGCCATCCCTCTATCCCAGAATCAGAGTTTTAACAAGGAATCTGTAACTATTATTTAGTCTTTGTTATTAAGTTTCTTAAAAAATACTTTCAAATTTATTTGCAAGAAAGAGAGAGAGAGAGAGATCGACGGAGGGAGGGAGGGAGGGAGTGAGGGAAGGAGGTAGAGAATAAGTATATGGGCACATCAGGGGGTCTTGCTACTGCAAATGAACTCCAGACCTATATGCCATTACATGAGGACTAGGGTATTTTTAAGCAAGTGGCTTTAACCGATGAGCCATTTCCCCAACCCCCATTACATTAAATGTGTAAACTTTTAAATTTCAATTTTCCATATAAATTATGAACAAAGAATCCATGTATTCCCTTCCATTCAGAATCTCCAATATTAATTAAGTTTATCATATTATTTTATCTGTTTCCCTATACTCTACACAGTCTCTCATTTATTTTGAAAGTAACTTGAAGACACAATGTTCTTTTACTCTTAAATACTTGAAGGTATATTTCCATAAATAGGTGGAAATGTGCCATGAATATAATTTTGTCACCCGTGTAATAGATTCTATTCCCACTAACTCAGTTACTTCACTCATGCCCTTTATAAGAAAAGAGCAGACTTGCAAGTCTGTGAATGTGTTTCTGTGCGTTCAGATGTGCACGCCTGTGTGTGTGTGTGTGCATGTATGTGCAGAGGCCGGAACATAACCTCAGGTTTCATCCCCAGAATCACACCATCCTCATTTTGACATAGGGTCTCATTGCTGTGGAGCTCACCCACTGGGCGTCCGGGGGGTGGGGGGGCTCGGCAGGGAACCTCTTGTTCCCATCTCAGCCTCTGCAGCGCATGTGCCACCGTGACTGGCATTTTTACATGGGCTCTGGGGATCAATCTCAAGTCCTCCTGCTTGCCAGGTACACACACTTAACAAATTGTGCTTTCTCCACAGCCGAACTGTTTTTTGTTTTTGTTTTATTTTATTTTATTTTGTTATTTATTTGAGAGTGACAGAGAGAGAGAGAGAGAAAGAAAGAAAGAGGCAGAGAGAGAATGGGTGCCCCAGGGCTTCCAGCCACTGTAAACGAACTCCAGACGCGTGCGCCCCCTTGTGCATCTGCCTAACGTGGGTCCTGGGGAATTGAGGCTCGAACTGGGGTCCTTAGGCTTCATAGGCAAGCGCTTAACCATTAAGCCATGACTCCAGCCCTTGTTTTTGTTTTTGAAGCAGGGTCTCACTCTAGCCGAGGCTGACCTGAAACTCAAACTATAGCTCAAGCTGGCCTTGAACTCATGGAGATCCTCCTACCTCAGCCTTTAATTCTGATTGCTGGGATTAAAGACATGGCCCACCTTGCCCAGTTCCTAAGTTTATTTTAAAAATATTTTTTAGCTGGGTGTGGTGGCACACGCCTTTAATCTCAGCACTCGGGAGGTAGGAGGATTGTCATGAGTTTGAGGCCACCCTGAGACTACATAGTGAGTTCCAGGTAAGCCTGAGCTAGAGTGAGACCCTACCTCAGAAAAACCAAAAATAAATAAATAAATAAGTAAATAAATAAATAAAATAATAAAATTTAAAAAAATTAATTTTTTCTACTTACTTGCAAGGAGAGAGGGGAAGTATGGGCGTACCAGGGATTCTAACCACTGCAAATGACCCCAGATGTATGCACCACTGTGCATCTGCCTTTACATGGGTATGGGGGAATCATGCTTTGCAAACAAGTGCCTTTAGCCATTGAGCCATTTCTCCAGCCCCTTTGCACTTTTTAAAAAATGTGTTTATGTGTAGGCAAGGACCTTAACTTCTGAGCCATCTCCTCAGCCGTATGTGTGTGTGTGTTCAGAATTCATGTCCAGAATCCCAATTGTATTAGTAATAATTTCTTTATATTCTTCTTCAATATGGAGTCTTGCCTTTGTGGCCTTGCCCTTGATAAAGTCAAAGCCACTGACTTTGTATGCATGCCCTTACTTTGGCCTTGTATGGCTATTTCCTCATGATTTGATTCAGGCTACTATTGCTTCTTGATTGAGGCCTAAACTGATGCTCTGATTGAGAAGAGAGTTTTGAATATGCACCCTTAATAAGTACCTTAAAAAAGGTAATTTTCCATTTATTAGAGATGATGAATGAGCATACTGTGGCCTGTTGCTGCTAGCAAACTCCAGATGTGTGTGCCGATTAGTGCCTTTAGCTTTACTAGGGAATTGAACCCAGGCTAGAAGGCTTTGTAAAAAAGTTCCTTTAACCACTGAACCATCTTTCCAGCCCCCATGAACACTTAGAAAACATTTATTTATTTGTGAGTGTTCACATTTGTGTGTCAGTGAATCTCTTGCTGCCGCAAATGAATGCCCATCTGGCTTTACATGGTGGCAAGGGAATTGAACCCTGGCTGGCAGGCTTTGCAATCAAGTGCCTATAACTGCTAGGCCGTCTTCCCAGCCCCTAAGCACCCTTTCTAAATTATACATGTACTATGAACTAATGCATCATAGAACATTCCCAAATACGAGTTTTAAAACCACTGATTGATTGAAATTGATTGCTGCTGCAGCAAACTCCAAAACAAGTGTCCCTTTGTGCATCTGGCTTCATGTGGGCACTGAGGGATTGAACAGTAGGCCACCAGGCCAGTAGGCTTTGCAGGCCTTTAACTGCTGAGCCATCTCTCCAGCCTTCCACCTTGTTTTTTTTTTTTTTTTTTTTTTACAAATTTTTTATTAACAACTTCCATGATTATAAACAATATCTAATGGTAATGCCCTCCCTCCCCCCACTTTCCCCTTTGAAACTCCATTCTCCATTATATCCCCTCCCCTTCTCAATCAGTCTCTTTTATTTTGATGTCATGATCTTTTCCTCCTATTATGATGGTCTTTTGTGTAGGTAGTGTCAGGCACTGTGAGGTCATGGATATCCAGACCATTTTGTATCTGGGGGGAGCACATTATAAGGAGTCCTACTCTTCCTTTGGCTCTTACTTTCTTTCCGCTACCTCTTCCACAATAGACTCTGAGCCTTGGAAAGTGTGATAGAGATGTTGCATTGCTGAGCACTCCTCTATCACTTCTTTCCACCACCAATGATGCCTTCTGAGTCATCCCAAAGTCACTGCCATCTGAAAAGAGAAGGTTCTCTAACCAAAAGTGTGAGTAGCATTAATATAAGGGTATGAACATTAAGAGAAATGCTTACTGGGCAGTTTGATAAGCATAGTATATACATTTAGCCAGACAGCAGCAGATGTTATACCCTTAGGGCTCATGACTACCTCTGTTTTAAGTTTTCAGTATCAGGGATGTATTCCCTTGCATGGAGTGGGCCTCCCATCCCGTTAGAGGGCAGTTGGTTTCCACCATGACAGACATGCCACTATTGCACCCATTGGCTCACTTGGCCTGGCTGACCAAATATAAGGCTTGCAGTGTCCACTGTTGAGTATCTTCACTGGCGATTACTCTTTCTCCCATTGAACTGCACGCAGAATGGCTTCTTCCAGCTTTTCTGTCAGCTGGTCTACATGGAGGAGCTTATCAGCTCAGTTCCAGCAGGATTTCTCAGTGGCCTTGTAGCCCAAGTATGTGGAGTCTTCCATAATAGGGTCTTACCATCTATTCCTGCCTCCACCTTGTTTTTTGAGATAAGATCTGTTACTGAGTCTGGAGCTCAGTAATGTGGCTAGCCCAGCAGTCCTGGGGACCCTCCAGTCTCTGCCTCCCCAGTACTAGGATTATAGACATGCACTGCCATGTCTATCTAGCATTTACATGGCTGGGGATTTGAACTTTGTTCCTCTTGTTTGCATAGAAAGAACTTTACCTGGGCGCTGGAGAGATGGCTTAGTGGTTAAGACGAATGCCTGCAAAGCCAAAGTACCTCTCGGTTCGATTCCCTAGGACCTGTGTAAGCCAGATGCACAAGGTGGCACATGCACCTGGAGTTCGTTTGCAGTGGCTGGAAGTCCTGGCACACCCATTCTCTGTCTCTCTCTCTCTCTTTCTCTCTCTCTCACACACACACACACACACAGTGCCTCTTTCCCTCTCTGAAATAAATAAATAAAAATAAAATATTAAAAAAACAGAACTCTACCCACTGAGCCATCTTCCCAGCATGTTTTGTCTTCTGACCAGCAGCATTAACATCTTCTGGAAGGGAAGTTTATAAGAAATGCAGGTCTCAGACCCATAGATTGCATACTGGGACCTCCTGAGTTTCTGAGGGATGTGGAGGCACACTAAAATTTGAGCTACACTGCCTCAGGACCAACCAGGGCAACTTGGCCCACAGCCAGAATTACTCCTTTTGCAGTATACTCCCGGCACCTTCGTCCTCCATCAGGACAGTTTATCTGTGAAGCCCTCCAGCAGTGTATGTGAAAGAGGTCCCACATGGTGAATTGCTTCTGGGTAACCATGTTATTTCCTTTCAGCCCAGGAACCAGCATTTCCTTTGATAGTCAGCTCGGCTGAGAGGAAAAAGAGAGAGACAGAGACAGAGACTAAGAGGCATAGATTTTCTTCACAGTCCAAAGGTTACATGGGCGGGAATTACCTCTGAAAGTCTGTTCCTTAAAATCAACTGTGTTTTAAGTTCTCCTCTTCTTAGCTAAACAAAATGAAATGCTTTCAAAAAACTGGAGATGAATGAGGTTTTTATCACATTCTCTTGCCTTCCCTCTGCAGCTATGACTCTTCATTTCCTTTGCTGTAGAGGCATATTTAATGAGGAGAGGAATAGAAAGAGGTGGTCAGGGCAACTGGAAAACAAAAAGAAATTCTGCTGAGCTCCTTCCCAGTTCTTTAAAGTGATTGAAAAGTAATATTTTGTTGCTTCTGCATTTAATTAACAGCTAGCTTGTACTCATCAAGCCCTCATTTCTTTCAACCTTGAAGGCAGTTCAAACGATGAACAGTTTGGTGTGTTATCACAATGAACAAAATCTCTCTCTCTCTCTTTTTTTTTTTCCTTAATCACTTAGAGCTTCCTCAGCAGTGTAGACAGCATGAGTAGGCCTGGGCTCCAGGTTCCCCGGCTCCCAGTTCCCTTGCTGCTGGTGTAGAGCTGCTTCCAAGGAGATGAGCCAACCCTCGCACATCAGCCGGGCCCAGGTGAACCCCCCGAGGAGTTGGCGAGATGAGCCAGAGCGCTGCTTCCACGGTGAGCCTGACAACCTGCGCCCGGGCTATGCAGACAGACACTGAGGAGACTCACAACGGACCAAAGCAGAGATCCAGAAGCTGCCCAGAGCTCAGCACTGAAGTGGACTTTAAACACTTAAAAGAGGCAGTGGAAAGAATGTAAGAGCCACAGAGTGGAAGGAGATATCCACAGGCATTGCTCCTCCCCCTTACAATGACTGTCTGCTGCTCTCACAACTCATAACCCACGACGCCCCGAGGGAATGCCAGCAACCCCACTGAAGAGGCCCCCAGTGGCATGGGGGCAGGGGGGAGGGAATGATGGTAGCAACACATGATGCGTCCATACAGAGTTTCTACATAATAAGAAATAAATAAATAAAATGTGGCACTGGAGAGATGGCTCAGCGTTTAAAGGCACTTGATAAAGCCAGATGCCCAAAGTGGCGTATGAATCTGGAATTTGTTTGCAGTGGTGGCAAGAGGCCTGACTCACCCATATTCATTCTCTCTCTTCTTGAGAGTGAATAAATAAAAACCTTAAAATAAAAATGTACCTCATGGCCTGGAGAGATGGCTTAGTGGTTAAGCGCTTGCCTGTGAAGCCTAAGGACCCCGGTTCAAGGCTTGATTCCCCAGGACCCACATTAGCCAGATACACAAGGGGGCGCACGTGTCTGGAGTTTGCTTTGCAGTGGCTGGAGGCTCTGGTGCACCCATTCTCTGTCTCTCTCTCTCTCTCTACCTCTTTCTTTCTGTCTGTCACTCTCAAATAAATAAATAAAAATAAACAGAAAATGCCCCTCATGTATTCATTGTGGCATGTAATGAATGTGCATTGGGGGATGTGTGTGTCTGTATGCGTGCACACTTGTATATGCGGAGACCAGAGGTGAGTGTCAGATGTCTTCCTCAGTCACTATCCACCTTATTTTCTCACTCAGGGTCTTTCTGAACCTGGACCTCACTGGTTAGGCTAGAACTGGCTGTCCAGTGAGCCCCAGGGATCCTCTTGTCTCCCCCTCGATCACAGGCCTGCCACACCACCTCCAGCATTTACTTGGGTTCTGGGGATCTGAACTCACGTCCTCATAGCTGTGCAGCAAGGCCTCTACCCACAGAGCCTCGAGTACGAGCTAAGCTTGGTTCTGGCCTGAGTATTCAACCTCTTCCAGAGTGCTCGGAGTCAGTGAACTAATACTTGGAAGTCACGTGGGCAAATTAGCGTGTCGTCGGCCATGATGGATTTATGTCACTATGCCACCTTTCTGCCACTGAGCTAGCCATGATGTCTTAGGACGAAACCCAGAGAGTAACAGACAGAGCCCTGCATCTCTCTCGTGCAGGGGTGTGTGTGTATGTGTGTGTGCTGATTTCTTCATTCTGAGCCCACGTATGAATTGAGTTTGTGACTGAGGTAGCCTCAAGGAATGTAGGGCAGGCTTCTGTTGTGCCTGTTGAACACAGGGGCCCCACACAGACGACAGAGTGATGCAGATACTGCGCGTTCAGAGGGTTAATTTTAGAGTCAGCTTAACTGCCCTCCCCCATCCAAATGACTTATCTTTGCCAAGCACACGGCTTGGGGACACTGGTGTAGTTTGGTGTTTGCTAGTGGGAAGGGGTGTTGGTTGAGTGTCTTGCCGGGCCCTTGGTCCCAGCCCGAGCTCTCCGCTGGGTGGGCGATGGTGCGGGTGGGAACACGCAGGAGCATTCTGCCTGCCTGTGGCTCGCCTTCTGCTAATAATTTGGGAGCCCTGCTGTCAAGCTGGTTCTTATCAATAAAGCCTGACAGGGAAATCTGCACAGTGTGCTCAGGGAAAACAGTTTACAGCAAGAAACACAATGTTGCAACAAAATGGCCTGATGTAAGCAGAGCCAAGGTCTGAAATCTACAGGGAATTGTTACAATTAGTGTGCTTAAAAAAAAAAAAAAAGTCGTTCTTCCGCAGTTGTGGGAAAATGAAGGCATTTTTCTTAATCCAGATGAAAAGTGAGAAAGCTTGTCTGTTTGTGTACAGATGTTTGTCATTTATTCAAAACACAGATGACGGTCCACATTGTTTTGGTTCCCATCTGGTCCTGCGGCATGTGTCTGCATATAGAGAGGAGCAGTCATCTCTACCTCCCCGGGCAAGACCCTGTTTCTCTTGTGCTGGGGTGTCCAGGCTTTGACCTCTTTCTGCTGGGGAACGATTTGTTTCCATGCTGAGCACCGTGGTCATATTACCATTTAAAGAAATCAATTCATTTTCCTCTTGTCTTCCGCAGCAGGGGGAGAATGTGGTCACACTTAGCGTTACAAAGAGGCGAACCGAAGTAACACGATGGGAACTCTGTGATGTCATTTCTTACAGCTGGGAATTTGTCCTCGGAGTTTGGGCCTGGTGCTGTCATTCCAAGAAAGTGACTGCAGGCCAGAAATTGGGTAATGGAGGAAAAGTGGCTACCTGAGGGAAAGTGGCAGGGGATTTCCTTTGGATGTTTGGGAAGCTTGTCTGCTGGCCTTATCCAGCCCGCTGTGGTACCTCGGGTATACACCGTAGCTGGGGACTGGTCTAAGATTTACAGACACAACTGGGTTGGAGTCTTAATCAAGTTTCTAACTTTTTATTTTTATTTTTGGTTTTTCGAGGTAGGGTCTCACTCTAGCCCAGGCTGACCTGGAATTCACTATGGAGTCTCAGGGTGGCCTCGAACTCATGGTAATCCTCCTACCTCTGCCTCCCGAGTGCTGGGATTAAAGGCGTGCGCCACCACGCCCGGCTAGTTTTTATAACTTTTTAACAAGTTTGTATATCAGGCAGTACGTCTACTGATATTAACATCATGGTGAAAGGAAAGATCACTGTTGGGTGTGGAGTACTGTGTGTGTGGTGTATAAGATGCATGGACCCCATGCATACGCATGTGGAGGAATGCACACACAGCTCCATGGCCTGAACATATCCTTTCAGACGAACCCACTTTTACACTGGGGACATTTTCAAGACAGGGATGTGAATCTGTTCGTCTATGCAGTCTGTACCCCATGGCCCATGGTCCATGTGCTCCCCCTGTAATCATCCCTTTCAGTAGAGATCAGGGACCCCCCCCTCCCCCGCCATTCTCTCTCTGAAGGTAAGGGCTCACTTCTATTCCAGGCTGACCTGGAATTTGCTCTGCAGCTTAAGCTGGCCTCAGATTCAAAGTGATCCTCCTACCTAAGCTTCCTGAATGTTGGGATCAAAGACATGAACCACCATACCTGGCTGTTTTTAAAATTTTAATGTTTTACTTTTACTGATTTTTGTTGTTGTCGCTTTATTTTGTTTTGAGGCAGGGTCTCACTCTAGCTCAGGCTGACCTGGAACTCTCTCTCTTGCCCAGGCTGGCGTCCAATTCCTGGTGTGATTCTACTACCTCAGCCTCTCAAGTGCTTGAATTAAAGGCCTGAGCCACCACACCCAGCTTCTTTTTAATTTTTTTTTTATCTTATATTATATGGGGATCACATTTCTAACACACAAACTGGGTTATATGAGATTGATACACATGTTATAGAACATTTAATGTCAATTTTTACTTTCCCTGGTCTGTTAATTTTAGATATTACCTCTTGTCTGCGAACTCAGGACAGCAAAGCGTACTTGTTTCGGGTCTGACTTAACCTTTTGACCATGTAGAATTTGGTGGTAGGCTATTATCTTAAACTTAATTTGTTTTGACATCCTGTGTGCTGTTTGCTTATGTGTTGTTTGATTTAATCCATTAAAATGGGTAATTTGAAAGGACATCGAAGATCCTGTGTTTGACAGATTTGCGGGAGCCATTTAATCATTTTATTTTTGTTCCATTGATATTTATGTGAAAACAACCAGACAGAGTGGTGGTTGTGATTAGGGTCATTTTAATAATGTGAAATTTATCCTCTTACAGTGTTTGCAACCATTTTCATAGCATACAAAAGCAAACATTCTTCCAACATGAAAAACCCACTCAGAGAACTCAGTTATTCCTGGTCTGTTTTTTTTTTTTTTCCTTACCACCACACTGACTTTGCAGATGAGAAGCAATGGCCGTGGTTGGAGCCCCTGGCCTGGGAAGGAGCCCCTGGCCTGGGAAGGATCCCCTGGCCTGGGAAGGAGCCCCTGGCCTGGGAAGGAGCCCCTGGCCTGGGAAGGAGCCCCTGGCCTGGGAGGGAGCCCCTGGCAGTGGGTGAATGGAAGCTGCACACGCACTTGTTGGGCAATTCTGCTGCTTCTCCTCAGAGTAGACTGGGCTTCATCGTAACAAGCTTAAAAGGAAATAATGCCTTTTTGCCAACACCATCTTGATTCTTCCTGTATGGACCTCTTGAGCCAATGTAACACGTAATGTAGAGAAAACAAAGAATCAATAAAGCCATTAAGAAGCTTACTGTCTGGCTGGGAAAGTTGATGAATGGGCCCGTAGTCCCCTCTGGGTGTTTCTGTTATCCATGGGAAGAGAGGGAGTGGGCCAATCGAAGTGGAGGAATTGAGAACAGCGTGCATGAGTTGGTGCTTGAAGCTGACCGCCAAGGAAACGATGCCAGTGGTTTCTTCATCACACCTGGCACAGGGTGGACCTAGCGCCGGGACAGGTGGGGCTGCTCTCTGCAGCGCTTCTTCAGAAATGGGGTGGTGGCTGGAGAGATGGCTTAGCAGTTAAGCGCTTGCCTGTGAAGCCTGAGGACCTCGGTTCAAGGCTCGATTCCCCAGGACCCACGTTAGCCAGATGCACAAAGGGACGATTGCATCTGGAGTTGTTTGCATTGGCTGGGGCCCCTGGCATGCCCCTTCTCTCTCTGCCTCTCTGTGTCTGTCGCTCTCAAATAAATAAACAAATAAACAAAAAATAAAAATAAAACGGGGTGGGAGTTTATGTAAGGTGAGATGTGTACCCCAATTTCAGTTGTCTCTGAAATAGAGTAACTTTTTTTTGGGGGGGGGTCTTTTTGAAACAGGCTCTGATGTAGCCCAGGCTGGCTCAGGATTCACTTTATAGCTGAGGATGACCTTGAACTTCCAATCCTCCTGTCTCCAGCTCTTGAGTGCTGGGATTCTGGGCTCGCACCACCGTGCTTGGTTTTGTGCAGTGTTGGGGACTGGACCCCAGGGCTTTGTACATACTAGTCAAGCACTGTCTGCAGGGCTATATCCCCAGCCCAACGGCATGTCTTCTGAACTATCATAGACCCTCCACGCTGAGAACAGAGCAAACGGAGTGAGTGGGCTTTCTCTAGAAAAGGATAGATTGTCTCATACAGAAATCTCCTTATCTTCTGGCCTTTCTCTCGTGGTTTTCTGTGCACTGTAAAACATACAGGCAGGTAGTTTGGCCAAATTGTAACTCAATCCATTTTTCTTGACCCGTGTTTTTGGAATATAGGAAGTGGGTTATGGCTCTGACAAAGAATAGGTCTACACACCCATGAAACACAATCATCAGTTAGATTCTTAGTTCGCTTAGAGTGACAAGCACTTGGACATGATAGCCATAGTACAGTTGCGCCACGGGGGAACGTGCATGAATGCGCTAGGGTGCTGGGGCCGTAAAGGAACAGTGACACAACGTGTATGGCCTTAGTGTTGGGA
Organism: Dipus sagitta; assembly: GCA_036346955.1. Lineage (NCBI taxonomy): Eukaryota > Metazoa > Chordata > Mammalia > Rodentia > Dipodidae > Dipus > Dipus sagitta. The sequence goes on along the minus strand of CM070784.1, from coordinate 69,290,807 downwards.
GATAGGAGTCAGGTCAAGGCATGGGCAGGGCCTGTGGCCTCTTAGGGCTGCGAAGGGAGAATCTTCTCCATGCGTCCCTCAGCTTGTGAGGTTCAATGGTGTCTTTGGTGCCCTTTAGATTGTAGAAAACCTATTTCCATCTCTGCCTTCATGATTCCTGTGACAGTCTCCGTGTGCGTGTGTGTTCGTTCTCAAATACCTCCCCCGATTTTTAAAATAAGGACACCTATTATATTGAATTAAGGTTAGCCGTAATGGCCTCAGCTTAACCCTTGAATCAGTTAACTGATTTGCAAGGTAAGGTCAGTTTCCGAGGCGCTGGGAGTTAGGGCATAGGAGGTTTGGAGGACGCAGTTCCGCCCAAAGTTGATGGAAATATAAGTAGCTTTGGGTCTCTAGAATCTCAGTAAAGCAATCTACAGCGTCAGAATTAGCGAGCAGATGCTGTGCTGTGAAGTTTCCCGATGTTTCCACGTAACTCGCATTCCTTCCCATAGCAAACAAATGAATTCATGTGTCCACAGCTGCAGAGGTCTTATCACTAGAGTAAAAGAACAAAAACCCTGGAGAAGAATGGACACACTAGAATCTTCTCGTTTTTTTCTTCTGGATACCCCAAAGCATAATAACCGTAATCCCGAGTCTCTCGTATGAAGACTTCGATTTTAATCAAGTTCAGTGAGTGATAAGTGCACATCGCCCAAGGTGTGCAGTGTGTCATTAGAGAAAATGCCGACTACTTTTTGGGCAATTCAGGAGATTTGTCAAGGGTCAGTCTGATGGGCTGAAACACTGTGCACTGTGACTTTTGGACTTAATGTCTTACTGAAGTTTGATGTTGTATTTCTGTTTGTTTTAAAATGTCTTAAAAGTTAGGTGTCTTCAAGACCTGGCAGTGAAACCTATTTTGGGAATAAAATCTTATTTTGAGGTCTCAATATAGTAGGCTGTGTTTTTTTTTTTTTTTTTGGTTTCTTTCAAGATAGGGTCTTACTCTACTCTGGCTGACCTGGAATTCACTATGTAGCCTCAGGGTGGCCTTGAACTCACAGCGATCCTCCTACCTCTGCCTCCCGAGTGCTAGGATCAAAGGCATGACGCCACCACACCCGGCTCAAACAAAGTAAAAAAAATATTGTGTGTATGTAATGTGATGTATTGTAGTGTGTGTGTGTGTGTGTGTGTGTGTGTGTGTGTAATGCACGTGTAAGTATCCTTGCACCCCACATGCTTGCCTGTGGCAAGAGTTTTTGCCTGCAGAGGGGTCACTTGCCCACCCATCACTATTCTGCCTGGTCTTGGTTTTGAGCCGATCCCTCTCTCTCTTTTTTTATAAGTCTTTTAAAAAATTTACTTATTTGCAAGGAAAGAGAGATAGAAGAGGTACAGATAAGAGAGGGTGAACCAGGGCCCGTAGCAGCTGCAAACAAACTCGAGATGCATGCGCCCCTTTTTGCATCTGGCTTTATGTGGGTGCTGGGGAATTTAACCTAGGTCCTTAGGTTTTGCAGGGAAGTGCTTTAACTGCTGAGCCATCTCCTCAGCCCCCGATCTTTTTTTTTTTTTTTTACTGATTCTGGACCTTTCGGGCCTACCTTTACTTCTGGGTCTCTGCTTCCCCGTGGGCCTGGGGTTACAGGTGCATTTGACTTTTTGACGTGGGATCTGGGGATTTGATCCTTTGATCCTGGCAGTCTCAGGCCCCCTCAGGTCCTTATGTTCAGTATGAGGACCTGGTCACCTGGTCACCGAGCCATCCCTCCAGCTCTCAAACAGATTTTTTCCCTTTTTTTATCTTTAAAAACAATACTTTATTTGCGGGGCTGGGGAGGTGGCTTAACAGTTAAGGCACTTGCCTGCAAAGCCAAAGGACCCAGGTTCAATTTCCCCAGTACCCACATATAAGCCAGAAGCACAAGGGGGCACATGCATCTGGAGTTTGCAGTGGCTAGATGCCCTAGGTGCACCCATTCTCTCTCTCTCTGCTTGCAAATTAAAAAAATATATATCTTATTTGGGCTGGAGAGATAGCTTAGCGGTTAAGGCGCATGCCTGCGGAGCCTAAGGACCCAGATTCAATTCTCCAGGTCCCATGTAAGCCAGATGCACGTGGTGGCACATGTGTCTGGAGTTCGTCAAACAGATTTTAAAAAGAAGTTTTACCAGTTGAATAAGACTTCTGGTCAACCTACCCTTCCCCTCACCTTTCCCGTGAGCTTACTTACCCAGAGGACAGTTGGAGAAGACCTGAGAAACCACAGAGTGTAATAAGCGTGTTTGATTTTGCCTTGTGATGTGAGTTTTAACGCCTAGGGGAAATTGCATGGAGTGAGAATGTTATATAATGTGCGTTGGGTCATCTCAGGTGATTATGGACCCAGCTTGGTGCTCGTGCTATATTCTTTTTTTAATCCAGCAAAATCAGTGCACATCTTGTAAGTTGCTGAAGATTCAAAGATCAATAACATTATCATCTCTTCTGCAGGAGTTCTTAGTTTTATTTGTTTGCGTGTGTGTGCATGCGCGTGTGCGCCAGAATCTCTTGCTGCTGTAGAGACCCCAGATGCGTGCACCACTTTTTGCATCTCCTTTTATGTGGGGAACTGTGCCTAGGCCGACAGGCTTTGCACTGAAGCCCTTTAACCACTGAGCATTCGCCTCAGACACTTCTTGGCGTTACATAGTCCAGGCTGTCATTGAACTCACTATGTAGTTAACTTCTTGTTACTAAGATAAAGCACATGATGGGAGGAAAGTGTTTTTTTTTTTTTTAATTTTGGCTATAATTTCAAGAGGAAGCTTCATTATGCCAAGGAAAGCATGGCATGAGCAGAGGCTGGACATCACCTTGGCCACAGCAGGTGGAAAGTAGCAATGGGAGTGCGGCGAGCCCCCTGACCCGCAGGGAAGAACGACCACAAGACGAGGATCCTTCTTGATCACACTTTTATTGGAGAGCTCTTGGTTAACAGGAGGGTTGATGGCGAGGGGCAAGGAGGCGGAATGTGCAGCTACTTTTATAGAGGGAAGTGCAATGAGGCACCCACTGATTGGTTGCTACCAGCTTGCCACCACCAGGCGCCACGGGATAGGCTCGGGACAGGTTGAGTCAAGCGCATGCGCATACCTTGAACACGGTTGGCGCCAAGGCACTGCCTAATATGGAGTTGTTTACCTCAACACAGACAGGAAGCCAGCGCTATCTTGTAATGATGACTGCTTGCAGCTCCCTGCAGTTCCCCCTTCTTGTTTAAACGCAACAGGCCAGGGTAGAGGTCTGATCTCTGATGTTCGAAAGGACATTGTGATGACCCCAGGCCTAGTGGCCAGCCAGGCTGGTGTCACACCCGTCCGGTACCTTTTCTCAGAGATGGGATTACAGTACCAACCCATATGCAATCAGACATGCCCTGCATGAGGCTGCTAAGAGCTTACCCCATGTGCAGTACCTTGTCTCGCATCCTGTGCGTGAAGAGTGTCGTGCTCCCGACACCAACCCTCTGCCCATCCTTGTGCAATGGGCACTTCAGGCCCTAAGGGTGCAAGGGCCAGGGGAAACTAGGTGCTTTTTAGGGCCGACAACCAAATCTGGGGGGAGGACCCACACTCCAAAGCGGCAAGTGCCTGAGAAATGACCACCTTGTCCCGCCTGGTCTGGGCTCGCAGGCGGCAAACCAACCAGAGGCAAAGCACACATCCTCCCAAAAGTATATATGACTTTCTCAATACCCCCAGAAGTATTAAGACGCGTCCAGGACGGTCTGTATAATTTGCAAAAGATATTGAGAAGTACTATTTTCTGCACCAAATCTGGAATTACATCTCTCTTGGGAAATTTTTCCCCATATCCTATCATCCTTAAACCAACCAAAGGCCTGTTTTCTCAGCCCTATACAAAAATTACGGGGTGAATCAATTGTGAAGCAAAGGGCTCCGATTTTCTCAAAACTCCGATCTTCCCCTAAGCTGACATACGTGGTATCCCCAATCACAGTGGGGAGACCCAGCTCCTTCTGAGTTGTGAAGAAGCGAGGGAAGACCGCTGCAGCATGATGTACTGGCAGGGGCTTAGGAAAGGCTGACAAGATGCCCCAGCGTTGTTCTCCTCTACTGAGTGCCAAGCACTGGAGGGTCAGCATCCACAGACTCGTCCACATCTGGTTTTTCTGGTTTCTCAGGATCATCCTGGCTCTCCAAGCTGTCCTCTAGAGAAGGTCGGACCGTCTTCACCAACCGACTAGGAACCCAGTGGGGTGATTCTTGGTCCTGTGGAAAAACACAAACAGCTCCCCTGGATCTTATTAAAATAGGATCCGGGCCTCTCCATTGACCAGTCAAAACATCTTTCCACTTAACCATCTCCTGTGGCCTGTTAGGCTCTGAGCAATGACGGTCAGCCGCCGAATGACCCTGACTGTCCAAATTTAAAAAATTAAGAGTAAAGAGTGCTATGGATATAGTCACTCGTGGGACTGAGGGCAGAGCCTCCTCGACTCCCCCTTTTTGTTTTATTAAATAAGACTTTAGAGTGCGATGAGCCCGTTCTATAATACCCTGTCCTTGAGGATTATACGGGAGACCTGTCAAATGGGTCACTCCCATCTGGTGACAGAACTGTCCAAATTTTTGAGAAGTATAAGCTGGTCCATTGTCAGTTTTAAGAATTTTGGGCTTCCCCCAGGCACTCCACGCCTCAAGGCAGTGTTGAATAACATGGGCTGCTTTCTCCCCGGTTAATGGGGAAGCAAACATAACTCCAGAACAAGTATCAATGGAAACATGTAAATATTGTAATTTGCCAAAAGATGGGACGTGAGTAACATCCATCTGCCAAATTTGTAATGGGCGAATTCCTCTGGGATTAAAGCAAGGAGAGACTAAAACAATGCAAACTCAACCACCATCAAACAAACATCAAACTTCTGCAGTTCAAGTTCAATAGCCTTGAAAAGCAGGTTCCTCCTCCAGTCAACTCTTTCCAAAAGTGTTTGCATTTCTATGATAGCCTTTCCTCAGGCATCCTTTCCATTGCTTTAATGTAAAGCAGTTGGAACATCTTCCTTAAGATTGCTAATGTGTTTGACAATAGCAGGTTCAGTAACCTAAAACCAGTCTCAGTGCCTGTAATTTTAACTTGCTTGAGGTTTTCCAGCTTAAAATCTTAAATCTCTCAGTCCAATATCTCTAGCCAAGCACATCAGTCCATTACAAATTTAACCTTGATCAAACTCTCTGGGCCTGGGCAGCAGGACGCAGCCAGCCCTTGTGCCAGTAGCCCAGTTCCAACAAAGACCTCTGCAGTCTTTCCTTCCCTTTAGAAAGCTTAATGAGGGCATAATCATAAACTTCACCCATTTCTCTAAGCTCATCTTGTAAGCTTTTATCCTTTTTTTCCCTTTGTATTTCCTTTTTTGTTTTTTTCCTTTTCCTAGGCCTAGCTGGGGTTTCCCCATTTGTATCTGACTCAGAAAGACTATCCTGATGCCTTGCCAACGCTTTCCGTCCCTGTCTAATAATGTCTGTGTGGCTACCTTTAAACAAAACCCAGAAGGGAAGGAAAATGGCAAGGATCAGATTAAAGTCTAGGTCAGAAAACTGCATGACTGGGGATGACTTACCGACGTCTTCCTCTCCGTGTGTCAAGTTCTGAATCCTCTTCGACCCCTCGCCTGGTGACCACAAGGCTCCCGGCATCCCGGGATTTCGGCACCAGTTTGCGGCGAGCCCCCTGACCCGCAGGGAAGAACGACCACAAGACGAGGATCCTTCTTGATCACACTTTTATTGGAGAGCTCTTGGTTAACAGGAGGGTTGATGGCGAGGGGCAAGGAGGCGGAATGTGCAGCTACTTTTATAGAGGGAAGTGCAATGAGGCACCCACTGATTGGTTGCTACCAGCTTGCCACCACCAGGCGCCACGGGATAGGCTCGGGACAGGTTGAGTCAAGCGCATGCGCATACCTTGAACACGGTTGGCGCCAAGGCACTGCCTAATATGGAGTTGTTTACCTCAACACAGACAGGAAGCCAGCGCTATCTTGTAATGATGACTGCTTGCAGCTCCCTGCATGGGAGAGTGAGCCAGGCTCTGCCAAAGGGAGGAGACTGTCATACCCCAAAGCCTGCCTCCAACAACACACCTCCTCCAGCAAGGCTCTACCTCCCAAAGTGCCATTAGCCGGGGACCAAGCATTCAGAGCACATGAGTTTATGGGGTACCTCTGATTCAAACCATCACAGTAACCGATGATGGATGACTTTGGTCTTCCCCTAGAGTTACAGGTGTGTACTGCCTGCCTGCTCTGTGCTGTGCTGGGGACCTGACCTAGGGCTTCCTGTACGCCGGGGAGCGTTTTACCAACTGAGCTACATTTGCCCATTATGGCGGAGTTCTTCTTTTTTTAAATTTCTTAAAATATTTTATTTTGGGCTACAGACATGGCTTAGTGGTTAAGGCACTTGCCTTCAAAGCCAAATGATCTAGGTTCAATTCCTCAGGACCCATGTAAGTCAGGTACACAAGATGATGCATGCATCTGGAGTTTGTCTGCAATGGCTGGAGGTCCTTGCATGCCCATTTATTTATTTAAGAGACACAGAGAGAGACAAATACACAGAGAGCGAGAGAAATAAATAAAGATGCAGATAGAGGGAGGAGAGAGAGAGAGGGAAGCCCCAAGACTACTTCTTCTTTTTATGCTTATTTATTTAGTTAGTTCCCATATAGTGGTACATGCAGGTCTTCAATACCAGTCACTCCAGAGGCCGAAGCAGGAGGGTCAGGATTTCAAGGCCTGTCTGGGTTACATAGTGAGTTCTAGGTCAGCCTGGGCTAGATTGTGAACCTGTCTCAAAAAAAAAAAAAATTACTATTTATTTATTTATTTAAGAAAGAGACAGAGACTAAGTATGACCATGCCAGGGCCTCCAGCCACTGCAGGAGAACTGCAGACATACGTGCGTGTTGGTGCGTCTGGATTTACCTGGGTGCTGGGAATTCGAACCTGGGCCATTGGGCTTTACAAGCCAGCGCCTTGAATCACTGGGCGTCTGTCCTGCACTTTTAAGACTTCTTATGCTTCTGTTCATTTGTTCATTGCTGCTTCCTACCTGCTGCGCCTCATCTTAGGTGTTTGGGAGAATGACAAAACCACGGGGGGGGGGGGGGAGGTGTCAGGAAGAAAGCCGTAAAGCCAAATGAAATTGGGAGTGGCTGGAGGTGGGCATTAGGCAGGCTGCCACTTATTTTAAATAGGCCTTTTGGGCTGGAGAGACGGCTTAGTGGTTAAGGCACTTGCCTGTGAAGCCTAAAGATTCAGGTTCGATTCCCCATACCCTCGTAAGCCAGATGCACAAGGTGGCACATACATCTGGAGTTCATTTGTCGTGGCCTGAGATCTTGGCGCACCAATTTCTACCTCCCCCAAATACATAAATAAACACTAAAATATAAAAATGGCCTCTTTGTGAACAGTTGACGTTTGGCAAAGGTATGAAGGAGGAACGTTAAGCCTGTGTTACCGGAGCAGACCCTTCACTCACAGGCGGTCAAGGCCAAGTTGCCAAGAAATCATAGCGGAGGGGCCGCCTGTGGGTGGCACTGGCTGGCAGATTGGAGAAGCTGGGCAACCTTGGCCAGCCTGAGTGTCTCAGAGGGACTTCAGATGTGACTGCATGGCTCGTGGGTTTCCAGAATGCCTTCTCATAGTTGCCTGTCTTGCCTACGTGTTGACTGACTACGGAGATAAAATACCCTCTCTCCCGACTGTAGTTAGAAAAAGCCTAAAGAGCCAAGACAGAGGTAGGATTGCAGCCCCCGAGGGAATGAGGACCACTCCTTGGCATGCCGCCTGTCACATGTCCCGCTCCAGCTGGGGCTCTGGGGGGCCTCCTCATGCACACCGGCCTCCCGTTTTCTGTGTGGGTCACACTAAATAATCCATTGCTCATCAAGGAGATCGGAAGTTGATTTCAAATCACCTCTATATTGGTTAAAAACCGTACTGCCATGCCGGGCGTGGTGGTGCACGCCTTTAATCCCAGCACTCGGGAGGCAGAGATAGGAGGATCACTGCGAGTTCGAGGCCACCCTGAAACTACATAGTGAATTCCAGGTCAGCCTGGGCTAGAGTGAGACCCTACCTCGAAAAACCAAAAAAACAAAAACAGAAACAAATACAAAACCGAACTGCCGCAGGTGCTTTATGGGATCACGGAGAAGGTAGGCCCAGGTTTTTTTTTTTTTTTTTGGCAGCTTAATTAACCGGACACTGTCTATTACTAGGCGGCAGCCGCCAGAGACCCCCTTTTCGCGGAAGGGCTGTCCTGAAGACCGCACTTCTGGGGCCAAGTGGAGTTGAGACCACGAGTGGAGGATTTAGGCTCTGGGTGCCTTCCTCACCTCCTCTTCCTCCTCTCCTCCTCCCAGGGTCCCTGCTTGGGTTGGCTCACGAGAGCTGATAGCTGCATACTCAGGAACTTGAAAATGGCCCGGTAAACTCCACCACTGAAAACACTAAATTACATGAGCTTGCAATTAGATTATATTTCAGAAGTAAATGATTTCACTGCACGCTACTGCTGGCTCTGCTCTGGAAGCCACGGCCGTGTGGTAGGCTGGGATGGCAACATTACAATGACTTCGTCACCATTGTCTCTTTGCTCTTCCACGTTTCCGTGACAACGCAGGAACGTTGCTAGTTTGAAACTGACCATGGAGGGAATATTTAAAATATTTTTATTTTATTTTTTTTCTGAGGTAGGGTCTCACTGTAGTCCAGGGTGACCTGGAATTTACTATGTAGTCTCAGGGTGGCCTCGAATTCATTGTGATCCTCCTACCTCTGCCTCCCAAGTGCTAGGATGAAAGGGCGTGTGCCTTCCCTGCTCAAAATATTTTATTTACAAGCAGAGAGAGGGAGAGGGAGAGGAGAGAGAGAGAGAAAGAAATGGGCATGCTAGGGATTATAGCCACTGCAAAGGAACTCTACACACACACTATTTTGTGCATCTGGCTTTATGTGGGTACTGGGAAATTGAAGCTGAGTCTTTAGGCTTTGTGGGCAAGGACCTTAACTTCTGAGCCATCTCTCTAGCCCCATGGAGGGAATATTTATATCATGCAAACCAGCAGTCACTACAAAGCTGCTGGTCTCCTGGAGCTGAGTGGTAAACATTTATCAAAATACCCCTGCAGTGCTGGAGGAATGGCTTAAGGCATTTGCCTGCAAAGCCAAAGGACCTAGGTTCGATTCCCCAGGACCCATGTTAGCCAGATGCACAAGGGGGAGCACGTGTCTGGAGTTCATTTGCAGTGGCTGGAGGCCCTGTTGCACCCATTCTCTCTCTCCCTCCCTCCTTCCCTCTTTCTGTGTCAGGTAAATAAATTAATAAATAAATAAAAATAAAATATTTAAAGAAACCGCCACTGGGGATGGGGAAATGGCTTAGTGGTTACGGCATTTGCCTGAGAAATCTAAGGACTTGGGTTCGATTCCCCAGGACCCACGTAAGCCAGATGCACAAGGGGGCACATGTGTCTGGAGTTTGTTTGCAGTGGTTGGAGGCCCTTGTGTGCCCATCCTTTCTTTCTGTCTGTCTCTCTCTCATAAATAAATAAAATATTTAAAAAAAAAATCTGCCCCTGCCTGGACCAGGTTGTCCTCTGTATGAGGGTGTGAATTAGTTGCCTTCTGTTGCTTCGACAAAATATGTGACAGAAATCAGCTGAAGGGAGGAAGGGCTTCCTGTAGCTTATTAGACTGCAGGTTACCGAGCATCCTGGCCGGCGGGAAGGTGTGGCGGCAGGAGCAGGCCGCGGGCTCACATTCAGCGCAGGGAGAGGCGAGTGCGGCCGGTTAGCCGGTCTCTTCTCTTCATACAGTCCAGTGTTCTAGACCGTGCAATGCGCCACTCACACCTGAGCGAGGTAATCCTCATAGGCACCCCCAGACCAGCCTAGTGCAAGTAATTCCTCACTGGGGATTCTAGGTTCAGTCAAGTTGACAATCAACATAAAAACCAGTAACAGAGCCAGGCGTGGTGGCACACGCCTTTAATCCCAGCGCTCGGGAGGCAGAGGTAGGAGGATTGCCGTGAGTTCGAGGCCATCCTGAGACTACATAGTGAATTCCAGGTCAGCCTGGGCTAGAGCGAGACCCTACCTCTGAAAACCAACAAAATAAATGAATAAATAAATAAAATTAAAATGAAAAGCCAATAACAAAATACTACAACGGGTGGCTTAAGATGACAAAAATCTATGCCGCTTCCGTTCCAGAACTGTGGAAGTCCAAACTTAGGGGGTCAGCGGGGGTTGGCTTCCTTTGGGAGGCTCTGGTCTGGTGGAGCCACTGTTCTTGGTTCCTCGTGGGCAGTGTGGGCCAGCACAGGCAGCATTCCCAGCTCTGCCTTCTGTGGGCACACTCCCTGTGTCTGTTTTCCTGCATCTATCCCCCTGCCAGTCTCCCTCGCTATAAGGATGTAGTCCTGTTGGATTCAAGGTCTATAATGAGGTTGCCTTTTTTTTTTTTTTTGGTCACAGTGACCAAAATACCTGACATAAACAAATTGAGGAGAAATTAATTATTTTGGCTCTTGCTTGCAGGATGGTTCGTCCATGGCTGGTTGATTGGTGTCGTGCACTTAGGCAGAAAATCAGCACAGAAGGCGCATTGACTGAGGAGTGCTGTTGAAGGGAAGGAGGGAGAAGAGAGATGGAAGGGAAGAGGGGGTGGCAGGGGCAATACACTGCCAATGACCTGCCCTCAGCGACCTGCTTCCTCTAATGAGGCCTCGTCTCTTTAAGGTTTCTACAACCTTTCACAATAGCACCACCAGCTGGGGAGCTAACAGTGAAAATGGGAGTCCGTGGGGGGACATTTCACATCAGCTCATAACAGGGCGCATCCTCTTCCAAAAAAAAATCTTAAGTAATTATATCCACACTGGCCCCTATTTCCAGACATCACGTTCTGAAGTATTGAGGTTACAGCAAGAGGATATTTTTGGGGGAGGACTCAGTCAACCCTTATCCATCATCCGTCAGTGGTCTTTAAAAGTTGCCTCTTGGGACCACTCTGGTAGGAGTTGGAATGACTTGGGCTGGAAAAGCCCAGATCAAGTCATAAATGTGAACACTAAAGCCTGTGTGTGGGACAGTGGACCGAGCTTCCTGTGCATTGCTGTGGGCATGTTCACTCACGTGCAGCCTCTAGATTGTCGTGCATTACCCTCAGTGTGGCTCCGACTGAGGTAATGTCTGGCCAGGTGGAACAATTGGTCCTGGTCTGCAAGTGGCACAGTGGGTATTTGAACCCAGGTCTGTGGCCATTGTACTGTCCTACTGAGTTCCGTGAGCTGGAGAGTTTTATTTTTGTAGAATCTGTGACAAGTCCACGTGGAGGGTTGATTTGGGCAGTGTAGGAGAGACAGCAAGTGATTGTCTCTCCTCCTCCCTTTCTTTGATTTGAAATATTTTATTTATTTATTTATTTATTTATGTGAGAGAGAAGGAGGCAGATAGAGAGAACAGGTGTGCCAGGGCCTCCAGCCACTGCAAATGAACTCCAGCCACATGCGCCACCTTGTGCATCTGGCTTAGGTCGGTACTGGGGAATCGAACCTGGGTCTCCATGATCCTTGTATTTTACTTTCAGGACTTACACACATGTGTACATATATGTAAATTTAAGTCTACTCTCTTCATATTAGAAAAAATATACAGTATTTGTCTTTTTGGGTATGGCTTATTTCGCTTAGCATCATGACATCCAGTTCCATCTGGGGACCCCGTGTAGGGCATGGGGATTGTAGTTTACATGGACCTGGGGTTTATGAAAAGGACACATCTTAAGTATTCACCAGACGCATACACATACCCAGTAGCTATGTGAAAGGGGTATATGTGTTAAGTCAATTGTAATCATTTCACAGAACGTTCATGTTTCACACTTTTAACTTATACAATTTTATTTGTCAATTATATCTCAATAAAGCTGGAAAACCCAAACAAGGCAATGATCATATGGCCGATGTTTTAATTTTTAAAAAAATTTTAATTATTATTATTATTATTTTGATGAGGCGGGGTCTCCTTCTAGCCCAGGCTGGCCTCAAGCGCACTGCGATCCTTGTACTTCAGTCTCCCCAGTGCTGGGGTTAAAGGCATGCACCACCTTGGCTGGCCCAAATTGAAATTTTGTTGCTATATCTGGGTCTTCCATCCTTTGGATTTGTGTCCTTTCGTAGTGACCAGTCCAGGATTGAACATGTGATCCAACTGTATGGTGGAATGGGGAGAGAGGTTGCTGGGCCCTCCTTCTGAAGGTCTTGGAATGCTATGGGGATGTGTCACCCACAATGGTTCCACCTGGGTCCCTCCAAGCCTGGAGGTAAGTTCAGCCTTGAAAAGAAGAAGAAGGGAAGAGAACGCTTGTGACACAAGAGGTCCGCATTGGGTATCTTCCACTTTTTTTTTTCTTCGAGGTAGGGTCTCAGTCTAGCTCAGGCTGACCTGGAATTCACTATGTAGTCTCAGGGTGGCCTCGAACTCACGGCGATCCTCCTAACTCTGCCTCCCAAGTGCTGGGATAAAGATGTGTGCCACCACACCTGGTGTTGCAGTCTGGTTCACATTGCTGGTAGAAATCACCCAACCAAGAGCAGCTTCTGGGAAAAAGAAATTTATTTTGGCTTACAGGCTTGAGGGGAAGCTCCACAACGGCAGGGGAAAATAATGGCATGAGCAGAGGGTGAATATCATCCCCTGGCCAACATAAGGTGGACAATAACAACAGGAGAGTGTGCCAAACACTGGCAAGGGGAAACTGGCTATAAAACCCACAAGCCCGCCCCCAAAAATACACTCCGTCCAGGAGGCATTAATTCCCAAATATCCATCAACTGGGAACCTAGCATTCAGAACACCTAAGTTTATGGGGACACCTGATCAAACCACCACACCCGGCTTGCTTCATTGTTTTATTTTTATTTATTTGACAGAGAAAGAGGGAGGGAGGGAATGAGAGAGAGAGAGAGAGAGAGAATGGGCATGCCAGGGTTTCTATCCACTGCAAATGAACTCCAGTCGTGTGTGCCCCTTGTGCATCTGGCTAACGTGGGTCCTGGGGAATCGAACCTGGGTCCTCTTCCACCTTACTTTTATGAGACAGGGTCTTTTACTGAGCCTGCTAGCCAGCAAGGCCCAGGGACCACCTGCTCTGCTTCACAAGCTCTGGGGTTGCAGGCAGCTGCCTCCGCACTTTGCTTTCAGGTGGGTGCTGGGGATCTGAATTCAGATCCTCACACTTGGGTGGCAAGCACTTTGTCCCCAGAGCCATCTGCCCAGCCCCTCTAACTCTTTTTCTTAAATATAAGAAATAACATTGCATTTTAAAGAAAAACATCTTCTTTTTGTGTTTTCGAGGTAGGGTCTCGGCTCTAGTCCAGGCTGATCTGGAATTCACTTTCTGGTCTCAGGCTGGCCTCGAACTCACGGCGATCCTCTTAGCTCTGCCTCCTGAGTGCTGGGATTACAGGTGTGCATCACCATGCCCAGCTTGCTGCCTTGTTTATTTATTTTAATTTTTCGAGGTAGGGTCTCACTCTGGCTCAGGCTGACCTAGAATTCACTATGTAGTCTCGGGGTGGCCTCGAACTCATGGCAATCCTCCTAGCTCTGCCTCCCAAATGCTGGGATTAAAGGCGTGTGCCACCACGCCCAGCTTGTCTTATTTTTTTTTTTTTTAATCAATTTGTGTAGTTTCTTCTTCCCACGCTTAATCAAATTTGTTGGAAATTGGAGACCGCCCTTTTTGGATGGCACAGGTGAAGCGTGGTCACGCAGAACCGCTGTTCTCACCTTGGAAGTAATGGTTTTGAAGGGTGTGCAGTATGGAGAGACCATGAGGTGCCTGTGGGAAGGCATGTGAATTAAAAAAAATTTTTTTTATTTTTATTTATTTATTTGAGAAAGGGAAAGAGGCAGAGAGAGAGAGAGAGAATGTACGCCAGGGCCTCCAGCCACTGCAAACGAACTCCAGATGCGTGCACCACTTTGTGCATCTGGCTTACGTGGGTCTTGGAGAATTGAACTGAGGTCCTTTGGCTTTGCAAGCAAATACCTTAACCACTAGGCAATCTCTCCAGCCCGGCATGTGAATTTTGATACTGCACCACATCGGTTTCAATACAAGCTACCTGTGGGATTTACTGGCAGTTGGACCTTGGCAAATAGCTTCTTGTGTTTGGCGGCTCAGTTTCCTAATCTGTAAAACGAAAGTCATTCTGGCGCTGACCTTGCGGGAAAGGGAGAATTAACAGTGTAATCCATTAGTGCACTGGGAGTGTTTGGAACCCTGCCTGGCCGACTGTAAGCACTGTGTGTGATTGCTGTTCGGCACAGGCCAAAGAGCTGATGAAATGCACCGCTCATTCCTGGCGTGATCATCAGTCTTCATTAGATAGTTTAGAAGACCGAAGTCAATCAGTAGATGTATTGTCAATGTCTCTTAGATTACAGATGATTTACTGCTGCGTGTTAAAATGGCCCTGGAGGGTCAGCCTGGGGGAAGAAGCCAGGATGGGACCAGGATGCTGGGATCTAGCCAGCAGGCTTCTTAGATGAAGATGGATTAAGGGGTTATCTGGGATGCTTGCCTCGGTGGGTCTGGCTATACTCAGGGTGACCTTCCAGGACCCAAGCGTTACTTAAGAATGCAACACTAGGGCTGGAGAGACGGCTTAGCGGTTAAGCGCTTCCCTGTGAAGCCTAAGGACCCCGGTTCAAGGCTTGATTCCCCAGGACGCACGTTAGCCAGATGCACAAGGGGGCGCACGCGTCTGGAGTTCGTTTGTTGGAAGCCCTGGTGCGCCCATCCTCTCTCTCTCTCTCTATCTGCCTTTTTCTCTCTCTGTCTGTTGCTCTTAAATAAATAAATAAATAAGTAAAAATAAAACAAAACAATTCTAAAAGAATGCAACACCAAAGCTTGTGGTATTTAATAAGGCAAACGTTTCTCTGTTACGTGAGTACCCTTTCATTCATTTACCATTATTGATTCTTTCCCATTATCATTCTCTCTCTTTCTGAATGGCAAAGGTGGCTCCAGTTTGGGAATAGGAATCCTAATTGTTTTGTAGTAGTGACACTATGGGATTGAGAACTGTAAAACCTGACAAGTTCTAAAGATTTCCTGCATGGCCTTGACCTTGCCAGGGCAGTGCAGTTCAGTCTTTCTAGGGCTCGGGTTCTCGTAACACCCATCTCCCGGAAGTTTCTTGTTGGGCCAGGTTCAGTGGATAAAGCTCTCACTCGCTGCCCAATCTGACTTTGACGCTGAGAGGGGAGAAGGAGACAGGAATATTTACCCGGAAGCTCATCAGCCACGGAGCGAGAATCCAGAGTGAGAAACCCTGCTTCAAATGAAGTGGAAAGACAGAGGCCCCGCCTGAAGGCTTTCCTCTGACCTCCACGTGTGCCCTGTGGAAAACTCTTGCACTCACACACGAACATGAGTACACACATAAATAAATAATAATTAGAAGAAAAATGCTTAATTTTTTTTTTTTTTTTTTTTTTTTTTTTTTTTTTTTTTTTTGCTGTTGTTTTTTGAGGTAGAGTCTTGCTCTTGCCCAGGCTGACCTGGTATTCCCTATGTAGTCTCAGGGTGGCCTTCAACTCATGGTGATCCTCCTACCTCTGCCTCCCATGTGCTAGGTGTGAGCCACCACAGCTGGCAAAAAAAAAAAAAAAAAAAAAAATTATTTGTTTCTTTGCAAGGTTGGGGGAATGAATGGGTACGCCAGGGCCTTCAGCTGCTGCAAATAAACTCCAGATGCATGCGCCACCCTGTGCACATGAGTTGAAGGCCACCCTTCCGTTATCTGACTGACCCGGCACAGCTGCTCTGGGAAGGAGCTTGGGCCTTGTGCCTCCTCTCTCCTGTCTCCTGTCCATTAAAGGTGCATTAATGCGTCCTCTGTGCGCCGCTTTAGAGTTCTTGGAATGAGCAGAGAGAGTTCTATCCCATAATAGCTACCTGTATCATCAGTGGAAGGAGAGAGATGCCAGGTTGTAAATCGCAGGAGAGGATTGGATGGTTTCAGCATCAGGGATGGAATGGGGTCCCATTACTTGTGCAGAACTCTCCAGTTCCTGGAATTAATCTCCCCCGACCCCACTTATAATCATCTTGTACCGTGGCCTTTGCCATGAACTGACAGTGACCAAGAACAGGGCAGTGTGGTTCTGTAAGTTCCCTCTGTCCCTTCCTGTTCGTTCACGTGTGTGTGTGTGTGTGTGTGTGTGTGTGGGCACTTTCTGTACAGCTACAGTCAGCGTGGCAGAGAGCTTACGTGTACCCTGAGCTGTCACTGTGTGAAGAACATTTACCCCCTCTAGTCCAACGTGAAGGAAATCACACTCCAAAACCTAGCAGCATCTTGGCACACGTGACTGCTGGTGATCAAAAGCCAAGGGCTTTCTCAGTTTTTATGACAATAAAGTGTCCTTTACTTTCTGACTTAAGGCACAGAGCTAACCGTATGCTAAATCAGGTTTTTAAAAAATATTTTATTTTATTTATTTGAAGAGAGAGAAAGGGCCGGGGAGAGAATGGGCACACCAGGACCTGCAGCCCCTGCAAATGAAATCTAGGTGCATGCACCACCTTGTGCATCTGAGTTTACATGGGTACTAGGGAATCAAACTTGGCTCCTTTGGCTTTGCTGGCAAGTGCCTTAACCGCTAAGCTATCTCTTCAGCTCCATTTTTTTCCTCCTTCTTAAAGGCATAGACCAGAGACATGTTTGAAGCCTTTCATCTAGCCAAGCCAGCTTCCCTTAAAGCCGAACCTCAGGATTGCTTCAATATTTAGGTATTAATATTCCCCCGTGGCTCAGTCAGCTCTTTGAAAATGAATTTCTCGGCACTGCTGTCATAATTAAGGACAGACACGCTGAGGTGAACGGGAATTTGTGTGTTTCTTAGATTAGAAGGATGTGTTGAGTCAAATGAGCATCTTCTCAAGGTTAACTTATCTATTTAAATCCTCCCCAATTACCGTGCCAGGTACATCTTTGATGAGATTCAGGAAGAACAAGTGACTTAATCTGTGGGAGAGAAATTCTTTGTGTGAAGGAAGGGAAGCCATGAGGTCCGAATGAAGTGGACCATGCTTATCGCTGGGGAAAACAGTTACATAAATTGAACAGGGCGTGGTCTCACTAAAACACTGGGCATTATTGGGTCACTGAAGGTGTCGTAAGGGAAGAAGCAAAGGGTGACTTTTCTCGCGTGTTTTTAGTGGTGGCGTGGGTCCCAACTGTCTTCCAAAAGCTCATATGCTGAAGACTTGGTCCAGTGTTGATGATGCTGTTGGCAGAGGATTGCAAGTGTTGTTGTTTTTTCTCAAAGTGGGGGCCTTTCTCTCTCTAGCCCAGGCCGACCTGGAATTCACTACGTGGTCTCAGGATGGCCTTGAACTCACAGAGGTCCTCCTACCTGTGCCTCCTGAGCACCGGGATTAAAGGAGTGCACCAGCATGCCCACCAGGGGATGCATTTTTTTTTTTTCCCCGAGGTAGGGTCTCACTCTGGTCCAGGCTGATCTGGAATTAACTATGTAGTCTCAGGGTGGCCCTGAACTCATGGTGATCCTACTACCTTTGCCTCCCGAGTGCTGGGATTAAAGGCGTGTGCCACCACGCCCAGCTGGGGATGCAAGTTTTAAAGGTGGGCCCCGTCACCGAGGGCGTGCCCTTGAGGGGAATAGTAAGACCTTGGCGTCTCTTCTCTCTCATGGCTTCCTGGCGACCAGGATGTGAGCTAGTGTTTCTCCTATGTCCTCCTGCCTGAACACAGGCTCGAGCAACAATGGAGTCAAATATCTGAAACTGTGAACAACAAAAAACACCGAGTTTTTCCATCTCAAGTTGTTGATCTCGGGGGTCTGCCCCAGGACGGAAAGCTGACGAGCGCACTGATTGTGAACTTGGGTGTGTGTGGGGAACTGTAAGGTGGCCAGGACTGACAACCACCAACAGTCTGTTGATACAACGCTGTATTGAGTCTCATCCAAGGAATCTGAATGGGAATAGAGTTTCCCTCACAAGGATGTCTCAAGACGCGGCTTTCCCGAATAATCACTCACATCCTATTGGCTTCTGCTCCAAAATAAATTGGAGGCTCTCTGGCTACTGCTTCTCGCCTACGTACTGCTGATTCAGTCGACCACCGTCCTGAGCCCAGAGGTGCTGACTGCCCGTTGCGCTTTCACTAAGTGGGCCTTAGCTTGCCTCTCTCCCCTCACTGCTGTTGACCACGTACTGACCAGCTCCAGCCCTCCTGGCTGGAATGTTCTGTAATGGGAAAATTGGGGTTCTGGGGTGCTTCCTGGAACCCCAAGCCCTGAGTTCCTATCTGCAGACTAACCAAAGAATTGGCAATTCCAGATTCAAGAGAATGGTTTTTAAAATACCACGTTTTAGGGCTGGAGCGATGGCTTAGTGGTTAAGTGCTTGCCTGTGAAGCCTAAGGACCCCAGTTCAAGGCTCGATTCCCCAGGACCCACGTTAGCCAGATGCACAAGGGGGCGCACGCGTCTGGATTTCATTTGCAATGGCTGGAAGCCCTGGCGCGCCCATTCTTTCTCTCTCTCTCTCCCCGCCTCTTTCCCTCTCTGTCACTCTCAAATGAAAACAAACAAACAAAACAAAAAACACACACACATTTTAGCCAGGCGTGGTAGCACATACCTTTAATCCCACCACTCAGGAAGCAGAGGTAGGAGGGTGGCTGTGAGTTTGAGGCCACTCTGAGACCACATTGTGAATTCCAGGTCAGCTTGAGTGAGAGTGAGACCCTACCTTGGAAAACAAACAAACAAACAAACAAACAAACAAAAAAACCCCACATTTTATTCAGATTTCACAAAGGAGGGGAAGGCCAAGAGGGAAGGAGAAACAGTGGGGAGAAGAGAAATACACTACGTGGAGCCCAAAAGCCTATGTGGGCCTTGTGTTGCTCAGGAGTCCATGTGACCAGATCTGGGGGAAAAAAACGTGGAAAGAAAAGAGAAGTTCAAGGAGCTCCTGCCATGTGGGGAGCTGGAGGGGAGAAAGAACCCATGTGGAGAGTAAGGGCGGGGGGGGGCGGGACTCATGGATGGGAAAAAGTCACCCACAGCTGGAAGCTCCCAAGAGAGCCTGCCCTCCCCTTGAAAGGTATGTGTAACCTTGGGCTGTCTTTTGGCCCAGGTGAACCCAAGGGCCAGCTGGTTGGTTAGGACTAGGGGCTGTCTCAGGAAGAGATTAGCTGAATTTGACTAACCCCAATGTTTAAATCCTATGAAAGACCTCCTTCCCAGGAGGGGTCTTGACTCTGTGTGGAAAAACAGTTCTTTGGAACTAGGCAAGAGATAAGAAAAACTTTCCTGCCCTATTTTTTTTCATATTTTTTTATATGAAATATGAATTTTCATATTTTTTATATATTTTTTAGGGTCCAGCCACCCTAACTCTACCCCGTTCGGTTGCTATGGGCCTGGCGCTATTTGGTCTCGCAATACTTTGTGATGAGTTGCATGGAGGGGCGATTGCCTGATGGGACAGTAGTGAGTGAATATTCTGGCTGGAGCTCCTCACTGACTCTGTGGCCTTCCGTGTTACTGAAAATTGTCGGGGGTAAATTGACTTTAACTATAATTTCTTAAAAATATTTTATTTTTATTTATTTATTTGACAGACAAAGAGAGAGAGAATGAATGGATATGCCATGGTCTCCAGCCACTGCAAATAAACTCCAGATGCAAGCATAGCATGTGCATCTGGCTTACATGGGTCTTGGGGAATTGAACCTGGGTCCTTTGGCTTTGCAGGCAAGTGCCTTAACTGCTAAGCCATCCTTCTAGCCCAGACTTTAACTATAATTTTACTTGAGCAATACCTAATAATTCCCCTGAACTGTTTTTGTTTTCTTGTGTTTTGAGATAGAGTCTTGCTCTAGCCCAGGCTGACCTGAGATAAACTATGTGGTAGTAGCCTTGAACTCACAGCTGTCCTCCTACTCTGCCTCCCAAGTACTGGGATTAAAGGTGTGCGCCACCACACGTGGCTCCCCTGAACTTTTTTTTTTTAATATGTTTTTTTTTTGGTTGTTGTTTGTTTGTTTTTGTTTTTCAAGGTAGGGTCTTGCTCTAGCCCAGGCTGACCTTAAATTCACTATGTAGTTTCAGGGTGGCCTTGAACTCACAGTGATCCTCCTACCTCTGCCTCCTGAGTGCTGGGATTAAAGGCATGTGTCACCACGCCCGGCTTAATATGTTTTTTTTTTTTTGTTTATTTTTATTTATTTATTTGAGAGAGAGAGAGGGGAGAGAGAGAATGGGAGCAACAGAGCCTCCAGCCACTGCAAACGAACTCCAGACTCATGCGCCACCTTGTGCATCTGGCTAACGTGGCTGCTGGGGAATCGAGCCTTGAACCGGGATCCCTAGGCTTCACAGGTAAGCGCTTAACCGTTAAGCCATCTCTCCAGCCCCTGAACTTTTTACTGAGGAAGAAGTGACCTGAAAGTGAAGGCGCTGTGCGGGCAGTGGTTTTGTGGTGTTGCTGCAGAATTGGGACCATCTCTGCACCTTGCAGTCTACGTGGTAGCTTCATCCTTTGCCCGTCTCAGCCCAGGCTCCGTCCCCTGCCTTCCATCTTGCAAGGTGCCATGCGATCTTGATTTGCCCTGATGCTGTCGCTTAAGACCTTGGTCACTTGATAATAGCAGCCTCGCCTGGGCTTCTTCATTCATTGTAAAAGCATGCTTTCTATTCTTTTCGTAATGAGTGCTTTGTGGGCAGGCATTTTGTGATCCGTCGTCCTCAAGTTCTTAGGCTATTCATTTATCCCATCAGTGTGGACTGAGGGAGTTCCATTTTATTTAATAGGCTATCATTAATTGTCATTATTTGATGTACCAATTACCTCACCCTTAAGGAGTGGGGCTTCCTTCTGTCTGGCTCTCTGACACGTGTCTCCATCATTTCATTTGAGCATAGCCTCATTCACTGGCGCGAGGAGTTCCGAGCACATCTTGTGATTTGCTGGATCCAGCCAGCCCTGGGTGCTTGGCCAAGGAGCTGTGGGACCAGTCCGGGGAGCTCTGGCTCCTCTCAGAGTAGGAGGGCTTTTGGAAGTGAGGATGTGGACCTTGGTGTGTGCATCGGTCTCGGGATGCTGCGTTCCCAGACTCCTTGAGTGATTCAGTGTGTATACGCATGTCTATTGCACTCTTCTGAATTCCTTACAGTAGCTTTATGTATTAAAAGTCACGAGGCCATTGCGGAAGAGGTGGTGGAGAGAATGTAGGAGCCAAAGGAAGGGTAGGACTCCTTACAACCTGCTCCTCCAGACACAAAATAGCCTGGATATCCATGGCCTCCCAGTGCCTGACACTACCTACACAAGACCATCATAATAGGAGGAAAAGATCATGACATCAAAATAAAAGAGAGACTGATTGAGATGGGGAGGGGATATGATGGAGAGTGGAGTTTAAAAGGGGAAGGTGGGGGGAGGGAGAGCATCACCATGGGATATTGTTTACAATCATGGAAGTTGTCAATAAAAAAAGAAAGCACGAGGGGTGGGGGGAGATGGCTTAGTGGTTAAGATGTTTGCCTACAAAGCCAAAGGACCTAGGTTCGATTCCCCAGGACCCACGTTAGCCAGATGCACAAGGGGGCACATGTGTCTGGAGTTTGCAGTGGCTGGAGGCCCTGGTGCGCCTATTCTCTCCTTCTCTCTCTCTCTCTCTCAAATAAATAAATAAAAATAAAGTTAAAAAATAATAAAAAGAAAGTCACGAGTGCACACTGATGTCTTCAACTTCATGGTTCATTTTAGTTGTCTTTGTACATATATAACTCCTACCCACACTTTTTTTTTTTTGAGGTAGGGTCTCACTCTAACCCAGGCTGACCTGGGACTTGCTCTGTAGTTCCAGACTGGCCTTGAACTCACAGCAATGCTACCTCTGACTCCTAAGGGCTGGGATTAAAGGCATATGTCACCATGCTTGGATTATAAATATTTAGGGAATTGAACTCAGGCTGTATAGGCTTTGCTAGCAAGAGCCTTTAACTGCTGAACCATCTCCTAGCCCCTCCCCCTACTTTAAAAAATTTCATTTGTGAGGAGAGGATGAGAGAATTAATATCGGCACACCAGGATCTTTTGCCACTGTAGATGAACTCTAGATACATACACCAGCTTTACATGGGTACTGGAGGGTCAAACCTGGCCTGGCAGGCTTTGCAAGCAGGCACCTTTAAGCCCTGAGCCTTTTCCCCAGCCCTGTAACTCCCCCCCCCCCCCAACATAGAGATACTCGGCTCTCACTGGCTTGAATAGAGTATTTCCTTATCTACCCCAGCACATTTCAGGCTACTCCTCCGTGTGTCCGCTTTCTTAAATGCAGACATTCTACCCACACCAAGCTCTTCCTCCTGCCCAGCGTGGGTGCTGAGATAGTTAATGTTGATGATCAACTTGATAGGATTTAGAATCGTCGTGGAGACAAATCTCTGGCATATGTGTGAGGGAAGTTTCTACACCAGGTTAACTGAGGTGGGAAGACCTACCCTGACTGTGGGCTGTGCTGTGTGCTGGGGCCTTGGACTGCCTAGAAAGAAGAAAGCCAGCCGTGAGTCCGGCACTGATCGCTGTCTGCTTCCTGACTGAGGGTGTCATGTGACCAGCCACCTCCTGCTGCTGCTGCCAGGCCTCCCCTGCAGAGATGGACTGTGTCCTTCTACCAGTCAGCACAAATGCTTTGTTCTGTAGATAGCTTTTCCCCCTTCCTTCCCCTTTTCCAAAGTAGGGTCTTGCTCTAGCCCAGGCTGACCTGGAATTCACTATGTAGTCTCCTGAACTCATGAGAATTCTCCTATCTTTCTCTCCTGAGTGCTGGCATTAAAAACATGCGCTACCATGCCCAGCAGCTTTTCAAAAATTATTTTTACTTTTATTTTTGTTTATTTTTATTTATTTGAGAGAGAGAGAGAGAATGGGCGTGTGAGGGCCTCCAGACACTGCAAATGAACTCCAGATGCATGTGTCCCCTTGTGCATCTGGCTTATGTGGGTCCTGGGGAATTGAGCCTCGAACTGGTGTCCTTAGGCTTCACAGGCAAGTGCTTAACTGCTAAGCCATCTCTCCAGCCCCAGCCTTTTTGGTTTTTTAATATATATTTGAGAGAGACAGAGAGGGAGAGGCGGAGAGAGAGCGAGAGAGCGAGCGAGCGAGCGAGAGAGAGCATGTGCGCACACGCGAGCGCAAACAGGCATTCTGGCCAGGTGCCCCCTCGTGCACCTGGCTTACGTGGGTCCTGGGGAATCGAACCTGGGTCCTTAGGCTTTGCAGGCAAGGGTCTTAACCTCTAAGCCATCTCTGTAGTCCTTTACGTAGCTTTTGTCAGGTATTTAGTTACAGCAACATGGAAGGTAACCAGTGCACAGCCCCCTTTCTCCTGCTCGGTGTGCTGAGGCCTCAGATAGGTGGCGCCTGTTTCCCTCTTGACTCCACAACTTTGGGGTGTATGCAAAGTACCCTGGTTTCATGCAGCAGCCCCGTCTGTGACTGCCTATCCCTGGCTACTGTTTACCCACCCGGACACTGAGATGTTACTGCAATGTGCTGCTCTGATTTTAGAAGATTCCAGAAGTTGTGTTGTTACTGGTAGGTGACTTCTTGCCATTGCCAGTGGACGACAGAGGAGAGCTGGCTCCACGGTGGGGACAAAGTAGATGGGAAGAGAAGGGCTAGAGAGAGAGAGGGGGTGTTGGCCGCAGGGGAGGAGGGCCGGGTGTCTAGCCCTGGTCTGTGTCTGAGACTCTACCTGCCTCTTCGAGCTTGGTCTGAGCCCCTCACACTCTGAGCTAAGCGAGTCCTGCAGCCAGGTCAGGGGACAGAGGAGGACAGGGAGAGGAGCTGCCCAGTTGTCTGAGGGGCTCTGGACACAGAGGCCGATTATCCACTGTTCTAGAGAGGGGCCAGGCTGTTTGCCAAAGGTCAGCTTGTAGTCAAAGGAGGTCTGTCCAGCTAGCCTGTAAGCTTCTGGATAAAATAGTGAGGTACTTGGCTGTATGTATGTACACAAATATATATGCATATACAATGTATTTCTATATATGTACATATATGGTATAAAAGTGATTTAAAAGGGTTTTTGTTCAGCTTCTTGTACCCTGGAAGTATGCTTTCCAGAAGTTGGTGCCTGTCAGATACAAAGACTCCAGGAACCAGATGGCCTTCATTTCTTTCTCTCTGATTAGCTCTATAAAGCTAATTGTCCAACTGAGAAAGGCTTAATTTTACAGGCTGATAGAGGAGGCAAGCTTATTGTTGACAGCTTCCCCCCCTCTTGGAGCCTGCCTTGCCAGAGGCTGTGTTCAGCGGGGAAACCTGAATTCCACACTAGAGAGTTTTGGAAGAAGTTGGACGCTTACAAGGAACCCGTGCAGCGGATATAGCTCTGCAAACCCCCAATCCTGTGAATGCAAGGTGTGCCCAGTGTGTGCTTTGGGTCCCCATTACCCCCATCTATGCATTTGTCGTGTTTTAAATAGCTTTGAATGACAGCAGGAATTTGTATAGTTCTCTGTGGAGGTTTTTTTTGGGGGGGAGCAGACAATGTCTCCATTAATGCCCTGTAGGCAAAGACTTAGTAAGTGCTGGAGACCATATTAAGGAATTATAATATAAAAATTATGCTGAATTATAAATGTGCAGGAACACATTATTCTAACTAATTATGAAGCTTACAAAGAGGCCAAGTGGCAGTTGGTAAATCTGATTATTTAGTGTGGTAGAAAAACTATTTTTGCCTCGGTGGAAATATTATGCGTTGTGCCTTTTATGCAGAATAAAGATAACAGTGGCTGTAATGCAGGATTAGCCATGTGCTGTGTGAAAGGTGGCAGCCTTAAAAATCCACTTGTATTTCTGGCAAATTGTCTTAATATAATCCACATGCCTTTCTAATTTCAAATACGAAAGTTATTTAGTTTATGGTGAGTAATATCTGTTAAGGAATTGGTGAAATAGTTCAATCATTAAAACCTAGAGTCCAGCATTAGGGGTGTGGTGTGTGGTGTGGTGTGGTGTGGTATGGTGTGGTGTGCGTGTGCATGTGTGTGTGTGTGTCCTGCTAGCAGTTAAGTTGTGAATTCACATTACATTCCCATGCAAGGATGTGCCATTTTTAATTAAGACTAAAACATGGTGGGGTATTCTAAATTAGGTCTGATTATAATTGCAGATGGCAATTGAGCTTTTGGAAGCTGTTTTCCTAAACTGTTAAATAAAAATTGTCTTTTTTAGTATGGGTCTGCAGAAGTTCAGCAGTTGTTTAGGGAAAATTATGTTTCATTTCTTTCTGTTCAACTAAGTATATAGCCTATCTTATCTTGTTAAAGTGGATTTGGGTCTGAAAATTTTTTTCCCTAAATTTTTTAAAAAATTATTTTATTTGAGAGAGAGAGAGAGAGAGAGAGAGAGAGAGAGGCAGGTAGAGAGAGAACGGACATGCTAGTGCCTGTAGCTACTGCAGATGAACTCTAGAGTATGCACCCCCTTGTGCATCTGGCTTTACGTGGGTTCTGAGGAACTGAACCGTGGTTCTTAGGCTTTGTAGGCAAACGTTTTAACCGCTAAGCCATCCCTCCAGTCCAGTTACAACTTTTTTTTTAAACAGTTGATCAAACAAAGGTTTTAGTCTACTAACTGACCTTTCTGAGGCTTTCTGGTGATGAATATGAATAAAAATTTATGACACGTTTTCCAGATGTCCTCTGGATGGTGGCGGAGTCAATGCAATGATAAAGAGGAAATATTCTCTTTTGTGTCCATTTCTGTGTGTTCATGTATTTGATTGTGCGCATGTATGTTCATACTTACGGATGCAAGAGGACCTGGGGTGTGGTTCCTTTGGCACTGCCCACCATCCACCTTTTTTTAAAAACAAGAAAATTTATTTTTATTCATTTATTCGAGAAAGAGAAGGAGAGAGAGAGAAGGGGGCTGGTCATCCGCTGCAACTCCAGACTCCAGACACATGCACTACCTTGTGCATTTGGCTTACTTGGGTCCTGGGGAGTTGAACGGGGGTCCTTTGGCTTTGCTAGCAAGTGCTTTAACTGCTAAGTCATCTCTACAGCCCCATCCACCCTTTTTTTTTTCTTTATTAGTCAGTTTTGTATTCAGCAAATACAGTCAGTTTGGTACCATTATTAGGCTCATCCGTGACCTACCCCCTCCCCTTAGCCCCTCCTTGTTGAGGTATACGGGTCATGCATTGTGCAGTTAGCCCACAGTTATGGGTAAGCTAAATGTCTCTGCATATCATGACCCAACATGTGGCTCTGACATTCTTTCCGCCCCCTCTTCTGCAAAATTTCCCTGAGCCATGTTGGGTTCATTTTTGGTCTGCTTCAGTGATGAGGTGTTGGGGGCCTCTGAGGCTCTGGCTCTCTGATTTGGTAGGAGTTGATTTTTCTCTGTGCTGATCTCCTTCCCCCTTGTGCTGGTATCCGGTTCATCAGGAAAACAGCCCCCTTGCTTGTTTCTCCAATTTTTCTTAGTTTCAGCCAGGGCCCTTTTGAGGTATGATGGGGTGGCTCTCTCCTTAGGATCTACGTCTATCTGAAAAAGAGAAGCAGATTCTCCAATGGAGAGTAAGTTAGCACCAGGACAAATGAGATAACCCTTTTTTTTTTTTAATAGAGAATTTAATAGGTGTAGGCCCTCTTGTAGCTCACAATTGATGGTAGCTTGATATTGGGGAGTGGGCTTATGTTTGGATATGGTTCTGACTTGTTTCCCAGCTCCAGCTATGGGTCCCATACCAGTGAGGGGATCAGTTAGCCAAATTGAGAGCAGTTGGTTCCCCACCATGGCTGTGTGCCACCACTGCACTTGTGTGGGCATCACACCAAGTTATTTGCTGCTAAGTAGGTTAGACCATGCGTTGCTTTGACAGATATTGGTCAGTTTCCCCCAGTCGCCCATGTAGCACCTTCTCCATCCACCCTTTTTTGAGACAGAGTCTCTCACTGGGCTGGAACTTGCCAAGAAGGCTAGAATGGGTAGCTAGTGAGCCCCAGTAACCTGCTCCTTTCCCCAGAACTGGGATTACAAGCACATGCCACCATGCATGGAGCTTTTAAAAAGAGAAAACGTCTATGTTGGTTCTGGGGATGGAACTCAGGCTGCACCGCGAGCCCTCTGCAGTCTGAGCCATCTCCACCTTTCTTTACCTATAAGGCCTATATTTAGCTGGCCACGGTGACTCATACCTTCAATCCCAAGTTGAGAGGTTGAGGTAGGAGAATTACTGTGTGTTTGAGACCAGCATGGATGGGCTGGAATGAGTTCCAGGTCAGCCTGGGCTAGAGTGAGACCCTGCCTTAAAAAATAATAGTAGCCGGGGGCGTGGTGGTGCATGCCTTTAATCCCAGCACTCTGGAGGCAGAGGTAGGAGGATTGCTGTGAGTTCAAGGCCACCCTGAGACTCCATAGTGAATTCTGGGTCAGCCTGGGCTAGAGTGAGACCCTACCTCGAAAAACCAAAACACATATCATCATCATCATCATCATCATCATCATCATAATAATAAATAGGGGCTGGAGAGATGGCTTAGCAGTTCAGGCACTTGCCTGAGAAGCCTAAGGACCCAAGTTCAATTCCCCAGAACCCATGTAAAGCCAGATGATGCACAAGGGGGGCGCATACTCTGGAGTTCATTTGCAGTAGCTAGAGGCACTAGCATGTCCGTTCTCTCTCTGTCTGCATGCAAACAAATAAAATATTAACATTATTATTATTATATGGTAGTAGTAGTACATCTGACTCTCCATAGACCTGTGTCGGTCACAGTGCCTTCTGCTTGGTAGGTAGCACTTGACCCCATTGAGTGTTCCAGAAAGGATTGCAGGCACCGTGGGCCCTTGGCTGGCTTCACTGTGGAGTTTTCCCATGTAAAGAAATCAGAGGTGCACAGATTCTCCCTGTGGCCACTGGTCCACGAGTGGGTCCTCACGATTTCGCTCCATTACTGAGATGTTTGGCAACGTCTGGGCTCTTTGACAATGGCCGCTCTGGAGTTGGTGCCGCTGTCGCGAAACCCAGCACAACAGGAACCCAGTGGCGTCTCCCTCTGTGACAGTGGACGCGGGTTCTCTGTGGACCCACATTGATGGATTGTGTACGAAATTAAATGTGAGTTGGTAAGAAGTAGTGTTTTCTGGCTGAGACTTACGCTCAGTACCAGCGTGCTTGGCTGGCATGAAGGATACCCCGGGGTTGGCACTTGGTCAACCCCCACCACCCCTTACAAACAAGGAAACCAAACTGTTATTTTTTATTTTTGGTAAGCACACAAGGATGTCAAAGGTGAGTCATGATTCAGTCTTGGCTCATGCCCACGGCCTCCCAACCGGTCTGTACCAGGCCAGACAATGGATTTATGAGCTTGGACTTTGAGGGAGGGTGTCCGCTTTTATTCAGGGTGTAGTTTACTCCTTAAATGTCAGTTATCATAGATGATGAATTCTTCAAAGGGTTCTGGTCAAAATTTCTTTAATATGTGACATCACATCCCGTGCACTCTTTGGCCCTGAATTCTGCCTGATGAAGACTGGCTGTGCACACCCACCACTGCCTAGAGGTGCGGCTGTGTTTTGTGTACAGAGCTCAGAAAGTGGAGAAACCCGGGAAACAGTGATGAATAGAATAATAGAAGGACTTTCTCCAACAGTGGTACTTTTGATGTTTTTTTTTTTTTTTTTTTTTTTTTTTTTTCCCCCTTCTGATGAATAGAGGGATAAGGAATGAGAAAGGAGGATGTCTGGGGCTTAACATAGAGAGGAAGGTGGCTTCATTTACATGCTACAGTCGTGGTATAACCCCCCCCCCTCCTTGAAGCACATGCATAGGGAATTGAAATTGCAGTTTGCCTATTATGTGTTGGTACTATTCTTTCCATTTTTTTTTTTTTAATGTTCTAAAATCCGGCAGCCAGCAGCAGTGATATATAGGGCTATTGATGCGAATTGAATTTGCAGAGGGAAAGGGGGATTTGGTTGCAGCATGAACTGGTAAGGAGGGGAATCCCACAGATTTGTAATGGTCAGCCATTGTTTGCTTCCAGAATCTGCTGGGCACCAAATACCTGTTGGGGACTGAAATAAAACTTGAAGATTCAACCCCCTCACCCCGAAGTAGGGTCTCACTCTAGCCCAGGCTGACCTGAAATTCACTCTGTATCTTGGTGTGGCCTTGAAGTCACAGCGATCCTCCTACCTCAGCCTCCCGAAGTAACCGGGATTAAAGGCATGTGCTACTACACCTGGCTTTATGTTTTTTGTTTTTCAAGGTAGGGTCTTGCTCTAGCCTAGGCTGACGTGGAATTCACTATGGAGTCTCAGGGTGGCCTCGAACTCATGGCGATCCTCCTACCTCTGCCTCCCGAGTGCTAGGATTAAAGGCGTGCGCCACCACACCCAGCCTAGGTTTTTTTAAATGTATATGTGTATGGTACATATGTTGTGTGCGTGTATTTCTGTAGATGTCTGTTCCCCGTGTGCACACGTGCCAAGGCCAGAGAAAGACATGGGCTGTCCTCCGTTGCTCTTCTGTCTTAATTTTTGAGACAGAGTCTCACTGAGCTTTGAGCTTGCCCTCTTTGCATAAGATTGGCTGGCCAGCGAGCTGTAGAAATTCTTAGCAATCCTCCTTTCTCTGTCACCGTCAGCACAAAGGTTATGGGCGAGTGTGCCCATGCCAGGCTTTGTATGTGGGTGCTGGGGAATCAGACCGTAGCAAACAACACCTACCTGTGGAGCCGTCTCCCCAGTCCCTGTATCTTAGTTACTTATTAGAAATGCATGTTTCTAATGCAATACTCAAATCTAATATAAATTATAGAACATTAAAAAGCAAAACTTAGGGCTAGAGAGATGGCTTAGCAGTTAAGGCACTTGCCAGGAAAGCCAAAGGACCCAGGTTTGATTCCCCAGTACCCACGTAAAGCCACAAACACAAGGTGGTACATGTGTCTGGAGTTTGTTTGCAGTGGCTAGAGGCCCTGGTGTGCCCATTCTTCCTCTACCTGCCTCTCTCACACAGTTCAGATTGACCTAGAATTCACTCTGTAGTCTCAGGGTGGCCTTGAACTCATGGTGATCCTCCTACCTCAACCTCTGAGTGCTGGGATTAAAGGCATGTGCCACCACACCTGGCTTTAAATAAAAAAACATATATATATTTAAAATATTTATTTGCAAGGAGGGAGAGGGGGAGAGAGAGAGTAGGTGCACCAGGGCCTCTAGCTACTGCACACAAACTTCAGATGCATACACCACTTTGTACATCTGGCTTTATGTGTGTGCTGGAGAATTGAACCCAGGTCGTTAGACATTGCAAGCAGGTGACTTAACTGCTGATCCACCTCTCCAGCCCTTGAAATATTTTTTTAAGGCAAAACATAAAGTAAGAAGTATTATGCATAGAAAGAATTTTTTTTTTTTTTAAGTGCTCACTGCTCTGGGCACTCGGGCCTGGAAATGACACACAGTGCAGGGCCTTGAGTGTAGCTAGTGGGAATGTGAGCTCGCTGTTCTTCCTCCATGGGGCAAACTTCTTGTTCCAATAAGTGACTTATTGTTGAACCTGTGCTCTGCTTTGGATGGGATTGTGCTCATACTAAGAATTCAGGTCTGGAGAGATGGCTTAGCGGTTACGGCGTTTGCCTGCAAAGCCAAAGGATCCCGGTTCGGTTCTCCAGGACCCATGTAAGCCAGATGCACAGGGGGGCGCATCTGTCTGGAGGTCCTGGTGTGCCCTCTCTCTCCCTCCCTCCCTCCTTCTGCCTTACCTTCCCTCCCTCTATCTTTCTCTCAAGTAAACAAATATATTTAAAAAAAAATTCAGATGTGGCTCTTCTCCCCAGATGTAAAGTGATAGGTGAAGTTAACTGAAGCTTACTGCCTGTATGTTTTACCCAGTACTATGCCTCAAGGAGTGTACTTCCGGAGCTGGAGAGATGGCTTGGTGGTTAAGGTGTTTGCCTGCAAAGCCAAAGGATCCTGGTTTAACTTTCTAGGACCCATGTAAGCCAGATGCACAAAGGAGTGCATGTGTCTGGAGTTCGTTTGTAGGGGCTGGAGGCCCTGGTGTGCCCGTTCTCTCTCTCTCTCTCTCTGTTTGCCTTATTCTCTCTCTTAGATAGATAAACATTTTTTTAAAAAGAAGTGTACTTCCCAGGCATCCCACAGTTTTTCCTTTTTAATTACCTCCTTTCCATCCTTCTCATTCTCTTTTACCTTCTTAATTATGTTGTGACAGAGCAGGCTGGTTCACAGTTTTTATTCTAAACATATTTCTTCTCTGCGGCCTGCTAAAATTCATGGATTAAGAATATGGACTTTGAGGACTGGGAAGATTGGTCAGCAGTTAAAGATACTTGCTTGCAAAGCCTGTTGGCCCAGGTTCAATTCCCAAGCCACCCATGTAAGCCAGACACAGAAAGTCATGCAAGAATCTTGTGTTTGTTTGCAGCAGTAAGAGGCTCTGGTGTACCCATTCTCTCTTTTTCTCACATACACACACATGTGCAAGTAAATAAAATAACTAAGTTTAATACAAAGTGGGTATTTGTGCGTATAAACGTAAAGAAGTGGAATTTGGCTGGGCTACGTGGCTTTTGCCTCTAATCCCATCACTTGGGAGTCTGAGGTAGAGGGATCACTGTGAGTTCAAGGTCAGCCTGGGCTACAGAGAGTTCAGAGTCAGTCAGGGCTAGAGTGAGACCCTACCTCAAAAACAACAGTAATAACAGCCATCACAAAAAAGAAACCCCACCCAAAACCACCAACAATAACAAAAAGAAAAGAAAATGGAATTTGAAGTGAGAATAATCACAGTATTTGAATAAGTAAATGAAATCATGTATTTATTGTTTAGGCCAAGCTGGGTGATAACGGTAGGCCATCAGGTAAATCTCTCTGGGTCTGCCTTTTCATACCTGGGTTGACTCATGTGACTGCAGTGGTATGTGCCCTCCCTCCCGCCTTCCCTTTCCTTTGGATGTTTTGAGACACTGTCCTGGTATAGCCTGGGCTACCATGAGCTCTCCATGCCTCAGCCTCCCAAGTCTTGTATTTACAGGTGAATGCCACCATGGCTGGCCCTTGAAAAAGTCTTCACTCAGCCTCAGACCATTTTACATACTAAGATGACCCATGAGACAGGATGTTAGGGCAGGGATCATGCACTTAGGTGTGCACTTTTTCTTGATAAAGGAAGGTTCTGGAGGGTAGAAACCAAGTCTCACTTTTTTTTTTTTTTAAGTGTCTTTTCTTGCCTTTTTCCCAGCTCCAGGCTGGGAGGGGAATCAAAGAAGGAATTCTCAGTTTTTCGGCAGAAAGGCCTTTGTGCCTGTAGCTTTGTGTTGAGTTAGAAGACTTCCAGAAGGTAAGGGAGAAGTGAGGAGGCTGGAGAGATTTCAGGAAGGAGTTTGCTCCTTGTAATTAGTGACTAACAGAAGTTGCCACATTTCTGTAGTTTTCTACTGTCAATCACGTTGGGTTTTTAAAATGTCTTTTTTTTTTTTTTTGCTATTATTTTTAAGTGACAGATTGCAGTACATATTTTAGGACCTGCCATCCAGTTTTATTTGAAAGATTATGTTGTAGGAATTTCAGATACTGCAGGTAAAGACTTAATTTTGCTAAATTACGGGGAACTTCAGAATCTTGTAAATTACTTGGCTCTTTTAACTGAAAGTGCTTCTTAACTGATTTATTATACAAATAACTGTAAATCCTATAACTTGAACGATGTAAAATTTTCCATGTTTTTCAAATCTGCTTTCTGGTGTTCCATGTCCTATGATAGCTTTACCTTAATAGGCAAGAAGTATAAATTGTGTGGGTTACTGAGCAGAGATGAAGGGAGATATATTTTGGTTATTTTCAGGGAGCAGCTGCCTTTTAATGAATCAGATTAATGCCTCAATTACCTGCTTGTTTCCAAGTTGCCTTTAGGAAGGCACATTTGCACCAGGAAAGTAATGTAAGGTGGTTATTATAATTTTGTGGATAATGTTAGTAAAAGCAATGGTGTTCTTATTTTCCAGTTCTGAAATTCTGGACATCACCTCTTGAAGCCGACAGTCATCCTAACTTTCCACTGCGTTGTTAATATCAGGGAAAACATCTCAGGCGCACTTCAGACTGACGGCTCATGGCTGCTCAGTTACACGGCAACTAAAACTCAAATTTGGTTTTGCAAGCGTCCCATAGGTTTGTTTTCAGGATGATAGAAACAGAGACATTCAAACCTTGGAAAGTGCACGAGTCAGTACAGTAGGGACTGATGGGCAGCTGGAGTGGATTGGTTCCTACCGTGTTCTGCCTTTCCTCCCTTCCCCCAAGGGAGGGTCTCCCTCTAGCCCAGGCTAACCTGGACTTCACTATGTAGTCTCAGGGAGTCCTTGAACTCACACCGAACTTCCTACCTCAGCCTCCTGAGTGCTGGGATTAAGGTGTGTGCCACTATACCCAGCTCTTTTTCATTTTTATTTTTAAATTAATTAATTAATTTTCGAGGTAGGGTCTCACTGTGGTCCAGGCTGACCTGGAATTCACTATGTAGTCTCAGGGTGGCCTTGAACTCATGGTAATACTCCTACTTCTGTCTCCTGAGTTGCTGGGATTAGAGGCGTGCACCACCACGCCCAGCTCCCAGTTTATTTATTTATTTAATTATTTGACAGAGGAAGAGGGAGGGGGGAGAGAGAGAGAGAGAGAGAGAGAGAACAGGTGCGCCAGGGCCTCCAGCCACTGAAAACGAACTCTCCAGATGTGTGCGCCCCCTTGTGCATCTGGCTAATGTGGGTCCTGGGTAACCTGGATCCTTTGGCTTTGCAGGCAAACACCTTAACTGCTAAGCCATTCCACAGACCCTCCCAGCTCTTTTTTAAAAACATATTTTATTTGTTTGCAGAGAGAGGGGGGAGGAAAAGAGAGAGGGAGAGAGAGAATGAGAATATGAATGTGGGCACGCCAAGGCCTCTAGCCACCATGAATAAACTCCAAATGAATGTGCCACTTTGTTCGTCTGGCTTTATGTGGGTACTGGGGAATTGAACCTAGGTCATTAGACTTTGCAGGCAAGCACCTTAACCTTTGAACCATCTCTCCAGCTCCCATGTTCTGCTTTTTTTTTTTTTTTTTTACAAAAAATATTTATTTATTTATTTGAGAGAGAAAGAGGCAGATAGAGAGAGAATGGGTGTTCCTGGGCCTCTAGGCACTGCAGACGAACTCCAGGCACATGTGCCACCGTGGGCATCTGGCATATGTGGGTACTGGGGAATCGAACCCAGGTCATTAGGTTTTGCAGGCAAGTGGCTTAACCGCTGAGCCATCTCTTCAGTCCCCCATGTCTGCTTTTGGTGGTTGACACTCACGTCCATCTTTGGGAGGGCTGTGCATGAATGACATGGAGAATCGGAGGGCAAAGGATTGGAAGGTTAACCTCAGCAGGGATTTCTTTCTCTTAAGATTATCCATCCTAGAGCTTCAGGACAGAGAAGCCAGCAGATGACCCCCAGAAATGTGTTGTTCTGGATGCCAGGCCCCCATCTGATGGGAGTTGGAGCCTTGCTGGCTGGGCTGTGTTGGGGGTGGGCTCATGGGGGTCATAGCCAGCTCCCCCTCGCCAGTGTTTGCCTCACTGTCTTGCTGTGGCCGAGGTGACGTCCAGCCTCTTCTCGTGCCATTCTTCCCTCTGTCATCATGGAGCTTCCTCTCAAGTGTGTAAGCCAGATTAAGCCCTTTGCTCCCACAATCTGCTCTTGGTCGGGTGCTTTCTGCCAGCAACGGGGACGCTAACTGCACCTACTATGCTAGATAGAGAACTTTGGGAAAGCAAATCTCTCTCAATTAGCAGAGATTGAAGTATTGACAATGGTGTAGCTATGCCTATAAACAGAGGCCTTGTCTAATTGGAAAGGAACAATTAAGAAGACACAGAGAAAATGTCTGTTTGCTGTTTATAGAAGCGCCTCACTTAGAGGCTTACCTGAGAAAGGTCGCAGCTGTGAGACTCCTTGGTCCAAAGATTACAGGAACAGACAGCAGCAGGCAGGGCAAGTCTGTCCCCTTGTGTTATTGCCAAGCACTCCACACAGCGTCTGTTTAGAAGTGCTCTCCGTGCAGGACATATCAAGAGCTTGTCTAAGAGGCAAAGGAAGGGAGTGCTTTGCAATACTGTCTTCCGGACTCCAGGTGGCCCTGACCTCACAGTGGCTCATGCTACCTATGTAAGACCTGCGTAATAGGAGGGGTAGAAATGATGACGTCAGAATAGAAGAGAGACTAGTTGGAGACAGGAAGGGATTCTGTGGATGGAAGACTCAGGAGGGGAGAGTGGTTGGGGGGATTATAGTCATGTCATATTGCCTATGTGCCCAGGGTGAAACTTTGGTCTCCAGTGTGAGTTCACCAACATGGGACTTGCTCACATCACATTCCATGCAAACATCTTAACTAAGCTGAAGTTAAAAAAAAAATAAAGAAAGAAAAGAAAAAAGTGTTGCCTGTTCTCCTTCTCTTGCTGTGGACGTGTGATGAAGAGAGCCAGCTTCCCCACCATGATGAAGCTTCACCTGGAAATTGTAAGCCTGAAATAAACTCTTTCCTCCCATCCAAAAAAAAAGGTGAGGGCTGGAGAGATGGCTTGGTGGTTAAGCGCTTGCCTGTGAAGCCTAAGGACCCCGGTTCGAGGCTCGATTCCCCAGGACCCACGTTAGCCAGATGCACAAGGGGGTGCACGCGTCTGGAGCTCGTTCGCAGTGGCTGGAGGCCCTGGTGCGCCCATTCTCTATCTATCTGCCTTTTTCTCTCTCTATCTGTTGCTCTCAAATAAATAAATAAAAATAAACAAAAAATGAAGAAAAAGGTGAATTTTCAAACATGGCAGATATTCTTTAACACTCCATCTAATGGGATTTGGAACCCAGTGTTCTGATAGGTGATTTCTTTCTTTGCAAATACTTTTAGCATTGAGACCATCAAACGTCCCCAGTGAACACTGTTGCAGTCAGCTCCTTATTGCTGGACAAACATCCAAACAGAAGCAGCTTGTAGGAGGACGAGGTTTGTTTCAGGCTCACAAAGTGTAGGGAGCACAATTAATGGCAGAAGAAGCTGGCTGTCTTCCATAGACCAGAGCAGATTGATGTCATCAAAAGCCAGCACCTCAAACTGCTCTTTTCACACTCGAGGGCCCGAGATGTACCCCCAAACACATCTTAGGGCTGAACTCCAAGATCCGCCCACCAGTGACACCTCCTCCCGCCCGGCTGCTGGAGACTCGAGTTGCAAAGTCAGCGCCTCAACTTATGGGCCCATACATTGAAACCACCACAAACAGTTTGTATGTTCAATAAATGATATTCCTATTGCAACAGGAGTTTGTGGGTTTTTAGAAGATCGTTTTATGTAACATTTTGTGTTTGTAGGAGCTTGTCTTCAAGGGAAAAGCCTAATTGGAATCCAGCCAAGTAGGAATCCAGTGTGATTCGAGTGTCAGGTGAGCTGATGACATCCCTTAGTGCTCTGCAGATAGATGACTTTATGGTGGCCTATTTCCTCATAAAGCTTTTTAAAAACTAAAAAAGCATTTTTCCACACTCTAATAGTCCATACTGACAGCAGCAAAAAAAGAAATCTTTTTTTTTTTCTCTTCCCTTCCCTCCCTTAGCAGTGATTGTAGAAATTGCTTATTGCTTGAAAATCTATATTTGCCTGCTGGTGTGCCATTAAAAAGGGATTTGGTGGCCTGAATTCCATTTTTTTTTAAATTCAACATAAGATATAAGGACTTGCAGTTTCCATACTGGCAGGACACAGAGTGGGGAGATGACTTGAATATTTTCTTTCATAATTAAAAGTGTTAACATTCAAAACCAACTCATGCCAAGGAACCGAGAACAGTTACTGTAAGCTAAAAAGATGTTACTTGGGTGACTGAGGACATGGCTCAGATGTTAGGAGAACATGCTGGGTAAGCGTGAGGGTCAGAGACCATCTGAGCTTGGCCCTTTAGCACCCACGTAAAGTGCTGGGCATTGCCATACATGCCTGTAACCCAGTCCTGGGGGGGGGGGGGCAGAGACAGAAGCATTCCTCAGGCCGAGGCTCTTGTTTCAGAGAGAGAGACTCCTTCTCAAGTCCAGGAGTGAGAGAGGAGGGCGCTCATTGTTCTCCTGTGGGTGGTACACTCTTCTACCATAGTCAACACACACACCCCAACACACACACCAACAAAAATATAAACAGGCATTTCCATCAACCTTCATGTGCCTGCTTTAGAACAAAACAAAATTGCTATTTGGGTTATTTTGTTTATTTATTTGAGAGAGAGAGAAAAAGAGGCAGATAGAGAGAGGGAGAATGGGTGCACCAGGGCCTCCAGCTGCTGTAAATGAATTCCAGATGCACGCGCCCCCTTGTGCAGCTGGCTTACGTGGGCCCTGGGAGATTGAACCTGAGTCCTTTGGCTTCACAGGCAGGTGCCTTAACCGCTAAGCCATCTCTCTAGCCCAGTATTTGGGTGATTTCTGTGTCTTCTATCAAATTATTCACTGTTTCCCAGTCACAAGGTAGCCAGGGAAGAAAGGACTTACCTGTGGCTGGGCGCGTCCCACAGCCACAGGGTAAAGGTGAGGGTAGATGTCGACACAGTAGGGACAGAGGAAGGCTGGTTGGCAGAACATTAAAGGCATTTGACATCTGTCGCTCTATTTCGTTCCTGTGGTCCACACGCTTCCCTATAATGTATATTTGTCAAAATAATAATAACTTGGATTAAACCCCGAGGTCCAATGCACTGGGTAGACCATAATATAAAATGGGTTCACCTGGAATGCCATCCTCACAATGCACACTGTGTATAAAACTGGTGTATAAGCTTAGAGGCAGAGAAAAACTTTACACTGAAGCAATCTTCAGTGGCCTAGGTCTGAGTAATTCATTGTGTGGACTCTGGGTCCTGATTTGAAGAAAGCAGTTAATTTTCTTATTTTTTCCCCCCCCAGTGGAGAATTTTGAATACTGGATGCTCTCTGACTTG
Source organism: Dipus sagitta (assembly GCA_036346955.1). Taxonomy (NCBI): domain Eukaryota; kingdom Metazoa; phylum Chordata; class Mammalia; order Rodentia; family Dipodidae; genus Dipus; species Dipus sagitta. The sequence goes on along the minus strand of CM070784.1, from coordinate 69,252,620 downwards.
TGGAATTAATGTCACTTCTTAAGAACAGCAGGATAATGCTGTTGGAATTGCACTTTAAAAGGGCTGCTTATATTTTACTGGCAGATACTGAATTAGTTACAGGGTAAATTGTGATATGTAGGATTTGAGATAATTCATTTTGGTTGGGCACAGCCTCGAATTTCATCTCTTGTGAAGTGGAGGCAGGAGGATCAGGGGTTCAAGTCTTTCCTGAGCTACATGAGACTGTATCTTAAAGAACTTGAAAAAGAGAAAAAAAGGCTGGAGAGATTGCTCAGCCGTTAAAGGCATTTGTTTGCAAAGCCTGCCAGACTGGGTTCAGAACCCCAGTACCCATGGAAAGCGAGATGCACAAAGTGATGCATGCATCTGGAGTTCCTTTGCAGTGGCAGGAGGTCCTGGTGCACCCATACTCTTTCTCTGTTTTTCTCCCAACCAAGAGGAAAAAAAGGTTTATGTTGGCTTACAGAGTCCAGGGGAAGCTCCATGATGGCAGGGAAAACAATGGCATGAGCAGAGGGTGGATATCACCTCCTCACCCATATCAGGTGGTCAACAGCAACAGGAGAGTGTGCCAAACACTGGCAAGAGGAAGCTGCCTATAACACCCATAAGCCCGCCCCCAACACTACACTGCCTCCAGGTGGATCCAATTCCCAAATTGCCATCAGCTGGGGACCTAGCCTTCAGAACATCTAAGTTTATGGGGGACACCTGAATCAAACCACCACACTCTGCCTCGCAAGTGCTGGGATGAAAGCCATGTGCCACCACACCTGGCTTAAAAGATTTTTTTTAAATATTCTTTAAATATTTAAATCATTTTAATTTACTTATTTGAGAGCGACAGACATAGAGAGAAAGGGGCAGATAGAAAGAGAGGGAAAATGGGCGCGCCAGGGTCTCCGGCCACTGCAAACGAACTCCAGATGCATGCGGCCCCTTGTGCATCTAGCTAATGTGGGTTCTGGGGAATCGAGCCTTGAACCAGGGTCCTTAGGCTTCACAGGCAAGCGCTTAACCGCTAAGCCATCTCTCTAGCCCTAAAAAGATTTTTTAAAAAGATGAAAGACAATTCATCCATTTCGAGCAGAAAGTGGGTAGAGATGTAAAGAAACTAGGCTTGTCACCTGTGATAATTGTTGGCACGAGCATGGATCTGGACTCTCTTTCTCGCTGAATGCTGGAAAATTTCACAGGACAAGTAAAAAGTGACAAACCTGCGCCTTGTTCTTACCTGTGACAGCCGACTTCAAGTGCTTTCTTTTTAAATATTCTTGGGGTGATGAATATTTGAAGATATAACCTTATATCTCAAAGTACTCTTAAGTATAAATATGGGCACTAACTCTTGTAACCAAGTCTTATACAACTGACAGATTTTTTTTTAATGACCCATTTCCCTTTATTCGAGCTCAGCCCTGAGGAATAAAGGCGATGTTTTATTCATCAGACTCTACTTATTTTATTTTATTTTAGAATGTCTTTGTAGGAATTAGCAGGTGTTTAATTATCAGCGGGAGGACTCTTTATTTGCATAATGCGGTGGAAGGACACTAAAAGAAGTTTAAGATATAAAAGGATCAAATGGAAGAACTTGGGGAGAATAAATAAATCGGTACTCTGATGTCCTGGGTTTATTAAGGTCAGGCGAGGTGTGGTTTAATGTTTCGCAGTTTCATTGTCAGCTGAGCCAGAAAGCGAAATGTCTCTGCCCTTTGGTCACACGTTCCTGAGGGAAGAGAACATCAGCTGCGCTGAAGCACTGCCAGGGCCCGGGGTCATCCCTTGCACTGTAAGCTCAGATCGCTGTGGTGACCTTGGATTTATAGACAGACCAACGCCCAGTATGCACAGCACACCTTTACTGTTTCCTTTTTACGAATTAAAAAAAAAAAAAATCAATCCCCACAGTGAATATTTGTCTTTGTTGACTGGTTACGCACACTTACGATACTTCCAAGTGGCTTCTTGCCTGTATAGACTTTGTCACCTCAGAGAAAGAGAGAGGAGTAAGGGGTGGGGGTTCAGGGCCCCTTGCCATTCATTGCGCATGAATTCCCGACACAGCTGCCGCTTTGGCTTTACATGGGTCCTGGGGAATCGAATCTGGGCCATCCAGCTTTGCAAGCAAGAGTCCTACTTGCGCTTTGAAGTAGCGTAGCACTGTAGCCAGACTGGCCAGCAACTCATACGTGTGAGCTGCCACACCCATCTTCCAGGTGGCCTTGAACTCACAGAGATCCTCCAACCTCAGCTTCCCAAGTGCTGGGATTAAAGGCGTGTGCCACTCACTGTGCCTGGCATTAACAATAGTTTTTAATCTTTATACAAAGTAACAGGTTTCCTTATGGCACTTTCACAATATTTAATTGTTACATGTTAACTTTTTATTTGTATGTGTGTGTGAGAGAGAGAGAGAGGAGGGAGGGAGGGACAGGGACACAATGAGCATGCCATAGCCTCCTGCGTCTGCAAACAAATTTATGACACATGTGCCTCTGGCTTCATGTGGATACTAGGGAACTGAACCCAGGCTGTCAGGCTTTGTGAGGCTTTAACCATGGGGCCATCTTAATTTGATTAATTCTCACCTCATCTCAGAGGCCCCCTTGCTCGTACCACTCTGCCCCTGGTATTCTCTTTTCCACTTTCATAGCACATGACTTCCATTGTCCTCACTCCCAGCCCCTTCTTTAAAGTCTTTTTCTCCTCTCATGTGCCCCTTCCTAGTTGTGGGACCCACACCCACACCCATACCCACACAAGTAACGTACACAAACGAGAAGCTGGGATCTGCATGTGAGACAGAACACGTGGTGTTTGTCTTCCTCATCTTGGGTTACTTCACTTAATATAATATTTTCTAGTTCCATTTCTCTCTCTCTCTCTCTCTCTCTCTCTCTCTCTCTCTCTCTCTCTTGAGGTAGGGTCTTGTATCCCAGGCTGACTTGGAATTCACTGTGGAGTGCCAGGGTGGCCTCGAACTAATGGCGATCCTCCGACTTCTGTCTCGCTTGCACTGAGATTAAAGGTGTGCACCATCATGCCTGGCTAGTTCCATTTTCTGCAGATTTCATAGTTTCACTTGTCTGTATGGCTAAGATTCCATGGTGTCTTTGTACCACAACTTTGCATTTTCTTGCATGCTGGGGCTGTGTTGTGGAGTTTCTGGAATACCCACCCGGGTGCCCTGGGGAAAAGAGACAAATTAACAAGCCAGGCGTGGTGGCACACACCTTTGACCCCAGCACTCGGGAGGCAGAGGTAGGTGGGTTGCTGTGATTTTTGAGTCCAGCCTGAGCCTACGTAGTGAATTCCAGATCAGCCTGGGTTAGAAAAAGACGCTACCTTGAAAAGCCAAAAAATAAATAAGAAGAGACAATTTTATGCACTTTTGTGTAGCCTGTCGTTCGTGTCTCGTTACTGTTCTCTTTCAGCAGTAGTGCTCTGTCAGCTTCTAATGGAATCCGCATAGCGATGGCCAGCTGTTGGGGTCTGCAGGATAGGTGAGGTTTAGTTGAAGCAAAAAAAAATGGAGAGGGGAAGAAATGGGGGGAATGAGGCTCAACTCTTCAGTCAGTTGACCTTGTGCCATGAAGCGCATGAAGAAAGCTTTAATTTTTCTCTTTAAAAAATCCCGGAGAAGCCGTGGGCGTGATAGTGCATGCCTTTAATCCCAGCACTCGGGAGGCAGACGTATGAGTTCGCCATGACCTTTAATCCCAGCACTCGGGAGGCAGACGTATGAGTTCGCCATGAGTTCGAGGCCCCCCTGAGACTCCATAGTGAATTCCAGGTCAGCCTGGTCTAGGATGAGACCCTACCTGGAAGAAAAAAAAAAAATCCTGGAGAAGAATATCTCCTATCTATCTATCTATCTATCTATCTATCTATCTATCTATCTATCTATCTATCTATCTATCTTTCTATCTCCCAGTTATATATATATATTTAAATATTTTTATTTATTTGAGAGAGAGAGAGAGAAGAGAATGGGCATGCCAAGGCCTTCCTGCCGCTGCAAACTAACTCCAGATGCATGTGCCACTTGGTGCACTGGCTGTATGTGGGTACTGGGGAATAGGACACGGGCCATTGGGCTTTGTAATCAAGCCTTTAACCGCTGAGCCATCATGGCTCTAGTACCCTTTTCGACTTCTTAAGGAAGGAAAGGGAACTTGGTGAGCTAACATCATGATCTGAGTTTCATGACTCATAAGATTCGTCGTTGGTAAACACTGAGTTGATATATGACTGAGATTGTAACCATACTCTATATACTCTATATCCAACGACACAGGTAAAGGGGCTATTTTCTTTTCCCCTTCCTGCCTCCTTCCCTTCCTTCCACAGGGTTTCAGGTAGCCCTAACCTGGCCTTGCACTTCTGAACCTCCCAACTGCTGGCATCATAGGCTCGTGCCACCATCCCTGGGTAAAGATTATTTTTTGTGGTGCAGGGGATTGGCTCCAGTAGCGTGGGCCTGCTTTGCAGACGCTCTGCCACCGAGTCATGTCCTCTGCTGGGTCGTGGAGCAGCTATGTGGGTGACGGTTCATAGTATTGTCAGCCTGGCAGGACCTAGAATCACCTGTGAGGGCTAATCCTGATTAGGAGAATGCAGGTGGGAAGGCCCACCTTCACGGTGGGTGCAGTCGTCCGTGGGCCAGGGTCCTGGGCTGTCTAAAAGGAGAGAGCTGGGCTGGAGAGATGGCTTAGCCGTTAAGTGCTTGCCTGTGAAGCCTAAGGACCCCGGTTCGAGGCTCGATTCCCCAGGACCCACGTTAGCCAGATGCACAAGGGGGCGCACGCGTCTGGAGTTCGTTTGCAGTGGCTGGAGGCCCTGGCGCGCCCAATCTCTCTATCTGCTTCTTTCTCTCCCTATCGCTCTCAAATAAACAAATAAATAAATAACAAAAAAAATTAAAAAATAAAATAAAAGGAGAGAGCTGGCCGAGCTCTTTTTTTTTAATTCATTTTTTTTTCTTAGTGACTGCTTTCATAATTGTAAACAATATCCCATGGTCGAGCTCTATCTTTTATTATTTTGCTGTGGGACTGGATGTGACCAGTTCCTATCGCCATGTCTTGCCTGCCATCGTGGACTGTCACCTCTAAGTATAAGTTGAAATATACCCTCCTTTACACTGATTTTTCTGTTTTGCGTTATTTTAATTTTTTTAAATACCTTATTTATTTATTTGACAGAGAGAGAGAGAATGGGCAAGCCAGAGCCTCTAGTCACTGCAAACGAATTCCAGACACGTGCGCCCCCTTGTGCATCTGGCTAACGTGGGTCCTGGGGAATCGAACCTAGGTCCTTTGGCTTTGCAGGCAAATGCCTTAACTGCTAAGCTATCTCTGAAGCCCTTATTTTTATTTTTTGAGGTAGGGCTTTCACTCTAGCCCAGGCTGACCTGGAATTCAGTTTGTAGTCTCAGGGTGGCCTCGAACTCATGGCGACACTCCTAGCTCTGTCTCCTGAGTGCTGGGATTAAAGGCATGTGCTACCATGCCCGGCTTGTTGCATTTTTTTCTCTAGGCAGGGTCCTACTTTAGCCCAGGCTACTGGAACTCAGAATGATGCTCCTAGTCAGTGTCCCCAGTGCTGGGATTAAAGGTGTGTAGCACCGTGCCTGGCCCTTAAACTGATTTTTTTGTCAGTTTTGACACCCTAGTGTGGTTTATTGCTCCATCTTGTGAAGCTTAGGGGCAGGTGGGAAGTAAGAGTTCTTTGTGCCCCTAAGCGGCTTTTGGTTTTCTTGGGTTTTTTTGGGAGGGGGGGTGGGCACCTCCATGAGCTTCAAGGTCTGTAAGTTAGCCTTACAGGTCAAGTGTTTTCCGAGTACCAGAGAGGCCCAGGAAAGAAAGACAGCGATGGGCTTGGCTGATGTGAATGCTGAGCCCTCTTCAGTATGGTGGCTGTGGGCTGAGCTCATGGTGGCGCAGTCTCCTCCGTGCAGTAAGATGCTGGCTTCTTGGTGCGGAAAGCTCTTTCCAAGCGATATGCAGTGCCGGGGGCGTCCAGGGTTCTCAGGCTGGTGACTGACACTACTTTTGTGGTCTTGGCTAAGGAGGAGATAAAACGGAAAAGGTTTTCTGTGGGGAAGGCGTGTGCACTTTGTGAAGGTGTGGTCTGGCAGAATTTACAAGGTCTCCTGGATGCCTTCCATGGTGTTCTGTGTGCAGCCGGGCTTTTTTTTTTTTTTTTCAAGGTAGGGTTTCACTCTAGCCTGCAATTAACTAAGTAGTCTCAGGCTGGCCTCGAACTCACGGAGATCCTCTGCCTGTGGGATCAAAGGTGTGCGCAACCACGCCAGGCACCGAGGCTCTTCTTTCGTTCAAGCACCTTCTGTCACTCAGGCTGTGAACCTCTGTGCCAGGAATGAAGTCTGATGTTCAAGTGAAGTGTTTGCTAAACAGGGTGGCTGGAGAGCAGCATTTCAAGTAATGGCCAATAAATCATGGAACTGGAGGAGTGAGTCAGGCCGAAGTAATGCGCCCGGAGACACTGAACACAGGCTGATGATCACGACGGGCTCTTAAGTGGTGTTTCTTGGCTTACAGGTGGAGGAATTGGTCAGCTGGCTGTGTGCTTAATGGTTTGAGTAGGAAATAAAATAGTGAGGAGAGAACTATAGACCTTCATCTTATTCCAGGACTTTTTTTTTTTTTTTTCAAATCCTGTTTTTTGAGACAAAGTCTAGCCATGTAGCCCAGGTTGGCTTTGAACTCAAGATCGATCTTCTTCTGCCTCTAGCACTACAGGTGTGAGCCACCAAGCTCGACCTTCCAGGTCTTTATCTTGAAGAGTGTTGTTAGCCAGATGTCCTAAAGAGGTGGTCATGAACATAATTCTCAAGGAACTGTCTTGAGCTTGCTCATGTAATGTGTGCACAGACCCGGTGGTCTGATCGATCGTTTGTGCCAATGCATAGCCTCATAGGAAAGACTTAATTACCATACATAGTACTTAGGTACTATAGTATCTTTAAAAAAAAAACATTTATTTAAGTGAGAGAGAATGGGCATGCCAGGGCCTCCAGCTGCTGCAGACACTCCAGATGCATGTGCCACCTTATGCATCTGGCTTACATGGGTCCTGGGTAATCGAACCGTGGTCCTTTGGCTTTGAAGGCAACTGCCTTAACTGCTAAGGCATTTCTCCAGCCCCTATATTTTCTTTTTTTTTTTTTTTTAAAAATTTATTATTGTATTTATTTATTAGAGACAGAGAGAAGGGGAGAGAGACTATGTGTGTGAATGGGTGTGCCAGGGCCTCTAGCCACTGCAAAGGAACTCCAGAGGCATGTACCTCCATGTGCATCTGGCTTACGTGGGATCTGGTGATTCGAACTTCGCAGGCATATGCCTTAACTGCTAAGCCATCTCTCTAGCCCCGGCATTATAACATCTTATGTACTTTGTAGTATTCTTTCAAGTCAAAGATGTTTTCTTTTATCATCCTGCTCCAATTTTTAAAAAATGACATTGGCAGGCCGGGGAGATGGCTGAGTAGATGAAGTGCTTACTGTATAAGCCTGAGGACCCAAGTTCGGATCCCATCACCCACATAAATGCTGGGTTGGCGTGGCAGCCTGCATGTAGTCCCAGAGCTCTGGGCAAGTTGGCTAACTAGACTAGCCAAAAAGGCAAGCTCTGGGTTCAAGTGAGAGATTCTGCCTCAGTGACGATAAAGCTGGATTGAGACCTCCACATACACGTGCACACACATGCGAAATATGTTTGCTGTCTCCCCCACCCCCCAGGTAGGGTCTCACGTACTCTAGTTCAGGCTCACCTGGAATCCACTATGTAGTTCCAGTCTGGCCTCAAACTCACAGCAGTCTCCTATCTCTGCCTCCTCAGTGCTGGGGTTAAGGGCGTGTGCCACCACGCCTGGCAGAGAAAGGGAGAAAGAATGAGAATGAGTGTGGGCGCACCAGGACCTCCAGCCACTGCAAACAAACTCCAGACGTATGCGCCACTTTGTGCATCTGGCATTACGTGGGTACTGGGGAATCGATCTGATCATTAGACTTTTCAGGCAGGTGCCTTAACTGTTGAGCCATCTCTCCAGCCCTTACTGTCTTTCTTTTTAAGAAGTCTTGGGCTGGAGAGATGGCTTAGCGGTTAAGCGCTTGCCTGTGAAGCCTGAGGACCCCGGTTCAAGGCTCGATTCTCCAGGACCCACGTTAGCCAGATGCACAAGGGGGCGCACGCATCTGGAGTTCGTTTGCAGTGGCTGGAGGCCCTGGCGTGCCCATTCTCTCTCTCTGTATCTGCTTCTCTCTCTGTCTGTTGCTCTCAAATAAATAAAAATAAACAAAAAATTAAAAAAAAAAAAGAAGTCTTTAGGTGTTTGGTGACTTCCTCCCACCTCCTTTTTACCTCCTGTGTTGGGGTTGCAGCTCAAGACCTGTGTTGTACTAGGCAGCTGGTGTACCACTGAGCTGCACGCCTGCCTGGCTGAGGGGCATCTTTTGAAAGCTCTGCTCAGCCAGAGGAATTCTTCAGTTCAGCTGACGTTCCTGGCAGCGTGTTTGTGGTTTGGCACGGTTCAAAGTGTTTGTCGTTTCAAATCTCTTTGACAACAGGGGAAGAAAGCCCTGTGAGCACCCCTTCTTCAGAGCGCTAGGGGCCTGAGCCCGAAGAACGAGGAGCATCGATACAGACGCAGCTCTTCGGGGCTGGGGTGAGCGCCAGAGCTGACCACTGGCTTTGCTTCCTTGAAAGGGTAAATGTAAAGCCATGGTGCCAAGTCTTGGCTACATGTAACCCTCCTTTTAGAGTTGTTATGACAGCATTCTTTTCTCTCTTTTTTTTTTATTTCTTTATTTTAATTTTTTACTTATTTACGTATTTGCAAGGAGAGAGAAGAGGCATGCCGGAGCTTCCTGCCTCTGCAAACGAACTCCAGACACACCTGGTGCATGTGGCTTTATGTGGGTCCTAGGGAATCGAACCTGGGTCATTAGGTTTTGCAGGCAAGCGCCTTAACCGCTGAACCATCTCCTTAGCCCTCTACTTTTTGAATTTGTCATGAGTTTGTTGGTACGTGTGTGCGTGTTGATATCTGTGCAGGTGTGTGTGCGTGTGGAGGCCAGATGTATATGTTGGGCATCTTCTCTGTTGTTTTTCATCTTAGTTTTTAAATTTAATTAATTAATTTATTTGAGAGAGAGAGAGAAGCAGTTAGAGAGGGAGAGAGAATGGGTGTGCCAGGGCATTTGGCCATTGCAAACAAACTCTAGACACTTGTGCCACCTTGTGCATCTGGCTTTACGTGGGTACTGGGGAATCGAACCCGGGTCCTTTGGCTTTGCACGCATAAGCCTTAACCAGTGACCCATCTTTCCAGACCCTCATCTTATTCTTTGAGACAGGGTCTCACTGAATGTAGAGCTAGATGCCAGCTACCCAGGGAGTTCCACATCCCCAGTACTTGTCTTACGTGGGTTCCGGGAATGGAACTGAGGTGCTGGTGCTTGTGACAAGTCTTTGACTGCTGAGCTATCGCCCCTGCTCCCTGCGTGTAGTATTTCACAACATTTATATCGAAAGCCGGGTGTGGTGGCACACGCCTTTAATCCCAGCACTCGGGAGGCAGAGGTAGGAGGATTGCTGTGAGTGAGTTCGAGGCCACCCTGAGACTACATAGTGAATTCCAGATCAGCCTGGGCCAGAGTGAAACCCTACCTCAAAAAAATATATTTTTTTATATTGATTATATTCAAATTCATGTGAGCCAAACTTTAAAAATATTTTTTTTATTAAGAGAAAGGAAGAAAATGTGAGTGTGGGCACACCAGGGCCTCTGATTGCTGCAAATGAACTCCAGATGCACGTGCCACTTTGTGCGTCTGGCTTCACGCGGGGCCCGGGGAATCGAACTTGGGCTCCTGGGCTTTGCATGGTAGTACTTTAACCGCTGAGCCATCTCCCTGGACCCAAAATTTTGTTTCCATGGGTATTTCACTCCATGTTTCTACTTCTTGATTGTTAAAGAGGGAACTTGCAAGCCCCACCCCCCCTTGCTCGTTTGTGACTCAGCCCTGGAGGTGACGATGCACAAGGCTAGGCCTCTGCATGCCTGCAGTTAATAGAGCAGGGACCTGCATTCACGCGGTCAGCCAGTCAGCTGTGCCTCTGCGGTGGTGTAGCTGCCCTGGTCGGCCGCTGGGGTTGGGGGGAGTGGGAGTCGCTAAAGGGAGTGATGCATTCTGCAGAGGTGAGATTTGCGGCAGGAATGTGCCGAGCAAGTGGTAAGGCACATGGCTAATGCTTATTGTACCACACAGAGAAGAAGCATGAGGAGGCGGCAAGTCAGGAGCTCTTTGTTTGTGGAGAAGGAAATTATAGTCCTCTCTGCTGTGTAGGGAGCGCTTCCAGGAAGCCTGGATCCTCCAACACACCCAGTTCTGCAGGTGCTCACACCCCGTACACAAATAACAGGGTGCAGTGGCCACACCCTGCACACACCCTCCTGTAACAGGATGCTAGGGGTCCAGGGAAGCCCCTGAACCCCAAACCCTAGGTGCGTTTCTAATTTTAATCAAAGAACTGAATTAAAAAGAAAAACCACTAAGAATGGTAATTATTAAGTTATGTTTATCGAGGGAAGTGCAGAGCCAAAGAAAGTCACCCATCTGGCTAGAGACCCCACATGGAGGGACTGGGAAAGAAATGTGGAAAGAGAAGAGAGAGAAGACAGTAGGTTCAGTCCCTGTCAGGGAGCTGGAGGGGGTAAAGGATCCCATGTGGAGAGTATGGGCTGGGGGAAGGGGGATTCCCCCCTTGGCAAGTTCCAGGGGTTGAACTTGACCAACCACAATATTTAAACATTTAAATATTTATTTAATATTTAAATATTTAATATTTAAATATTTAAAGACCTCCCTCCCAGGAGGGGTCCAGGTTGTTTGTAGAAAAACAGGTCTAGGGAACTAGGCAAGAGATAAGAAGTCATCTTTGCTTCCTACCAAGTGCAGACTTTCCGGCCTGTTTTTTGGTTTTCCGAGGTAGGGTTTCACACTAGTACAGGCTGATCTGGAATTCACTATGGTGTCTCAGGATGGCCTCGAACTCACGGCAGTCCTCCTACCTGTGCCTCCCGAGTGCTGGGATTAAAGGCGTGCGCCACCACGCCTGGCTTTTCCTGCCTGTTTCACGTCCAGGGTCCAGTCACCCTAACTACTCCTTCTGCACTCCTGGTCGCTTACAGGACTCACTTCAGTGTCTCAGACACATAAAGAATTTCTCAACTGTATTGTTCAGGGAATGAACACAACAAAAGTCTACATAATCAGTACACATTCATTTATTTACTATCCATCTTCCTCCCTAGTCCTTTCCCCCTCCTTTCCTTGACAGAACTAGCCTGTGTAACCCAGGCTATCCCTGAGCTTGCCCTGTAGCCCAGGCTGGCTGCAGGCTTGTGCCACCACATCCTGCCAGATCCAACTTTCCTAAATTCATGTTCATTCTCTCTCTCTCTCTGCACATCAGGGTCTCTTGCCCTATAAGTGAATGCATGTGCCCCTTTTTGCTTGCAGCTATATGTGGGGTGGCTGGCAAGTTGAACCTGGACTGGCAGGCTTTACAATCAAATGCCCTAAATTGCTGAGCAATGTCTCCAGCCCCTCAAATTCATTAAAAAAAGAACAAATATTTAGAATTCCCAGTTTATCGGATCTGTTCTGGATTGAGTCCGTGAGGTCAAGAAAGACCCCACAGTTGAGCGTGCAGAGGCTTTACAAAGTTATAGAAGGTGGTCACCGTGGTTCTTTGGTAAAGAGCCGTTCTGCTCTAATCACATGGAAAATGGGGGAGGCAGGTGATAAGTAGACAGTGGCGCAGAGACGGAGGCGATCCATGCGGGGCCGCCCAGCCAGGGGTTCTGTGAACATGGATCTGAGTTGAGCATGTCTGATTCTTGATGCTGCAGACCACCCCACTGACCCCTCCCCACCCCTCCGGTCACTTTCCTAAGTCCTGTTTCTCCTTCCTCTTGTTGCGGCTGTATGTAATACAAAGTTCGTTCAGACCATAAGTGTGTCTTCTCAGATCTGTCCCCCATGCTGTGTGTTTCAGGGGCATACTAGGTACTTTAAAAAATCAATCAATCTATCTATCTATCTATCTATCTATCTATCTATCTATCTATCTATCTATCTATCTATCGGGGGAGGGGGAGAATGGGCATGCCAGGGCCTCTAACCAGTGCAGATGAACTCCAGGTGCATGTGCCACCTTGTTCTCTACGTGGGTACTGAGGAATCGATCCTGGATCCTTAAGCTTTGCAGGCAAGTGCCTTGACTGACAAGCCATCTCTCCAGCTCCTAGGGATTTTAATGTACACAGTTCCACTTGTATGGCAAAGCCAACCTCCTGCCCTTCTTCTTTTATTTTATTTTATTAAAAAAAATTTATATATTTGAGAGAGACCGGCTGAGAGTGAGGAGACTGTGAATGCGATGGGTGTACCAGGGCCTCCTGCCACTGCAGACAAACTCCAGGTGCATGCGCCACTTTGTGCATCAGGGTTTACTTGGGTATTGGGGAATTTTTTTTCTTGCGTAATTGCTCTGGCTAGAACTTCCAGTGTAGAAGTGAGTAAGGCATGGGCCGAGCTGGACCAGAAAGCCTTATTATTATCATTATTACTATTTTTTCCTGATGATAGGGGCAAAATCTTGCTGTGACTTTGACATTATCTGTGGGGTTTTCACAGATGCTCAGGCTGAGTAAATTCTGTTTCAGTACTAACTAGTTTGTTGCTGGGCTCTTAATTTTTTTTTATTTGAATGTGTATGAATAATGTGTGTTTATGTGCACCAAGGTCTCTTGTTGCTGCAAATGCATGCTCAGCCCCCCATTATGTGGGTGCTGGGGGAATTGAACCTGGGCAGGCAGGCTTTGCAAGCAAGCGCCTTTAACCACTAAGCTATCACCCTAGAAATTTAGACTTCTAGACTAATATTCTTTTTAAAGCACAGGCTGCAAGTTGAGACTTCTTTTTTTTTATTTTTTATTTTTGTTTATTTATTTATTTGAGAGCGACAGAGAGAAGGAGGCAGAGACAGAGAGAGAGAGAGAGAGAGAGAGAGAGAATGGGCATGCCAGAGCTTCCAGCCTCTGTAAATGAACTCCAGATGCGTGCGCCCCCTTGTGCATCTGGCTAACGTGGGTCCTGGGGAATTGAGCCTCGAACCGGGGTCCTTAGGCTTCACAGGCAAGCGCTCAACCGCTAAGCCATCTCTCCAGCCCCAAGTTGAGACTTCTTTTTGACCCTCACCCAGGAGAGCTGTAAATGCCTCCTCCCCGTGTCTTCTTAGAGCTCACTGTCTGGACCAGCATATGTCTTAGGGGTAACCCCACCCTCATTCAGGCCTCTATGCCTGAGCTTGCCCTCTGGGAAGAATTTCATTGACAGGCTACGTCTCTTTAGTGCCAGAAACACGCTGCTGGAATGTGCTGCCACCTCTGCTGCGCACACCTTGCCCATGTTTGTTTTGCGGGTATAATACTGTCACCGCGGTGTTGAGTGAGCTGATTTCTAACTGTTGATACAGTTCAGACCTTGGCAGTTGTCTAATCTCCTTGAAGCTTTAGTGTTTGATTGCATTCGCTTGCCCTGCAAATAGTCAACGGTGTAAGTGATCGCAAAGTGAGAATATATCTAAAGCCTGTGTTTGTCATAGACAAGGTTCAAAGAAGAGTTGAGACCTTGTAAAATACACACGCAGACTTCCTGAGTGTGGGATAAAGACTTACCCCTGCTCGTTGAAGCCTGTCAAATCGCCACATTACAGGCAAGGTTTGGTCGCATAGAACTTTGTAAAAATTCCCTCTGTCCCTGCAGAGTCTCGTGTAGTCCAAGCTGACCCCAAACTCACTATGTAGCTAAAGAGGACCTTAGATTCCTTATCTTTGTGCCTCTGCCCAAGTGCTGGGATTACAGACACTCATCACCACGCCTGGTTTTATGTGATCTACTCACACTTATCATTTCTTTATGGGGGAAATACTCAAGATGATTTTTTTTCAAATTTTTTTTATTAACAACTTCCATTATTGTAAACAATATCCCATGGTAATGCCCTCCCTCCTCCCACTTTCCCCTTTGAAACTCCACTCTCCATCATACCCCCTCCCCCTCTCAATCAGTCTCTCTTTTACTTTGATGTCATGATCTTTTCCTCCTATTATGATGGTCTTGTGTTGGTAGTGTCAGGCACTGTGAGGTCATGGATAAAACCTTTTCTGTTTGTTTGTTTGTTTGTTTTTCGAGGTAGGGTCTCGCTCTAGCCCAAGCTGAGCTGGAATTTACTATGTAGTCTCAGGGTGGCCTTGAACTCTCAGCGATCCTCCTACCTCTGCCTCCCAAGTGCTGGGATTTAAAGGCGTGTGCTACCACGCCTGGCTTCACGATGATTTTATATAGCTTTCTGAAATGTAAGACACAGAATTGCCATCTCTAGGCACCCTACTATGCATAAAATCCCCGGATTTTTTCCGTCCATGTTGCTTTTCCCTCAGCACCTGTGTCATAGTGTTTTCTTCAGGTGTGCATGTTATTGTACACGCGGTACGATTTGGAAACATAGAAGTCTAGTCAGAAAACTCCTGCCCATCACAGTCAGGGACCTTTTAGGGTTGTGTCTCCATCCTGATGTGGAGAAATACGTTGAACCATCTTATCATTCAAGCCTAAGTATTATTATTTACTCAGCCTGGAATAAACTCCTTGAGAGCTGTGTGTAATCTCTGCATCATAATCGGATTTCAGTTTTCACTTAAAGCTGTGACTCACGCTTAAGGAATTCTAAGAACACAATTTAAAAAAAACAACAACAACAACTCCTGGTTGGCTTTTAAAAGGGGGCTAATAAGCCACTGTTTTCAGAATTGTGGTGCAAAGTTAGTAAAGGTTGAGAATTCCTTATTCTAAATGCTTGGGACCAACACTGTTCTGAAGGGTTTTGATTTTTTTTGTTTTTAAAAATTGTTTTGAATGTTTGCAAATTGGTTAAACACCATTAATCCGAAAATCTAAAGTGCTCCAAAATACAAAACTTTATGAGTGTAATTTCAGTGCTCAGAAAGTTTGAATTCTGGAGTATTTTGGTTTTAGGAGTTTTAGAGTAGAAATACGTTATCTAAAAGCTAGGAGTAGTGGCTTACTTAACACGCGTAACCCTAACACTCAGGAGGTTAAGGCAGGAGTATTGTCCTGAATTTGAGGCCGGCCTGGACTACGTTATGAGTGCGGGGATTATGGAAGCAAGCCCCGTTCCTGGTTCTATTTCAAGTGTTCGAAAGCAGTTTTTTTTTTTTTTTTGAGGTAGGGTCTTGCTCTTGCCCAGGCAGACCTGGAATTCACTCTATAGTCTTAGGCTGGCTTCAAACTCACAGCAGTCCTCCTACCTCTGCCTCCAAGTGCTGAGATTAAAGGTGTGTGCCACCACACCCCGCTTGAAAGCAAGTCTTTTAAAAGCCAGACAAGGGCTGGAGAGATGGCTTAGTGGTTAGGGCGCTTGCCTGCGAAGCCTAAGGACCCATGCTTGACTCTCCAGTCCCATGTAAGCCAGACACACAAGGTGACACAAGCCTGCAAGGTGTCACGTGCATCCGGAGTTTGATTGCAGTGGCTGGAGACCCTGGTGCACCAATTCTCTCTCCCCACCCCATAAAAAAAAAGTTTAAAAACTTAAAAAAAATACACGCTGAGGGAAGGAAGGTATCTTAGTGCAAATTCTCTTGAGATGTATGTTAAAGGACATTGAATTTTCCATTACTGTTGAAGCGCATCTGCTGCAAGGATATTTGGAGTCATATTACTGATATTTGTAGATAGTTTTCTAATGTTATATTTACCAAAATAATCAGGATTACACTATAGGATGGTTTCTCAAATGTAATTAATATCTATACCCTTAATCACAGGGAAGGCTTGGACAAATCCTGTGAATTTATCCAATCCAGCCATCAAAAAATACTTAAGCTGGGGCTGGAGAGATGCCTTAGCGGTTAAGTGCTTGCCTGTGAAGCCTAAGGACCCTGATTCGAGGCTTAATTCCCCAGGACCCACGTAAGCCAGATGCACAAGGTGTCGCATGCATCTGGAGTTTGTTTGCAGTGGCTGGAGGCCCTGGCACGCCCATTCTTTCTCTATCTGCCTCTTTCTCTCTCTGTCTGCTGCTCTCAAATAAATAAATAAAAATAAACAAAACAAAAAAGAATACTTAAGCTTTTTGCAAGAGACTATCTTTGGGTTGCTGATAGTCCTGGTTGTTACCAGTTTAGTTTCTTAAATGGGAGTATTTTGTTTTCAGCTTATCACAGAAATAAAAAATAAAATTAAAACAAAAAACAAAACCTTGAACTTGTGGGTTCCTGAGAACACCCTGGCGGTCTTCTCTTCTGGGGTCTCAGCTCCAGGTGGTGAGCAAAGATCGGTGTGACAGCGACTAGAAGGAAAGGGCTGGTGTGTGCTCACGACTCGGAGTCAGCTTGCCTCCACCCCAGACAGTGGTGCTGGCCTGTCCTGACCCCGCTGGGGACGCTTCTCGGCCTAACCTTCACCTTGTGACAGGACATCGGATCCTGCCCTCCTATCTAAAATGACACTCATGAGAGTATACCTTTTTTTTTCTTTTTGGTTTTTCGATGTAGGATCTCACTCTAGCCCAGGCTGACTTGGAATTCACTCTGTAGTCTCAGGGTGGCCTCGAACTCATGGCAATCTATCTTCCTACCTCTGCCTCCCGAGTGCTGTGATTAAAGGCGTTCGCCACCACGCCCAGCTTGTAATTTATCTTGATTTTTTTTGCGGGGGGGGGGGGGGATGCCCTGGTGACGGTAGCACATTATCACAGTCTGAATCACTTGTTCTGTGTGGCTGACAGAAGCATCAATTCAGAGTGCTGGGTATCGGGCAAAGGTGGGCTCTGTTCCTGAGAGTGGCCCTATTTCCTTCTAGAGAGTAAGTTGGTGCACTGTCTTGTGCCCTTGTCTGGTTTTTATTTATTTAGTAGAACCCCACAGACTGGCCCCCCCGCCCCGCTGGGATTGGGGCTACTGTCGGGACATTCTTCCTGTTGTGTCTTTCTGTGGAAAGTCTTGGGGTGCTATCTACTTCTGATTGTGCCCACTTCCCACCAGCCGCACGTTGCCTGTACTTGCTTCGTCTGCCCCTTCGTGGTTTACCTGTGGGTTGTGATTGAAGCCCTGTTTCCTCGTTGAATGCCTTGAGTGATCATGAAAATTCATAGTGGCCTTAAGGGAGAAAGGAAGCTGAAAGGGCTCCCGGGCACAGGACAGCGCTGTCCTGTCTCTTCCCCAGGAGAAATCAGAGAAGGCTATGGGTAAGTAGTCTGGTCACTTCCTCACTAAACTGGGCTTTCCCTCCAGGGTGTGGAAAGTGCCGAGCTTCCCCATCCCTTCCTGTTTGCACAACCTGCCCAGTATAAACCAAGAGTGAGGTTATGCACCAAGCCCTTCATCCTGATCCAGCCACCCCCAACCCCACCAAGGAGCTACCATGTCAATCCCATTTCACAGATAAGACAAATATCCTGGGGATATTTACAGAAATCCCTTGTAAATGCCACACAGCTCACAGGTGGTGTCTGAATTGTGAGATCCTAAACCGGAGTGTGACTTTTCATCCTGTAGACAGGCTCTCCAGCCTTAAGGAAATACAGCTAACCCACATTGTGGATTATTTTAAAGGGGCTGCAGAGATGGTTCAGTGTTTAAGGCACTTGCCTGGAAAGCCTAATGACCTGGGTTCAGTTCCCCAGTACCCATGTAAAGCCAGATGCACAAAGCGGCTTATGCATGTGGAGTTCATTTGCAGTGGCTAGAGGTCCTGGTGCGCCCATTCTTTGATCGCTTTTGGGTATTTCATCCTCCAACTTTGCTTTCTTCTTGGCCCACCTGCAGAAAATGGATGTATGCAGAGCAAAGAGGGCCCTGGGCCTTGGAGTTTCTTTCCTCCTTCGGTTTTGTACATCCGGAGAGAAGGTGATGGCTTGCACTGTGAGTGTCCCGGTGCTGCTTAAAGGTCTCTGGGGAACAGTGGGAGGTGACCAGAGAAAGGTTTTCCCAGCCTTGGCTCCTGAGAGGCTGTTTTCTGACTACTTGAAACCGGACACGTATTTGTGGGGAAGAATCTACAGCTTGACACTTGGGTGTCCTGCGAGCTCAGAAGTCACCCAGCTTGTAGTGACACAGTGACGTCCCCCCCCCCCTTCCTCCCTCCAGCACAGAGCTTGCCCTGGGTGCTGGGACCGTCACTGTAACCAGCAAGAATGAGAGACCCTCATCCTCACAGGTGGCCCTTGTCAGCGGGGTGGAACTCCAGGGAACTTCAGGAAGGTGACGGCAGTGTGGGGCCTTTGTTAGGTAATATTTATTTTTGCTCATTTTGGGAAGAGAGCATTTCCAAACATGCTCGTCTTTTTGTCATCTCTGCCATCCCTTTTTGATGTCTTTTCAAAGAAAAATCAGTTAGTTCCTGCTGTCATTCACATAGTTGTTTCCAGTTCCTTTAAGGCTTATTAGCTTTGTGGCATTTTGTCTCACTGCAGATGGACTTGAGGCGCTGTTGAGAAGAGGGGCCGCTGGGACCTTACATACACTTTTAACCCAGGAAATGTAGTTGTGCCACCAGAAGGCTGACAAGCGATTAAAACCCCAAAACAAAAGCCTCCTCATTCCTTGTGGTTTCAGAGTACTCTGCCCAAATCTAGAAGACAGATAATCGAGGTCTGTAATTCCAGGCTCTAATGCTTTTTAGGAGGATTAAAAGCAGGAAATAGTCAACTTTGTGTTTCTGTGAGACCCGAGATTCAGAATGGATGGGTCTAATTTTGTTTTGCATTTATATTTCATGACCCCAGCCTCTTTCCCCAGGCTGGTGTACATTTAGCTAATGATTGCCTCAGAACAAACTCTGAGGAGTCCTGGGGGCCACCGAGGGAGTGAGGGGTCTCCTCCATCTTCTGTTGCCCCCTGGGCCTGCCGGGCCCACCTGCCTCCTTGTTCCCACGTTTCTGATTCTGCTGGATTGTTGGTTTATAACAATGAAAGGTGCTGACCTGTCATTGTTAACTGGGTGCTCCAGCCATCTTTCTCAGCCACAGGCCCTGACCTTTTCCTGGGGGCCCTTCTGCCTTCCAGTAGATGACCTCAGACATGGTTGCATTTTCCTCCTGGACGCTGTCAGTGCACCTTGAAAGATGTCCACCAGGCGAGGACCTCTCCTGGCTTGCCTGCTTTGGTCTTAGGGAGCAGCCGAGAGGCCCCTGACAGTTCTGGAAAATAAGGCAGGAGTAGGCAAGTGGGTCTAGCTAGGATGTCCCCAAGAGAGAGGCCTGTGAGGTATTTTGTCAGCCCAGAGGGAGGGGTCGCAGCATTCTCTGAGGAAGTCCCAGTCTCTTCTTGTCAGCCTTTGAACTGAATAGAATAGAGTGGGTCCTTTTCTTTGGGGGGGGGGGTAGGGTTTCATTCTAGCCCAGGCTGACCTGGAATTCACTGTGTAGTCTCAGGGTGGCTTCGAACTCGTGGGGATCCACCTATCTCTGCCTTCCAAGTGTTGCAATTAAAGGCATGCGCCACCACGCCCGGCTGAGAGTGGGTCCTTTTAAACAACCAATTTCACTGGAAAAATAGTTTTTGTTGGTGGGTCATGGTCATGCGCTTTACTGTAGAAGCTTGGAAATATAAAAATGTGTATGTTTGAAATACCATGACTACTTGCGAGGCGGAGGGTAGGAGGATCTGAGCCCAAGAGTTCAAGGCCAGGCGGCTGGACAGGCGGCTCAGCAGTTAGGTGTGCTTGCTGCGCAAGCCATGATCGCCTCAGGAGGATTGGGACTGCCTGAGTTCTAATCTCCAGCTCCCATGTGAAACATCTGGATGTGATCGCTGTACCCGTCACTCGACCATCAGGGGTGCAGTGACCCTGGAATGTGCTGAGTCCCGCAAGCTCCCGAATCAGTACAGAGAGACCCCTGCTCAAAAATAAGACAATACTGAAGAGTGGTCGAGCGGGACACGTGGTATTCCGGCCACCGCGGGCTAGAGGATGGGCATTCCTGCAAGGGCGCATGCATGTGCATTCACCATTAAATTGCTTTTAATGCTGAGTAACAAAAGATCAGAGGAGGGCACGTTTTCCCGTATAAAATCGTTACAGCTAACAAAGAAGGCAAAGTGATAGAAATACAAGGTTGCTTCCAGGAAGTTACCCTCAAACAGACCAACCAATCCATCTAATTAGTTAAAGTACAAGTTGATGGAAATTGTCTATGAAAGAAACACCATAAATCTCTTCATAGGAAAGCAGTTGGGAACTCCCATACTGCCTGGAGATGGGACAATCTAAATGACACAGGTAGAAATTGAGAGGTGGAGAGGAAACCTGTGCTGGGTAGAGTTCTAGAAACAGGTAGCAACCTTGGGCCTTATCTGGCTCCCGATTTTAGTGTATCCGCGAAACTCACACATTTGGAGATTTGAACCCCAGTTGGAAATGAGACCATATTAGGGGAATGGCAGTTAAAAATTTTTAGAGGCAATGACTTATTTTTATTATTTTTAATTTTGGGTTTTCGAGATAGGGTCTTGCTCTAGCCCAGGCTGACCTGGAATTCACTATGTAGTCTCAGGGTGGCCTCAAACTCACCACGATCCTCCTACCTCTGCCTCCTGAGTGCTAGGATTAAAGGCGTGCGCCACCACACCTGGGCAGTCGGTTTTGTGTCTTTCTCTCTTAAAAACTCTTATCCCTTACACATTTGTGAATGGTTGTAACTGAGTTTTGTCTCACGTGATAGGGTAAAACAAGGTCGAGCCCGAGTTCATCCGTGGAGCTTGGTGGTTAGGACTCAGGGCTGGGGCTACGGCATGCCATTTATGTTGGCTCATACTGGAAATTTCCCGTAAATAGAAATAAAAAAGAAAGGATAATTTGATGTGAAGTATGACCAGCAAAGACTGTTTTGTTTTCCTAATATAAAACCACATATGCTCACCATAATAAACACAGGTAAAGCGAATCTATGTTTATGTTAGCTGCTTTAAATACCTTCATAAATTTGTGTGTGTACACCTATCTTGATGTTTTTAAAGTGACAGTGAATGCCATTTTATGCCCTTGTCATGGATTTATTTATGTTAGTATTTGCTTTTATTTGAGAGAGGGAGAGAGGCAGGGGGCAGGGGAGAGTGGGTGCGCCACGGCCACCAGCCACTGCATACCAACTCCAGACGCATGCCTCACCTGGTGCATCTGGATTACATGAGATCTGGGGAATCGAACCTGGGTCCTTAGGCTTCACAGCCAAGTATTTTTACCGCTAAGCCTCTTCTCCAGCCCTGACATATTTATTTTGAGTATTGTCCTGCGCCATTACATCCTGAACCCTTTAAAATTGCCTACAGAGGAATGCTTGATTTAATGGTTGCGTTCTGATTTCACTTATGTTCTCTTATTGTGAAGTAAATGGTGCTTACAATTCTGGGTGCCGTAATGAGTGCTGTGGTAAGAATCTTTCTAACTACATCTCAACACATATCCTTCTTTATCTTAAAATAAAAAAATTCCTTGGAAGTGCTAAGACTGCTTATCCTGAGTTCCAGACGCTTTCCCTCATGTTCTCTGCTTATGGGAGGTACTTCTCTCCCTCCTGCGAGGTGTGTGTTTGTTTATCGAATCCCAGCTTCCCGAAGCCAGGCCCTATGTTTGCAGTATTTATTTATTCATTCACTTATTTAGTATTTGGTTTTTCAAGGTAGGATCTCACTGTAGCCCAGGCTGACCTGGGATTTACTGTGCAGTCTCAGGCTGGCCTCAAACTCAGCAATCCTCCTACCTCTGCCTCCTGAGTACTGGGATTAAAGGCGTGAGACACCACGCCCGGCTTTATTTTTAGTATTTCTTATACTGAAAATCCTTGTCTACCTAGATGATCGTGACTCTTTATACACAACTAAAAAATGTATATATATTCTTTTATTTATTTGCAAGGAGAGAGGGGAGAGAGAGAGAGTGAATGAGAATGGGCATGCCAGGCCTCTTGCCACTGCGAACTAATTCTCTATACACATGCATCTTCATGGGTACTGGGGAATCAAACCCAGGCCATCAGGCTTTGTGAGCCATCACCTTTTACTGCTGAGCCATCTCTGCAGGCCTAGTTAGCTTTTCTTCATGAGTGTATTCTTTTTTTTTTTTTTAATTTTTTTTTGTTTTATGTTTATTTATTTATTTGAAAGTGACCGACAGAGAAAGAGGCAGGAAAAGAGAGAGAGAGGGAGAGGGAGAGAGAATGGGCGCGCCAGGGCCTCCAGCCACTGCAAACGAACTCCAGACGCTGTGCGCCCCCTTGTGCATCTGGCTGACGTGGGTCCTGGGGAATCGAGCCTCGAACCGGGGTCCTTAGGCTTCACAGGGAAGCGCTTAACCGCTAAGCCATCTCTCCAGCCCCATGGGCGTATTCTCACCGGGAGCTAGCTGCAAAGGTGACAAAATCATTAAGTGTACCCAGGGAGCATCTGTAAAATCAGTGGACGGTCAACACTTTCACCAGAGTTTGTGCTGACATTAGTCAAGGTGAAGGTGAGATTGTCCCTCGTAAGCCTGGGACAGTACAAATGGCACTAGCAAGTAGATGCCTCTGAAAAACAAGTGTCCCCTGCCAATTTAGAGCCAGAATTTTCTTGTAATCCGTGCTACCACCATTCTTTAAACATTTTTGGATTGATTTGGGTAGCTGGGTAAAGTTAGCTATTTGTCCACCATAGAAACGTGTTTTGTGCTCAACCACAAGGCAGACCTATTCCTCTCAGGCCCCTGATTTTTCTTTCTTCCTTACCTCCACTCTATGAGACTGGAGTGTCCTTGCAAGATGGATATACATTACTGCTCTGTATTTTCTATTAAAAAATATTTTATTTATTTGCTGAGAGAGAGAGAGACAGAGAGAGAGAGAGAGAGAGAGAAGAGAGTGAGTATGGGCACACCAGGGCCACGAGCCACTGCAAATGAACTCCAGATGCGTGCGCCACTTTGTGCATCTGGCTCATGGCGGTACTGGGGAATCAAACCCAGGCTGTTAGGTTTTGCAAGCAAAAGCCTGAACTGCTGAGCCATCTCTCCAGTGTCCTAAAGTCTCCTTAAAAGCCCATCTTACCCTGTGGGCGAGGGAAATTCAATATAGGTCAAGCATCGCTAATGTGAAAGTCTGAAATCTCAAGTGCTTCAAAAACTTTGCAGCTCCCTGAGATAACTTGACTCCACAAGTGGAAAATTCCCCCCTTCTCCCTTGTGCCAGGGCACAGCTGAGATGCCAGGTGCACAGGAGCATTGTATGAAATTGCCTTCAGGGTATGTGTGAAAGGCATATATGAAACAAATAGATTTCATGTTCAGACTTGGCTTTTTCTCACCAGATATCTCATTATTTGTATGAAAACACTTCCTAATCTGAAAATGTCTGAGACGTCAAAGCAGACTGGCCCCACCTCGTCAGGCAAGGGACGCAAGCTGGTGAGGGCGGTGGCCTGTTTGCTTTGGGCCTCGGTAGATGCGGCTGGAGGAATTGTGCCTTCAGAAAACACAAGTAGGCACTTCATTGTGGACATGAGAAGTGGCATTCAGTTTATCTAAGATCATGGTGCTTATGAAAGCAAGACTTGCAGCCAGAACTTCTCTGAAGGTCACCAGATAGACAAGTACTCAGGACCCCTCCTCCTAAATCAACCCCATCCATGTGGGGGCTCATGCAAATCCTTGGAGCTGTGTGCTTTATTTTTGTTGTTGTTATTTTAATTTATTTATTTGAGAGCGACAGAGAGATAAAGAGGGAGAGAGAGAATGAGAGAGAATGGGTGTGCCAGGGTCTCGGGCCACTGCAGATGAACTCCAGATGGGTGTGCCCCCTTGTGCATCTGGTTAATGTGGGTCCTGGGGAATTGAGCCTTGAACAGGGGTCCTTAGGCTTCACAAGCACTTAACCGCTAAGACATGGCACTTGGAGACCTGGTTGTGCCAAGTGTCATTTTGTTATCTTTGGCCAATTTTAACCTCTTGCTTGAGTTTCCCCATTGTTGCAGTCCGGTTCACATTGCTGGTAGAAGTCACCCAACCAAGAGCACCTTCTGGGACAAAGGTTTATTTTGGCTTACAGGCTCGAGGGGAAGCTCCACGATGGCAGGGGAGAACGATGGCAAGAGCAGAGGGTGGACATCACCCCCTGGCCAACAGAAGGTGGGCAATAGCAACAGGAGAGTGTGCCAAACACTGGCATGGGAAACTGGCTATTACACCCATAAGCCCGCCCCCAACAATACACTCCCTCCAGGAGGCATTAATTCCCAAATCTCCATCAGCTGGGAACCTAGCATTCAGAACACCTAACTTTATGGGGGACACCTGAATCAAACCACCACATTCTGCCCCTGGCCCTCATAAACTGATATCCATACACGATATAAAACACAGTGCATTCAGTATGACTTTAAAAGTCCCCATAGTTTTTAATCAATCCTAATGATGTTTAAACATCCCCATAGTCCAAGATCTTTTATCTGAGCCATAATACCAAAAAATAACCTCAAAAACCCCATAATGACACAGAATAAACATTCACACTGCAAAATATGGCATTGGGCATAGCAAAGAATATTCAGTAAATACAAGATTTTAAACAACCAGAGCAAACATCAAACTCTGTAGCTTCAAGTCCAACAACTCTAGCCAGTGACAAATCTCCAACTCCGATAACTCTAACCAGCAACAAGTTTCTGGCATTCCAGTTCCGCCCCTCCAGCTAGGCTACTCACAGTCCTGGAAAACTTCATCAGAGCCGGCAGCTCTCCTTAGCCGCCATCTCATGGTCCTGGCATCTCCACTGGGTCTCCACTGCAACCCACGGTTCATCCTCATGGCCCCATGGGGTCTCCATGCAGGCATCCAGCAAACCTGCTTCACACTGCCCATGGCCATTTCCAAAACACAAGACCGTGTTGCAAACTCAATAACCCTCTCTTTCCTGCATTTCTTATACTCCACAATACCAGGTAGGGTGCCAATTTGTTAATCCAGGGGGGAATAAAGCAGACTTTGAAGAATAGGCCACTCCTTGAGCACTCAGGCCCCTTCAAAAGAGTCTAAATTCTTCCTGTTGCCCCAGTGCAGGTCAGCTAGCCCAGTCTCAAAGTTTGTAATCTCTCAATTGCACCTGAACGGGCAACAGTTCACCCAAAGATTTTTCTTTCTGTGCCATATCCCTCTGCTCACACCAGTTCATTTCTATGCAAAGCAACCCTGCACAACTTCTCAGGACATGGGCATAAGAGCAAGCTTCTCACACAAACTGCTAGCCCAGTACAAGCAAAGCTCTTTCTCATCCTCATAAGACAAACCTCACAGTCCATAGTTCTTACTGCATTCAGGTCTTGCAGCTCAGACCAGAATAGTCCATTAAGTTGTACTTACAGCACTGCAAGGCATCCCTTAGGCCAAGGTTTCAAATCCTCCCACAGTCTTGAAAATCAGCTACAAAAGGCTAAAGCCACACAGTCAGGTGTCTAGCAGCAATCCCACTCCTCGGTACCACTTTACTGTTGCAGTCTGCTTCGCATTGCTGGTAGGAATCACCCTACCAACAGCAGATTCTGGGAAAAAGATTTAATTTGGCTTACAGGCTCGAGGGGAAGCTCCACGATGGCAGGGGAAAACGATGGCATGAGCAGAGGGTGGATATCACCCCCTGGCCAACATACAGTGGACAATAGCAACAGGAGAGTGTGCCAAACACTGGCATGGGAAACTGGCTATAACACCCATAAGCCCGCCCCCAACAATACACTCCCTCCAGGAGGCATTAATTCCCAAATCTCCATCAGCTGGGAACCTAGCATTCAGAACACCTAACTTTATGGGGGCACACCTGAATCAAACCACCACACCCATGTAAGTTATGGATAAAAATTTGAACTATCATACAGATGGCTATCCACATTAAACAAAATAATAACGTAATACACATGCATGTTTGGAATACACCTGGGCATGTAATAATGGCATTATAAATTATAAATGATTATTATTAATATACTGATGTGTTCATTTGGGACTAGAACCCAGGGCTGTAACTTAAGCTCTTGCTTTCTTGGGATTTGGTTTTGCTACAGAATCCAAGATGGCCTTGAACTCCTGATCCTCCCGTCTCAGCCTCCTAGGTGGTGGGATTAACAGGCTGGCCACATTGTGACCCAGGGCTCTGCTGGCTTTACTAGAAACATTTTGAGGCATCTCATCCAGCACACTGGTAGAGTATAGTAGGTGGCCAACAAATATTACTGAAAGGTCATTTTATTGGATACTGTGGTGTTTCAGTTGAATTTTAACTCTTGAAGATGAACTAGAATGTTACCCCTTCCTCTCAAGTAAAGACTGAAATTAAACCCTGTAGGATGGGACAGATGAGCCTTCTATCTATCTATTTATTTTATTTTCCCCTTCCCCCTGGGCTCTGGAAACAAATTCATTATTTATACAGCACCTCCCCTAACAGAGACGATTGTAATCACACTGAAATTATACTGTGTACCTAGAGAGTTTGAGCAGATGTGTGAATATTAAGTTATTAATAACTAATTGGGTGCTAATTATGTGCCCTGTGGTGCTTGGAGCTGATAAAGAGGTGTCACCTGCTGTGTCAGGCCTCTGTCTCCTTGGGTCTGGAAAATCATTTTTGGCTGACATGCTAGCACTAACTTTAGGCTTCGAATGTCATTTCTCACAAAGTTTGGTTGGTTTTCTTTTTGTGTGCCCCATGAGCCCTTCCTCTGAGGCTTATATGCAGAAATTCCAAGTGCTGTTTCCCAAACAGGTTGGGAGTAGACCACTTCAATCTGGGGCTTGGGGAGGGGGCGATAGAGAAACTCGAAGCAGAGACTGTCGAGGGGGATTCAACCATGAGTTTGAAGCGCCCTGGGATTTTGAGATAGTTTTGGAGATAACTATATTGTTTTAACTTTTATTTAGTTTAAGCATGTGTATGTGTCAGATGCATGTAACAGGTTTTGTATCTGGCTGTCAGTGACTGCTGGGAAATTCAACCTGAACAAGCGCCTTTAACTGCTGAGCCATATAGACAACTATTTTTTTCTTTAATGTTTAATTTATTCATTTGTTTGAGGGAGAGGGAAAGAGGCAGATAGAGGGAATGGGCACGCCAGGGCCTCTAGCCACTGCACATGAACTCCAGACGCATGCGCCTCCTTGTGCTGCATCTGGCTTTACATGGGTACTGGAGAATCGAACCTGGGTCCTTTCACTTTGCAGGCAAGCCCCTGAACCACTAAGCCATCTCTCCAGCCCAAGACAACTATTTTTGAAGGGCTTGGAACTTAGACCTCAAAGACTTAGCTCCATCTCTGATGATATGAGCCTCCTATTGGTTCCCTCCCTCCAGTCAGTTGACCATCTCTGTCCCAGTTGGAAATAGCTTGCCTTTAGTTACCTGGAAGAATTTTGAGTCTGAAATCCTGGATTCGTGTCAGGATGCTTGGAATGTTATCAGTCCTATCCAAGAGTTATAGAACACTGCAAAATTTATTCCCTCCCTCCCTCTGTTCCTCCCTCCTTCTTTCGGTTTGCTTGTCTTTCAAGGTAGGGGTCTCGCTGTAGCCCAGGCTGACCTGGAATTCACTATGGAGTCTCAGGGTGGCCTCAAACTCACAGCAATCCTCCTACCTCTGTCTCCCACGTGCTGGGATTAAAGGCGTGCGCCACCACATCCAGCTAGAGTGCTGTGAAATTCAAAGGAGATGTTTTGAATGACATAATCATTGAATGTACAAAATAGTTTCCTTGCTCAGGCCTAGTGACTCACACATTTTAGATGGATGGAACTCCTTGCCTCCTGCTTTGATGGGGCGAGACACCCATTTGCATTAGTCCGTCCAACGGAGAATAGGAGGTGTTACTTCATGATCAAGAAAATCCACTTTCTGCCAGGAAGTTGTTTGTACCTTAGCGCTGCCTGGTGAGTCCTGTCTTTTAAAATCAGCTCCATCCACATACCACACAACTGAAGGAGCTCTGAGCTTGAGTTTTCCCTTGCCTCTTACCAGACTAAGAGCATTCAAAAGACTACAAAGGGGGCTGGAGAGATGGCACCGCTGCTCAGAGCACTTGCCTACAAAGCCTGCCGACTCAGGTTTGATTCTCCAGTAGCCGCAAAAAGCCAGACACCCAAAGTGGTGCGTATGTCTGGAGTTTGTAGCACGGAGACACTGCATGCCCATCTTCTCTCTCTCTTTTGTTTTATATATATATATATTTGAGAGCAACAGACAGAGAGAAGGAGGGAGACAGAGAGAGAGAGGGAGGGAGAGAATGGGCGTGCCAGGGCTTCCAGCCACTGCAAACGAACTCCAGACGTGTGCGCCCCCTTGTGCATCTGGTAATGTGGATCCTGGGGAATCGAGTCTGGATCTGGGGTCCTTAGGCTTCACAGGCAAGCACTTAACTGCTTAGTCATCTCTCCAGCCCTCTGTCTTTTCCCACTTCCCGTTCTCTATAAAAATTATAAAATATCTGAGAAATACATAAAAGCACATCTAAGCGATCGCAGCCCAGGGCTAAAACTATAGCACACCAGAGAAAGGGGAAACCCACGAGGAAGGCAAGACTTCCAAGTAGAGTCCGCTCAGGCCTGGCAAATATTTGCAGCGATTAACACCTCTTCCAGGCTGAGTTGGCTGCAAACCTGTGTTTGAGTTGAGCCGCAGGTGGCAAAATCTGACTCATTTGGATTGTGGTTATTAGCTTTATCCACCCTCTACATGCCCCTTTGATGCTGAGATTTTGGCTTGCTTGGTGTCTGAAAACCCTTTTTTTTTGCATTTTGACCTTGCCCATTTTGAGAGGTGAGGGTCCCTCTGTGTGTTCAGGATCCCTTGGATGTAGTCTGTGGTCATGAGTTCTGCATTCCACCAATCACATCTGTCCCTAATTTTGCATTGGTTAGTAATTTTGTAGTCCTAGGACAACCCTTCCCCTCAAAAAAAGGTGGGGAGGGGGTGCCTGCATTTTAATGAGGAGACCAGTAAGGTGGTGGTGATGTTGGGCTTTTACTTAACTTCCCCCTGGCCTCAAGGTTGCAAAATGGTTCTGCACAGGTCCTGATAGGAGGTGTTTACACTGGAGGCCATATAGTCTCTCCTGGCAGTACTCGGCTCTCGTCATGATTTGAAAGCGCCCCGAAACAGAGTGTACAGAAGCAAGCATGGTTGTGTTTCAGTAAAACTTTATTTATAGACAGACCACTGAGTTGGAGTCAAGGTGGTTTTTTTTTTTTTCTTTTCTTTTTTTTTTTTTTTTTGAGGTAGGGTTTCATTCTAGTCCACATCTCCTATCTCTGCCTACCGAACTGTTGGCATTAAAGGCATGCACCACCACACCCAGCTCCCAGTTCAGTTTTGTCAGTCTCTGATATTGCTCCTGCAAGTGAGCCTGGGAGCTAAATTCTGTAATATTTTCAGTAATTATATTTTTCACATTAGATAGTTGCCTTATTCTCCTTGCCATTTGGATGCTGATTCCTGCTTCCAGATTTAAGACTTCTAGTCAGTTCTTCTTTCTTCCCCTCCCTCCCTCCCTCCCTTCCTCCCTCCCTCCCTCCCTCCCTCCCTCCTCCCTTCCTTCCTTCCTTACTTGTGTTATTTATTTATTTTTTTAATTTTAGAGAGAGGGAGGAAGGGAGGGACTTGGTGCGCCAGGGCCTCAGCCACTGCAATTGAACTCCAGATACTTGCGCCACCTAGTGGGCATGTGTGACCTTGTGCTTGCCTTACCTTTGTGTGTCTGGCTTACATGGAATGTGGAGAATCAAACATGGGTCCTTAGGCTTTGCAGGCAAGCACCTTTACTGCTAAACCATCTCTTTAGCCCCCCTTTTAAATACCTTTCTTTATGGAGAAAAAGAGTGGGCAGAGAGTATGGATGTGCCAGGGTCTCTTGCTATCGCAGATGAAGTCTGGATGAATGTACCACTTGGTGTATGTGGCTTTATGTGGGTCCTGGGGAATCGGACCCTGGACGGCAGGCTTTGTATGCAAGTAACTTTAACCACTGAGCCATCTCCCCAGCCCCAAGTCTCCTAGTATAAACTCCTTGATTTCTACAGACAGAGGTAGGGGGCCCTCCATGCACAGGTGGCAGGTCTTTTGGGTTAAACTGACCCATTCCTGACTCTCTGGCCATCTGATTCTTAATGGAACAGACCTTATTCCTCAAATTCTTCTGGAGTTACATATCTAGAAATATGTCTTGAGTACGTTTCTTCTTCCAAAGTGGGGGTGCTATGCAATTCTGACTCATTGGTACTTTTGCATTAGTATGGTGTGATGTCAGGTCTAACATTGTTGGATTCACAGACTTGATTTGGGTTTTACCAGATTAACATATGCCTACTTGTGTATGGGGTATACATCTACATGTAGGTCTGGCTTTGGGGTGGCTGTGCATGTATGTGTGGATATATGTTCACACGTTTGTGGGTGCATGTGTCTGTGTACGGGTGAACATATGAGTCAAAAAGCCAGAGGTTGATGCTGGGTACCTTCCTTGACTACTCTCCCCTTCGTTAAGACAGCTCTCGCATTGAACCCAGGGCTCCCCTAGTAGGCTAGTCAGCTTGCCAGGAGGATCGCTTATGTCCATCTAGTAAGCACCGAGGGTTCAAGCAGGTCTCTTGCCTTCGTGGCATGTGTGTGGGTTTTGAGGATTCGAACTCAGATCTTCACACTTGCACAGCATGGGGTTTACCAACTACAGCTTTATAAAAAATACATTTTTCTGTCAGTAGTAGATTCTTGCAAACCGCAGCACAATCGAGACAAGAGAAAGATCCCATGTGCTAACTTTTCATAGTTGTGATCGGCCCCTCTGATGTCTGAAACCCCTTTTTGCATTTTGTCTTGTTCAAAGGCTCATCTGCTGTCACTTCAGGGTCGTGATTTAAATGGAACCACATAGTTCTTTCACCCGGTGTCAATCCCTTCATCCATCCAAGTTACTTTCTGAGTAATATTTTGCAGTATGACTGTAGCCTGGCTTAACTATTCATTTCTCAAAGAACTTGCTTTTCTTTAACCTCCCTGTGGGGTTGTTACAAGTAAAGCTAGGAACATTTGTTTATAGGCTTTGGAGTCAGTTTCCTGAAGTGTCTATTCCTCTGAGATCAGTACTCGTGGGGGTAATTGCTGGGTGGAAGCCGTCAGAGCCTCTTCCTTCACCAGATATATGACAGTTTGCACTGGTGGTTTTTTAATGGTTCCCCCTTTGCCTTTCATTTTACCCATTTACTGCCTTACCTGAATTAGTTTTCTCCAAACAGTACTTGCAGCTCTTGAAAATGGCAGATTTCGTACTCGGCTCATTCTGCATGCTATCTACTTTCACCCCCCAAACAAGTCCTCAGTGGACGACCAGGGCTGCGCTTTCTCCACAGAAGGAAAGGCAGTCTCGGAGTATGAAATTAACTAGTGAAGATCCATCCAGCTCAGGACGAGGCAGAGTCAGAAATTCCTCAGCTGTTCTGCGGCTCCTGACGTGAACAATGACAACCCCTCCCACGCTAGGCTGCACCCTGAATGTTGGATGTACTTGATACCTGGAGATATTTCCTTAAGATGTGACTTGGCTTTTGATTCCCATTATAGCCTGCTAACTCACTTATACCCTCCTGCACCCATCCATAAATCTTCTACTGCTTGGATTTTTATTTTCAATTTTTTTATTGATGATCTTTGTATATATAGACAATATACTATGATCATAATCCTCTTTCCCATCCCCCCCCCAGTTCCCTCCCCACTAAATCCCTTCTGTCCAACTAGTCTCTCTTCTGTTTGGACGTCATCACTTTGGCATTCTGTTGTGGAGGTCTGGTGTAGGTAGCATCAGCCACTGTGAGGTCATGAATATCAAGGCCACTTGGTGTCTGGAAGGTAGCATTGTTAAGCTCTTCTCCCCTTCCTTTGGCTCTTACAGTTTTCAACACCTCTTGCACAATGGTTCCCTGAGCCTTGGAGGGTGTAGCAGAGATGTCTGACACATTGGTGAACACTCCACTGTCATTTCTTCTCAGCACTTTGGTGATTTTGACTCTCCCTAGCTGTCACCATCATTTGAAAAGAGAAACTTCTCTAACCAAAAGTGAGAATACCATTAATATATGGGACTAAACACACATATTTAGAGGACATTTTGGTGGTTACATTCTATCCATTTAGCCAGACAACACTAGTAGTTTCTCCCCTAGGGCTTATGACCTTCCCAGATATAGGCTTTTGACTAGTTTTTCAGTCCCAGCCAAAAATTTCTTCCCTTGTCCAATCAGAAGACAGTTGGTTTCCCCCATGAACAGACATGCCACCCTTTGCTCCACTTGGTATTACTGCTTGGATTGTATTTGACCTTTTTAACATTTGTGTTTATTTTTATTTATTTATTGGAGAGCGACAGAGAGAGAGAGAGAGAGAGAGAGGGAGAGAGAGAGAGAATTGGTGCGCCAGGGCCTCCAGCCACTGCAAATGAACTCCAGATGCGTGCACCCCCTTGTGCATCTGGCTAACGTGGGTCCTGGGGAATCGAGCCTCGAACTGGGGTCCTTAGGCTTCACAGGCAAGCGCTTAACCGCTAAGCCATCTCTCCAGCCCTTGACCTTTCTAAACATCCTGTACTCCCAGGGCATCCCACAATTTAGCGTTTATCAGAAGTGGCCCTGTGTATCCTTACCTGAGAATATGCTGACAATGGAAGTAATAACAATCCATTGTGAGGCTAGTGGGCCACACTAGAGAGGAAGAGTGTCCGAAGTTCAAATCATGGAGCCGCCGATTCCTCGCTCTTGCAGTCCCGTTCTAAGCACAGGGTCAAAGACCTCGATCACAGGTGGGCTTGGGAGCTTCCAGTGCTCATGGATTGCCTGCTTTCCTCCAGAGAGCCACCCACTTCTCCTCCAGAGAGCCACCCGCTTCTTCCTTGACTGTCTTCTTGCATTCAGGGATAACCTCAGCCTGCACGGAGCAGGTCTGTGACACGCAGTCTGCTCCTGTCAGGTCGCACACATTCAGGAAGGTGACTGTTCAGCCAGCCAGCAGATGAGAGGTTTTGTTCCGTAGTTGCACATCTTAAAATAATCCCCATTAGTTCATCCTGAGGCCGGAGCATTTTGTTTTGTGACAAGTTAGCTGGAAGGTGTTTGATGGGGGAGACCTCAGTAATATACCCACCCAGTGCCTGCCCCTGTGTGGCTCTGTGCTGCTGAGTGCCCACTCCTGCCACGCCTTGTTGGCTGCTGTCTGGAGTGTTTTCCAGGTGGAAGGAGGTGGGCAGAGCGTTTTCACGAGCCTCTCTTACCCTATATTGGAGGAGTGATGGAGAGTTGAGTCCCTGTTTCCCAAGAGCACGTCTTGCCCATGCTTTTTGTGTTACACAGGTCCAGTCTCCAAGTAAGAAGAGTGAGGATGCTAAGCGGGGCTGGTTAGTACATCTACAGTGGAAAGACTGTAATCTTTATTTATATGAAAAGATAAAGGATACCCTGCTTGAACCATAGTAACAAATCCAAAGTTAAGAAATGTTGCCAGACTGGCATTGCGTGTCTGTGATCTCCACACTCACCAGGCTGATGGGGCAGGAGGAAAGAGAGTTTGAGGCTGGTCCAGTGTACATGGTGACCGAGGCTACATAGTGAGACCTTGTGTAACAACAAAAAGACAAAAACAGCAATAAAAAAATAAATTCACGGGCTGGAAAGATGGCTTAGCAGTTAAGGTACTTGGCTGTGAAGCCTAAGGACCCAGGTTCAATTCCCCAGGACCCACGTAAGCTAGATGCAGAAGGTTGCGCATGCATCTGAAGTTTGTTTGCATTGGCTTTGAGGCACTGGTGCATCTGTTCTCTCTTAAATAAATGAAGAAAAAAATCAAAAGAAATTTGTAGGGCTTGAGAGATGGCTCAGCATTTGAGGCACTTGCCTGCAAAGCCTAACAACCCTGGTTTGATTTCCCAGTACCCACATAAAGCTGGATGTACAAAGTGGCTTATGCATCTGGAGTTCATTTGCAGTGGCAAGAGGCCCTGACATGCCCATACACATACATTCTTTCTTTTTCTCTCTTACTGTCTTTCTATCCTCTCTGTCTCTCTGATTGCAAATATATAAAATTATTTAAAAAAAAAATGTGTTAGCCAGGTGTGGTGGCGCACACCTTTAATCCCAGCATTTGGGAGGCAGAGGTAGGTGGATTGCCACGAGTTCAAGGCCAACCTGAGCCTACATAGTGAATTCCAGGTCAGGCTGGACTAGGGTGAAACCCCTACCTTGAAAAAACAAAAGCCAAAAAAATAATAATAATAGTAATAATAAAACAAAATAAATAAAAAGAAAGAAAGAGATGTGCTGTTTAATCTGGGATGTAGGAGTTCATGCCCAGGTTAAAAACCTTGTGGCCCCGGTGGGCTTGTCCGTCCATTTCCACAGTAAGTGAGTGCTTGATACTGGGTAATTGTTACGTTGTAGACATTTGCTTCTCAGTGCTCTGCCACCCGGGGAGGTCCACAGCTTCGCTTGTCTGGTGAAGGCTGCTTTATTTGTACTAAGGTGGCGTCACCTTGTTGCATTCTCTGCAGGGAAGCGACACTGTATGCGGCAGAGGCTGAGAAGGGCAGGTGCGCAGTGCTGCGTGGAACTGGTTTTGGAGCCCCGCCCCCGTTCAGGAACTGGCCCAGTCACCTCCCAACAGCCCTGCCTCTAGATACCGTCGCCTTGGCAACATGTAGACTTCGGAAGGTGGTAGCAGGGCTCATCCAGGGTAGCAGAGCCAGCAGCTTTGGTTTTCGTTTTTGTTTTGTTATGGGAAGGATGGAGCAATATTTATTTATATATTTGACAGAGAGAGAGAGAGAGAGAGAGAAAGAGAGAGAGAGAGAGAGAGAGAGAGAGAGAGAGAGAGAGAATGGGCGCGCCAGGGCCTCCAGCCACTGCAAATGAACTCCAGATGCTTGCGCCTCCTTGTGCATCTGGCTAAAGTGGGTCCTGGGGAATCGAACCTGGGTCCTTTGGCTTTGCAGGCAAACGCCTTAACCGCTAAGCCATCTCTCCAGCCCAGAATTTCCAGTTATTTGATGAAGATCCTGTGCATTGTGATAGGGTTCGTAGCTGGTAAAGCCTGGGTCTGGGGTTTGGACCCTGTTCTGTTATGTTTGGAAGCGCATTATTATATCAGCTGGTGTGCTGTGTTGTGCTTGAGGAAGCAGGTGTGTTACAGAACACATTTCTGCACACACTTGTGATTCCAGTCTTGGGAGATGGAGCGGGAAGATTGTGCGTTCCAGGCCAGTCTGGACTACGTAGTGAGGCCCTATCTCAACAAGCAACAAAATCGAACAGAACTCCTTTTGTAAGTGGTAGCTGGGAAATCCCAGTCAGCATTTACTGCCTAGTTGACTGTGAAACAATGTGTGGCGTCTCTGGTTTCTACCTGTCCTGTTCTTAATTCTCTACTTTTCTTCCCAAAAAGGATAAAGGAAAGCCCTCAGACAAAGGGATTACAATGCTTGGTAATGTCTTCTGTCCTTACACAAATGCAAGGCTACTTAGTAAAGGTATGAAAACCAGAGCTGTACAAACTGCTGAGAAATTATCTTTTTAAAAATATTTCATTTTGGGGGGCTGAAGAGATGGCTTAACAGTTAAGCGCCTGCCAGTGAAGCCTAAGGACCCCGGTTTGAGGCTCAATTCCCCAGGACCCATGTAAGCCAGATGCATAAGGTGGCACATGCATCTGGAGTTCGTTTGCAGCGGCTGGAGGCCCTGGCACGCCCCTTCTCTCTTTCTCTCTGCCTCTTAGTCTCTCTCTCTCTCTCTCTGTCTGTCACTCTCAAATGAATAAAAAAAGTTCATTTTATTTATTCGTGTGTGTGTGTGTGTGTGTGTGAGAGAGAGAGAGAGAGAGAGAGAGAGAGAGAGAGAGAATGAATGGGTATGCCCAGGCTTCCAGCCACTCCATATGAACTCCAGATGCATGTGCCACCTTGTACATCTGGCTTTACGTGGGTACTGGGGAATCAAACCTGGGTCTCTTGGCTTTGCAGGCGAGCACTTCAACTGCTGAGCCATCTCTCCAGAAATGATCTTTTAATGCACAAGGATTACAAACTTCATTAAGGAAGCCAGCCAAATGTGGGGGCTCCATGTACTATAATCCTCCAAACATGGAATGTCAGTGGCGCATTTCAGAATTCGCCATCACCACATGCCGGGATCAGGGATGGGAATACGTTAATACTGGAATTTTGTGGAATGAGACTCGCGTTCAAAAAGCATGGTGGAGCGTTCTGTGCAAAACTGTGTAGTTGCAGCCAAAATCAAGCTCATGAGTGACTGAGCCCTGGCCAGGAGAAAGGAAATTTGGCACCTGTCTGTTAGCATGGAGTGGTTATCCAACTGCTGGGTGCATTAGAGGCATTCGTGAGGCAGTCCGGAGAGAGCCTTGGGCAGTGACTGTGTGAGGAAGTTTTGTTTGAGCATATGTGTTTCTCACTGTCTTTAACATAAAATAAAGTTTTCCCTTTGCTAATGTTGAAGTTTTATCAAATTAACATTCCATCTACAAAATCAAATTTAATGTTCACATTGATGTTTTTTAAACTTTTATTTATTTGACAGAGAGAATGAATGACTGAATGAATGAATGAATATGGACATGCCAGGGCCTCTTTCCTCTGCAAATGAACCCTGGATGCATGTACCACTTTGTGCATTTATGTGGGTACCGGGGAATTGAACCTGTGCCATCAGGCTTTGCAAGCAAGTATCTTTAACCACTGAGCCATCTCTCCAGCTCTGATGGTATCACTTATTAATGTGAACATGTTCAAATGGTTTGTGTTGTGTTCTTGGTGAGACGTGGGCATTGGAAGGGTCTTTTCTCTTTGTGTGGCTTTATAGCTTTGCTTTTCTTGTTTACTTTATGTCGTAAACTAATTTTAACTACCCATAAAAGTTTTAGGAATCTATTTACATCTGAACAATGATTCAGCAATTTGAACCTATATTTTTGGTTGCGGATTGTCTCGTAAAAAGTTTATATGGCTCCGCTGACTCTAATGGCTGAGATAAATTGCACATTTATCTCTGTGTATGTTTATACTTCTTTTCTCTCTGCCTACACTTTTAGAACCCTATTCATCAACCTCAATTACATGGGTGTATTTGGACATTCTCTCTTTTTAAGGAAAAAACATAATTTCTATATGCTACCAGATGGGTATGTTGGCTGTAAGCTAAAAATCCCAAAATACTTAGCAGGCCATCTGGTATCTTGGTGGGGTCTAGTTGATTAAGTCTGATTTTTGAGTCTTAGCAGAGGTAATCATCCCCTCTTTGGCTTTTCACTTTTCAGAAGTTATTTATAACTTGTCCAATGGTTAATAATTTTTTTTTTATGTGCTCACGTAGCTGCTGGTAGTAGATCTTTCTGAACAGGCTCTTTGGGTCCAGAGAATGAGAGTTC
Source organism: Dipus sagitta (assembly GCA_036346955.1). Lineage (NCBI taxonomy): Eukaryota > Metazoa > Chordata > Mammalia > Rodentia > Dipodidae > Dipus > Dipus sagitta. Next base: position 69,215,006 of record CM070784.1, on the reverse strand, counting down.
AGTGCCTGGGACATAGCTGTCTGCAGCAGGTGAGAGGACTAGTCCGCAGGCAAACAGATCTTCCCTGATCTTTTGGCATTGGGTTGTTCCCGTGCAGGGAAATGTTGGGAAGCCATTGGTTGTACTCTGTGGGCCACCTCTTCACACTGTACTTCTGATGTGTTCTGGGCCAGGTCGGAAGTTCACAGGCATTGTCCCAAGTAAGACATGAAAGTACTAAGTGAACTGGATCCGAGGTTCTGTTTGTAGACGCTGTATTAGTCATCAGCAGAGCTCATCCTCCCGTCTGCTCTGCCTACCTTGAGCTTGGAACTTCTGTGTTTAGTGTCCCCTGTTCCTGATGGACAGGACACTTGTAGGTCCCTATGTGCCGTGACCTGTGTTCAGGGACACTCAGAAGAACAGTTGTCCTCCTTTTCCTACCTTGTTCCTGTAGTAATGTCATTTGCAACATGTTTGGGGTGCTGGGCATGTGTGTATGTGTGTCGGCACACGTGTGTGTGAGCGGGTGTGTGTGTGGACAGAAGCCAGAGGTTGACATTGAGTGTCTTGCTCAGTCATGATGATGTACCTTACCTTTTGTGATGGTATCTGTCACTGAACCCACAGTTCACCAGTGAGGCTAGAATAGAAAGCCGGCAAGCCCTGGGAATCCTCTCTCTGTTTGCAGTGCTGACGTTGTGGGTAAACACAGCCATGCCTGGTGTTTATGTTGGTTCTAGAAGTCTTTACTTGGGTACTTGTGCCTGCATGACAGACACTTGACCTACTGAAGGCATTTCTCTGGCCCATCTTTTGTATTTGTTTATTTATTTATTTTTGTTTTCTTGAGGTAGGGTTTCGCTCTAGCCCAGGCTGACCAGGATATCCTGCCCAACATGTTGTGCCATCTACTTTTTCACTTTTTTTGAGAAGATGGCTTCCCCTAAGTCCCCTTTTCTATCACATCTCATAATGGACAGCTCCTTCCTATGACCCCACCTTCCTTACATGTCTCCCAGTTGCTATGATAACTTTCCAATAATGTACCAACTTCCGTGTGTGTGTGTGTGTGTGTGTGTGTGTTTTGAGGTAGAGTGTCACTCTAGCCCAGGCTGACCTTGAACTTAAACTGATCCTCCTACCTTTGGCTACCATGCCTGACTATCTATTTTCAATTTTTAAAAAGTACTTTGATGGACAATGAATGTTTTGTTCCCTCCCTCCCTCCCTCTCTCCTTTTTTGATTTTTTGAGGTAGGGTTTCACTCTAGCCCAGGCTGACCTGGAATTGACTATGTAATCTCAGGCTGCCCTTGAACTCACAGCGATGCTCCTACCTCTGCCTCCCGAGTGCTGGGGTTAAAAATGTGCGCCACCACACCCGGCTTTTTTGTGTTTTGTTTTTTCTTTTTGGTTTTGAATGTGTTCAGTTTTAATAAATACTGCTTTGATTTATTCTCGAAGTGTTTCGTTGTACCATATTTCGTGCTGGGCACTTCTGTTTTCAGATAACTGGGACAGAAGAGAACACAGACCAGACTTGAAGCCTCCCGGATACGCGCAGCTCGGTTTATTGAAGCTCTTTTTGCCCCGCTGTCTGCACTGCGCGCTCATCCCCTGCCTTTCCCACTTTCCTGCCTCATCCCGGCAACCTCTTCCGGTGTAAGGGCTTAACCTTTGTGAAAAGAAAGCTCTAGTCTCTGTCTGCTTGAAAGGTTGCAGTTAACGTTGGCTCAGACTGCTCCCGGTTTTCTAGTGGAATCAGCATGCACCAGAATGTGCTGGAAGCAGCGTGTGTGTGCGCGTTGTTAACCAGGGGGAACTGTAAAGGAACATGTTGGGCTAATTAAGGAGCAGGAAGCTGTCACGCAGACAGCTGAGTGAAGGGTGTCTTTCTGGTCTCGTCAACCATGGATGGCCCCGAGGGAGGCGTGGAAGGCATGTGTCTTTCCTGCCTCTTCTTCCTGGAGACCTCACGTTGGTGTGGTGGCCTCCCAAGCTTGGTATGTGAGGTGAACCAGAATGTGAGCATCACTTATCATGGGTTCTGCGAAGTGGGAATCGCTTTTGTTCCCACCCCCGTCTTTATTTATTTATTTTTTTGGGAAGACTCTCAGTGTTTATTTGCATTTCTCTGGGTGGTAACGCTGAGCATTTTCTCATGGCTGCTGTCTGCTTCTACTGTGTCTTTTAAGAACTGGCTGCTCATTTCATTAGCCCAATTATTGATTAAGTTGTTTGATTTCTTGTTATTTAGGGCTCTAAAAAATTCTATATATTAGTCCTGTGTCAGATATAAACATGGCAAAATTTTTCTTCCATTCTCTAGGCTATCTCTCTCTCTCATTGTTTTTTCAAGGTAGTGTCTCCCTGTAGCTCAGACTGACCTGGAATTCACTATGTAGTCTCAGGGTGGCCTCGAACTCACAGTAATCCTCCCACCTCTGCCTCCCCAGCGCTGGGATTAAAGGCGAGTGCCACCACGCCCAGCATAGCTATCTCTTTACTTGATTGTTTCGTTTGCTGTGTTAGAAGTTTGTAAATTCCATAAAAGTCATATTTGTCTGTTGTGAGTACTATTTCCTATGTGACTGGAGTCCTATTCAGAAAGAATTTGCCCATGGCAATATCTTGAAGTGTTTTCTCTTCCTTTTCCTCTGAGAATTTTTATCTATATAGAATTCTTTTTTAAGAGCTTTTTATTGAAAATTCCATGAATATAAACAATGTACCATCATCATCATCCTCTCTCACCACCTTCTCTTTGTCTCCTTCCAAATCCCCTATCCAGTGAATCACTTCTTTCCAACTAGTCTCCTTTTTTTTTTTTTTAATTTTAAGAAACCTTAGAATTTTGTTCTTATTTATGGTAGAAAAAGGCAGAAAGAAAGAGAATGAATGGGTGCGGTAGGGCCTCTTGTATCTGGCTTCTGTGGATACTGTGGAATCGAACCTTGGTCCTCAAGTTTTGCAGGCAAGCACTTTAACTGCTAAGCCATCTCTCCAACCCTCTCTTGTATTTTGATGTCATTTTTTCTCTCCTATTGTGCAGGTCTTGTGTAGGTAGCATCAGCCACTGTGAGGTCATGAATATCAAGGCCGCTTTGTGTTTGGAAGACAATATTGCAAACACTCCTCCCCTTCCTTTTGCTCTTGAATTCTTTCCACTACCTCTTCTGCAATGGTCTCTCAGCCTTGGAAGGTGTGAGGGAGATAGATGCTCACTTGGCGCTGAACACTCCGCTGTCACTTCTAGCACTTTGGCGTGTTTTGAGTACCCCCCCCCCCCCCCGTGGTGACCTCCATCTGAAAAGAGAAGCTTCAATTATTTTCACTGCCTCATCAGCTACACACTTGAAATCAGGGGTTTCATATATTGAGCAATAGTTTGAACCCAATTCTCCATCTTTATAAAAATATTTCTTTGAGAGCAAGAGAGAGAATATGGGCGTGCCAGGGCCTCCTGCCACTGCAAACATACTCCAGATGCATGGTCTACTTGGTGCATCTGGCTTTAGGTGGGTACTGAGGAATTGAACCCGGGCTAACAGGCTTTGAAAGCAAGTGCCTTTAACCACTGAACCATCTCTCCAGCCCTCGTTGCTTGATGCTTGTAGCTTCAAGGCTGCTAGGCTGATCAGCTCTTCTCAGAGATTTATATAGACATATAAAATGTGTTTTCTCTCACTGACAGAGCCTGTGATTGTGCAAGTCTAAACAGCACCATTCAGCTCCGTATTTTGTCTTCAATTTTCCGGAGTTCTTAACTGAGCTCTGTTAGAGAGGAAGGCATTTGTCCAGACAGCCAGCGCTGTGTGTCAGAAAGGAGAGTCGGAATTCAGGGTCTCGATTTTGAGACTTCATTCCCCAAGATCTTAGGTGGTTCAGCATTTTCCAAAAAGATTTGAGTGCTCATTTCCTCATTTTTCTAAAGCACACACTAAGATCTAGTGTCACGGGCCAAAGATTTCATTTGAATGCTTTGGTGATGAATTGGTATGGACTACTTACGGCTTGAGAAGGATCCTGATGCCGTATCAGGGTTCTGTGGGAAAATGTCCAGATTGGCTTATTAGTATTTTTGGTAGCCTCTTCACCTAGCCCCAAAGTTTCTCATTTTCATTCCATAAAATTTCCTTTAAAGTAAATTCATGTAGGGGCTGGGAAGATGGCTCAGTGTTAAAGGCATTAGCTTGCAAAGCCTGCTGGCTGGGATTAAGTTCTCAAGCCACCCAGGTAAACCAGATGTCAAAAGTGCTGCAAGGGTCTGGTGTTAATTTGCAGTGGTAAGAGACCTGGGGTCCACATGTGCACGCACGCACACACAGTAATAAATGCATTTGGGCTGGGCGTGGTAGCGCACGCCTTTAATCCCAGCACTCGGGAGGCAGGGGTAGGAGGATTGCCGAGAGTTCGAGGCCACCCTGAAACTACATAGTGCATTCCAGGTCAGCCTGAGCCAGAGTGAGACCTTACCTCGAAAAACCAAAATAAATAAATAAATAGATAAATAAATAAATAAATAAATAAATAAATAAAATGCATTTGGACGTTTTAAGCTGAGGCTTTCTGTAAGAGTTAACTGGAGATGAGGGTATGGGGAGGTGACAAACACATGGGCATCATATGAGGAAGGTTGTGGAACTCTGAGGAGATGAACGTTGGCCCATCTGATAGGAATGCTTTGGGGTTTTGAGGCACATAGCTGTCGTGATGGCTCAAGGCAGTGTGTGGGGAAACTTCTTGGACAGGTGGTCGCCGTGGGTCCGAGGTCTTCACAAGCCCTCTGTGGGAGAGCTCTTGTTTTTGTCCTGGGAGCAGGGGGGTAGACCAGTGGACAGAAGCCAGGGTTCATTAGCTGCATTGCCCTGTGGGAACTCCTGCCTGCCGTCACAACGACATCACAACAATGAGAAAAGGAACTGATACACATGCCTAGTGGCTGGTAAAACTATTTAACTTCTAGACCTGGAGTTTCCCCTTTGTTAAGACAGGAATAATATAGCTAGGTGCACGCCTAAGTCCCAGCACTCGGGAGGCAGAGGTAGGAGGATCTCTGAGTTTGAGGCCAGCCTGAGACTACATCGGGAATTCCAGGTCAAGCCTGGGCTACAGTGAGAGCCTGCCTTGACAAACCAAAGAAATAAGAAATAAAAGAAAATAAAGAGAACAGAAAAGTAACGTTGTTTCTGGACAGCAGAGTGTTGGACCTAGACTTGGGGACTGACATCTGTGTTCTGTCACGGGCGGGGGTCGTCCCATTTGTCTGTCTGCCGCAGACAGTGTAGAATATAGAAACATTTCTGTAGCTGAGTATCGTGTACCGTGGCAACATCCTTGGTGAATGGCTCTTTCTGGGATGAGACATTTTATCATGCTCCAAACACCAGGAACGCTAGAAACTGAAGACCACGTGTATTTCATCTGTGTTTGCAAATTCCTTCTCCTTTGGCTTCCTTTGGATAAAGAACTTTCTTTCTTTATTTCTTTCTCTCTCTCTTTCTTTCTTTCTCTCTCTCTCTCTCTCTCTCTCTCTCTCTCTCTTTCTTTCTTTCTTTCTTTCTTTCTTTCTTTCTTTCTTTCTTTCTTTCAGTAGTCTCAGGGTGGCCTCGAACTCATGGCGATCCTCGTACCTCTGCCTCCCGAGTGCTGGGATTAAAGACGTGTGCCACCTTACCTGGCTAAGAACTTTGTTTCTTAATCACTTCTCTCTGCCCTTTTTGTTCTTTTAAAATATTATTTGTTTCTAAGAGGAGAGAAAGAGTGAGGAGAGAGAGAGAAGAGGCACTTCATAGCCTCCTTCCACTGCAAATGAATGCCAGATGCACGTGCCGCTTTGTGCATATGGGTTTACATGAGTACTGGGGAATCGAACTTAGGTCCTTAGGCTTTGCAGGCAAGTACCTTATCCAGTGATCCATCTCTCCAGGCCCCTCAACCATTTTCTTATGTACAGGTCTGTACATTCATGGAGGCTAAAGGAATTACCTTTTTTAAAAAAATATATTTTTATTTATTTGTAAACAGATTGAGAGAAGAGAGACAGAGAATGGGCACGCCAGGGTCTCTAACAGCTGCAGACAAACTCTAGGTGCATGTGTCACTTTGTGCATCTGGCTTTATGTGGGTACTGGGGAATTGAACTCGGGTTGATAGGCTTTTTAGACAAGCGCCTTTCCCACTAAGCCATCTCTCCAGCCTAAGGGAATTATCTTAACAAGTCTGGCACAAATTAAAAAGCACTGATGAAAAGATTGTATTGTTAATGAATAGGTAGATGAATAAATATAATTTAATTCACTAAATATTCAAATTTTATAAAAAGGAGTGCACTCAAAGTATATTTTATACTTGTGTGAAAATGTCTTCATGTAACCCAGGACCATGTACAACAAATACCCATTAATGAAGATAAAAACATGCATATTAAAAAATTAAACTTGTAAGCGAAGCTCTTGCAATTTCATACTTGCCTTCGAGAGGTCAAGGCAATGAAACAAAGACTTTGACTGGAAGGACTTGCTTTCTAAATTACCTGTACTGAGAACCTCAAACAGGTTCCTGGGCATCTTGGTAAATGAATGATGTTAACCTTTCCTGAATGTTGGTGGCTATTGAATTTAGACTGAAAAATTCTATGAAAGAGAAAGAGTTGCAGAGTCTAATAAACAAACATCCAGGTGCTTGATGAATCCCTTCTCCTCTCGTGCTGGCTGATCAGGTTCAAGGGCGCTGCCCAAGGAAGGCTCCTTACTGGTGTGAGGGTGATGGGATTTCTCTCCCATGGTTAGCTGCCTGAATGACTTCTGTTCCTGACAAGTGATGGGGCCCCTCTCTCTCCAGAGCAGTTCAGAGACCTGAGATGTCTTCGTTTTCCTTTCAGTTAAACCTACCAGTGTTCACTTACCAAATACTCCCCACATGTGGGCAGTGAGCGTGGCAAATGCAGGCTGTAGTTCACCACTGTTTGAGGCTGTCCAGGCTGGGGCAGGTGTCCCCAGCCTTTCTGTGACTTTTTAAAATATTTATTTTTACTTGAGAGAGAGAGAGAGGGAGAGAGAAGGGGGGAGGGAAAGAGAGAATGGGCATGCCAGGACCTCCAGCCATTGCAAATAAACTCAAGACGCATGCGCCACCTTGTGCATCTGGCTTATGTGGCTACTGGGGAACTGAACGTGGGTCCTCTGGCTTTGCAGGCAAGTGCTTTAACTGCTAAGCCATCTCTCCAGCCTCTCTGTGACTTCTTCTGTGGCCTCTGCCGATGGTCCAGAGGCAAAGCAGCTTTGAAAGGTTGTTAGGAAGCTGAAACAGGATGGAGATGACGAAGTAGCTGGCAGGGGCTCTCCTGTTTCTCCTTCTCTGTGTGGCTAAGGCAGGCCCTTCCAGTCTTAATCACGGACATTTCTTCTGACACTTTCTGACATTTTCAGCCAGATGTGTCTTGGTGGTAGGGAGTGTCATGATGTGTTTAGCAACATCTCTGAACTGCATCTCAGATGCCGTGAACACACTCCCTCCTTTTTCTGATACTGAAGATTTTTTTTCCAATGAGAAAAGGTACTTTAGAAAATGGTAGCTTTGGGGCTGGAAGGATGATGTAGTTAGTGGTTAAGGTGCTTGCCTGCAAAGCCAAAGGACCCTTGTTTGATTCCCCAGGACCCACATAAGTCAGATACTCAAGGTCGCGCATCCATGTGGAATTCATTTGCAGTACCCAGAGGCCCTGGTTCGCCCATTCTCATTCATTCTCCCTCTCCCTCTCCCCTATCCCCCCCCTCTCTCTTACACACACACAAATAAATAAAAATAAAATATTAGAAAATGGTAGTTTTCCTCTTTGTTCCAAAGTGATGTAACAGGGTTGGGATGTAGGCGGTAGCTCACTTGCTAGATATCTTGTGGAGCATGCATGAGGACCTGGGTTCGGTGTGTTGCACCCTATAAACTGGGGGTACCCGACACGCCTGTGTGCCCAGCCCTCAGGAGATGGACACAGGAGGATCAGAAGTTCAAGGTTGTTCTGGCCACATAGTGAGTTGGAGTGAACCTGGGTTATCTGTGACCTTACCTCAAATTAAAAGGGGGCGCAGGAGAAATGGTTTCTGGGGATACTTGAGTTTGATCCTCAGCACCCACATCAAAAGCCAGGCGTGTCCGTGCACCCCTGGGACCCCAGTGCTGGGGGCAAACGCAGGCGAATTGCAGAGGCTCCTTGGCTTGGTCAGGCATCCTTACTGACAAACAGCAGCTGTTGCTCCAGGTTCAGCGAGAGACCCCACCTCAAAGAAATGGGGGGAAGAGCAGGAGAGGAGGTGCCCCCTACCCTCCTCTTGTCCCTGCGGGTGTGCGCATGGAGTGGACGCACACGCCTCCCTGACACCCACCACATTCCTCTCTCTTTCTCTCTAATCAGAAGGTGTAGAACAGAACTTGGAATGAATGGGTGAGCACTCTAATAATTGCTGTTACAGTTAATGAAGAAATTATATAATTACACCACTTCCCGCACACTCGTTCATCGACATGATTTAAAAGGTGCTTTTAAAACTTGGGCCTGTGTATTCGCTCTCTATCCTGTTTCCCAATGCTAGCCTTAATCCTTCTAGGATAACAAACAATAAATAGCTCACACCTTTAATCCCAGCACTTGGGATGCAGAGGTAGGAGGATCCCCAGGAGTTCGAGGCCACCCTGAGACTACATAGTTAATTTCAGGTTAGCCTGGATTAGAGTGAGACCCCTTTAAAAAAAAAAAAAAGAAAGGAAGAAACTGTGGGGGGAGTATCTTATGACCCCACTTTATGACAGAGGAGCTCTGATGCTAATAAAAAACCACAGATAGGTTATGAGTCAGCTTGGAATTGAAATGCAACATTTTAAACTTGGATTGCATGGCTAGCGTATTTGATTTGATATTTTGAACTTTTATAAACTTCTTCAAAATCTTTGGCTTTGAAGCTGGGCAGATATTGGCATACATATTTTCCTAGAAAACCTACCATCTTTGATATAAACAAAACAACTGATTCCTGCTCAATGCTATAGTTGTAATAAAATAGTGCTTGCAGCTGGTCATGGTGATGCACACCTTTAATCCCACTACTCGGGAGGCAGAGGTAGGAGTATTGCTGTGAGTTCGAGGCCACTCTGAGACTACATAGTAAATTCCAGGTCAGCCTGGGATATAGCAAAACCCTAAAATAACACTCCCCCCAAAAAGAAAGAAAGAAAGAAAGAAAGAAAGAATAAAATAGTGCTTGCAGCAACTTAAATGCAAGTCAATATGTACCACTTACTGTTCTTTTCCTTTTTCCTTTTATTACTTTTTAATTTTTTTATTTGAGAGAGAGGTACATGTGCATTTGGCTTTACATGGGTACTGGGCCACAGAACTCAGGCCAGCAGGTTTTGCAGGCAAGCACCTTTACCTCTTGAGTTCTCTCCCCAGCCTTCTTTTCCTGTCTTAATTCCCTGGCTTCTCAGACCAGACTTAGAAGGAGGTTTCTTTCAGTCATCTTTTCCCTTTGCATTTAGTAGACGTGATCACCCACCAGTGTGAGGCTGCCCTGGGCTGTGGAGTGACTTCCAGGCCAGCTTAGCTATAGAAACCGGGCTGATGACGAAGGGTGAGGAGGAGGATAAAATCAAGCTGAGTCACTTGCCTGGGACTCTGCAGCTGACACACGTCAGTCTGGGAACTGGTCTTTAACTTGCTCCTGCAGATTCTCTGATTTGATCCACTTGCGTTTGTGAACCATGACCCCATAGGCCAACATTGTGCTACTATCTGTTTCTATAAAGTTTTATTGGAACCTAGCTACTGCTGTTTTCGGTGGTCATTCTTTTGCTTAAACAGCAGTTCAGTATTTGCAATAGTAGCCATATGACTTGCCAACCTTCAGATATTTACTCCTATTGTGCTCTCTCTCTCTCTCTCTCTCTATATATATATATGTATACACACACACACACATATAAAATCTCCTTGGGCTGGAGGAGATGGCTCAGCGGTTGAGGCACTTGCCTGTGAAGCCTAAGGACCCAGGTTCTATTCCCCAGTACCCATGTAAACCAGATGCACAAGGTGGTGCATACATCTGGCTTTCGTTTGCATTGGCTAGAGGCCCTACTGCACTCCTTCTCTCTCTCTGTCTTGTCTCTAATAAATAAGTAAAATGTAAAAAAGGTTTAGAAAAAATCGGAGTGAGGATGGCAACAATGGTTGATGGACATTTGTCAACAAGTGTGAAATTACAGTGTTGTAGAAATAGAAAATAACATTCCTTCCCCCCAAATAACTGACTGCTGCTCCCACAACCCATAGGGAATACCTGCAACCTTACTGAGGAGGGTCCCCAGCGGAAGGGGGGCGGGGACGAGGGAAAAGAGGATACCAACATATGATGTATCGATACAAAATATGTTATAAGAATAATAATATTTAGAAAATAAGTGTGGACAATATTACCGTATAAATCGGGCTTTTAACTCCTGGCAAAATTTGAAAATGGCACCTATACAGTTTCTATGTCTCTTGTTGCTTTTCCACATCAGCCTTAGAGTACGACCTGATGGGATCACTTTTCACAGCAAACGTGGTGATGAGTGGGCTGCCTCCTCACTACTGGCTGCTCAAGATTGGGAAGGGAGAGACCATGCAGTTAGGGTGTTTTTTATTTAAATCAAGTAAGAAATTATGCAAATTCTTTGAAAAGTACTAAAGGAAACATGTAAGGCTTTAATTGGTCTTTATAGCCTTTATGACTGTTTTTAAAAGGTTACTTTGTGAACATCACCCTCTGTTGAACATGGTGGACACTTGCTGAAGTTTAATGGGATTTTGGAACAGTCACAACAAATGTGACTCTCAACCACTTTCAAGAGATGGTATTATCTTGGGCTAAAAATGTGTCACATTGGGGGCTGTCATTTATTCGGAAGGCTCACCTCTCACCTCACAAGCTTCTCTATCTGACATCGTGAAGAGCTGTAGCACAAAGCCCGTGGCTCACACCACATTTGCAAAGTACTTAGAGTGTACTGAGGCTCATTCATCCAACTAAACATTAGTTAATATAGAAATACTTGTAATTACAGTTCCGTCCCCTGGTACATGAGTACTGTGTATCGCATTTTTAGTATTGGAATTTCCTTCTAAGCTTCTATGATTGAAGAATGCTGGGCTTCTTTCCAGGATTGGAAATTTTAAACTCTGTTTTTTTCCCCAGCATTTTAGTTGCATGAAGGGAGTGTAGAGAGAGCGAGAAAGGAGAAAGACAGACAGACAGACGCACATATGAGACAGAGAGAGAGAATGAGAGTTTGAGAGAGTGAATGGGTGTGTAGGACCTTTCGTCGCTACAAATGAACTCCAGATGCATGTGCCTCTTAGTGCTTTATGAGGATACTAGGGAATCAAACCCAAGCTGGCAGGCTTTACAAGCAAGTACTTTAACTGTTGAGCCACCTCTCCTGTCTCTGTGCTTTGATGTTTGCTTGCACTGGGGTTGGTCAAAACAGCAGCAGTGAGCCGCAAGTGTTAACTTCATTCTGAGCTTGTCAGTACATCACTTCCATTGGGTTGGTGGATGACTTTTGAGGTTGGGGGCCCGAGAAGTTACCACTTGTCTCCGAGACAGAGAATCAAGTCAAAAGACCCATTTAGAGCACCAAGTCATAGGCTGGCAGTGTAGCTCAGTGGGCAAAGCCCCTGCTTTACATGTGTGAGCTCCTGGGTTTGATCCACAGCACTGTAAAAGGAAAAAAAAAAAAAAGTAAGAAGGCTCTTTCAGAATTTGAGGGTGCATTTCAGTGGTGCAATACCTGTTCAGATCTTTTTGATCTTCTTGTTGCTGGGCCAGAGCACGTGACTTATGGGAAGGCAGCATTTATTTTAGGCTTAGAGTTGTTTTTTATTTTTATTTGTTTTTGTTTTTTGAGGTAGGGTCTCACTCTAGCTCAGAGGCACTATGTAGTCTCAGGGTGGCCTCGAACTCATGACAATCCTCCTACCTCTTGCCTCCTGAGTGCTGGGATTAAAGGTGTGCACCACCACGCCTGGCTTATGCTTAGAGTTTTGAGGGGACACTTTGTCACCTCTGAGGGAGCTGCCTCTGCACCCTCAGTGGGCTAGATTCATCCATCCCAAGGTTTGTCCCCCAAAACTCACCTTCTCCTGCAAGGCTCCACCTTCCCAAGGCCCCACCAGCTAGGGATTCAGTAGGAAACTTAGTCACAAACATTCAAAGCTGTGGAGAGACGTTTCACATACAAACCATCACATTGCTTAACAAGTGCAAGTCCCTGGGCTTGAACCCACCATGCATGGAGAAAAACAAAATCATACTACAGGGGGCTGGATAGATGGCTCAGTGCGTAATAGGTGCTTGTTACGCAAACATGAGTTGGCATCCCCAGTGCCTGTGTAAAAGTAGCCAGCTGCTGCATTGACAGGCCTATAACACTCAGTGCTGGGGTTCATGGGTGAACTGTAGATTCAGTGTGAGACCCTGTTTCAGAAATAAGGTGTGGGGGCGGGGATTCTCCTGTCCCTTTTTGCCCCCCCCCCCATTCATCATCATCATCGACATCATGATGTGTAGAGTGACTGAAGACACGCCACTGCCTTCTGGCCTCTGCACACACGTGCTCACGCATGCAACCCTCCCCCACATGCCCTTTCAGACTTTACCACCACTGTTGACTACAGTTCTGTGTCTGCCTGAGACAGTCTACTGAAGTTCATTGAGTTAGGTGCCAACAGTACACTGTTGTGTGAATGAGAGTTTTGAATTTTATTCCCCTTCAAATTTTCTGTTTGGAACTACATTGTATAGGCTTATCTTTTTTTAAATGGCTTTTATTTATTTATTTATTTATTTATTTATTTATTTGACAGAGAAAGAGGGAGAGAGAGGGAGAGAATGGGCGCGCCAGGGCCTCCAGTCACTGCAAACAAACCCCAAACGCGTGTACTCCCTTGTGCATCTGGCTAATGGGGGTCCTGGGGAATCGAACCTGGGTCCTTTGGCCTTGCGGGCAAACGCCTTAACCGCTAAGCAATCTTTTAAATTTTATTTTATTTACTTATTTGGAAGGAGAGAGAGAGAGAGAGAGAAGACAGACAGAGAGAGAATGGGTGTGCCAGGGCTTCTAGCCGCTGCAAATGAACTCCAGATGCATGCACCACCTTATGTATCTGGTTTATGTGTGTACTGGGGAATCGAACCTGGGTCCTTTGGCTTTGCAGGCAAGCACCTTAACCATTAAGTCATTTCTCCAGCCCCCCCCCCCCTTTTTTTGAGGTAGGGTCTCACTCTAGCTCAGGCTGACCTGGAATTCACTATGTAGTCTTAGGGTGGCCTTGAACTCATGGTGATCCTCCTACCTCTGCCTCTCAAGTGCTGGGATTAAAGGCATAGGTCATCACACCTGGCTGGCCTTTTTTTAAAAAAATATTTTTATTTATTTATTTGAGAAAAAGACAAATGGAGGGGGGAGATAAAGAGTGAGTGAGTACGGGGGTGCCAGGGTCACCTACCACTGCAAATAAAGTCACATGTGCCACTTTGTGCATCTAGCTTTACATGGGTACTGAGGACTGAAACCAGGCCATTAGACTTTGCAAGCTAGTGCCTTGAACCACGGAGCCATTTCTCGAGCCTGGCATAGGCTTATCTTAGCATTCTTGGGGACATGTGGAGTCTCTTGTCCTGGACATCATTGTGTGTGACGTACCCGGGTTGGGACCAACATAATGACGGCTGGACAGTGAGGCCTCTCAGAGCAGAGCGGGCCTTGTCTGTGGACGCCGGTGTAGGTCAGCGAAGGCAGTGGCAGGGGCTGGTCCTGTTGGGAAGAGGCAGCTTTCTAGGTCGGATAAGAGTTTCATTTTCAAAACTTTGCATGGTGACAGACTTGCCGCCTATAATCTGAGCACTTTTGGGACAGAGACGGGAGAGTCTTTTATGAGTTTGAGGCCAGCCAGGACTGTGTAGTGAGACCTTGTCTCAAATTGTCTTCATTCCCTCCCCCATCCCCCAAAATGTTTTCAAGCCATGCATAGTAGTACAGACCTGCAATGCCAGGATTTGGGAGGCTGAAGTAGAATTGTGAGTTCAAGGTCAGCCTGTCCTGACTGAAGCTATTTCTTCACCTTACACAGTTTCATTGAACCCTTTTGTCCATGAGTTTCTTTATTGTTGTTTATTTAAATATTTTATGTTTATTTATTTATTTATTTGAGAGATGCAGAAATAGGCTAGGAGAGAGAGACAGAGGAAATGGGTGCACCAGGGCCTCCAGCCACTGCAAACAAACTCCAGATGTGTGCACCCTTGTGATCTGGCTAACGTCTGGGGTCCAACCGGGTCCTTAGGCTTCACAGGCAAGCGCCATAACACGAAGCCATCTTTCCAGCCTGTATTCTCTTTTTCTGATGTTATTTTCCTGACCAGCTACTCATCCCCCCCCCCCTTTTTTTTTTGTTCATATTTTACATTAAAGTGACACAGAGAGAGAAGAGTCAGATAGAGAATGGCCCAGAGGGTCAGCCATGCAAATCGAATCCAGACGTGCGCCCCCTGTCATCTGCTAATGGGTCCTGGGAATTGAACCAGGGTCTCAGGCCCAGGCAAGCGTTGCTAAATTTCTCAGCCCTCCATTCATTTTTGAGGTATTTGTGTATTTGCAGTGCAGCGGACGTGGAGCATAGAAAATAGTCTGGGTCGCTTCCAGAACCCAGCCATTCTGTGTCACAGCACCTGTTTATTCGGTGTCACCTATTGGGGGATTCCCTGTGGCTGCGGCTTAGTCTCAGGTGACAGCAACGTATATCTGGTGCATGTTCGATATGCGCAGGTACGTTTCATGGCGGACTTGCATTCGATCCAGCTAAGTCTTACAGTGGCTTCAGGGCTGGCTTAGAGAGGCCATTATAACTTGCTTGGAGATCATAAGTAGAAAGAGGTTTTTGTTTCATCTTTGAAATTATGTAGGATTTTTATTAACACTTCCAGTTATAAACCAATACATGGTATACCTGCTCCTTTAGCTCCATAGACATCATTATGTCTCAAAGTCTCTTTTTATTGATGTTGTTTTCATTATATGGTCTTTGTGGTAGTGTCAGACCTGGATCTGTACCAGGTTTTATGTCTGGGGGGAGCCATGTAAGGAGTCCCGTACCTTTGGCTCTTACAATCTTTACTCTACGAATAGGACTGCCTTGTTATGGTTGGTGGAGAAGTAGGTGATCACTCCGTCCTTCTTTTAGCATCCTGTGCTTGTGAGTCTCCAAGGTCACTGCCAGTAGATAGGATTGTGCCATTAATTATTTATTATTTGAGCGGAGTGAGAAAAAATGAGAGACAGAAGGGGGGGGGGGACGCTAAGGCCTCCAGCCATTGCAAATGAACTCCAAGTGTGTGCATCACCTTGTGCATGTGGCTTACATGGGTCCTGGGGAATCGAACCTGGATTCTTAGACTTCATAGGCAAATGCCTTAACTGCTAAGCCATCTTTCCTGCCCATTTTGGAGCATTATTAACAAATAGTAGTTTAGAGAAGAATGTATCAGTGATAGGTTTTTGGTAGACACATATTTTCCTTTGAATTCTGTCCTGTGCATGTAGAAGTCCTAGATACAAGCCTGTGATTAAAAATCTGCCCATTGGTGATGTGCCTAAAAGTTTATTTCCTGCCAACTTTCTGTTCTGTGTCCTTAATTTGATTTGGAACATCTCAGATGTCTGTTGCATGATGTCCCAGTGTGGCATCGTGGCTTGCTTATTTGGTATATTTTCTAAGTTAGAAATTTCTGAAACTTAGCAATTCCCTTTGATATAGAACTCCCAGGTCATGTGATAGATTCCTCAGGAGTGCTGAGCTGTGGCTAGGAGGGGCCGGGACGCCACTGGCAGGGCTGGTCAGGCCGCTGCAGTAGAGCCCTTCCTCATGACTGAGTTTATGAAAGCTGTTTGGGGAACTCTGCACGTGGAAATAGCATGCTGCGTGCGGAGCCTGACCTGGGAGTCCTGGTGCTCAGTAGATGACAGTGCTTGGTTCTCACTAGACAAACAGCATGGGCCGGCCCTCAGTGAAGGGCCAGGATATGAGGTGCAGGCTGAGCTCCTAAGCAAGCCAGAGACCTCTCCTGGCTCTCCTCCCCAAGCCAAAGGAGGGAGAAGATGTAAGGACATGCCTGCTGCCTGGAGCCGAAGCTGAACAGGGATAGCAAAACCATCCCCTAACGGCCTGGCTTCCTGACTAGTACCTTCACTCCCCTCTCCTCGCCTCGCCATCCACTGTCTCTGTTGTTTACAGCACAGAGTGTGGGTCATGTAGTGCAATGTTCCTTCTCTACTGAAAACCTGTGAAAAGAAAGAAAGAAAGACACGAAGGAAGGAAGGAAGGAAGGAAGAAAGGAAGGAAGGAAGGAAAGAAAGAGAAAAACCAAAAAGCTGGGCGTGATGGTACACACAATCCCAGCATGTGGGAAGCACAGGTAGAAGGATCACTGTGAGTTCGAGGCCACCCTGAGACTACATAGTGAATTCCAGGTCAGACTGGACTAGAGTGAAACCCTACCTCCAACATCCAAAAAATAAAAAATAATAAAAAATAAAGAGAGAGAGAGAGAGAACTTGTAAAAAAGGAACATCTCACTTCGTTACTCAGAACCAAAGCCTGCCTCTCTGCCCACCCCCACCCCACCCCCTATCTGTGGTGTCAGTAACTCTGCAGTTCCTCTCAGTACCTCCCACACCACTCTGCGCTCCCTCTGTACAATCTATCAGATGCTAAATAGAAAGAGACTGTTGTTTAACAGACACTGGGAATCAACCAAGGAAACTTATTCTGGGAGAGAGCTGAGAGGACTAAAGGCGCTTGCTTTCAAAACATGCCAGCCTGGGTTTGGTTCCCCAGTACCCATGTATAAAGCTAGACGCACAGCATCTGGAGTTCATTCGCATTGGCAAGAGGACATAGCACACCCATTCTCTCTCTCTCTCTCTCTCTCACACACACACACACACACACAAATGTATATATTTGAAATAGTCAGCATGGTAGCTGGACATCGTGGTGCACACCTTTATTTCCAGCATTCGGGAGGCAGAGGATCACCGTGAGTTCAAGGCCACCCTAAGACAACATAGTGAAGTCCAGGTCAGCCTGAGCTAGAGTGAGACACTACATCCAACAAACAAACAAACAAACAAACAAAAGAAATTAAAAGAAATAGTCACCGTGTGTTTGCAGGGATGTCTACTCGTTGGTCTTTACAAATAGCATTGTTTGAGTGCCTGTTGAGGGAGTCAGGTGTGATTGGAGTTGGCAGGTACTTTCTGGCATTTCTCCTCATCTCCATCTTTGCAAGGAGCACAACCCATGCTTGCCTTCTCCTCTGTCTTTAAATATCTGCTTTATCCAACCTGGCGGATCCCCAGGCCGGATGATAAGAGACAGGATGCCCAAAGTCCCAATTTCCCAGTTTCTCAGGTTCACAATCCAAGTTTCTGCAAAAAGTAGCAAGCCTATTATAACTGTGTCCTGTTTGTCAATTATTAGAAATAACCTCAACTGGAGCTGGAGAGGTTGCTCAATGGTTAAAGGTTGACAGCCCAGGTTCTGTTTCTCCAGTACCCATGTATAGCCAGATGCACAATGTGGCACATGTGTCTGGGGTTTGTTTGCAGTGGCAACAGGCCCTGGCTTGACTGTTCATTCTCTCTCTCTCTCTAAATAAATGAAATTTTAAAAAAGAGAGAGAAAGAAATAATCTTAACTCACTTTTTTAAAAAAGTTTTTATTTTTATTCAAACTTTACCTCTGGTCTCTGGGTGTTATCTCTCAGATCACACATCACCCTTAAGTTTTAGGATACTAATTAATGCCAAGCTCATTCAGGTTCTGTTTGTCTATGTATTTATTTTTACTTTATTTATTTGAGAAAGAAGCAGTGAGAGAATGGACACACCAGGGCCTCCAGCCACTGCAAACGAACTTCATATGCATGTGCCTCCCTGTTCATCTGGCTTACATGGGTACTGGGTAATTGAACCTGGGTGGGTCCCTAGGCTTTGCAAGCAAATGCCTCAATCGCTAAGCCACCTCTACCGCCCTATTTATTTATATTTTGAGGGTAGGGTCTCACTCTAGGCTGACCTGGAACTCATTCTGTAGTAGTGGGTTGGCCTTAAACTCACAGGGATCCTCTTACCTCCACCTCCTGAGTGTTGGGACTAAGGGCATGTGACAACAATCCAGGCTTGGTTCTATGTATTTGATATGTTGACCCACATTGGTTTTTCTTGCAAGTTTTTTTAATGTTATGTTTTATAATTTTTTTTTAATTTTATTTATTTACTTGAGAGCAACAGGCAGAGAGAGAGAAAGAGGAAGATAGGGAGAGAGAGAATGGGCGCGCCAGGGCCTCCGGCCACTGCAAACGAACTCCAGATGTGTACGCCCCCTTGTACATTTGGCTAAAGTGGGTCCTGGGGAATTGAGCCTCGAACCAGGGTCCTTAGGCTTCATAGGCAAGCGCTTAACCGCTAAGCCATCTCTCCAGCCCTTCTTGAAAGTTTTAAGAAATATTTTGTTATTCATGTATTTGAGAAAGAGAGCCAGAGATAGAGATAGAGAGAAAAAGAAAGAAAGAAAGAAAGAAAGAAAGAAAGAAAGAAAGAAAGAAAGAAAGAAGGAAAGAAAGGAAGGAAGGAAGGAAGGAAGGAAGGAAGGAAGGAAGGAAGGAAGAGGCAGATAGAGAATGGACACTCCAGGGCCTCCAGCCACTGCAAACAAACCTCAGATGCATGTGGCTACCTTGTGCATCTGGGTTACATAGGTACTGGGGAGTTGAACCTGGGTCCTTAGGCTTCACAGACAAGTTCCTTAACCACTAAGCCATCTCTCCAGCCCTCTTGCAAGTATTTTTTTTTTTTTCTTTTTGTTTTCTCGTGGTAGGGTTTCACTCTGGCCCAGGCTGACCTAGAGTTCACTACGTAGACTCAGAGTGGCTTTGAACTGAAGGCAATCCTCCTGCCTCTGCGTCCTCAGTGCTGGGATTAAAGGCGTGTGCCACCACACCTGGCCTCTTGCAAGTTTTTTTTTTTTTTTTGCTTTTCCGAGGTAGGGTCTCACTCTGGCCCAGGCTGACCTGGAATTCACTATGGAGTCTCAGGGTAACCTCGAACTCTTGGTGATCCTACCTCTGCCTCCCAAGTGCTGGGATTAAAGGCGCACGCCACCACGCCCGGCTCTCTTGCAAGTTTTTAATGGCAATATCCCTTCCCTCCTCAACCACCACCCAGGTGAAGACAGCCACTCCGTAGTTAGAAATGATCAGATGAGAAGAGGGGAGATCGTTAAGAGCGCCGGTGTGTTGGGGTTGCAGCGACAGATAGAAACGGTGCACGACTGTGCCACATTGAAATTAGAGTTGGGAAAGCTTGCTGCCTCGGGGATGGATGGATGTATAAATTCTCAAACGGTACATTAATTGATTCTGATGGTAGGATTCCAAAGCTAGAGCATTTCCAACTGTTTTCAAACTAATGGCCGCCACATTTGGCAAGGAGCCCAACTGCGCCCGGGGTTCGTTATAAAAGGATCTCTTGACAGCCAGTCAGGAAGGCAAGGATGCCTGCGAGGGGTGTGAGCAGCTTCTGCACTCCTAAGGGATTGCATTGTCTTTCTTTAAAAGGTCCCAGAAATTTAGTACCCCACCATGTGCCAGGCCTGGAAGCCACACAGTGGGCCCAGGAACAATATGGGATTAAAGTCTCTTCATTAGATCCCAGCTAATAAAATCTCAGTTGATTAGAGGCTCGGGTTTAATGGAATTCAATGGCAAGCAAAGAGGGTGGTCCCTGGGAGAATGAAAGCCGATGACACCTTGCCCACTTAAGTGTGTCCCATTTTTCTTGGTCGGCCCCGCTGCCAAAACCGCTTCCCCTTCTCAATTTTGATTGTCGCCTTAAGCCATTTACTAATTAGACATTTAAAGCTATAGTCTCTGAATCCCAGTGCAAAACCGATGAGGTCCACAAACCAGAGAAGTTGGGCTACAAAGGAACAAAGACGTCCTTGTTGGAGAGACAGAAAGCCAGGGCCTAAACAGGTACCCCAAGTCAGGAGGCCGTAAGTCCCACGAATCCCAGCCCCTCCCAGTGCAGCTGGTGTAGCAGCGCTGCCCCTCACGAGGGACGGGCCATGCTAGGAATGAGTGGCCCGCAGGTGAGGGCAGGGGCCTGATTTCAGTTCAAGAGGTACCCACTAGTATGCCAAATGTGTTTCAAGAGAAGCCAGAAATCTACATTTTTTAGGTGCATATCCTCTTTTGTTGTTGTTGTTGTTGTTGTTGTTTTTCGTTTTTTGAGGTAGGGTGTCACTCTAGCCCAGGCTGAGCTGGAAGTCACTATATAGTCTCAGAGTGGCCTTGAACTCACGGCGATCTTCCTACATCTGCCTCCTGAGTGCTGGGATTAAAGGTATTTGCCAGCACCCCTGGCTCCTGATTTTTTTTTTTAATGCTGCCAATTAACCAGCTTTAGAAAAATAGTGCCAGAATGTGTCAGCAATCTGTTAATCTGTTGGCTGTGTGTGTGTGTGTATGCGTGTGTGTGTGCATGTGAACATACAGGTGCATGCACAGCAGAGGCCAAAAGAAAGGTGTCAGATATACTCTGATCACTCTTTCTGGTTTTTTGAGGTAGGATCTCAGGCTAGCTCAGGCTGACCTGGGATTCAGTATGTAGTCTCAGGGTGGCCTTGAACTCATGGCAATCCTCCTACCTCTGCCTCCCAAGTGCTGGGATTATAGTCGTGTGCCATCACGCCTGGCCTCTGATCACTCTTACACCTTGTTTCCATGAGAGTCTTTCACTGACTCTGCCCATATTCTTTTCCTCTTCCTCATAAATAAATAAGTAGTGAAAAAGGGACAAATCTTGTAATGTGGCTCAGGCTGCTCTGAAACTGGCCATCCCCCTGCCTTCCCTTCATATGTGCTGGGATTATAGTCAGACACCATAACACCTAGCAGCTTCTCCGCTGCTTTTGAGTGAAGATCTTCCCTCCTTCCTTCCCTCTCTTCCCTCCTTCCTCCTCTTCCCTCCTTCCTTCTCTCCCTCCCTTCCCTCCCTCTCTTTCCTTCTTCCTTCCTTCCCTCCCTTCTCTCCATTCCCTCCTTCCTTCTCTTCCTGCCCTCCCTCCCTCCTTCCTTCCCTCCCTCCCTCCCTCCCTTCCTCCCTCCCTCCTTCCTTCCTTCCCTCTCTCCCTCTTCCTCCTTCCTTCCCTCCCTCTTCCCTCCTTCCTTCCCTCCCTCTTCCTCCTTCCTTCCCTCCTTCTTCCCTCCTTCCTTCCCTCCCTCTTCCCTCCTTCCCTCCCTCTTCCCTCCTTCCTTCCCTCCCTCTTCCCTCCTTCCTTTCCTCCCTCCTTCCTGCCCTCCCCTCCTCCCCTCCTCCCCTCCTCCCCTCCTCTCTCCCCTTCCCTCCCCTCCCCTTCCCTTCCCTCCCTTTTCTCCTTCCTTCCTTTCATCCTTCCCTTCCCTCCCTTTTCTCCTTCCTTCCTTTCATCCTTCCCTTCCCTCCCTTTTCTCCTTCCTTCCTTTCATCCTTCCCTTCCGTCCCTTTTCTCCTTCCTTCCTTTCATCCTTCCCTTCCCTCCCTTTTCTCCTTCCTTCCTTTCATCCTTCCCTTCCGTCCCTTTTCTCCTTCCTTCCTTTCATCCTTCCCTTCCCTCCCTTTTCTCCTTCCTTCCTTTCATCCTTCCCTTCCGTCCCTTTTCTCCTTCCTTCCTTTCATCCTTCCCTTCCCTCCCTTTTCTCCTTCCTTCCTTTCATCCTTCCCTTCCGTCCCTTTTCTCCTTCCTTCCTTTCATCCTTCCCTTCCGTCCCTTTTCTCCTTCCTTCCTTTCATCCTTCCCTTCCCCCTTCCCTTCCTCCCCTCCCGCTCTCTTTCCCTCTTTTCCCTCCTACAAGGTATTGGACTTGCTTTGTGGTGGAGAAAGATCTTCCTGCCTCTACCCCCCAGGCGCTATAATCACAGGCCTGCACAACCATGCCTAGCCATTCCTTCCATCCTTCCTTTTCTTTGTAAATTCAAAGCCAAACCCGGAAGGAAGGCAGGAATCGGAAAACTGGGAGCTCGCAGGCTTAGGCGTGGGCCATGGGCCTCGCTGTTTCTGCCCGTAGCGCTTTGGTGAGCGGTACAGCGGGTGAAGGGTCTGGCAGACTCATTGGTGCTGGGGCAAGATTTGATGGTGGAAGTGTGGCCTGCTTCCGGTCAGTGGAATCGGGTTCAAGGCACATGTCGCGCGCCTCCCTGGGGCATGTGCTCCGAGATGAGCCTGCCGAGTACCAGTCATCGTCACTGTCACATGGGACTGCGGCTCCGAAGTCATGAAGTTTCGTTCCTGTGCACAACCAGTTTAGGTGAACAGCTTTGGTTTTGAGTCAAGTTGAGTTAATTTTATGCCTTTATGTTCTTAAGAAATAAAAAAAAAAAGAAAAACTAATAATGTCCTTACTTCCCTGGAGCCATTTCTGTCTCTGAAATCAGCGATTTAAGGTCCATCCCATCCTAAAAGCTTTTAGCTTGTGAAAAGCTTCTTTCTGGCTTTTAAAACCTTCACTCAGTGTTTAGAATAAATGGCATCCCTGGATCTGTTAAGCAGGCAGTTAATAATGCCAGAAAAGCTGCCCACGACATACCCAGCGATAACACCAGCTCAGAGGGCAAGCCATGCAGTGGAACACTCTGGAACAATCAGGTGCAGAAACCTTGTTATCAGCCATGACCACGCAGTTTGCGTGTTTGCGTGCGCACATGCGCGTTCATGTATGTGTGGGCACACGTGCGTGTGAGTGTGTGTGTTGGGCAGAAGCTGACATCAGGCTCCCTCATTTCTCACCCGCTAGGCAGCAAGCTCGGGGATTCTCCTTTCTCCTCCCCCCGGCTCTGTGAGGTGTTTACTGCTGCCCCGGGCTCGAACCTGTGTGCCTGGGATCAGAACTCGGGTCTTCATGCTTGCCTGGCGAGCATTTTGCTGCCTGAGCCATCTCTCTCGCTCCCAGTCCGCAGTGTCTCCCTTACCGCTGTGTCCTTTGAGTGTGTCCTAAATGCACACTGGATCTCAGAAATCTCTTTTGTCCGGAAGACGAGCTGCAATGCCCTTTGAGGGAAGCGTTGTCCAAGGGAGAAGGCAAGCGTGGTCATTTCACCTTGACAGAGTTTCCAGAAGCTGTCATTCTCCGCGGTGCTTCTTCCTTCTTACTTGAGAAAGTAAAATGTGGACTGCAGGGACGACTGCTCTGGTGTCTTTGTGGGGATTACATGAGGTGACCCTTGCACACTGTGAGCCCCAAGGATGTGGTAGCCATAAACGTTTGCTGCTGTGCGTTTAAATATTTTAAGATCCCGAATCTTGGTTTTCTTTTAAAATGTTTTTATTTAGCCATTTATTTGAGAGAGAGAATGACTGACTGACTGAATGAACACGGGTGCATCAAGGCCTCTTGCTACTGTGAATGAGCTCTGTCACTTTGTGCGTCTGGCTTTACATGGGTACTGGGCACTCAAACCCAGGCTGGAAGACTTTGCAAGCAAATAACTGCCTTTAGCCACTGAGCAATCATCTCAGCTCTGATGTTTGGTTTTCTAATGTTGTTGACTCCCCTTCCTCCCTCCCTCCCTAGGGCTTTTCTGTGTAGCTCAGGCCCACCTTGAACTCTTGATCCTCCTGACACCCACGTGCTGAGTTAACAGGTTACTGCCAACATGCCTACTGCTGTCGTTTTCCTAGTTACGGAAATGTGAGCTGTTCATGAAAACAAGTGACATAAAAATTTGGGGTCCTGGAGAGATGGCTTAGTGGTTAAGCACTTTGCCTGTGAAGCCTAAGGACCCTGGTTCGAGGCTCCATTCCTGAGGACCCACCAAAGCCAGATGCATCCAGAGTTCGTTTGCAGTGGCTGGAGGCCCTGGTGCGCCCATTCTTTCTCTCTCTCTCTCTCTCTCTCTCTCTCTCTCTCTCTCTGTCTCTTTCTCTCTGTCACTCTCAAATAGCTAAAAATAAGCAAAAAAAAAAAATAATGAAAATTGGGATAATCTGTAAGGCACAACGAGGAGCTGCCACTGCCAGCCCATTATGCCAGTGTTCACATCCCCAACTTTGGTTGTAATGTTCTTATAGGTACGTAAGAGAATGTGCTTCTTTTCAGACATACACTTGAGTATTTGGGGTTTAAGGGATGTGATATCTATAGTGTACTCCCAAACGGTTGAGGAAAATCTGGCTTGGAAATGGTGTAAAGCCTATGGCCCCCGATGCTGACCGTGGCTGTGGGCGGAGGGCTTGGGGTTGTGATCCTCTAATAACTCTCGGAACTCACAAACGTGCCGTGTTGATGTACCAGGGGAAAGGGGCGGTTTCAGTCAGTCAGGGACGTTTCCATGCCAAGGTGAACGTCTCCCACTGAGTCCCATCTTGCTCTTCTCCCTGACCCTGTAATTCTCCATTCCTGGGAGGGTCGTTTGAAAAGACAGCTCCCTTGCCAGCGCTGAGTGCCCTGTGGTTTTGTTTCCAATTCCCTGTCATAACCCTTGGCTCATGACATGATCATCATCTCCACGAGTGGCTAATTGTGATGTCACAAAGGGAGGGCTCTAACTCAGATGAGAAGTAACCGGCACTGGGGACTGGTAGGTTGGGACGGGCTCCCGAAACGGAGTCCCCAAGAACAGTGACCGGGAGGGATTAATTTCTAAGCAACACAGGAAAATCTGTGTGGTACAAATGCCTCAGGGTAATAAAATTTAAAACAGAAAATGGTAGGAGGAAGACCAAAGGAGCATATGTGATCTATCAGCCAAATTGACTTCCGCAGGAAAGCCTCCCCCCCCCTTCCCGCTTTCATTGTCCATGTGGCGTGAATGGCTCCTCTGTGGTAGAGACATGCATCTGTTTTCAGACTTTCACCAAGTGCAAGGTGTCCTGCTTATTAGTTACACGGATGTCACACCTGGGCAGAGAAGTGGGTCATTACGGAGCCATTGAGGTGTTTTTATTTTTCATAAAGCTTTGCCACAGCTAGGCTATAAAGATCAGAGTGATGGCCTCAGACAGCTGGGCAGATAATTGACAGCAGACCCAACCTGGAAACCCTGAGCCAGGCCGGCCTGGCCTCACTTGACATCAGTAGCTCGGGGCCGTTTTCTGAATGGGTAACATGTAAATGAAGTGGCGGGAACAGCTGTTGCTATGGGTTGGCCTAGAATTAGTAGCCAATTCTCCATGGGACTGTAATTTTCAATTCCAAATGAAGGGTGTACATTTTTCCCCCCTTTAGGAAATATGTGGTTCCCAGGCTCTGGGGTTAACCAAGCGTCCACATTGTCCCCTGCAAATGACACTTAGCTGTGCCTTCACCCTCGGGGGTTATTTGGTGCCTCAGGAGTCCTCTTGAGTTTGCGGTCTGTTCTCAGACCACATAGCCAAATGAAACTGAAAATCTTTTGGAGTTACTTATTTTCCTAGGACATAGTGTTCTGTTTTTCTGTGTATTATATTTAGTTTTTTTTTTTTTTTCCTGGCATCCCCTTCACTAAGGACTTAACTCTTATTTGAATGTTGGAAGTCTTCTTCAGAACATTGGTGAGAGGCTTGGAGGTACAGCTTGGCTAAACTTATGTCTTAAAAAAAAGTGGCAAATTTAGGTATCAAAGAGACTTCCTGTTGGAGTCTAGGCACTTAATAATAGCCTTTATGCACAGAGTAGAAATTACGTGATTATCGTCTTGGGGCTGTGATAGAATGTGTTGCTATATTGGTACTGTTTGGAAGTGTGCAACTTCTTCCTTGGCTTAGATGAGACAGCTCGCTGGTGCCAGCCAGCGGAACACAGGCACATGTGTTTGGAGTTACACACTTGTCTGAGCTTCACTCCAGACACAACAGCCGTGAGAACGTCGTGCTGGCTCTGTCCCCTTCTCCCCTCGTGTTTCCTATCCTAAAGCCATTAGAGATGGTTCTTGTGTGTGTGTGTGTGTGTGTGTGTGTGTGTGTGTGAGAGAGAGAGAGAGAGAGAGAGAGGGAGAGAGAGAGATGAGCTCAGTCCCAACTCCTGCCTGCCGAGCGGGTCTCACTCACAGCCTGCTCTGGGCCGCAGGCAAGTGTTGGACGCGTTTTCTTTTTTAGTTTTAAAATATTTTTTATTTTTTTTTTATTTGAAAGCAGAGAAACAATGAGTGTGAGTGGGCACAGGGCCTCCTGCTCCTGTAAACAAACGCCAGACACATATGCCACTCTGTGCATCTGGCTTTATGTGGGCACTGGGGAATCGAACCTGGGTTGTCAGGCCTTGTGAGCAAGCGCCTTAACCTCCGAGTCACGTCTCCAGCCCTGGAGGTGGTTTTCTTGCTCTTGCACTTCTGTACCTGCTGCCAGCCCCTCTCCAGGGTGCATTTCCACACTCTGCGTGTGTGGTCCTTTAGGCATGGTTGGCCCGTCCTTCAAGTGGGGTGGACACTTGGTTTTTCACTTCCGCTAGTCTGGTTGGAGTTGTTACATTCCCTTTCAAAAAATGTAGTTATTTTGGTGTGGATTTTCTCAGAGCCAGTATTTGCCACACTCGGGTGACTGGAGAAACCAAAAGGCACGTGTCCAGGGTCAGAGAGACTCTGTTTCAACATGTGGCAGGAGCTCCTACACGCAGCGTGGTGGTTGTGTGGAAAGCTCATTGCCAATGCCAGAGGAAACGGAAAGTTCTAAAAGCCATTAGCCGGGCGTGGTGGCGCACGCCTTTAATCCCACCACTCGGGTGTTAGCGGTAGGAGGATCGCTGTGAGTTCAAGGCCACCCTGAGACAAAATAGTGAATTCCAGGTCAGCCTGAGCTAGAGTGAGACCCTACCTCGAGAAACCAAAATAAATAAATAAATGAATAAATACATGTCTTGCCCTCTGATCCAGCGGGACCAAAACCTGCACCATGTCAAAGAGCTTAGAACAACCTGCAGACCAGGAATCGGCGTGTGGGTGAATGGATTAAAACGTGCCTGTGAGGGCTGGAGAGATGGCCCTGCAAAGCCAAAGGACCCCAGTTTGATTCTCCAGGATCCACGTACGCCAGACGCACAAGGTGGCGGCTCATGCATCTGGAGTTGGTTTCCAGAGGCTGGAGGCTTTGGAGTACCGATTCTCATTCTCCTCTCCCTCAAATAAATAAATAAAAATAAAATATCAAAAAAGAAAAAAAAATACAGCTTGCCTATAAGATTCCCAGGCACTTGGCAATCTTGGGGATGCTTCTTGGAGTTTGGAAACCAGATTTTTAAAAAGTTTTTATTTCTTTGTTAGAGACAGAGAAAGGGAAAGAGAGAGAGGGGGAGGAAGACAGGGAGAGAATGGCCACATCAGGGCCTCTAGACATTGCAAACAAATACCAGATGCATCCACCACCATGTACATCTGGGTTTTGTAGGACCTGGGGAATCGAACCTGAGTCTTTTGGCTTTGCAGTCAGTGCCTTAACTGATAAGCCATTCTCCAGACCTGGAAATCAGATTTTATTTTATTTATTTTTGTATTTTTGAAGCAGAGTCTCGTTCTAGCCCAGGCTGACCTGGAACTCACTTAGTAGTTGAAGCTGGCCTTAAACTCACAGTGACCCTCCCACCTCAGCCTCATGGGTGCTGGAATTAAAGGAGTGTCCCACCATGCCCAGCTCGCTCTTCCTTCCTTCCTTCCTTCCTTCCTTCCTTCCTTCCTTCCTTCCTTCCTTCCTTCCTTCCTTCCTTCCTTTCTTTCTTTCTTTCTTTCTTTCTTTCTTTTTTCCAGTAATGCCTCAATCTAGCTCAGGCTGACCTGAAGTTCACTATGTAGTCTCAGGGAGTCCTTGAACTCAGAGCGATCCTCCTACCTCTGCCTCCCAAGTGCTGGGACTAAAGGCGTGCGCCACCATGCCTGGCCTTTCTTTTTGGGGGCGGGGGGAGTGGAATCAGAGTTTAAAAAGCTAAGAGAGTGATGAAGGTGAATATTCTTTATTCTCTGAAGATCCTGAGTATAAACGATGTCCCTGACCCAGAGGAATAGCGGGACCAATTATTTAACCCAAGTCTAGTCTCCCAAGGATCAGTTGATTTCTATCTCGCTCCCCCATTTAAAAAATATTTTATTTATTTATTTGTAAGCACAGGGGAGGGGGGAGGAGATGAGGGGGGAGAGAGAGAATGGGTGTGCCAGGGTCTCCTGCCACTCCAAACAAACTCCAGATGCATGTGCTGCTCTGTGTATCTGGCTTATGTGGATACTGGGGAATCAAACCTGGGTGATTAGGCTTGACAGGTAAGCAAACACCTTAACTGCGGAGCCATCTCTCTAGCACCCCACCCCATTCTTTTCTTTTCTTTTGGTTTTTGAGGTAGGGTCTCACTCTAGCCCAGGCTGACTTGGAATTCACTATAGAGTCTCAGGGCTCAGGGTGGCCTTGAACTCATGGCGATCCTCCTACCTCTGCCTCCTGAGTGCTGGGATTAAAGGCGTGTGCCACCATGCCTGTTTTTTTTTTTTTTTCTTAATATAAGCATACCCACTTACACTGTCAGGTGATTCTGAGGGCTAAATATGACAGCACATATGAGGAATGGACAAAGTGCCCGTGCATATTAAATTTTAAATTTGGAATGACCAGTAGAGCCAGGAGGTGTGCACGATCTTGAGAGGAGTGTGTGCAAACAGGGACTGAAGGAGGAGCATTGTGCCCAGTCTGGAGGGCAGCTAGGGTTAGCCTAGCTAAGAGGGAAGGGCTGCGCTTGGTAGGGAGGGTGGGCATGTGGCTCAGTGGTAGAGCTTGTGCTGAGCCTGACGAAGCCTTAGGTTCCAGCTTCAGTCCCTCTCTCAAAAAAAAAAAAAAAAAAAATCAGAGGGTGGATGGAACGAAGGAAGGAAAGGTCTGACCAAGATGTGGTAGGAAAATATTTATTTAAAATTTGAAATGTCCTCTATCTGCATCTCTCCTTTTTTCTCTCCTAAATAATTTCTTAAAAAAAAGTTGCTGTTTATTTGTTTTTAAAGACAACCCATACACAAGTATGGGCATTCTTTTTTTTAAATTTTTTGTTTTTTATTTATTTATTTGAGAGCGACAGACAGAGAGAGAAAGAGGCAGATAGATAGATAGAGAATGGGCACGCCAGGCCTTCTAGCCACTGCAAAGGACGTCCAGATGTGTGCGCCCCTTGTGCATCTATCTGGCTAATGTGGGTCTTGGGGAATCGAGCCTCGAACCGGGGTCCTTAGGCTTCACAGGCAAGCGCTTAACCGCTAAGCCATCTCTCCAGCTGTTGTTGTTTATTTTTATTTATTTATTTGAGAGTGACAGAGAGAGAAAGAGGCAGATAGAGAGAGGAGAGAATGGGTGCACCAGGGCCTCCAGCCACTGCAAAGGAACTCCAGACGCGTGCGTCCCCTTGTGCATTGGGCTAAAGTGGGTCCTGAGGAATCGAACCTCAAACCAGGGTCCTTAGGCTTCACAGGCAAGTGCTTAACCACTGAGCCATTTCTGCAGCCCTAAATAATTTTTTTATAAAGGCACTGGAGAGATGGCTTAACAGTTGCGTTTGCCTGCGAAGCCTAAGGACCAAGGTTCGATTCCCTGGTACCCACATAAGCCAGATGCACAAGGTGGCACATGTGTCTGGAGTTCGTTCACAGTGGCTCTGGTGTGCCCATTCTCCATCTGCCTCTCTCTGCCTAAAATAAAGTTAGGAGTGTCCTGCATGGTCCCCACAGGGCTCTGAACACCTTGTTCGTACCACTGTGTAACTTCAGGGACGGAGAGTTTATTTGTGATTAATGCTTGTGACAGAAGAGGGTTAGAAGTGGAAGTAGCCAGGGAGGCCCCAGAATAATGTGAATATCCCATTCGGCGTCAGCACCTTCGTGAGTCAGGCGTCAGGAGCAATAGTTTCTTGAAAGACAACTCCTGGGTCCCCAGTACCCCCCCACTGTGTGAGTTCCTTGGCTGGGGGACAAACTTTACCCTGACTCAAGAGCTGCTTGGTTTCTAGAAGGGGTCTGTAAGTGGCACCCTTCCAAGGGCCGCTTCACCGGTTTGGTTGGGGCTCCTCTGGTATCTTATTCCCATCACCTTCTCCTGTTTATTTCTTTCATTTAGTCATCAGTTGTAAGAACAGATTTGTACAGTTCATCTCTGTCCTCCGGGTATAGCTTTGTTCGACCTTAATGACTCCTGGCTCACTGACACACACTGGTGGGGGCATAGACAAGGTATATGGTGGTGCTGGTCCCCTTGCTGGGACCTCTCATTGGGGCTCGGAAAGATGAGTTCCCATGAACGAGAATGCTGGCATTGTAAACACTTGGTAACTTTCACTTGGGCATACATTACATAGAGCCTTGCTTTCTTATTCCCGTGGGACAAATGTGGAGGTGGGACTCTCTTTTGTTTAGTAGAAGGGCACATGACAGGCGTTTGCCTCTGATGAATGAGAAAAGTGGGCTGTGGAGAACTTAGACATCAAGTCTCTCCCCAGGCCACTAACCTCAGGAGTGGCAGAGGCAGGACCTCAGCTCTTTGCACCCACCAGACCTGCTACCTGTTGGTTCCCATTATCAAGTGAGTAGCGGATAGAACTGGGAGTTGGGAGTGAATGGAAGGGAAGGAGGCTCAGCCATGCTGCCCCAGAGCCAATGGCCTTTTAGAACTGGCCTCTACTGCGAACGCGTGGTGATTCTCTAGGGAAACGAGTCATCGTGGAGTTCGCCATGGGGACTTGAGATTGGTGCAGTGTTTGTGAAGAGACTAGGCTGCACCCGTCACAGTGACACATGCCCGTGCCCCGTGCTCTACCGCTTCTGCTCCCGTAGTTCTCAGCCGCGAGTGTGACCTGTCTGCAAGCGCAAGGTGAAGGTGTCAAGGTTATTCATTGCAGTGGCATTGGAATCTGGCAAAAGTTGCTAGTAACCTGACAGTCCGCTTTAATAAATTATGCTCTGCTAGCTGCTGGCGTGTGTGCGGATGTTACAATTAGCGAAGCATCTCCCTATGAACAGATACATATGGTTCTCCATATCTGTGTCTATATTTCCCTACATAGGTTCGTGGCCTGGGAGAGAAGCAAGACACACAGCATAATCTAGACGAGGCTGTCTTTTAATGGGTGTGCACATGGCACCATGAGATGTTTGGGGGACATGAGGGATGGAGGGATAGTTTTTACTGCCCGTCTTTTTCTGTGTTTGATTTAGAGTTTTATAATATTTGCATGCATGGGTTCAAGAAATATATTTAAACAAACAACAACAACAAAAGACTCCCCAAGCCAACTAACCAAAAAAGAGTTAGGCATTGGATCGTTGAGTCAGGAGGCAGAGACCAGGACAGCTCCCAACTAGCAGAGAGCCAGCCTCAAATGAAATAAAGGACCTGCTCATTCCAGGTGACATTGGAACACCTTGGGAAATCCACCACCTGTGGAAGGAGATGTTGGGAATGATTTGACTTCAGTGTCAACTGGATTCCTTGGCGTCTCTGACGGGTCCTCTGTCAAGTTCATGTGGTATTTGCAGATCCAAATCTGCAGTGGTGAGCCTGTGTGCTGTTGCTCGCTTTTTAAAATATATTTTTTTCAGGAATGGTGGCTCGTGCCTTTATTTTATTTATTTATTTGAGAGAGAGAGGGAAGGAGAGAGAGACAGAAAGAGAGAATGGGCACTCCAGGGCCTCCAGCTACTGCAAACGAACTCCAGACACATGTGCCCCCTTGTGCATCTGGCTTATGTGGGTCCTGGGGAATTGAACCTGGGTCCTTGGGCTTAGCAGACAAATGCCTTAACCACTAAACCATTTCCCTAGTCCTTGAGATATTTTTTAATTTGAGACCTGAAACAAAGACACAGACTATGGGCGCACCGGGGCCTCCTGCTGCTACAAAGGGACCCTAGACTCATGAGGCACTTCGTGCATCTGGCTTTACGTGGGCACTGGGGAATTGAACCTGGGCTGCAATACTTTGCAAGCTCGCACCTTCAACCACTGAGCTATCTCTACAACCCTCACATTGTTTTGTGTTGTTTTTTATGTAACAAGAGTTGAAGATTCTTGTGGGCAGTGCTGTTGGGGGCATTTCCCTTCCCTCTGCATTTGTCAAGACCTCGGGACCATCCACTGTGCTGCCTTGACCTGAGTAAAGGGGGCATTAGGAATTTCCCTGTTGATGGTCCTGTGAGTCACTTTTCTCATTGCAGTGACAGAACACCCAACCAAGGAAACTTAAGGAAGAGCTAATTTCCCCTACAGTTTGGTTGGTATAGCCCATCATGGCGTCAGGAATGGGGACCAGGGCTGGAAGTAGCAGATCATGTGGTGTCTGGAACCGAGAAGCAGCGAGCCGTGAACGCTCGGATTCAGCTCACTTTCTACATTTATGCACTGGGACCTCTGCCCATGGAATGGTGCCACCCCAAAGTCGGAAGTCGGGGCATGTCTCCCTACTTTATTCAGCCTCATGTCGAGCTCCCTCACAGACTTGCACACAGAGTTTTCTGCTAGGTCATTCTAAACCTGGTCGCACTGACCATCCGGGTCAACCATTACAGTGATCACCTTCCCACAACAAATACTTGCAGTGGGGGGGGGGGGAGAGAAAATAACAGAAAGTTTAAAGGCCGGAGAGATGGCTCAGTCGTTAAAGACATTTTCTTGGAAAATCTGATGGCCAGCTCTGACTCCCCAGTAGCCAAGTAAAGCCAGGCACCAAAAGCGGTGCATGTATCTGGTCTTCATTTGCGTTGGCAAGAGGCCCTGGTGCACCCATACTTACTCTCTCTTTCTTTCTCCAAAGTAAATAAATTTATATAAAACAGGTAGAGAATGAGGAATTTGGAAAGCGTGAATTGTTTTTTAGGTAGGTCATTGTGGCTTCACTGGACATGGAAATCTTTTTATTAACATATTAGATACATTCTTTGGAGACCAATTTGCATTCGCTTAGCGAAACATTTTTGTGGGGGAAGCATGTAAACGTGTAGCAGTGCTCTTTGTCGGGAAGTCGAGTTGTTAAATAGCCCTCAGAAGATGACAGTTTTATGGGAGGATTATAACTTTTTTTTTTTTTGTTTCCATGTCTGCTAAAAGGCTAACAGGATAAGACAGTTTAATCACATGTCATTATGTTGATAGGGATGTGGGAAGAGGAGGTGGGTACCCAGCTTTTACAAGCTTCTTAGCAGAAGCTCTTAATTACAAGGCTTGGAGACGGGTGGCCACTCTTTTGTTTGGAGGGTGCCAGGCTTCCCTGAGTTGTGGGTGACGGGAACTTTCTCCATCGTGGTTAAGTAAGGTGGTTATCAGAGAAGGTGTATTGACAGGTGTGTGGGAGATTGGGGTGGTGGTGGGGGGATAGAGTGTATAGAAATTCCTTAAGGCAGTCCAAGATTGCAGACACAGTTTTATTATTGTAAGGATGAAGCAGAGACCAGAATGTAGGCAGTTGTTACGGAGGAAAATTGTTTCGTGACCTCAAGGCAAAAAGGGCTTCACGTTGACAATCTCAAGGCAGTGCATTCCCTAAGGCAGCCAGACTTTTGTCATCCCCGCTGGGGATCTTTGAGTCTGAACTCCATAAAACCAGGCCTCATCAAGGCCCTTTTCCCTCCTGTCCCTCTCTCTTTTTCTAGACTCCCAGGCTGCCCGCGGTGGCAGTAGGTCTCGCTTTGTTGGTGATTAGCTGCACAGCAGGGACAGGCTCTTCTCTGTTCTCTCTGGTCTGGAGCCTTCCGTGGACTGGCAGTCTAATCTGGCCCCTCACTGAGTGGGATGCAGTCAACTCCAAGGAAAAGAAAAGAGTCCACGCCCCCTTTCCCCCCATGTTTTCCATAGTAAAGGATTTAATGATTGTGTTGGCAAAATTCAATTGTGGGTGCCCTTGTTAGCTGCTACTTCAAATTCTGTCCTTCTCCTGTTTCTGGGTCACTGCCCAGTAGAGAGCAGACACTGCATCCGCCCAGAATTCTTTGTCCCTTTGTCATTTTTGTGAGCCTTGTCAGTAGCAGAAGCTTAGGTAGGGTGGCCTGACCTTGCCTCTCTTGCCAAGTTCGTATGTGCCCTGTTTTCTGAGAACATCCAGGGAAATGCCCTAACATGCCTGTGCCCACCTGGTCAAGGAGCCAGTGTGTGTGTGTGTGTGGGGGGGGAATCTGTTTGGAGACTAGTTTTTTTGTTAATTTTAATTAATTTCCTTATAGAAGAGAGAAACAGAATGGGTGCTCCAGGGCCTTCAGCCACTGCAAACGAACTCCAGACGCACGCGCCCCTTTGTGCATCTGTCTGTACATGGGTACTGGGGAATTGAACCCAGGTCATTAGGTTTTGAATTCAGGCGTCTTAACCACTGACCCATCCTTCTAGCCCAAGACTAGGATTTTTTTCATCACTCTGGACTTTATCAAAATAAATAAATACACACACACACACACACACACACACACACACACACACACACACACTTTTGCCAGGGCCTCTTACTGCTGCAAACAAAATCCAGACTCATGCATGCATCACTTTGTGCATCTGGCTTCACATGGGTACTGGGGATTTGAACCTGCAGGTTTTGCAAGTGCCTTTAACTGCTGAGCCATTTCTCCAGTCCCCTTCTGGACTTTGTTTAGGAGTGAAAGTTACATTTATGACTGGCCTAAGGAAAAATTTGTAATTCATATTTGGGGTTGCTGTAACAGAGATTCCAGTGCCATCCACAAGTAAGTTGGTGATTGGAATTATGTGTTGGGAGGAATGACTTTTATAATAACTCTCTTGTCATCTGTCCATGGAGTTGAAACTATGTATATATTCACACATGTGTATGTACACATACTAACTGGTTTACTTGGTTTTAGAGAAAGTCTGGAAAGTTCATTACTGAAATGTGTATCTTTTTTTAACTTTTAATTCTAGTTTTTCTTTTGGCCATTTTTTAAAAAATATATTTTATTTATTTACTTATTTATTTGAGAGCGAAAGAGGCAGAGGAGTGGGAGAGAGAGAATAGGCGCACCAGGGCATCCAGCCACTGCAAGCAGACTCCAGATGCGTGTGCCCCCTTGTGCATCTGGCTTATGTGGGTTCTAGAGAATCTAACCAGGATCCTTTGGCTTTGCAGGCAAAGGCCTTAACTGCTAAGCCATTTCTCCAGCCCTGAAATGTGTATCTTTGATAGCCTGCCTTAAATGTCAACTACATGGCGTGTGTGAAATTCTCTTCGTGGTGAACCATGGAAGAGCACTTGAAATCAATAGGTTAGCACTCCTCTTCTAGGACAGCCTGAACCTGAGGCATACAGCTAGAGGCCAGTGCGGCCACCCATGGGTCACACCTTATCTCCGCTATGGGATACTAAAGACTAAGGTGGGCTTGGGAGGTGAGGGAGCCAAAGAGGACTTGGCTCTGGTCACTGTAAGTTGTAGGTTCTCTTTCAGGTGCATTTCTGTGTCACCCAGGTGAAGTCCCTTGAGAACTTAAAAATCTTTTTTTTCTTCTCCTCCCTCCCTCCCTCTCTCTTCTTTTCTTTCTTTCAAGGCAGGGTTTGACTCTAGTACAGGCTGACCTGGAATTCACTATGTAGTCTCAGGGTAGCCTAGGACTCATGGTGATCCTCCTACTTCTGCCTCCCAAGTGCTGGGAACCTGGATACTAAAATGCTTTTTTTTGGTATAAAATGTTTTTTTAAATATTTCATTTATTTATATTTTGGGAGAGAGAGAGAGAGAGAGAGAGAGAGAGAGAGAGGAACAGAGAAAGAGAATGGTGTGCCAGGGCCTTTAGCCACTTTGTAGAAACAATTTTTTAAAACATTTATTTGAGAAAATATTTGAGAGCGAGAACATGGGCATGCATGGGCCTCCAGCCACTGCAAGTGAACGCCAGATGCATGTGCTACTCAGTACGCCTGGCTTTACATGAGTACTGGGAATCAAACCTGGGTCCTTTGTCTTTGCAGGCAAGCACCTTAACTGCTAAGTCATCTCTCCAGCCCCAAATCTTTTTATTATGCATAATTTTCTCCCATAAAAAATGAGCATGATAATCATTGTGGGAGCATGCTCATTATCCCCTTCATTGAAATTAATTACAGAAATTAAGAGACCTTCATCAGTTTTAATTGTTCTGATATTGGGAGCATTGGGGAGTGTCAAAATCTGTATTCTGAAAATGCACTGGCCTGTGTGTTTAAGTAATGTAGATACTGTACCTCTTGGAGCCTCGGGGATGACCGCACTCTCTGGCTGGCCCTTCAAGCAGGAGTCTGTCTTCTAGTGAGTCTCCTTGATCTTCCTGTGTCATTGTCTGCTTCCACTTTTATTTTCTTCCTCTGAGCTCTGTCCAAATCCTCCCTGGGTTAGGTGAGCACGGGAGCTTTGCCAGAGTCCATCCTGCATTAGCTCCAGCCAGGCAGTGGCCCTTACTTGTGACGATGTCCCCAGCTCTCACGGCAAGTAGCAGATGGCTTGGAACACACTGGCAACTGAATCCTGGGGTTGCTGTCACTGCTTGGAAGCGTGGGACTTCCTGTTCAAATCCACTAACGCTGGCATGGCAGAAACTCCCAAAGGACCAGTCTGTTAGTCACTTTACTCATTACTGTGAGAGAGAGAGAAAGGGGGTGGGGGTGGGGGTGGGGGTGGAGAGAGAGAGTTGGTTATTTTGGCTCACAGTTTCAGAGGGCTCAACCCATGTCATTTGGTCTTCTGTTCTTGGAAAGGACGTTAAGGTAGTGGGAGTACATGCTAGGGGGCAGGTAGTCACTTCACAGTTGAATAGGAAGCAGAGTGGGACAAAAGTAGCCAGTGATAAAATATACTCCTGAGACCTGATGACGGTGACCTGATTTCTCCAGCTAGTGCTCACTTTCTGAGCTTTGTGAGGAAAAAGCATTCAAACACAAGCCTGCTAAGGATATTTCATATATATATATTCCTCACAGGGCAGCTCAGATGTTGTTGTTAATCTTTCTGTTTAGCACACAAGGCAAATGCCTAATGGTCCCTGCATTTGATGGGGACAGAAGTTCGATGACAACAGCTGTTTCTGGACTCCGGCAGCCTTGCTTTCTGTCCCTAGCCACCCAAAGCATGCGAAGAGAAGGGCACTGGGAATGAGTAGAAGACAGGGTGAAGAAACATGAACCAGGGCTAGCAGAGATATAGCTCAGTGGTTAAGGATGCCTGCATGCAAAGCCTGATGGCCTGGGTTCATTTCCCCACTACCCACATAAACGAGATGCACAAGGTGGCACACGCATCTGGGTTCATTCGCAGTGGCAGGAGACCCTGGTGCACCCATTCATTCTCTCTGTCTCTTCTTGCAAATAATAATAAATAGATACGTTATTTTAAACAGAAACTGAATTAAAATAGAGATTGGCTTGGACACTGTGGTGTTTTGAGTCAGGTATTCCCTCGTAGCCTCGTGTGTTTTTCAACGCGTGGCCCCTACCGGAAGGCTATTTAAGCGGTGGATCCTTGCTAGAGAGACGTTGCTGAGGGTGCGCTTTTCCACCTGCTGTGGCAAGACTTATATCCAGCCTCTGCTCTGCCACCCTTCCCCTGCTGTGACGGGGCTCCCCCTTGAGATGGTAAGCCAAAAGACCTTTGCTCCCATCAGCTGCTTTTGGTCAGGTGTTTTGTCCCAGCAGCACTGGGGTAATTACAACAAGTAGCTTCCATGCTGAGGGTGTTTGTGCTGTAAACACGAACGGGGTAGATTGGTCCTCATTGTCGTGCCATTCTGTGCTTCTCTTAGGATCCCACACCCTAAGAGAAAACCGTTCACTGACATAGTTGTCTTCTTCTTTTTTTAATCCCCCAATATTGATGACTGTTCTCTTTGAAATGCCCTTCTAAGTATGTGGCCAGACAGAAACAGAGCTCTTCTGAATAACAGAAACCCTTTGCTGGCTTTTGACTCATGTCAGCCTTTAGCTAGAGAATGATTTTTTTTTTCTCAAAGAAATTAATAGACAATCCACTCAATGCCAGACACTGTTAGATCTCTGAGCTGTCTTCTTTGAAAACACATTATTTTTATTTTACATTTCTCAGATGAAACTGGTCAAAGGATGATTGATTTTTTTTTAAGTCATTGGTGTGTTTTTACATAGAGAATTCTCTCTATCACTAGAGGACTGGTAGAAAAAAAAAAAAGAATAAAGAACATGCCTGAAATATGGATTACTGGGTACCTTCAAGTATTGTAAGTCTGTGTGAACCAACATTGAGGGACATTTACTAGGAAGTTTATAGCAAGATCCAGAGTAATATAAGAATAATATACCAAGTGGCATATGATCCCATTTGTTTGTAGTTTATAAATGATTGCCAGAACCAGCCTAATTGCATAGGTGTGTGTACATTCATGCAATTGCTGTACAAAGCGCTTGAAGTTGTGGTTCCTTCAGGAGGGAATGGGAAGCCTTGGATGGAAGGTTTGGTCATGCAGACTGCTTTACGCGAGGCCAGCGTTTGTACGGCAGCACTGATTATTTCAGTGACGTGGTTCTACTTTGTAAAGCACACTGAGATGGCGCAGGTACAACAGACTTCCTTCCGTGAGGGAGAGGAGGCTTAACCTTAGCACTCCTCATTCATATGGAACTTAGTGACCCAAGGATGGAACGGATGCTTATATCACACGCAGGTCAAACATGCTGTGGATGGTGGAGGGTGCTCACTAGAATAAAGAATGAGGATCTGCTTGGAATAAACCTAACCAGGGAACTGAAGGATCTCTACAATGAAAACACTCAGGCAAGAAACGGCAAATGACACTAGGAAATGGAAAGACATCCCATGTTCTTGGATTGGAAGAATCAGTGTTGTGAAAATGGCAATCTTACCAAAAGCAATCTACACATTTAATGCAGTCCCCTTCAAAATTCCAATGGCATTCTTCATGGAAATAGGAAAAACAATCTAAAAATTCATTTGGAAGCACAAAAAACCTTGAACATCTAAAACAATTTTGTGAATTAAAAATAAGGCTGGTGGTATCACCACACCTGATTTTAACCTATACTACAGAGCCATAGTAACAAAAACAGCATGGTACTGGCACAAAAACAGACATATAGATCAATGAATCAGAATAGAGGACCCAGATGTAAGTCCCGGGTATCTACAGCCACCTGATATTCGATAAAAATGCCAAAAATACTCATTGGAGAACAGACAGCCTTTCAGCAAATAGTGCTGGGAAAACTGGATATGTATCTGTAGAAGGATGAAAATAGATTCTTCTCTCTCTCCACAAGAATTAAGTCCAAATGGATCACAGACCTTAGTATCAGACCTTGAAACTCTGAAACTGTTAGAGGAAAAAGTAGGGGAAACCCTTCAACATATTGGTCTTGACAAAGACTTTCTGAATATAACCCCAATTGCTCAGAAAATAAAACCACAGATCAACTGCTGGGACCTCATGAAATTACAAAGCTTTTGTACAGCAAAGGACACTGTGAGTAGAGCAAAGAGGTAACCTA
This sequence comes from Dipus sagitta, assembly GCA_036346955.1. Lineage (NCBI taxonomy): Eukaryota > Metazoa > Chordata > Mammalia > Rodentia > Dipodidae > Dipus > Dipus sagitta. The sequence goes on along the minus strand of CM070784.1, from coordinate 69,175,465 downwards.
CAGAATGGGAAAAAATCTTTGTCAGCTATTCACCTGATAGAGGATTAATACCCAAAATATACGAAGAACTCAAAAACTAAAGAAATTGAACAACCCAATTAAAAAACAGGACTATGGAAATAAATAGAAAGTTCTCAAAAGAAGAAATAGAGATGGCATATAAACATCTTAAAAAAAAACAAAGAGTTTCCACATCCCTAGCCATCAGGGAAATGCAGATTAAAAGTACATTGAGATTCTATACCACTCCTGTCAGAATGGCTACCATCATGAAAACAAATGACCATTAATGCTGGAGAGGATGCAGAAGAAGAGGAACCCTTCTACACTGCTGGTGGGAATGCAATCTAGTCCAGCCATTGTGGACATCAGTGTGTAGGTTCCTGAGACAGCTAAAAATAGATTTACCATATGACCCAGCTATAGCAGTCTTAGGCATATATGCAAAGGTCTTATCTCACTGCCTTAGAGATACTTGTTCAACCATATTTATTGCTGCTCAGTTCACAGTAGCTGAGAAATGGATCCAGCCTAGGTGTCCCTCAGCTGATGAGTGGATAATGAAGATATGGTACATTTATACATGGAGTTGTACTCGGCGGTAAAGAAAAATGAAATTATGAAATTGTAGTAAATTGGATGGATCTGGAAAGGATTATACACAGTGAGGTAACCCCGGCCAAGAAAGCCAAATGTCATATGTTCTCTCTTATATGTGGATCCTACTTACAAATGATTGGACTTCTGTGTGAGAAGGAATAAAACTTAGCAGCAGAGGCCTGTAAGCTAGAACATGTGTGTGTGTGCTGAATAGGATGGTATTGTATATATGGAAGTAGAAGAACAGATTAATGGGGGTGTAAAGGCCCAAGTGAGGTCAGGGGAAGAGACCGAGTAAAGGAAAGGTGGAGGGAAGGGCTAATCAAAATCTAAGAGGATATAAATAAGTCACATGAAAACCTCCTTTTTTTGGACAATGGAACACTCAGAAGCCATAGAGTATTTCTGGAAAAATTTTAGTGCCAGGGATGGGATACCTCCCAGTGAGTTGTTGGCCAGGGAGGTCCCTGATACCCCAAAAACATTATAGGCCATTGCCAAGGCTCTTGGTTTCCTACCAGGAATAGATGGTAAGACCCTATTGCTGAAGACTCCACATGCTTGGGCTGCAAGATCGCTGAGAGATCCTGCTGGAGCTGAGCTGAAAAGCTCCTCCATGTAGACCAGCTGACAGAAAGCTGGGAAAAGCCACACTGCATGCAGCTCAATGGGAGAGAGGGAAATCCCCAGTGGAGATACTCAATAGCGGACACTGCAAGCCTTCAATTTGGCCAGCCATGCCCAATGAGCCAACGGATGCCAGAGTGGCCTGTCTCTTTCAGGGGAAATCAACCACTCTCAAATTGGAGGAGTGGAGACCTGCTGCATGGGAGGGAATACATCCCCGATACTGCAAACCTACAATACTCTGCTGGTATCTGTTTAAATGTATATACTATACTCACCAAACTGCCCAGTAAGCACCTCTCTTAATGTCATACCCATATATTAATGCTTCTTTCACTTTTGGTTAGAGAAGCTTCTCTTTTCAGATGGCAGTGACCTTGGGATGACTCAGACGGCACCATGGTGCTGAGAAGAAGTGACAGAGGAGTGCTCAGCACTGAAATATCTCTATCACATCTTCCAAGGCTCTGGGTCCACTGCTGAAGAGAAGAGGAAGAAGGAAGAGGAAGAAAGAATGTAAGAGCCGAAGAAAGGGTAGGACTCCTTACAACATGCTCCTCCAGACACAAAGTGGCCTGGATATCCATGACCTCACAGTGCCTGATACTACCTACACAAGACCATCATAATAGGAGGAAAAGATGATGACATCAAAATAAAAGACTGATTGAGAAGGGGAGGGGATATGATGGAGAGTGGAATTTTAAAGTGGAAAGTGGGGGAGGGAGGGAGGGAATTAGCCTGGGTTATTTTCTGCAGTTACAGAAGTTGTCAATAAAAAAAAAAAGAATGAGGTTTGGAGGGATGGCGTAGCCGTTTAAGGTGCCTGCCTATAAAGCCAAAGGACCCAGCTTCAATTCCCCAGGACACACATAAGCCAGATGCACAAGGTGGCACATGTGTCAGAGTTCGTCTGCAGCAGCTGAAGGTCCTGGTGTACCCATTCTCTCTCTCTCTCTCTCTCTCAAATAAGATAAATATTTTTTTTTAAAAAAATGAGTATTGTAACAAAGAAGCAGTAAACAGTGAGTAATAGCACATTTTCATCTGCTAATCCTCCGTAGCTGGGATGCCAGGACTGATGAATTAATACATTGCAAGTACCATTCTTAATACTTGCATGCCCCCAGGATTGGATAGACCAGTGTATAAGTTAATATTATGATATGATCGGATTAAGCTTTTAGCTACACCTTTTCTGCCATGGACTATGAATAATGAAGCTACTTAGCAATATAGGTTGATATATTCAAAAAAAGTGCACAAACATTTCAGGTACAGTTGTTGGCTCATGTTTTTGGACAGATATTAGCTGATTTTACCATACACAGAAATGAGCAGAACTAAAAAAAATAATGACTGGGGGCCAGAGAGATGGCTTAGCAGTTAAGGCACTTGCCTGCAAAGCCAGAGGACCCAGGTTCAATTCCCCAGGACACACGTAAGCCAGATGTACAAGGTGGTGCATGTGTCTGGAGTTTGTTTGCAGTGGCTGAAGGCCCTGGGACACCCATTCTCTTTATCTGCCTCTTTCTCTCTCTCTCAAACATATAAAATAAAAATAAAAGTTTGTTTTAAAATTAATGATTAAAGTTTTCTCCTCCCAAAGGACCAGTGTATACAAACACAATTTGAAGTTTTTTGTGTTTTGTACATTTTCTTCCTCAGTATGTTCCTAGCTTTGTTAGTCATGGTTGTGCTTAAAGCAATTGGATGTTATGAGAGACTAAGAATTTTTATTAATTGGTTGGTATTCCTTGGAATAAAAATGAAAAAAAGATTAACAATGGAAGGATATTAAAAGCACAATTTGCTCATTCATTACATGAGCTGTTTCAGTTTTATGGAGAGATAGGCATCATATTAAGGTCCAACTATTTAGCAAGATGTATGAATGATTAATATATGAGAAATTGTGAATTTAATACCCTTCCAAAACTTGTTAGAATAAATGATTTTTATGTTTCCATTAGGTTTTGTGATAGGAAATAATATATTTTATGGAAGAGAAAATTCAAATGTCTCTACTTCTTACTCATGAAGTGTCTGGGAACTTGGCGCTGCATTCCGCTTTTCTAATATATTCTCCACTCTTATCCTTAACTGCCTAGGTAATGTGTTGTAATTGAATATATGTTCACATCAATAGCGTCTGTCAGCCAGGTCTGGTAGATTCTGCAGGCATTTTCTATCCATTAGGTGGCTGGACTTACTGATAATGAATCTCCCAAGAGGGCCAGGGACTTTACGTGGAAAATTTGTCCAAATACTTCAAGAAGGGGAGCAGGCATGTGCCTTCGGGGTAGAGCCCTTGCCTACCGTGCAGGAGACACTGGGTTCCATCCTCAGCAAGAAAGTGGAAGAAGAGGAAAGAAAAAATAAAGTAGATAAAAAGAAAGCGACAGTCTGGTTCAGAACAAAGAAGATATTAAAGAAATAAGTTCTGGGGAGGAGGAAGCATATCTGATGCAATCTGACTCAGGGTGGGGTGAAGTAGCTGGGACGTACATGGTTTTGAAACCAAGTCTTTGGGCTGTGGAGGGGCCTCCTCCTTCCCCCTCCCTTCTTCTTCCTGCGATCCCCATCTTTCTTCTGTGAAGGGCCTGTGCTAGTTAATATTGACAACTTGACGGCATCGAGACTCACCCAGGAGGCAATCCTGTGGGCATGGTTGTGAAGGAGTTTCTGGTTTAGGTCAGGGGAGATGGAAAGTCCCGCCCTAAAGGTGGCTGGCACCGTTCCATTGACTGTGGCCCCTGGCTGAGTAAAATGGAGGAAGCTTCGCACTGGCATTCATTACTGTCTGCTGCTGGACTGTGGTCACCATGTATGGTCTACTGCTTCGCATTCCTGTCCCCGTGCCACCCCCCCCCAGCCCATGAAGTACAGTGTCACCCCTGTCAGCAAACCAAAATGAGTTCTCCTTGAGTGTGCTCTTGTGAGCTGTTGCCACCAGAACAAGGAGAGTCACTCCTACAGGAGCGGATAATAAATAGTGTAGGTTTTGCCTGTTTGGCCTTCTCTGTCAGAACTACTTAATTCTGCCCTTAAGAGCGGCAAGGCAAGCGAGGCAGTGTCTCAGTGACTAGATGTGGCCTTGTGCCAGTGCAAGTTTATGCACACAGTGGATTTGGCGCAGAGAATGCTGTAAACCCATGCAGCTGTGTGCCAGGTCACCCTGACTCACAAAACTGGGCAGGTATGGATGGATGGAGTGGGAACCCTGAGGTTCTGTCACACACACACACAGCACACACGCACACACACACACACACATGCGCGTTAGGTTTAGACCTTGAACTCACTAGTGGTTCTCAAACCTTTTGTAATTTTTTTGTTTGTTTGTTTGTTTGTTTTGTTTTTCAAGGTAGGGTCTCACTCTACCCCAGGCTGACCTGAGATTCACTGTGTAGTCTCAGGGTGGCCTTGAACTCATAGGATCCTCCTACCTCTGCTTCTCAAGTGCTGGGATTAAAGACTTGTGTCACCACGCCCAGCCCTTTTGTAATTTTAAAAAGAATTTTAGGCCTATATTGTATGTTGAGTACATTCCACTTTCCCCCCACCCTGCCCTGCTCTCCTTCCTTTTTTCTCTCCCTTCTTCCTACCATTAATCCCCTGGTTCTCAGGAAAAACAAATGCTATGTGTGTATGATATGTGCACCTGTGTGTACATGTGGAGGCCAGAGATTGTCAGATATCTTCTTAGATGCTTTTCCTCATTCTTTACTGAGGCAGGCTCTCTTACTTGAACACAGAGCTTGTCTAGCTAGCCAGCTTGCCCAGAGAGTCCTCTGTTTATCCTCTTGAGCACTGGGATTAAGATACCTATAACGGGTAAATTTGGGATTCCGGGGTTCTTCATGGAACCCCAAGCCCTGAGTTCATATCTGCAAATTAACCAAAAAATTGGCAATTCTAGACTAGAGAAAATGATTTTTTTTTTTTTTTTTTTTGAGATAGTGTCTAAGTCTGGCTCAGGCTGACCTGGAACTCACTATGTGTTCTCAGGGTGGCCTCAAACTCGGCGATCCTCCTACCTCTGCCTCCCGAGTGCTGGGATTAAAGGCGTGCGCCACCACACCCGGCAAGAGAAAATGATTTCTAAAACATCATATTTTGGGCTGGAGACGTGGCTTAGCGTTTAAGGTACTTGCCTGCAAAGCCAGAGGACCCAGATTCATTTCCCCAGTACCCACATAAAGCCAGATGCACAAGGTGGCTCATGCATCTGGTGTTCATTTGCACAGGCTTTTAGCCCTGGTGCACCCATTCTCTATTTTCCCCTCCCTCCCTCCCTCCCTCCCTCCCTCCCTCCATAAATAACACTATATTTTATTAGATATCATAGGGACGTGGGGAAGGATAAGGACTGAGGACTGAGGAAGAGAAGGTAAAGCAGGGAGAAGGGAGAGACACCACGTGATCCAGGAACCCGTGTAAATGAATATGGGTCTCGGATTGAAAAAAAAAAAAAAAAGCCTGCACTTGCAAAAAGATCAAAGACAGTAATAAAAATAAGAAGTGTCCCTTCCCACGCCGGCATGCCTGCAGGGCTGGGTGAAGGAATTCTTACCAACGCAAAGACTCAAAAATATTGCTGCCACAGAGAGAGAGAGAGAGAGCGAGCGAGAGAGAGAGAGCGCAAGCGTGTGTCTTCCCACGAGTCTGAGAAGATGTACTGTAGCAGTCTCTCCCAGCACGTGTGGACACACCTGCCCCAGGTGTCCCAGCCAGTGGGCCTGGGAGGAGGAATCCACCCACTCACTCCTGGGCAGGTCACAAGCTCCAGAGAGAGCTGATTGGCTGAGACTGGAAAGCACTGAGTCCCAGGCCTAGCCACCTGGCATAGGCCTGGTGAGGTTGTGATGCAGGATCATCCTAACCTCCCTCCCTTAAGGTCTGCCCTGGTCCTGATTAGCCTGAGAAACTACCTGCCTACTCGGGAGCCCCCACATACCCACCACCCTGAGCACAGGCTCAGCTGCTCAGGCAGGCACTTTGTGCACTGAGCCTTCGCGTCCTGGAGCAATAATTATTTTCTTCAGCAATTTTAGTCAGAAGAGTGATCGTGCTTTCTTTACGTTTCTGCAAGTCCTCTAAACATCTGGCTCAGCAGAAAGACCGCTAGAGTCTCGTCACTACCTCTGCATTCAATCTGCAGCCGCAGCTTCCTAACTGCAAAAGCTCTCAGAAGTGTCTTGGGGATGCCCAGGGCCTTCCGTAATAGGGACCACACTTGGAGAATCTCTGTTCTGTAGCTATCATTAGTGGGAATTGGTTTACCTGGCACATGCCAGCTGCCTTGATGTGCCACTTCCAGGTCCTTTTGTCATCCTTTGCTGAGCTAGAAGTGAACACTGTGGTGTCCTGCCCTGCGCCCTGCTGCCGCAGCCACGTCAGGTCATGGGACAGGAGCTGATGAAAGCTGCCTTGCTTTATTTTCAAAATGATTGTCACCTTCCCTTCCCTGAAACTGTCTGCTCCTGCGTCACAATAGAGTTTGACTAACAGAGAGAAACAAAAGCCAGGAGATAGTCTGAATTCTTGGAGCTGAGAGGAACAAAAGCCTCCCCCCCCCCCCAAGTGCCAGTGATTGTAACGATGTCCTAAAAGAATGATTTGCATAAATCCCGAGCTGTTGAAAGGCTCCACGTTAACAAGGTAAAGCACAAAAGGAGATTCTGTGGTAGGGTGGCTATTTTTAAAGTGACTTTTTCAGGGTTCTGTGAGCGAATGTGTCCTAGTTTTAAAGGACCCTTGAACTCTAGGGGTAAAGATGTTTTGGACGTCTGGATTTTGGGTGTTAGGGCCTTTCAGATCCTCAGTAGGATGTAGGGGACTCTGTAAACCTCGGGAGTTTTCATATTCTGTGTCTCCTCATGTCCTGCTGTGTCCTGTCCCCCGTCCCCCAACGGATTTCCTCATGGTCCTGTGGCTTGACTTTGCAACCAAGAGATGAGTCGCCATCCGTGCGGCTGAAACCATGCTGCGAGATGCTAATAAGAACCCATGCATGTTCTCTTACAGAGAAAAGCAAAATTGAGTTATCTACCATGCATGTTCTCTTACAGAGAAAAGCAAAATTGAGTTGTCTACATCTTTTTTTGTTTGTTTATTTTTGTTTTGCTAGGTAGGGTCTAGCTCTAGCCCAGGCTGATCTGAAATCAACTATGTAGTCCCAGGCTGGCCTTGAATTCATGGTGATCCTCCTACCTCTGCCTCCCTAGTGCTGGGATTGAAGGGGTGCACCATCATGCCTGGCTTACATTTTTTTTTTTCCCATCTATTTTTGTACCTGTCAGTAGATTGGGGAATCAAGATGTAAGTGGTCTGAGCATGTTCCACAGCGAGATTTCTCACAGGCCTGACTACATGGAAGTGGGTATTAAAGTGATTCTGCAGAGTGCTAAAAGCTTGTACCTAATTACCTTTCTTTATATTTAGCTTAACTTTAAAGGAAATTTATAACTAAATTGGGCTCAGTGAATTCCCTGGTTGCCTACTTTTATTACCCATTATAACATATTTCTGTTTAATTTACCTCTTACAGTCATGATACTTCAGTGAAGTAGGACTATCTGGAAGGTGGTGATGTGAACTTGACTGTCTTTGGAACTTGAGCTCCAGGGCTCCCCCTCCCCCCCAAAAGTCCACAATAAGTCTTAGCTTATTCTAAAACACTCACTTTTGTGGGGGGGGGGGCTTGTTGAGGAAGGGTCTCACTCTGGCCTAGGCTGATCTGGAATTCACTATGTAGTCTCATGGTGGCCTCGAACTCATGGACTCCTCCTACCTCTGCCTCCCAAGTGCTAAAATTAAAGGAGTGCACCACCACACCTGGCTTTAAAATGATCACATTGTGATTTATGTCTTCTGGAGTTAGAAAAGTCGTTTTTTTTTTTGTTTTATCTTCCCCATACTCCACTGTGCAATTCCATTCTGTGCGCACGCCCCTTCCCCACTCGAGACATCTGTCACTTTTCTACTGCAGGAAATGCATGTGACCCCTCCTAGCCACTCAGACGAGGAACAAATGTGCATCCCTGTCATTAGAGCTACAGCTGTAAACTTCTCTTCCATTCTGGTCAAAAGGACCCTACTGTACACGAACCCCCAGCAATTAGCAATGAAGTGAGCCATGGGGGGGGGGGCAGGCGCCTGCTCTTCTGGAAGCGCGTGGAGTGGGAGGTCAGGAAGCCGTGGTCCTCCCGCGTCTCCCTGGCCTGCTCCTTTGTTCTGTTTACCACGAGCTGCGTATTTCTTCCTGCGTGTGTATGCTCAGGAACACGCCGCCGCCACGCCATATGGGCTCTTCTCCTGTAGTGATTAATCAGGCTGCACGCTGAGCTCTCTGATTCACCGGGGACTGTTTCCTCCTGGTCTTGTCAGAGCCTGCAGGATGGCAGTGGGGTATTTCTCACATTGGCACCCACTGCTAACAAGGTATCTGAAAACCACTCTAGATGCAAGACACAGGGCAGCGACTGGGAAACTTCATTTTCAGATCTCTGCTGGGGTGAGCTGGTGGAAGGTGAGGCCACGTTGCTCTTATTTCAGTTAAGCCTCTAGTTGTGGGTTTTAGTAATAGTAACATCGATCCCCCCCCAAAAAAAAGATAGTGGTAAGCAAAGCACACATTCAGTGGCCTATTCTTATCTCTTAAATTATAGTGAGAAGAAGTGAAGAACTATCTCTAGGATTGTTATCATTGGAATGATGGTAGAAATGAAACCACTTCTGGGCTTTGAAAAAACAAATATGCAACAAATCTAGTTACAAATACAACTGGTTTTTTCCATTTAAATTTTATTTATTTATGAGAGAGAGAGAGAGGCAGATAGAGAGAATGGGTGCGCCAGGGCCCCTATCCATTGCAACCCATCTCCATATGCCGCCTTGTGCATCTGGCCTATGTGAGTGCTAGGGAATTGAACCTGAGTATTTAGGCTTCACAGGAAAGCACCTTAACCTCTAAGCTATCTCTCTAGCCCTCCACTTGGGTTTTGTTCAGGATTCAAGAATCAGGACAGTGTGTGGTATACAGAATAGAAGAGTTCTCACTGGATGGTGACTCAACAGTAGGTTTTGTAAGGCAGGGACAAAACAGCAAACAGTGTTTTTAAAGTACTTTGCTTAGTACTGGGTTATTCCAGGTGACTTTTTTGGGTATGGATTCAAGCAGTGAGCGCTTCCTCTTAACTAAGGCAAACTGGGATCTCCTGTTTTCAGGGGTAACTGATAGTCTGATTTGGATCTATGATCCATGCTTCTTTAATAGTTCAGTTTGATTTTTTGTGCCACTTAGCATGAGTGACTCCATTTTTGTTTGACCGGCCGGTATGGTCTATGGAACTGTAATGCAGGCGCTGAGTCTGAAAGAGTGGTCTGCAGTAACATTGCATTGAGGCATCATGCTGAGATTTCGTCCATCTTAAGCAGTGTACAATATTTACCAAAAAGTGAGGAGATGAGGGACTGCTGCCATCTTCATTTAGAGAAAAGGTACTCAAGACCTAGGACATAAACGACCTGACCTTGAGTCTCCAAAGGAGTGGCAGCCTTTCGTCTTTTCTCTTTAAACATGTAGTATTTTTAAATTTTATTTATTTTAATTGAGAGTGAGAGATGCAGAGAGAAAGAGAGAGAGAGAGAGAGAGAGAGTTGGTGTGCTAGGGCCTTCAGATGCTACAAACAAACTCCAGATGCATGCACCCCCTTGTGCACCTGTCTTATGTGGGTCCTCAGGATTGAACCTGGATCCTCTGGGTGACTACAGGGAAGTGATAATGGGTATGGGTGCTCCGGGCCATTCCAGGAATATGACAGTTGGGGTGGGTGGTTGAGTCACTCTTGGGAAACGGGGTTATAATGGAATGGCAGAGTCCAAAGCTGGCATCAATCTGGTTCTAACCGTGTGCGTATGAAGACCAGAGGTTAGTATTGTCCTCAGTTGCTCCCCACCTTAGTTTTTTGAGACAAGGTCTCTCACTGAACTTGTCGCACCGTCAGTCATCTAGACTAGCTGGCCAGCCTCTGCCTCCCCAGCACCAAGGTTGTAGGGTTACACCACGATGCCTGTCGTTTTCACATGGGTGCTGGGAATCCACACTTTCGTCCTCGTGTTTGTGCGGTAAGCACTTTACCCTCAGAGCTGTCTCCCTGGTCCCTGCTGTGTGTCCCTGTCAGTGCCACTTAGCCTGTCTTGTTTGTTCATCTCAACGATGGGGGTGAGTTTAGAACTATATCACTGGGTCACTTTTTCTTGGTAAGCTGGAAGATGACTCTCTCATTTGAAATATATTTTCTTCTTCTCCTTCTTCTTCTTCTTCTTCTTCTTCTTCTTCTTCTTCTTCTTCTTCTTCTTCTTCCTCCTCCTCCTCCTCCTCCTCCTCCTCCTCCTCTTCTTCTTCCTCCTCTTCTTACTTCTTCCTTCTTTCTCCTCCTCCTCCTTCTTCTTCTTCCTTTTCCTCCTCCTTCTTCTTCCTCTTCCTTCTTCTTCTTCCTCCTCCTCCTCTTCCTCCTTCTTCTTTCTTGTTCTTCTTCCTTCTTCCTCCTCCTCTTTCTTCTTCTTCTTCCTCCTCCTTCTTCTTCCTCCTCCTCCTTCCTCTTCCTTCTTCTTCTTCTTCCTCCTCCTCCTCTTTTTTTCTTAACCCAAGGTAGGGTCTCACTCTAGCCCAGGCTGACCTGGAGTTCACTATGTAGTTTCAAGCTGTCCTTGAATTCACAGCAATCCTCCTACCTGTGCCTCCCAAGTGCTGGGGTTAAAGGCGTGCTCCACCATGTCTGGCTTTGAAATGTATTTCATAGACTATATTTGTATGCTCGTGCATATTAGCTCAGGATTCCTTGATGGCAGAGAATGTTTGCGATTCTAATATTAAAAGCTCACCTCTGCAGTTTGTAGGAAAAGCCCTTTCATGCATCCAGGTCATTGATGGGGGATGGACATGTGGCTTCCTGTGGCACCAACGAGCAGGGTTATTGTGTGCAGTGAGGCTCATGGCTTGCTCCACTGCTTCATGCCAGTGCCTGCCATCCAGGTGGGCACGTGGTTCCTCTTTAAGTCATTTACTTATAGTGCCCAGCACTCTGGGGTGGCCTTGTGCCGGGAGGCGGAGTAAAGCTATGAAGGTGTTCTGCAGCTCTGCCCTCCTATAACATACTGCGTGGGGGAGGCTAAGGTTGGATTTGGGGATCAGTGGGGAAGAAAGGCCAACACAGGTCACTTTGGAGGCCATGTTCCAATGTCTGTGGGTTGTCTTTTTAAACCGTTCTTCCACCCACATGTGAAAAGGGTGTATGAATTCCTCTCCACCTACCAGGTGGTCAGACTTTTCATGAGAAAGGGCAGAGTGGAGCCTTGCTATTACTTGACACTTAGTGCCACAAAATTGTTGGGTAGGGCTGTCCTGTGCGTTCTGTGACATTTAACAGCATCCCTGACCTTGACCCAGTGGCTTTCTTCATTGTGGCAATGAAACATGTCTGCAGATATTACCAAATAGCTCCCAGAGAGGACAAAAATCTGACCTCACATCCTCTTCCTTTGAGAAGCACTGGGCTTTTGTTAGGTTCTATTTCAAGTGCTGTGGAAGAGTCTTGGTTAAAATTTAAAAAAAAATGGGCTGAAGAGATGACTTAGTGGTTAAGGCACTTGCCTGCAAAGCCAAAGGACCTAGGTTTGATTCCCCAGGACCCACGTAAGCCAGATGCACAAGGTGGCACATTTGCAGTGGCTAGAGGCCCTGGCGTGCTCATTCTCTATCTGCCTCTTTCTCACTCTATCTCAAATAAAAAAATATTAAAAAAAAATCTTTCTCCTTCAAGAAAAAACAATTCCCATATCTGGCACCACACCGATGGAAAGAAAAGGCACACAGTGCATCATTTTGTTTCTGTCCCCTGCATGTTGAACTTTTGGTGTGCTCTCTGTAGTGCAGTGAGCTATGTCCGTTCAGATCGGATGAATACACACCCTTGTTTCCACATACAGTTTTTGCCTGCCCCCTGCCCCTGGCTGCTTTAGACAGACAGTCCTGCCACCTGGCCATTTGGAGTTCAGCTTCCCGGCGTCCCACAGACAGGCTCAGTGCTGAGGCCCCCTGTCACAGAAGATGTGGTAAATGATCTAAGAGACAATTCTGCAAAAGTTGAGAGTGTGTGTGAGTGCAAGCCTGTTGGCGAGGGAACACGTGCCAGGCTCTGTGTGAGCATGCTTGATGCGTGTGGGAAGTACAAAGCTTGAAGACACGGCAAGACGCTGGGTGGCCGAGCCCACGTATTGGTTTAATCACACGTGACTGGCCGCACAGCCCGGAGGCATCAAGTAAAGACTGGTGTGTGGTGCACCTGAGGCGTGAAGTTAAGTACGTGAAGATTTCTAGAAAACATGGGAAGAACGGGTGGAGATACCACTGCTGAGAAGACATGGGGAAGATTGGGAGCCGAGTCATGATATCTGGGTTTTGGTTCTTCAGGGAGGGACATGGAAGGTGGATAAATGGATACGTAGACCAGTTCTTTCTTTAACCTTTGTTTCTTTGTCAATGATATTATTTTCTTAAGGGGTTTTAGGTTTTGGATTTCATGTAGAATTTAAAATAAAACCAGGGGGACTATTATAAAATATTTGACCTTTAAATTTGCCCATTAAGGGGCTGGTTCATGCATCCATTTTTTCTTTCTCTCTTTCCCTTTCTCAACTATGTCTCCTTAAAAAAAAAAAAAATTTCCTGGGCTGGAGAGATGGCTTAGCAGTCATGACAGTTGCCTGTGAAGGCTAAGGACCCAGGTTCAATTTCCCACGACTCAAGTAAGCCAGATGCACAAGGTGGCATATGTGTCTGGAGTTCGTCTGCAGTGGTGGAGGCCCACCCATTCTCTCTCTCTGCTTCTCCTTCTCTCTCTCAACTAACTAACTAAATAAATAAATAAAATATTTTTAAAAAATCCCATCAAGAGTAGTTAGCTGATTGTGGTGGCATATGCCTTTAATCCATGTACTCTGGAGGCTGAGGTAGGAGGATCACTACGAATTCGAGACTAGCCTGGAGCTACAGGGTGAGTTCCAGGTCAGCCTGGGCTGGAGTAAAACCCTGCCTCAAAAAAAGGAAAAAAAAAAAAAAAAAAAAACAAAAAACTGTGCTGGGTTTGGTGTGGAGCATGCCTTTAATTCCAGAATTAAAGACGCTGAGATAGGAGGAACGCCATGAATGAACTTCAGTCAGCCTGGGCCATACACACACACACACACACACACACCATTTGTGGGGACATTTGTTTTTGGAGACAGTGTCTAATGTGGGTCAGGATGGCTTTAACCTTGCTATGTAGCCAAAAATGACTTTGAACCCAATTCTCCTGCCTCCACTCCCTAGCTCTGGGATTACAGACATTTGCCATTGTACCTATTTCTTCCCTCTCCTCCCCTCCCCTCCCCTCCCCTCCCCTCCACTCCCCTCCCCTCCCCTCCCCTCCCCTCCCCTCCCCTCCCCTCCCCTCCCCTCCCCTCCCCTCCCCTCCCCTCCCCTCCCCTTCTTCTTTTTGAGCCAAGTCTAACAGACTGGCCTTTTTAAATGTGAGAGACAGAGAGAGAGAGGGAGGGAATGTTAGTGCACCAGGGCCTCTAGCCGCTGCAATCAAACTCTGGACTGGTGTGCCCCCTTGTGCGTACATGCAGCCTTGCGCACTTGTGTCACTGTGTGTCTGGCTTACGTGGGACCTGGACAGTCAAACATGAGCCCTTAGGTTTTGTAGGCAAGCATCTTAACTGCTAAGCCTTCTCTCTTGCCCTGTACCTGTTTCTAATAAGAATATTTAAAGGCCAAGAAGAGGATATTATTTCTTGGATGAAAGGCTGTTTTTCATCTAAATATAGGGGTCTGAGGAGATGGCCTGTAGTCGAGAAGGCACTCACAGCATACCCCGAGGACCTGAGCGCTGTACGGATGCCCGGCACCAACAGAACAGCTGGTGTGGGGCTGGAGAGACGGCTTAGTGGCTAAGGCACTTGCCTGTGAAGCCAAAGCACCCAGGTTTGATTTCTTAGTACCCACATAAGCCAGATGCACAAGGTTTTGCCTGTATTTGGCATTCCTTTGCAGTGGTTCGAGGCCCTGGCACACCCATTTTCTCTCTGTCTCTCTCCTCTAAAATAAATAAAAGAAAATTAAAAAAACAAAACAAAAAAGAGAAGCCGGCATGGCCCACTCTTGACCACTGGCCCCCTAACACACTCACCCACATACATACATGTATACCACACACACATATTTATGCAGACATAAATTTATATTTAGTGAGAAGAACATAGCCATATCATAGACTGAAGAAGAGGGCCCTTCACGACGGAGACTCTTGATTTTGTTGAAAAGCCAGAACATTTCATCTTCTGTTACTTCTCCAGGAGCAAGTATGGCTATCCTCGCAGGTCCTTCATTCCTTCTGTTTTTCTTTGCCCTGTAGGGGCCCTGGGCATCCTATGGAATGGATGGTGGATGGGGTTAAACAAGATATTCCGGGTGAGCTGGGCGTGGTGGCGCACGCCTTTAATCCCAGCACTCGGGAGGCAGAGGGAGGAGGATCGCCATGAGTTCAAGGCCACCCTGAGACTCCGTAGTGAATTCCAGGTCAGCCTGGGCTAGAGTGAAACCCTACCTCGAAAAACCAAAAAAAAAAAAAAAAAAAAAAAAAGATATTCCGGGTTCACTGGCTTGGCTGAGGACTCAGTCTGAGCAGGGCCATGTGGTATCCTGTTTCTATGGGAAGTCCTCAGTGTTTTCCCTTCACTCCTCTATTCAAGGCTCCTAACCTTTCCTTAAGTACCTGGCTACAGTGTTGCAGTAGCCAAGTTCATTCCCATCTCTAGACTTTCATTCTGAGTGCGTTCCTTGCCTCTTTGGTCTGAAGGCACCGTGACAATGCAGGAGAGCACACCTCTCCCACTGGCCCCCCCCCGCCCCTCCGAGGTCCTGAGAGTCGTGTGGGTGCAGACCGAGCATGCGTGATGCGGTGGCTGCCCGCGGAGGCGAGAGGAAATGTTTGTAATCTGTCCACACTCTGAAAATGCTGTGGGCACTCAGCATTAGAGAGCTTTGAGAATTGAGGACAACCTGTTATTAATGAAAATCCTGTTTAAAAAAAAAAAAAAAACCCTGAGAGTGTGCAGGGTGCAGCTGGGGACTGTCTGGATGCCTGAGTGACCAATACAAGCTGCATCTTCAATTCCAGTCACGACTCTGACCTATTTTTCCTATTCATCATGTGCAAGAACTTTATCACCTCATTTTTTTTTCCCTGTGAGTTTTAAAATCTTACTACACCAGCATATTAATATTTTTTTAAAATATTTTGAGGGCAGAAGAGATGGCTTAGCGGTTAAGGCTCTTGCCTGCAAAGCCTAAGGACTCATGTTCAACTTTTCAGATCCCATGTAAGCCAGACACACAAGGTGATGCAAATGCACAAGGTGGTGCATGTGTCTGGAGTTCCAGTGGCTGGAGACCCTGGCGCAGCAATTCACTCTCGCTCTCATTAAAAAAAGGCTAGTCTGTTGGACTTGCCTCATAAATAAATGAGTAAATTAATTAATAAATTAATGAGAGAGTGTGTGTGTGTGTATGTATGGGAGTGTCAGAAGCTCTTGCTGTTGTAAGCCAACTTCAGGTGGTTTTTTGTTGTTTTGTTCTGTTTTATGATAAGGTTGCAATATTCCCCTGTTCCCTTTTTCCTTTCTCTTATTGGTTCCCTTCCAGAAAACTTTTGTTGTTGTTCTAATTTGGCTACTTCGAACTGTGTTTGAGGGGACTTTTCCTAAGGACATAAATCAGAAAAGTTAATTAACTTTCCCTCACCCACCCAGAACCATGTCAAACTTAATTCTGCCAGCGGCAAGCAGCCACTATAGGAAGAGCTGGGAGGAAAGGGCAGCGCACAGGCGTGGCTGGGCCTGGCCCTCCAGCAAGCCTGCATCACCGTGCTGCTGTCTGCACTGCTGAGACAAGGTGGCCAGGTCGAGCTTGCAAGCTGAGGCGGTAGGAGAAAATGCTCATGTGTGGGATCTAAGTTAACCTGACCCCAAACTCTTGTCATCCAGTGTGGCTGGCTGCTGCTTCTCAGACCTCCCCAACTAAACACCATCTTCAATTTTTTTGTTGTTATTTTTTTCGAGGTAGGGTCCCACTCTAGCCCAGGCTGACCTGGAATTCACTATGTAGCCTCAGGGTGGCCTCGAACTCATGGTGATCCTCCTACCTCTGCCTCCTGAGTGCTGGGATCAAAGGTGTGTGCCATCAGGGCCAGCCATCTTCACATTTTTAAGTGACTGTATTTAAATGGTTCCATAAATACCTACTTACCTTTATTCTGTTAGTTCTTTTTGGGGGGGTGGGGTTTCGAGGTAGGGTCTCACTCTAGCTCAGGCTGACCTGGAATTCACTAGTTCACTGTTGCGTAGTCTCCGGCTGGCCTCGAAGTCAGAGAGACCCTCCTACCTCGGCCTCCGCAGTGCTGGGATTAAAGGTGGGCACCACCACGCCCTGCAGTCTTGTGGTTTTATACTGAACAATTTTGCAGTCCCTCCTTGGTCTGCCTGTTTTACTGCTCAAAAGCGGGCTGGAGAGATGGCTTACTGGTTGAGCGCTTGCCTGTGAAGCCTGGGGAACCCCAGTTCAAGGTTCAACCCACATTAGCCAAATGCACTAGGGGGCTCATGCATCTGGAGTTTGCAGTGGCTGGTGGCTCTGGCGTGCCCATTCTCTCTCTCTTTCTCTCTGTCTGTCGCTCTCAAATAAATAAATAAATAAATAAGTAAATAAATAAAAACAACAACAACAAAAAATGAATGGCCGTCTTTTCACCCAAAGGGAAGTGAGCCAGGCCAGTGGTTCTCCAACTTGAGCATCTACAGATTGTGGGCCTCTTCCAAGGTCTGGAACCTGGCATCTCTGACAGCTTCTCAGAGAGTTTTCAGTGGCTAGAGGCCCTGGAGAGCCTGTATGTATATATATATATATATATATATATATATATATATATATATATGTATATATATATACTCTCTCTCTGCTTGGAAATAAATAAATATGAATTGCTAAGTTCTTAAACATCAATACCCTTTCCTTCCCTAGCCAAAGTAATCTCTTATTTTGCTGATGCATACTTATATATGTGTCAGAAGTACCAAAACACTCATGGAGACTTGTAAGCATGAACGGCAGTTTGTTGTATCATAGCCGATGGTGTGTTGACAATTGAGTGAGTCATTTATGGGAATATCAAGGTCCTTGAATATGCTGGGAAGGGGGATGGGAAGTATAGGCAGATTATTATTATTATTATTATTATTATTATTATTATTTAGAAATGGGGGTCTTGAAAACAGGGTCTTCCTATACAGGTCAGGCTGGTATTGCACTTCAGTCCTCCCGTCCCGGCCTCATGACTGCTGGGGGGTCAGCTGTGTGCCACCGCACCTGGTTCCGGTACGTGACCTTGTTATTTGTCACCCTCCCCTCCTCTGCTTCCAGCACTCAGGTATTTTCACTGTTCTCTTTTGATTTTCCAGTGCCTTTCAAATTTCTAGATACATGTCCTTGAGTTCCAGGCTTAAGTTCTTGCCAGTGTTATGACAGATTCTTGGTGCCAACAAATATTTTTATGTCCTGGCATGTACCACACATTTTGCTGGGCAGGGGACTCAGTAGAGAATGGGATGGATCTCTCTATAAAGGACCCGTTCCCCATGGAGCCTGTCTGGTTTCAGGTTATTTCAATTTTCCTTCCCATTCCCAAATTTGGTATAATGTCACGTTTCCCGAAGTGTTACACGGAGCTCAGTTTTGAGCCGGTTTCCTTTATCCCTGCATGTGACAGACAGTGTGTCCCTGCTTTTGCTTCATCGGAGGTGGTCACCTTCTCTATTACCTGGCAATGAGGCATCCAGTCTCTTACTAAATGGCCTGCAAAAGTTATGCGCTCATTTCCCCTTGCTATGAGACATTGTGCTAATTGCAAGGGTGATTTAAATGTTAAGAAGGCATTAAAGCATTTGTTGTAAGAGTTAACAAAGGGGCGGGTAGGTTACAAATGAATGATAATACCATATTTGTAAAATATAGCATTGCGTAACTGTATAAAGTGGGGTAGTTAGGAAACGTTTCATATCCAAATGAGAGATTTGAACCGAATGATCTCTAAAATCCTTTCAAGGAAGTCCTCGCTGGCTTTCTGAAGTGCAAGCAGTGCAGCGATTAATCTGTGAGCTGTCACCGCGCCGTGCCCCCTTCTGCACACCTTGGGAAGAAGCCACGGCCCGTCCTTTGTGCAACACCGAGCCCTAGAGATGAGGCGAGGAGATGCGCCTTGCCTTCTCGTATTTTTACTAATAGAAAAGCCTGTTTTCTTAGGTGAACAGAGCTGTATGCGATGAAGACCACCTTTCAGCTCTTCTTTGAGTTAGTTGTGATTGAAGTTCTGGCTGGTGGCTTGTGTGGGGAAAATGGCTTGTAATTGTGGATGTTTCCTTACAGGGAGATGTAAGGATAAAGATGTAAGGATGCCGAGATCTTAAGCAGATCATGAGGGTTAGTACTATGTCCAGAGCCAGTGTGCAGAAGTAGCCTTAAATACTTACTTATTTATTTGACAGAGAAAGAGGGTGGGGAGAGAGAATGGGTGCACCAGGGCCTCCAGCCACTGTAAATGAACTCCAAACATGTGCGCCCCCTTGTGCATCTGGCTAACGTGGGTCCTGGGGAATTGAACCTGGGTCCTTTGGCTTTGTGGGCAAATGCCTTAACTGTTAAGCCATCCCTCCAGCCCCAGAAGTAGCATTAGGGCAGTGTGTTGTAGTCAGCTCCATGTTGCTGGATGAACATCCAGACCAGGCACAGTTTATCCGAGGAAGGGTTTATTTCAGTTTACAGATCCAGGGGAAGGTCCATAATGCTGGAAAAGGTTGGTCCCCCTTCACAGATCCATGCAGAGCGAGGCCACCACCAGCCAACTCCACAAGCAGGCACATGCACGTGGGCAGCAAGACAGCAGGGAACCAGCAGCAAGTCGATGGGGCCCAGACTGAACCCAGACTTCTCTGCGTACCTTTGGGCTGGAAATCAGATCTACCTCAAACATGCCTTAGGGCTGGACCCCGAGATCTGCCCACAAGGCCACCTCCTCCGGGCAGCTGGAAATCCAAGTTATAAGCTTTAATAAAACACCTGAGTGCCGGGCATGGTGGCACACGCCTTTAATCCCAGCACTCGGGAGGCAGAGGTAGGAGGGTGGCTGTGAGTTCAAGGCCACCCTGAGACTACCAAGTGAATTCCAGGTCAGCTTGGGCTAAAGTGAGACTCTATCTTGAAAAAAACAACAATAAAACCCACCTGAGTCTCTTAGGGGGCATACATTCAGACTAGCACACTGTGTATATTGGTGTGTGTGTGGGGGGGGAGGTTCACGGGTATGTTCCTGTATGTGTGTGTGCATGCCACCACATATGTGTGGAGGCATGGGACAACCTAAGGTTTGGTCCTCACCTTCTCCCTTGTTTGATTCAGAAAGATTTCCTGTTGCTCTGTAGACACTGAATGTGGGCAGTTTAAGGTTATCAGGAGCTCAGCGATCAGAAAGGGCTCATAGAATGCTTCTTACCACGGGATGGGTGTACTGGCCTGGACAGCACCCCTGGGTGGAGGCAGTCTGCTTAGAGCCAGGGCTCCCATCGCAGGGTGTCTTTTCTACTTCAGGAGCTCATTCTGGCTCAGCAATGTCACGGGGCCAATGTCCACTGGGCTAGGTCTTGCTGCAGCGTGTGGTCTCCTGATGGGCAGGGCTGGGAGATGAAGGGTCTGGCCCTTGGCCTCCAGCTTGGCTGACACATCTTTGAGCCGACTGTCATGGAGAGAACAGGCTTTTCCCCAACAGTCAAAGCTACAGGTAGGATGGAGGTTGAATGACACTCAACCCAAAATAGGAATAGAAAAAGAAATAAAAGAAGGCAGTAATGGTGGCGTGTGGTCACACTCCTGCAAGTGTTTAAAGTCAGAATGTTTCCCACCAACAGGCTTTCTCCCTGTTCTTTCTGGAACTTGATTCTCTACCACTAAGAAGTGAGAGCATACTCTGTATTTATTAGTTCACAGATCGATCAGCAGATCCTTATCGATGCCTTGCTTTGTGTAACGCATCGTGCGAGGTGTAAGAGGGACATCATACCATGATGGATGGAGAGAGGCTGGCTCCCTGTGGGGTGGTGTGCTCCGTGCCGGGAGGCCTCCAGTCTTGGTGTAAGTCTTAGTGGTCCACCACCTGCCTCCACCCTTTCCGCTGCAACTCCTTAGCAGATGGTCATTTGCCTTCCTCCCAGCATTGTCGACCATGACTTAACTCTGACGTGCTGACATCATCTTGAGCCCTGTGCAAGTCTCCCTTTCTCCGAGGTGCAATTTTGTGTCAATCACGCTGTTTCCGTATGAATAATTCACCTGTGGAGTTCTAGTATCTTTGTATGATAGGGAATTTTGGTATTTGTCAAGGATGTAACTTAGCTGAAAGAGATCAATTTCTTAGTGAAGAGCACACCCAAAGATCATCTACCTTATTGGATAGGGCCTGCTATATAAGACCTTTGGATTAGTATTAAGGCTAGAGCCTATGGATATGTAAACAAATTCTGAATGTGTCTCATAGAGAAAATGGCATGCTTTCCTCTGCTGAACGTGTCCACATGATGTCCTGTTGCTGTGGTTTGTAGCCCTCAATAGCCCCAGCATCCCAGGGCCTAAGGGCTAACCTGTGCTTACATCATTTGGTTAAAAAGACTTGCCTAACTTAGAAGACTATGGGGGGAGGGAAGGAGGGAGAGAAAGATAGAAAGGAAAGAGAATGGGCACACCAGGGCCTCTTGGCACTGCAGAAGGTCTCCAGATACTTGTATCACTTTGTGCATCTGGCTTTATCTGGGTACTGGGGAATCGAACTAAGGCCATCCAGCTTTGTAAGCAAACGCCTTTAACCACTGAGCCATCTCTCCAGTCCTTTTCGTAATTTTTTTTAAAATAAAAATCTCCAGCGTCGTTGGCTCCAAACTCTCCTTTGACTTCTTTCATGGCCTTTACTTATTATAGCCCCTGCAGAAAAATGTGTTTGATGCTTTTAACTATTTTTGATTAAGAAAAACCAGATTTTTCTTTAAATTAAAAATAATTATATATATTTTAATTTTTATTTTATTTGTATGTGTGTGTGTGCACATGTGTGTGTGTGTGGGGGGGGAATAGATATGCCATTCAGACAGACTTTGAGTCCAGGATCTATTAGCCTCAGCTTCCCAAATTGCTGAGTTTATTAGTGCACATTACCAGAGCAGGCTTGCTTCTTATCTAATTTTTATCTGTAGATGCATCTTCATTTACAGTGGTGTAACATCCTAGGTTGGAAGCCACATGACTTGAAAATGTTTAAGTCACCTAAACTTCCCAGCCGTCATGGTGACCAGAAAGTGTTTACCTTTTCCTCCATGATCTTGCGGTTGACTGGGACTCATAGTTTACTGCTGCTAACTCTGCTGATACTCCGAGAAAAATGCCAATATCCAGATTCAAAATTCAATTTCAGCCGGGTGTGGTGGCGCACACCTTTAATCCCAGCACTCGGGAGGCAGAAGTAGGAGGATCACCGTGAGTTTGAGGCCACCCTGAGACTCCATAGTTAATTTCAGGTCAGTCTGAGCTAGAGTGAGACCCTACCTCAGAAAACCGAAAAAAAAAAAAATCAATTTCATACCACTTTCACATGATCTAAAGTCCAAAAAAGAAATCACAAGTTAAACTACAATAAGTTAGAGACCATATGTATTGTATTTCTTGAATCCATTGTTGTAAGATGTTTGAGTAACTCTTCAGTCACTAAGCCTATACCACCACCTGTTCTTTTCTTTAATTTTTTTTTTTTTTTTGGTTGGGGCCACCTGGTTTATAAAAATAGTTTTATTTATTTGAAATCAAGAGTGAGAGTGTGTTTGGGTGTACCAGGGCCTCTTGCTGCTGCAAAGAGAGTCCAAACACATGGTGCTCCTTCCTGCATCTGGTTTTACTGGATACTGGGGAACCAAACCGAGCCTCCCCTCCCCACTTGCCTGTCCATGTCTTTTTGCGTTGTCTCTGCGCACTAATGAAGCCATAGTAAGACTGATGGGAGTGGTTATAGCTTATGGCATTCCTCTGGGAGACAGCGTGCCGCTATGACCACAGCCTCGTGAAGTACGTGCTTACTGCTGCTGTCCTCCTGCAGATGAGGGAACTTACGCTCCAGTTCTGAGGACCAAGGGAACAGACTTGAACTTGGCCCGTGTCTCCAGCTAAAGTAAATCTTTAAAATTTGATTATTTATTTTTAAGGTTTATTTATTTATTTGAGAGAGAGAGAGAGAGAGAAAAAGAAAGAGAGAATGAATATGGGTGCACCAGGGCCTCCAGCCACTGCAAAGGAACTCCAGACGCGTGTGCCCCCTTGTGTATCTGGTTTATGTGGGTCCTTTGGCTTTGCAGGCAAATGCCTTAACTGCTAAGCCATCTCTCCAGTCCCTAAAGTTTATTTTAATTTTAATTTATTTATGAGAGAGAGAGAGATAGAGGGAGAGAGCGCACACTCCAGGGTCTCTAGCCTCTGCAAATGAATTCCAAATGAATATGCCACCTTGTACATCTGGCTTATGTGGATCCTGGGAAATCGAGCCTGGGTCCTTTGGCTTTGCAGGTGACTGCTAAACCACCTCTCCAGCCCAGCAGTCTAAAGTAACTCTGTGGGGCAACAAAAACAGCTGTTGCCAAAGCTTTCACAAGCAGCGGAGATTCCGTAAATGAGATCACATTTTGTATCACCTGCTACCCAACTACAGATCTTCTGTCACACGGAAGGAAAATGGCCATTGAGTATGAAACTTGGGGGATCTGTTAACTTGAGTTATACATGAAAATGTCATTGAGCAAAGCTCCTAGGGCTAATTTCTTTAATTACAAGAAAAGAATCCAAGCATGCGCAGGCATTTTTCAAGCCCTGTTTTCTTGAACAAGGGCTGATGGGCTCCCTGGGATGTGACTTCCAGGTGGGCGGATGGGTCTCCCCGGATCTCCACTGGGGGAATCTCTGCTTGTCACCCTCCTTCCTTCACAGTGCACATGTGGAAGGTTTCTGGCCTCTCTGGTGTCCTTGTCACCATGCTGCACCTGTCTTCTGAGTCACTATGTCACCCTATTGCCCCTCCCCCCATGCTCTGAAGGCATCTTTTGCTATAGACACGGCTGGACAGAGAAGAGAAGAGAAGGAGGAAGGTGGACTAGAACCCATTGCTGTCCTACCTTTGTCCTGTGCCTATTCCATTCCCTCCCCCCACCCCCCACTTCTGAGGCTGTCCTGTGTTTGGTCCTCAGCAGTTACATGTTTGTTACCTTAGATCCGAAACGCGGTCTCTGCCCTGAGCCTCTCTGTGCGTTGGAATTGGAAGGGTGTGGCTAGCAATTACTTCAAGCGTCTCTGGGTGTCACCTTCATGGGTCTCTCTCAAAGTGTCAGGAGGAACAGCTGGCTCCCCAGTTACTTGCCTCTGTCCTCACTCCTGTCCCTCCAGATTCTTACCAGCCCCCAGTGGCCCCTGGGTGGTGGCGTTTCTCACTTGGAGCAGTGCCGCTACCCACGGGGCGTTTGGCAATGCCTGGAAACGTGGGCAGTGTCGTCCCTGGGGAGGGGCCTTGCTAATGACTTCTCGTGAGTGGGCAGAAGCCAGCCATGCCACCAAACGTCCCTCATAGCAAAACCTGCTCTGCCTCGTGAGTACTGAGGCTGGGAATCCTCCATTGCACCCGTCTCTCCAGCCCCTGCTTTCCCTTTAATTTGCTTGGCAGGCTCTGTTTTAACCTGAGGCCGGTGTGATGTCTGCCCAACAGGACTGCAAGTTCTGAATTAGTGCAGTCCAGATCTGAGGTTGAATGCCTTTTGAATTATTTGCATCTCAGTCTCTCCTGGAGTAGTCCACACTAGTTTTCCTTAGCATTCTACTGGCTGGTGTGGAATGGTAGCCCCTTTGAGGTTACAGGGGGCCCCGGTGAGAATTGATAACTGTTCCCTTTAGCCTTTAATTTTGTGCTCCACTACAGGCTGTTCCTTTTCTGGTTTTCCCTGCAACAAGCCATGTGTCTTTTGGACCTCAACTTGATGTCTCAAGCTCAGAATGAGATGTCCCTATCGAGGTGCCCCTCCCATGTCACAGCTGTTGCCTCTTGAATCCAAAGGGCCTTGGCGGTTGTGAGGGCCAGCACGTCACACCTGTGTGGCTCACGTCTGCCGGACACGGAATGGGGCTGCAGGAAGTCCTTGTGGAATGAGTAGACGAAGGAAACTGGAAAATCAGCACATTTGCTTAATTACAAAAGGAATTATGGCCAGATATAAAAAGACACTTGGAGTCAGGAAATGTGGTGGTGCCAGTTGTCTGACTCTCATTTATCAAGTAAGTGGATAAATAATTGGGCTGAATTAAAAAGATACTAAGTGGGCAGTTTCTGTTTTTTTTTTTTTTTAAACAAGGCCTGCCATGCATGTTACTGTGCCATTCGTGTGGAGGTTGGTTTGCATTTTCAAACAGAAGTCTTGTACTGGTGGCTGCCCGTGATGGGGCAGTTACCATGTGATTTCGGATCTTCTCGTTCCTTCAACCTGTGTCACTCTTCTCAGGCAGAAATTTTTCTAAATATTTTATTTATTTATTAGGGCGAGAGAGTGTGAAAGAGGCAGATATATAGAGAGAGAATGGGCATGCTATGGCCTCTAGCCACTGCAACAGACTAACTCCGGGACGCATGTGCTCTCTTGTACATCTGACTTTGCATGGGTGCTGGGGAATCGAACCTGGGTCCTTAGGCTTTGCAGGCAAGTGCTTTAACCACTGAGCCATCTCTCCAGCCCCTCAAGCAGGAATGATTATTAGAAGCATCCAGCCCTTGGAACTCTGGTCCCCATCACCTGTCTATCTTCCTCTGTACCTTTCCCTCACTGTGCCCAGGTCATGCAGTCTTTTGTTCTGTTCCTCATACTTACCAGCACCTCTTTGTTGAAGTCTTGTGTAGAAATCTCTCCTTCTATACATTCCAGCATCTTGAAAAATCAGATAGTAACACACACACACACACACACACACACACACACACACACTTTTCTTCTATACATAGTTAACTATAATAAACTTTACTAATGAATTGGGCATGGTACCAGATTAATAACAAGAACTATAACAGAATAGCACCATTAGGAAATTATAGTCATGAAAGTTTTTTTTCTTAATACTTCTAAATTGATTATTTTAGAATATTCTACTTAAGATTGCTGTTGCCTGGGGCAAGTTAAATCTTGGAAAGTGAAACTGTGGATCGCAAGAGACCGAATATAATTGCTTTTTGCTTTCCCTGGCATGTTCTTTCCTCAATGACCTGCATGGTTTGCTCTTAATTTCCTGGTGGATCTTGACTCAAATGTCACCATTTGGTAAGGCCTTCCTGGTCATCACTTTATCACAAAATAACATTCCTCTCTTGTTCTCACTCTTCTGTGGGTGCCTTTTCTTTCTTTTTCTATCATGCTAGGTGACGTTGGGCATTCTGTAATTCTATACAATAACAGATAACACTCTTTTATCTCCTCGCCATATGCTTTCCTTAAATTTATCTCATATGTTATCTCTCCTTAATGTTTTTTTCTTCTGGAATGGAAAGAAAAATCTGTCTACCTTGATGACAGATTTTTTTGGGTTCATTTCTGGTGAATTGTGTGTGACTCATGTCTGGAAGAGTGCACATCCCGTAGTGAGCAGCTTTGGTGAATGACCGACCACATTATCCACACACCCACGCACCAGCTCTCGGATTGAGGACTCCCACCTTACCACAGCCTGGGAAGCCTTCTCCTGCCCCATCTTTTCATGTCTCAAGGCCACCTACCCTCTTGACATATTATTGATGAGGTTTGGATGGAAGGGACTTTTGAGTTCTTTCATTTCCATATCCAAGCACATGGTAGGCTCCCAAAACTTGCCAATTGAATAAGGCCACCTTGAGACTACATAGTGAATTCCAGGTCAGCATTGGCTATAGTGAGTCGCTACCTCAAAAGAACCCCCCTCCCCCCCAAAAAAGGCAAGAATCCTGAGTACCTAAGGCATTTGAGTTTTCCAAGCTGGTTTCTGCGTGTTAATCCCATTCTTTGTAAAAATGCATTTAGAGGCTCTTGAAGTATTATTGTGTTGCAACACACCAGCTCTTATAACTCAGCCAATTAGATTTGTCACTTGTTTCTGCTGTGCTGGCCTTGAGTATTTAAATATTTTACCTCTGATCTCTTTAGGTGAACCCTTCTTGCTCATAATTTTAATTTATCACCTCTTCTGTTTGCCAGACACTTAATCAGACCTCTCTGGTGATTGTCTTACAGGATTACTTCACTTCTTCTTGCCTGTCTCTACTTTGTCATTTTAAGCAAGCATAATAAATTCACACCAAATTTTACTCATCCGCCCTGGTTCTTT
Organism: Dipus sagitta; assembly: GCA_036346955.1. Lineage (NCBI taxonomy): Eukaryota > Metazoa > Chordata > Mammalia > Rodentia > Dipodidae > Dipus > Dipus sagitta. Next base: position 69,148,664 of record CM070784.1, on the reverse strand, counting down.
CCCACCTTGGAGTTATTGTGCTTTTCTCTCCGTGGTCACTGGCCGTTCTCTGGGGCTGCTCTTTGAGAGTTAGTAACTGTCCCACATGACTGCCTGCGTTAGAAGCACTACCTAAGTTGTTTTAGTACTTTAAGTAATAGAGTGTCATCAAATCTGACTGCATTGTGAACCATCTGAGGTCTGATGACGAGGTCAAGGATACAGCTGTAAAGATGTCTAACAACTTCAAGGATGTGCCATTCACAACAGGGACACTTTGTAATTGATGAGAAAAATTATTGGTCTTTTATCCTGGAAGATTGCACGGAGCTTGTTCACAAAGGAAGGGAAACTTTTTCTAACTCACACAAAGTCACCTTATCGGTTGACTGTGGAACTTGAAGGTGCAACGGAGTATTGCCCAGTTATTAAAAATCAAATCAAGGGCTGGAGAGATGGCTTAGCGGTTAAGCGCTTGCCTGTGAAGCCTAAGGACCCCGGTTCGAGGCTTGATTCCCCAGGACCCACGTTAGCCAGATGCACAAGGGGGCGCACGCATCTGGAGTTCGTTCGCAGAGGCTGGAAGCTCTGGCACGCCCATTCTCTCTGTCTCTCTGTCTCTGTCTCTCTCTCTCTCTCTGCCTCCTTCTCTCCGTCGCTCTCAAATAAATAAATAAACAAACAAACAAAAATCAAATCAAGAGGAGGGGGCAGGGGTGACGGCTGAGGTAAAGCGGTTGCTATGGCAGCAGGAGGACCGGCGTCCAGATCCTTCTAAGCCATGTGCTTCAGTTCGATGGCACTCTCTTGTCGTCTAGTGCCGGAGGGGCAGAGACAGGAAAACTGCCAGGACTTTATGCCTACCTGCTCTGGCAGAATAGGGGAGCACCTCTTGGGCTTGGTGGCAAGTTAGTCCAGCCAAATCAATGAATTCTGGGTTCAGCAAGGAGACATTGTCTTGAAAAGTAAGGTTGACGGCTGCAGAGATGGCTCAGCAGTTGAAGGTGCTTGCTTGCAAAGGCTGGGGTTCGATCCCCCAGTGCCCAAGTAAAGCCAGACTCACAAAGTGGTAGATGCATCTATAGTTGGTTTGCAGTGGTAGGAGACCACAGTACATATATTCTCTTTCTCCCCTCCTCTCTCTCCCTCCTTTTTTTTTTCCCTCTCTCACGTATTTGTTTTAAACACATAAACTACTAAAGACACAAGATGTTGACCCCTGTTCCCTCTACACACACACACACACATACATACACATATCAACACACACACACACACACACACACACACACACACCACATAATGCAAGCCCAGAAATCAAGAAAAAGAGCATGCTAGGGCCTGTTTTGTGTTCTATTTTTCCATATTTAACTCCATGTCCTGTGAATTTCCCTAAGCCAGGATATGCCTGTGGAAATTGATTTGCTTCTCTTAAAATCCCACAGAGGTGGGGCTGGAGAGATGGCTTAGCAGTTTAGGCACTTGTTGGCAAAGCCAAGGACTCAAGTTTGTTTCTCCAGGAACCACCCATGTAAGCCAGATGCCTAAGGTGGCTCATTCTGGAGTTTGTTTGCAGTGGCTAGAGGCCCTGACACGTCTATACTCTCTTTCATCAATAAATAATTTTTTTTTCTTTTGCTTTTTCGAGGTAGGGTCTCAGTGTAGCCCAGGCTGACCTGGAATTAACTATGTAGTCTCAGGGTGGCCTCGAACTCTAGGCAATCCTCCTACTTCTGCCTCCCGAGTGCTGGGATTAAAGGCGTGCGCCACCACGCCCGGCAAAATAAATGTTTTTAAAAAACCCACAGAGGCTTCTTTGGCAAACCCCATGCACCTTAATGTAGGATGTATTCAGTGGCAAGTAAGAAAGAGCCAACATGGCACAACGATTAAACAAGGCAGGGTCTAGGCAAAGACCCAGGGAGGTAGTGCATTTCCAGATAAACGACAGCCAGCAGCTTCGCTGGAAACTCAGGTTGTTTCTGTCCTGCTCTGTCATTGGTCTATCAGATTTGACCTCACAGTGGATCTCCTCAAGTGGTAGATGCAGCAACACGAAATGGGGCATGCAGATCTACACAAAGCAGGGTGGACCACTTTGGACCTTTCGCTGGTGCCTCGGAAGTCACGTAGCATCCCTGGAAGCTTGTCTCGGTGTCATGCTACTGTCCCTTAACGTCATAGACAGGGCCATTCATAACGCCCAGGAATTTATTGGTTCAGGACTCTGGAGAGTGACAAGCCCAAGAGTAAACGCTTAGCAACTGGTGACACCTTCCGAATGAGCTAGCCCAGGGGGGAAGGGCAAAAAGAGGAAGGTGGGAAAGAGAGAGTCACTCGTAGACCCGCAGGGAGAAAAGGGCAGAGTGCAAGAGACATCTTTTTGTGGGGTTACTCCTGTAACAACAAACTCCCCATTTGGTGGCATGAGCCCATTCAGTGGATGGTGTGACCATGGCCCAGTCACCTTCCTTTATACCCCGTGTCCACCTCTGTGTTGGACATCCAGCTTCCAGTACATTGGCATTGGGGGACTGAATGGGTTTTGACCCGGAGGAGGCAGCAGATAGGCTGAGAGGCAGGGAACCAGCAGAATATGGGCATCCCACGCAATTCCCAGTTAGAATTAGGCTTTTGTAGCTCAGCTTACACAATACTATTCTTGAGCAGGATTAACATGCTAAGCACATTTATGAAAGTATGCAGGTCAGTTACAAATTCATAGTTCTGTTTTCCTTTAATAATACACTTTAACTTCTTCAAGTGAAATTATTTTGTTATGTAACTAATAAATAACTGTTCTGTTACGATTGTTTATTTTGGTTAAATTTTTAATCAGGCAGCCTCTTAACTTTTCCTTCAGACAGTGTGCTGCTTCATGCGTGCCTGCTTAATGTGTACTTGCTTAACCATGGGCTTGTAGTTTCCGTTCTCAACAACTGTATGAGGGTGCCAGGCCATATCCCAGAGACAGGAAAGTAAGGATTTAATCTGAATGATCTCAAGGATAGAACTGGAACCTAAAAAATCATGTGAGCAGTGGCTTGTGGCAGAGTGGATGGACATGAATGTTTAATGTAGAGGACTTTGTTTCTTAACCTGGCCCTGAGTTAGAATGATTCAGTAATGAGCCTAGGTTAAATATTTAAGACTCTGTGCTTGTGTGTGTGTTTGCATAACCCATTCCTTATTTTTTTTAACTATTTTTAATCTTTTTAATTTTATTTATCTGAGAGGAAGAGACAGAGAGAATGGGCGCACCGAGCCTCCAGCCACTGCAAACGAACTCCTTACGCATGCGCCCCCTTGTGCATCTGGCTTACGTGGGTCCTGGGGAGTTGAACCTGGGTCCTTTGGCTTCACAGGCAAACGCCTTAAACGCGAAGCCATTTCCCCAGCCCCCATTCCGTATTTGGTAACACTGTTGGAAGGCCTGGTGATGTGTGCTAACACACTATTGTTTCATTTCCCAGTATTTTATTAGAAGATTGAGAGGAAATTGTACACTTAAAGTAAGGTGAATTTCTTCTTACATTTTACTTTCTTGGTGTGTCTTAGTGTATTCATGTATGATCAGGTGCGATGGTAGGTGTTGGTACTCACCCTCCAGCTCGTATTCATCACTGTCTCTGGACAGCTGGTCCTCAGCTTCCAGGAACTTCTCTCCCTCCCGTCGTGCTATAGGTGTGCTGGGACTACAGAAGCTAGCCACCCACAGCTTCTAGCTTTTTCATATGAGGTCTGGGAACTCCATCTGGAGCGTTCACCCTTCCCTGAAAACCACTTTATCCACTGACCCATCTGCCCAACCTAGAAGGTAGATTTCTTCTCTCCCTGCCCCCATCGTAACACCATTAATTCTCAAGATCTGATTATCTGTGGAGAAAGTTTCGTAAGAAGCACGGGTTCATAAGCTGCTACCCTCCTGGACGATTCTGTCTTTGATTTTCATTTTAAATAAGTTCCTGTTGAATTTCACCAGTTTTCACTGTCTTTACATGTCTATTTCTGCCTTGTTTCTATGTGAAATTAACAGTCGACATATGGCAAAAATGGTGGTTGTTGACCATCCGATAGAAGGTGTGTATCTTTTGTATGTCTATGCTCTTCTATGCTCCTCTGTTTATACATTGAAGATAATCATGAGATTAAAATGTTTTTAGTATATGGACACCTAGCTTTGCAAGGGAACATTGTAGTGTTGGTTATTTTCTATGGTAACCATGATACAAGTCCCTAGCCACTGTGAGGTCCTCACAGTGTATTGTTACCCTCGCTCACAATTTACAAGTCAAAGTGTTATTTCTTTCAAATACATACCATTTTCGCGTCATTGAAAAACTGAAGTTGTAAGACACAGGCAACTTGTGCATCCGTAAGTGAGGCTATGTATGTGTCTCATATATAGAAATAACTAGATTGATCAGGAAGTCGGAAAGGTAGGAGGTAGGGCTAGGACAATAGCTCAGTGGTTAAAGTGCTTGCTTGTGAAGCATGATGGTCCCAGTTCAGTTCCCCAGTACCCATGTAGAGCCAGACACACAACGTGGCACATGCATCTGGTGTTGTTTGCAGTGGCAGGAGTCCGGACATGCCTGTCCTCTCTTCTCTCTCTCTTGCTCCCTGCAAATTAAACAACAAAAAAAAAAAATCAATGTATCGTTTTCAAAATTAAGGGAGGAGGCAGTATAGAGACATACAGATATCCTTGACCCTGTCTCGTCATACATCCTATCCTACATGCTTATTGCATAGTGTCAGAACTAGGATGCAGGCATTGGTGTAAGGAACACTCACAGCATCTCCATGTGAGCCGGCCCTCGCTCCTGACTGGCTACCTAACGCCCCTCCACACCACAGTCTTTACGATGGTCCATGTGGGTGAAATTAGATGGGCTGACTCCTCCCCCGGCTGCTTTTCTCTCGGACCCCACCTCTTTCACTTTGCCTGCAATGACCTCTGTGTTCCTTGCCAGTGACCTCAGGGCCTCCTGAGAGCCCCTCACTTTCGTGTGGCACATTTCCTGAAGGCCTTTTTTTCCCAAAGGACCGGAAATGTCTGCTCATCATCTGCTTGATTTCGTTCTTTTTCTGGACTGCGGTGCTGAGCCCGATGACCCGGCTGGCCTGGAGGGTGTGTGCTCGCATCTTTGAGTCCTGGCTGCCCTGGATTTAGGATAGGCACGTGGTGTCCTTAGTGCTGGGTATTGGCCATATTGATACTAAAAAAAAAAAATTCACTGGTAGATGGAGAGGGGCCAGGCGTGTATGACCGCCTGAGAGGACAAGTCTTCCCCGCTTTTCATCTAACCTCTCGGGTTTCCATATTACCAGTGAATTGCCCAGTTTACTGTGGCCTTGATCTGAGTGGAGCCCTGATCGTTATACTCAGATTCCTGTCAGGTCCTTACTGTGGCCCGGGCCTTGGCTTGGGCCTCCTCTTATTGCTTCCCATCTCCTTCAATTTGAAGGTCTCCTGAGATGTCGCGGGGGGGAGGGGAAGAGGGATCTTTCTCACTATGGGTAGAGATGTGTGGGGGTTAATGGTTGCAAATTCGTGAGGTTCAGGTATTTTGAGTGAATCTGTTGCAACCGGACAAATAATTTGTGGAGATTTAACCAGATTTCACTTGAGAATTTCTTTGGTGGGAACATATTGACCCAGATTTGTAACACCACGCACATTCTGAATGTAATTGTAGGAGGATGGTTTGGTACCTAGAGCACGCAATACCATTTTGTGATCCATTAACCAGCGCATATGGAATTGCATCTCAGTCAATGCTTGTCCTTAAATTGCTTGTTCTGTTGCCTGAAGTTTCACTTTCACATATATTATTGTGAGGTGTTTTTTTTTTTTTTTGTCTCAGAAATCTCCATATTAGGTTGACACTTCACCTGAACTTATGATGTGTTTAGCTGTTCGTACTTACTGAGATAGAACTGTTGAATTTCCTTTTGGTTTTAATGTGGCATTTTCCAGAGGGCAGATGTTTGGAATGGAGAGGGGAGGATACACTTTGAGTACAGATTTTTTCAGTGAGGGCAGTGGTGTAAGATGCTGCACTCTGAAAGATCGTAGTTTTCAAAAAGTTAAAGTATGGCTCTTGCACAAAGAGAGTGAATGTGTCAAAATGAGATCACGAATAAGAACGCAATGACATGCCAAGGCTGATGACAGGGCATTTCAAGAAAGTGGGTGTTCATGTCCTGAAAGGAATACCAGGGTGATGGCTGCATTATATCCATGCTATTCACTGTCTGCCAAGATGATAAGATCATAACCGGGTTTCCTTCAAGCTGGACTTAAGTCCACAGGTTAATGTGTAACTCAGCCCTGCTTCGAAGTATCACATGAGGCAGATGCAGCAATGCGACGTCCTCCTAGGGAACTGAAGAATTTTGGAGATAGCTTATTGAATTCTGTACCAACGTGACATCAAAAGGGCTTACTCTGAATTCTATTTTATGCCCACGTTTTTGGTAATTCTTAGCAGCAAGGTGGTGAGCTTTGTGGCAATTGTCATTGCCTGGTTTTTTTTTTTAAATTTAAATTTATTTTTATTTATTTATTTGTCAGAGAGAATGAGACAAAGGGAGAGAGAGAGAATGGGCACTCCAGGGCCTCCAGCCACTGCAAACAAACTCCAGACGCATGCACCACCTTGTGCACGTGGCTTACGTGGGTCCTGGGGAATCGAACTGAGGTCCTTCGGCTTTGCTGGCAAACGCCTTAACTGCTAAGCCATCTCTCCAGCCCTGCCTGGGTTTTATCTACCTTAAGTTTGCTTGCAGCTGCTGCCGAATACTGGTTTACCTGGACACAGGTGATGTGCTCTACATGCTTGTGGCTAACCCTCTTGCGGTGTTTTCCCACCATTACTTTCTCCTGTGTGAACATTCGCCACGTTCCATGCGATGCCGTCAAGCGTTTCTTCCAGCCTGCCAGACTGTGTTTGTGCCTCACATCCGCCAAGCCGCTGGCAGGACAGTGGGCTGTTGGAGGAGACAGAACTACAGAATCCTGCTTTAATTTGCTTTTTGGGGCTTGCAGTGACATGTGTATACCTTTGCCCTGCGACCGCCTGTCTAACCTGGAACGGGCAGTGAGCCTTTCCACGGCTGGACTTTGATCACACTGTCAGTACTGTGAAAGAGACATTGTGAGGACTGAAAGGTGCAAATTACAACTTATAAAAATTGTACCTTTCATAGAATAAGTTTTCAGTTGAGATTGCTAGTGGGAATGTATTGCTGTTGTTATTTTATATCTTGTAAAGATTTAAAAAAAAAAAGCCAGTTGTGGTGGCCTTTAATCCCAGCACTCGAGAGGCAGAGGTAGGAGGATCGCCGTGAGTTCGAGGCCACCCTGAGAATACAGATTGAATTCCAGGTTAGCCTTGGCCAGAGTGAGACCCTATCTCAAAAAACCAAACCAAACCAAACCAAACCAAACCAAACCAAACCAAACAAAAAAAAAAAAAAAGATACAAAAAAGATTTGTAAGCCACTTTGTTTGAGAGAGGGCAGTCCATTGTGAATAACTGCGAGGGGTCGTGTAAAATGTTCCTCTGCTGGCATCTCAGCTAGGAGAGAGCTATGTGTCTTGGAGTACTAACTCAGGGACTGTGCTTACAAGGTGGCCCATGGCCATTGCTTTAGGTGCCTTGGGATTACATGCTACATGATTGTTGAGAAAGACTGAGTTTGTCTTGTCAGGTTTGCAGGCCAACACCTTTAATGGCTGAACCACCTTCCCGTCCCAACATTAAGATGATTTTTTTTTTTTAAAGAGAGTCAAGTTTGGTTGGCCCCATGCTGTTTCCCCAGTGTAAATGCTCGCAAACGACTGACGTAGAGAGCACACTGGGTTTATGGGCTCCATGTAGCTGGCTCTAGCCTGTTCCAGTTTTTTCTGGATTGGCTCTGTGAGAAAGTAGATTGTTCAACTTGGACTGTGGTAGACTTTGTGGTGACACAGTACTCATTCCTCAACCTCACAAAGAAGTTGGGTTTCAGCAGAGGCGCATGCTTGTTAGTGGTGGTCCTTTTAATTTTTATGGAAATGGGTCTTTGCTTTCATGCATTTTCTCATTTGCTGGGCTATCCAGTTTACCACTGGCTCCTCTTTGACACAGGCCCTTGCTGTGCCTTGTCGTCCAGGCTCATCTCCAACTCCCAGCTCTCCTGCCTCTACCTCCTGAGTGCTTGGATTCCAGACACAGACCGTTTTATCCAGCTTAGCACAAGTTCATCTTTGAAAGATTCACACGCCTTTAGAAAAAAAAAAAAAGCGAGCCTATTGATTATTGGAACACAGGAGGGCAATATGCCCAGATCTGAATGGTGGTTATGGTTATTTTTATTTTCTTGTTTATGCTTTTTATGTAGTCTCCTATCCATTTAATGTGCTCTGTGTATTAATGTAGTTTGCCTCAATGTGCTTCTGTCGCAAATATTTATGGCTTTTGTAATCAGAAAAAGCAATAAATGCTATTAAAAACAGGATTTGTCGTAGAAATGTCTCAATGTGTGATAAGATAATTATCGATCAGTTTCACAGTCCCGAGGTGGTTGGCAGTGAAGACACGCTTTATGATTTCAAGTTCTCCATGAGAGAGGTAGCACAAGTAAGTTTCCAGGGGTCTTAGTTTTGTAGTGATTCCTGACAGAATGGCTTGTGGCCACCACAGGGCACACACTTGCTGGGCCCAGGTCTGGGCAGCTTGCCTGCCAGAGATACATACAGTCTGTTTTGGCAGAGCCAGGGGCTTGTCCTGCTGGTTTCTAGAACACCAACTGTCGCAGCCACAGTGTCTCAGCTCTCAAGCTTTTATACTAACTCTTTATTAGCCATGCAGACCTTTCTGGTTCAAACCAGGCCACATCTGTTGTGAATCCTATGACCTTCAGAACCCAGACCACAAAGAAATGCAAACCACTCTTTTCTTTTCTTTTCTTTTCTTTTCTTTTCTTTTCTTTTTTCTTCTTCTTTCTTTCTTTTCTTCTCTTCTCTTCTCTTCTCTTCTCTTCTCTTCTCTTCTCTTCTCTTCTCTTCTCTTCTCTTCTCTTCTCTCTCTTCTCTTTTGGTTTTTCAAGGCAGGGGCTCATTGTAGCCCAGGCTGACCCGGAATTCATTATGTAGTCTCAGGGTGGCCTTGAACTCATGGCCATCCTCCTACCTCTGCTTCCCGAGTGCCGGGATTAAAGGTGTGCACCACCACACCTGGCTGCAAGCCATACTTTTTATCTCTAGTCTTTTCACAAACACGTCCCTTTAGAAGGCTTGATTTAAAAATGTTTCTGTAAACTTATGAGTGAAAGATTTCACTTTACTTGTCTTCCATTTTCCATTGCAGGGGGTGTAGAAATGGGCATGGTGATGCATGCGATTGCTATCAGTTTGAGCCCACCCTAAGACTACATAGTGAATTCCAAGTCAGCCTGGACTAGAGCGGGACCCTCCCTCAAACCACCAAAACATTAAAAAAAAAAAAAAGAACCACAGGGTTTGTCTTGTTGATGTTCAAGCAAATGAGTGTTGTTTACAGCACTGACTACTAACTACTTAACATTTGCTCAGAACTTGGCTTGTTTTTGTTTTAAGTTTACTTATTTATTGGAGAGAGAGACACATACAGAGCATATGGGTGTGCCAGTGTCTCTTGGCACCTTAAACTCCAGATGCATGTGCCACTTTAGGCACCTGGCTTTGCATGGTAATGGAGAATTGAACGCGGGCTTTCAGGCTTTGTGTCTTTAGCCACTGAGCCATCTCTCCAGCCTTAAGTGTGTGTGTGTGTGTGTGTGTGTGTGTGTCCCTGCTCGCGTGTGCGTAGAAGGGCTGCACTGAATTCTTGGGTACTTTATCTCTCTCCCACCTTATTTCCTTGAGACAGATTTCCATCACTGAATCCTGAGCTCACTGTTCTCAGATTGACTGACCAAGGAACCCCAGTGAGTCTCCTGTGTCCCCCTCTTTTAGCTCTAGGGTCACATGCATGTGTGGCCACGGCTGGTTCTTTACCTGGGTTCTCGGAATTGAACTTGGGTACTAATGTTTGCACAGCAAGTGCTCTTACCCTCTGAGCCATCTCCCCATGTGTATGGCTGTATTTTTACATAAAATCTTTTGCTCTCTCTTATTATTTTTATTCTTATTGTTTGTACTAAGTCATCGTTGGTTTCCCAGTCTAGCCTTGAACTCTCTTTTCCTTCTGCCTCCATGTCTTCAGTGGTGGTATTATAAATGTATTGGAGTTACAGATTTATGCAACCATACCTGGCTTCAGTGACATTTGAAACTAATGATTGGTGGCTGGGGACTTTGCACCCAAAGGGTCATTCTGGTTTGAGAAGAAAGAACAAGTCAACACTATGATGAGCACCTGTGGTAAAACAGGCTCCCCTCGGGAAGCCTGTAGTTAGTAGAAAATTTAAAATTTTCCATTTGTCACAATGTGCATAAGATGTAGGAAAGCTCCCACAGTCATGCTCCCTGGCAAGGATGATGGTCTGTGGTGGTTTGAATCAGGGGTCTCCCTCCTATAAGCTCATGTGTTCGGAACCTTGGTCCCAAGCTGGTGGCAGTGTGGGAGGTTGAGCCTTGCTAGAAAAGGTGTGTTGTTGGGGGCGGGTTTATGCGCGTTACAGCCAGCTCTCCTGTCAGCTCACTCTTCTGCTGCTGTTGTCCACTTGTGGTAGCGAGGAAGTGGTGTTCAGCCTCTCCTGCCATCTGTTCCCCACCATGGTGGAGCTTCTCCTCGAGACTGTGAGCCAAAATAAATGCTTTCCTACCACCAGCTGCTCTTGGGGGTGCGTTAACTGCCTCATGGCCATTGCAGAGAACTGCCTTTCCAGGCTGCTTTGTGGGCCGTGCTTCTTGCTAAGCAGCTGTTTCTTCTCTGCGCGGGCTGTGCGTCCCTCCGGAACACTGCAGGGCGTTACCTGTGCTCCTGGATTCTTCTGGGTCAGGCTAAGGCATGAGGCCTCCTGGTGTTCCCAGTACTGAAGCCCTGCACGCACCAGGGGGCCCGGGACCATGCTAACACACCCCCTGCTATTGAATCAGCTAGAGAAGACGAGCTGAGTTTTCAGCATGTGGGGATAAGAGTGTGGTGGGCGGAGAACAAGAAGAGGTAGCATTTGAGCAAACTTTGGTCCTTGGGGCAGAGCCACGGTAGGAATGAAATAGAGCAGTGTGCTTCACTTGTGTTAGATAAAGGCCTTTCTTTTATTAATTTTGTATTTAATTTTTTTTATTTAAAATTTTTTTGTTTAGTTTTATTTATTTATTTGAGAGCGACAGAGAGAGAGAGACAGACAGACAGACAGACAGACAGACAGACAATGAGAATGGGCACACCAGGATCACCAGCCACTGCAAATGAACTCCAGATGCATGCGCCCCCTTGTACATCTGGCTAACGTGGGTCCTGGGGAATCGCGCCTCCAACCAGGGTTCTTCGTCTTCACAGGCAAGCACTTAACTGCTAAGCCACCTCTCCAGCCCAATGTTTAAAATTTTTCAAAATTCAATTTATCTAGGGAGAGAGAGAGAAAATGAATATGGGTGCACCAGGGCCTCCAGCCAGTGTAAACAGACTCCAGATGCGTGCACCACCTTGTATATCTTGCTTACGTGGGTACTGAGGATCGAACATGGGTCCCTGGGCTTCCAGGCAGGCAAGATAAGAACCTTTCCCTTTCCCTTTTCCTTTTCTTCTCCAGGGCTTCGCGGCCTAATGGAAATATACTGAGGCCTGGAGCTGGAGAGATGGCTTAGTAGGTAAAATGTTGGTCACGGAATCGTGAGGACCTGACTTGAGGTCCCCAGCGCGCAGGGAAAACGCAGGGCGTGGTGATGAGTTCCTGTAATCCCGGTGCTGAGAGGTGGAGACTGGCAATCTCCGAGGCTTACTGGCCAGCAGGCCTACTGAATCCATGAGCTCCAGGTTCAGCGCATGACCCCATCTCCAAAAGCAACGTACGGGGAGACTGAGGAAAGCTGCTCACATAAAACCTCTGACCTCTACATGCATGCACATATGTGCACGCACACCTTTACATACATGCCCCCCCATGGGAACACTCATGCACAACACACACACACACACACACACACACACACACACACACACCCCATATACATCCAAAAAAAAAGAGAGAGAGAGAGAGAGAGAGAGAGAGAGAGAGAAATAGAGCAAAGGCTGAAGCCACAGCTGAGCATTTCCCATGCATCAGGGCCTGAATTCTCCCCAGTACTGCACACCCCACTAGTATACTCAAAATACTTTCAGCACTTAAAGAGAATACACATTTTTTTTTTTTATAGCCCTTTTCCCCTTCTTTTCCTCGGAAGGCAGTTGAAGTCCTCCTGCGTCCTTGGCCCTCGAGGCCCAGGCAGCCGGGTTCTGCAGGGCGGGGGCCGGGCAGTCCTGATCGATGCTCGTCCCCACTTCGCAGTCGCAGCGCGAACATATGCCTGCGTGAGATGCTCTCTTCTTCCGTTTTACGGAGAGTGAATTGTTTTCCCAGACGCTCGTTGGTGTTAGCATAATGCCTTCCTGTGTAGGCTGTAGTGTTAGAATTCTTTTTGCAAGCCATATAATAATTTTCAGGAATTATCACTTTTATTATAGTATATTTGGTGGAAGTAGAGGGTTTTTTTTTTTCTTTTCTTTTTACAGAGTGAAATCTCTGAAAAGGACAATCAGAACCATATTGTATTTCTGTTGGGACTCAGGGTTGGGCACCTGACTACCGTGTGGGGAGTTCTTAGGACTGGCTGTATAAAATGAGGATGGTCTCGCAGCTTCCTGTTTCAAAGATCACTGTTGTCATTGTGGAAATACAGCATTCTCATTGTGTCGTGGCCTCTGTATGTGTTTATTTGAAAAGGTCCCTGGCACGCACCCCACAGAGGGCAGCACAGGTTCTTGCCTCTCGCTGTGTGGGGCACCTGGGTTTGAATTTCCCTCTGTGCTACTTACAATGTGCCTTTGCTGGAGTCCTTAACCATTCTGTGGTGTGGTTGTTTGGCTTGTAATTTAAGAAACATGGGAGAACTTGCCCTCCAAGATGTATGCTCCCTGCCCAGGGCCTCAAGATACAGAGGGATAGCAAAGGAAATGTGGCTCTCACCCCATCCATCCATCCATCCATCCATCCATCCATCCACCCACCCACCCACCCACCCATCCATCCATCCATCCATCCAGGGTGCAAGGATGTGGGCATGCTTGTGTGTGGAGGTCAGAGGACCTCTTTGGGCATCATTCTTTGGAAATCTCCCTGACTTCGTACTCATCAAATAGGCTGGACTGGTTGGGCAGCCAGTTCCAGGGATCCTTCTGCCTCCGCCTCTGCAGCACCAGGATGGTAGATGCTTGCCACATGTCTGGCATTTTTATGTGGGCACAAGGGGAGGAGGGCTGCACTCAGGTCCACAGACTTGCAAGACAAGCGTGTTACTGACTGAGCTATCTCTTGGGCCCACCACCATCTTGATTGATGACCAGACGTCTCAATCAAAGACCGTGACCCCTGAAATGTACACTTCTTTCCCCTCCAGTTTTTGGTTCCATTGTGTTGAATATTAAGGATGTGTCAGGGCTGGGAAGATTTCTCAGTGGTTAAAGGTATTTGCTTGCTAATCCTGACAGTCTGGATTCAATTCCCCAGTACCCACTTAGAGCCAGATGCACTAAGTGGTGCATGCACCTGGAGTTCATTTGCAGTGGCCAGAGGCTCTTCTGCTATACATAGGAATATACAAAACAAAACAAAACAAAAACCTTCCAAAACCAGAAATTTAAAACCTGTTTTTGCCACAGTATCTTTAGACCATTTTTCCATTTTCCTCCACTGCTTTATTCTGGGATTGAGCATCTCCTTACTTTGGGTAAGTTATTTTATGTATTCATTTTTATTTTTGAAACAGGGATCTTGGTATGTAGCCCAGGCCAGCCTGGAACTCACAACCCTCCTGCCTCAGCCTCCCACGTTCTGGGATTGATTACTTGACAGACCCTACCAGGCCCAGCTAGTGAGTTACTAAATTTAATTTTTGCAGAACTAGGGCTTGCACTCAATGCCTTAAACATTCGTAGGCAAGCACTACACTACTGAGATATACCCCAGCCCTGATAAATTATTTTAATAAGCACTCTCTGGTTTGAGTGTCCTCTTTAAAGCAAATGCATCAAATGCATTTCAGAGTGCTTTTTCTTCTCATTTTCCCCCTGTAATTCAGTTCTAGCATAAAACCCCAGATGTCATGCTCGATTTCTAGAACATTGAAACTCTGTACTTTTTTTTTTTCACTTCAGTTTTTGGTTCTTTCTTGTTGAATGTTGAGTGACTTAACCAGAACACAGATGACCAACGTAAACAGAAATCTGAGGTTTCTCTTTGCCTCTAATACCCTCTGCATTCTCAGCTTTTCTCCTAATACAACTTGCTGATGTGGTATGTAAGGGAGAATCTGTTTTATAGACCTTTGCATGCATGCTGGAAGCAGTGTTTGTTTTCATCATTCATTCAGGTCTTCCAGCTACGGTGCTAAGGTTTGGACCCATGTGTTACTCTACTAGAGTGTTTTTTGTAAAAATTATATTCATTTATTTTTTTTGGCGGGGGGGGGGAGAGAATGGGCGTGACAAGCCTCCAGCCAGTGCAAATGAATTCCAAATGCATGTGCCACCTTGTGCATCTGGTTTATGTGGGTACTGGGGAATCAAACCTGGGTCCTTAGGCTTCGCAGGCAAACATCTTAACTGCTAAGTCCTCATACCAGAGTTTTGAACCATGCCGGTCACATATTTCTTACTCGTGGAGGAAAACCTCACAGAGACAATGTGTTTTATTCATGTTTGCTTGATATAGAAGTCCCCAAAGATATAAAATTCACTTTAAGCATGAGTGTAGTTATTAAAAAAGAAAAGTCAAGAATCCTGTCTCTTTATTTCCCCTCCATCTCCAAGTTTCATTGACTGGATTCTCGAGTTACAAAGGGATTTAAATTCTGAGGTAGTTAAAGCGCCATGAAATTGATTTCCCTCAGCTTCTTGTATACAAATAGGTATTGTGAGGAGAGGGAAAAAAAGAGAAATATTGAACTGAAACTTTCATGTTTAGAGTTGAGTTTTCTAATGTCATAAAACTTAATTTCCATTTGACTGTATGGATGGATCTTGTAATATAATTGTTCCATACTGGAAAAGATTTTAGAAAAAACAAAACTAAGAAAGAACACAGAAACAAGCTCTTTTTTTTTTTTTTTTTTTAATCACTTCCAATTCTTTATCAGGAAATGACTTTTGGTTGAACAGCTCTTTTTTTTTTTTTTTCCTCCTGAAAAAGGATTTTTCCTCTTATAATTATTTAAGAAATTGCTTTTTGGAGCTATTTAAACAGACTTGAATGAGAAGTGCTTTAGCCATCCTGATGCGATATGGTAAAGATTTTTATGTGGTTACAAGTCTTTTCATTAAATCATTTTACTTACGAGACTAATAGCCTTTTAAAATTATTTTTCTTAAGACGTGTATTATTTCAAATTAATAACTCATTTTCAAACAAAGCCAAATGCAAGCTATTTCTTGTGATGGTTTCTTGGTGGCACTGACGAGAACAAAGCCATCCTCATTTTTGCTGGAAAGGAACCCAGCGTAACGCCTCGTGAAAGTGGAGGTAGCAGAAATGAGCTTGTAGCCCTGGCACGTCCTTAGCAGCGCTAGCGTGGCCTGCCTGGGCGATATTAACCTAGTTCTTTGTGTCATTACTGCTCTTCTTTCAGATACCGTGGAGAGGTCCACATCAAGTGAATCAGAAACCCCAGTGATGGGCCTGTTGATCAGTTTCAGAGGGAAAGAGGAGTTCTTATTAACCAGAGAGCTCAGTTGTCTCCCAGCCAGATGACGTACATTTCCCTGAGTACATATGCACCGTTACAGACAACTTTGAACTGGTGATAAATTTAAGATCTTTATCATTATGCAGAGATGAATTAGTCTAGATGTAATTTATTAATGAGTTTATATCCAAGTGGCTATCTGTCCCAGTCACACCTTCCTATAGTAGAGGATTTCTTTTTTCTTCAAGAATCATTATGGGAGGTCGAGTTAGGGCCATGTTTAAGCAGCGATAAAATGTTTTAGAAACAGGTCTATCTAGAGTTCCTGTGAAATGCACAGTAGGATGTCCTGAGCAGGACATCTGGATCCCCCGTATTGGGTGGGTGCCCTTTTTTTTTCTTGTGAGACGGATGAGTATGAGGGCATAGTCTCATCCAGTATGCAGTGTTCAGAGAAAGTACGGTGCTGATTACTGTTGCGGCTTTCTTCCCCCACTTCCGGCGTCATTGCATCCATTGTCATGACCTTTCAAAACGTGATACCACCAGCAACTTGTTGCTCTTTCTAACCCAGGGCCTTGTGCATACCAGGGAAGCACCCGATCACTGAACCACACCCCAGGCATGTGTGTGTGGGATGGCGCGTGTGTGCGGGGTTGGCGTGTGTGTGCGGGGATGGCACGTGTGTGCGGGGATGACGCGTGTGTGCGGGGAAGATGCGTGTGTGTGGGGACGACGCGTGTGTGTGGGGATGACGCGTGTGTGCGGGGATGACGCGTGTGTGCGGGGACGACGCGTGTGTGCGGGGACGACGCGTGTGTGCGGGGACGACGCGTGTGTGCGGGGATGACGCGTGTGTGCGGGGATGACGCGTGTGTGCGGGGACGACGCGTGTGTGTGGGGACGACGCGTGTGTGTGGGGACGACGCGTGTGTGTGGGGACGACGCGTGTGTGTGGGGATGATGCGCGTGTGCGGGGACAACGCGTGTGTGTGGGGATGACGCGTGTGTGCGGGGATGACGCGTGTGTGCGGGGACGGCGCGTGTGTGCGGGGACGACGCGTGTGTGGGGGGACGACGCGTGTGTGGGGGGAAGGCGCCTCTGCTCCGCACAGGTTGCAGGAGTGGGTCGCCACCCCAGCATTTTCTGTAGGTACTAGGACTTGAACTCGGGCTGTCGGTGGCCCTCCTGCTCGTGTGGCAAGTGCTTTTACCCACTGAGCCACCTCCCCGGACCTAGCAGTTCATTTCCTGAGCTGTCTTTATTCCGATGAAAAACGTGCAGCGGTGGGTGGGAGAGAGATGGCCCCAGCATTTAAGGCACTTGCCTGCAAAGCCTAACAGCCGGGTTTCATTCCCCAGGACCCACGTACAGCCAGATGCACTAGGTGGTGCGTGTATCTGGAGCTTGTTTGCTGTGGCTAAGGGCCCTGGTGTGCCCATTGTGTCTGTCTCTTTCACTCTCTCTTTGCTTAAAAATAAATAATTAAGAAAGAAGTTTTTAAAACAGGGCAACGGTGAATTGCATAGAAGGCAGAAGCTGGAGGCTAGGGGAAGAAAGATGTCTCAGCAGGTGAAGTGATTGTCTTGCGAGCGTGAAGACCTAAGTTCAGCTCTCTGGCACCCACGGAAAGCAGGGTGTGGTGCCAGTTGCCTGGGATCCCAGTGCTGGGGAAGTGGAAAGGGCCAGATCCCTGCGACTTGCTGGCTAGGTACTTGAGCCAAATCCGTGAGCTCCACATTCCGCGAGAGACCTTCTCTCCACGTATAAGGTGGAGGGCCATTGAGGAAGATAATGGATGTCCACCCCTGGCCTCCATATGCATCCATGGGTGTGTGAACAAACACACACACACACACACACACACACACACACCTTCCCCTATGAAAAAAATAGACGAGATCAAAGTAAAACTAAAACCTAGTTGAGGTGGTGTTTGCCTAGGTAAAGGCACATTCTAAGGTAATGTGTGCTTCTGTAGAATCCCCCTTCTCCCCCCTTCTCCCCCCTTCTCCCCCCTTCTCCCCCCTTCTCCTCCCCTTCATTAGGGCTGCTCGTGCTCCCCTAGCGTCTTGTCTTGCCTAGGGGGCAAGTGAGGGCTTTTCCTGACCTTTCTTGCTTGCCTCTACTCTGTTCCTTACACAACAGAGTCATCATCTAAACGCACACATTTGTGAAATTGCTCTAAAATTAGATTATGGTAATGGCTGCATAACTCTGTAATTATGCTGAAAACTTGTGTCTCAATAACGGGTCTCTCAGTGTCGCTCGCTCCGCAGGTTGCTACTTGAGAGCACACTCAGAAGTGGTCCCATCTTGCCATTGTCACCTTCTCATTGCCAGGACAAAGCAACTGACGGAAGGAAAGCATGCATTTTGGCTCACTGTCTAGAGGGCAAGCTTCAAGATGCCTGGGCACACCTTGGCTTAGCAGAGGCTGGACGTCGCCTCTGCCACAGCAGATTGAAGCAGTAGAAAGAGAGTGAGCTGAGCCCGGGAAAGTGGGAGCTGGCTGTAACACCCCTAAGCCCACCCCTAACAGCACAGCTCTTCCTCCTGTAAGGTGCCACTTCCCAAGTTGCTATCAGCTGGGGACCCGTCTTTCAGAACGCATGAGTTGACTGGGGACACCTAATCAAAACCACCATATACACTCTCCTGCCCTGTTTATCCTCAGTGACCCTCTTCCTAGCAGTCTTCTCCTTGCTTACCCTCAACTGAAACATCTCCTTTCCTGAACACTCTAACACTGTCCCTTCTCTGCACATGTTGTTTTTGACTATCTGTGGTGGCTTGATTCGGGTGTCCCCCATAATCTTTAGTGTTCTGAATGCTAGTTTCCCAGCTGATGGAGATTTGGGAATTAAGGCCTTCTGGAGGCAGTGTATTGTTGGGGGCCCGCTTATGGGTGTTATAGCCAGTTTCCCTTTGTCAGTTTTTGGCACACTCTCCTGTTCCTGTTGTAGGCCAGGGGGTGATGTCCACCCTCTGCTCATGCCATCATTTTCCCCTGCCATCATGGAGCTTCCTCTTCGAGCGTATAAGCCAAAATAAACCTTTTTTTTAAACCCCCCGCCCCGCACAAGCTGCTCTTGGTTGGGTGATTTCTACCAGCAATGCAAACCTGACTGCAGCGTTATCTTTTGTTTTCATTTCATTTCATTTTCACAGTCGTTAATTCTTCACATAAGTCAGTTTTCACTAGGGTGGCTGAGGTCATCCCTGTTGAATGCCCTAGGGTGGCAGCTAGCATGATTTTACGAGGAATCATGAATCCTAGTTGTCTAAATCTTACCAGACTTCTTAGAAACTGCCCCCACCCCCCAAAAAAAAAACAGGTTAGTTAATCCTTAGGTAGATGTGTTGAGGTAAAATGTGTACTTTGTTGCTTAGTGTGGTGGCATACACCTTTAACCTAGCACTTGGGAGGCAGAGGTAGGAGGATCACTGTGAGTTTGAGGGCCAGCCTGGGACTACAGAGTGAGACCCTACCTTGTAAACAAACAAAAATGTGTACTTTGTTGTTCAGACGCACAAACCTCTGAGAGAGGTAGCCGTGGGTTTGGGATTTAGGGTGCCCTTCCGACCTGGCTCTGAGTGTCACAGATCTCTGGGGCTAGTGGAAAAATGCTTTAGAGGGCTGGGGGATGGCTTAGCAGTTGAGGGGCTTGCCTGCAAATGGACCCAGGTTTGATTCCCCAGAACCCACGTAAGCCAGATGCACCAAGTGGCTTATGTGTCTGGAGTTCGTTTGCAGTGGCTAACCCTTTGGTGTGCCCAGTCCCTCTCTCTTTCTCATAAATAAATAATAAATACATAAATAAACCAATGGTGACGAAGCGCATATCTTTAAAAACCTGTTTTAGAATTTGGCATGCTCACGCTATCTTCTGCAAAAGGATGTGGGTATCACCAGGGCCTTCTGCGTTTGACCCACAAATACAGGGCCGGGGCTTGTACCTGTAATCGTGGGAGACCACCTTGGAGATACATTTGTACAGTGAAGATTACTGTCTTGCTCTGTTTCCAGTTGCTTTCATTGAACACCATGGAGTAGGCAATTTGTAAAGAACAGTGGTTTATTTAGCTTATGTTGCTGGAGGCTTGGAAGTCTAAGGCTTCGTTGCTGGTGTCTGACGAGGGCCTTCTCGCCGATCATAACCTACCGCGGAGTATCCCGTGGCAAGACCAAGCCAGCAGTCAAGGGACAGATCACTGTTACTGCAAAGCCGCTCCCTCAATAACCCATCGTAACCCGGGAAAGGGCTCATCCTTTCATGAAGCTAGAGTCCCTGATGACTCATTGCTTCCAAATTCCGGTAACATGTGAACTTGAGCATTTGAATCACAGCACACAGTCATCCCCAAGTTCGGCAGTAGTCAGTTACCTGCTACCCCATTTGGCTCGAGTTACTGGATAGGATGTGGGGTTTTTTGCTTATTTTTTTCCCCCTAAGCAGAGTCTCATTCTGAACTAGGATGAGCTGGAACTTACTCTGTAGCTCCAGACAAACGCAAAGGCAATCTTTCTGCCCTAGCCAGGCTCCCGAGTGCAGGGACCAAAGGCATATACCACCACAGCCCAGTGCTCACCGTCATTTTGCTTCATAAAGATAATTACATCAGTTTTCACATGCATGTTTACGTATGAACTGGCAACATAAAAGGCTCATATTAAGAAATTTAATTCTGGGGTTGAAGAGGTGGCTCAGTGGTTAAAGCACTTGCCTGCAAAGCCTAAGGACCCTAGATGCGTCTGGAGTTTGGTTGCAGTGGCTGGTGGCCCTGGCATGCCCATTCTCTCTCTGTATCTCCAATTATAAATAAATATTAAAAATGGAAGTTTAATTCTCATGAATAATAAATGTAGGAGGAAATCAGGATTATATGTTTTATGTTTTATTTTTATTACTTTTAAAACTTTTTTTTTGTTTGTTTGTTTTTCAAGGTAGGGTATCACTCTGGTCAAGGCTGACCTGGAATTCACTCTGCAGTCTCACAGTGGCCTCAAACTCACAGTGATCCTCTTACCTCTGCCTCCCGAGTGCTGGGATTAAAGGTGTTTGCTACCACGTCTGGCTTTTTAAAACTTTTTATTGACATCTCCACACACATACACAAAGCGTTCTGATCATCAAGCCTTCCAGTGTCCTCACTGGTCCTCTCTTCCCCATTCTACCTCCACTGAACCCCTTCCTCTCTCTCTAAATAGTCCATCTTCTACAGCGATGTCTTTTTTTTTTTTTTTAATTCATTCCTTCATCCTCCATGCGAATGTGTTGATGAGCCCAGTATCCCGGGAGGTCGTGCATGTGACCACTACTTTGTGTTGGGAAGGCAAATGTCCAGAATGCTCCTCCCGTCTTTTCGCTGTTCCGTTCTTTCCCTTGCTTCTGCCCTGGGCCCTGGGCCCTAGAAGGTGCATGGTAGAGGTCTGTCTCTAAGTGTGAACACGTCTCAGAACTTTGAGTCTTCAGTTTCCTTAGTTGTCACCACCACCTGAAAAGAGGATTATCTAACCCCAGCCATAGGTTTTTGATTAGGATTTTACTCTCAGGCATTAATTCCCTCCTATATAGCAAGCCTCAAATCCAATCAGAGAGCAGTTGGTTACCCCCATAACCTGCATCCTACTATTGTACCAGTGGGCACACCTTGCCTGACAGAAAACAGATAATTGTAATATAGTGTCTATAATGCCTGTTTAAGAGTAACACATGCCTTGGGGCTATGTGTTCTTAGACAAGTAACATAGATTTTTCTGTATGTACTCAAGCTATCAGATTTACGTTTGAGGAGTGACATGATCCCGTATAGTGGATCATACTTTAAAAAAATATTTCTTTTTTAAAAATTTTTTTTTGTTTTTTCAAGGTAGGGTCTCACTGTAGCCCAGGCTGACCTGGAATTCACTATGGAGTCTCAGGGTGCCCTTGAACTCACGGCGATCCTCCTGCCTCTGCCTCCTGAGTGCTGGGATTTAAGGCGTGCGCCACCACGCCCGGCAATATTTCATTTTTATTTATTTATTTGAGAGAGGAAAAGTGGCGGCAGGGGGTTGCACACCAGGGCTTCCAGTCACTACAAACGAACTCCAGACGCATGTGCCACCTTGTGCATCTGGCTTACGTGAGTCCTGGGGAATCGAACTGAGGTCCTTTGGCTTTGCAGGCAAGCGCATTAACCACTAAGCCATCTCTCCAGGCCTGGATCATGCTTTTAGTAAGTCCTGCCTCATAGACAGCTATTGATCTATTAAATACCACGTGACTGGATCAGGCCATGAAAGCAAACCCACATAGGCACCAGGAGGCTATTTGAGAAGTGAAACTTGTCAAACACCTTAGCGATGAGGCCAGCTGGATTTTTGCCGCTGTTCTCTCAGAGCTGGTCGCTATTCACACACCGGAGTGTTGCCATTGGGAATGAGGTGCGCCTCTCCCACTGCAGAAGGAGATGCAGTTCGGAAGTTCTCTCCTGGGGTTTCCCATGCTGGCAGCTAATCACAGCATATGCTTGCACATGCGCACACAGTGTGTGGAGTCAAACATCTTGATGGGCAGCTGTATCCAGCATGGTGGCCACCAGTCTGCAATCCCTGGGCTGTGGCATCGGCCATTTTTGGATCATTTTGAATTTAAAGAGAAAATCAGGTGTGGGGGCTCACCTGCATGTAATTCCAGCCCTTGGAAGGCTGAGGCAGAAGGATCACACCATGATTTCAGTGCTAGCCTGGAGTAAAGATCAGCTTAGGTAGAGTGATATCCTGCCTCCAGAGGGGGAAATAAAAGTAAATTATAACTTAAAGAGAAGGTGAAAAAAAAAAAAAAACCATTGGCCATAAATTACCAAAAAAAAAAAAAAAAAAACCCAACTTCTGAGATACTACAATTGTACAATTGGTGTGTAAATCTGTAGCCTTGGACATTACCACAGTGCTATCTATGGTTAATCTTCATTTTCCTGAAATGTTATGGAATTGGGCAACTTAAGTCCAACAGGATTAAAACAGAAGAAAAGCTAGTTATTTTCTTTTTGTTTAAAGGAATTTATTATTACTATTGTTTTGTTATTTTTTGAGGTAGGGTCTCTCTCTGGTCCAGGCTGACCTGGAATTAACAATGTAGTCTCAAGGGTGGCATCGAACTCATGGCCATCCTCCTACCTCTGCCTACGAAGTGCTGGGATTAAAAGTGTGCGCCACTATACCTGGCTCATTATTATTTAATTTAATTCAAATTTATTTTCATGAAGAGAGAGATAGAAGAGACACAGACAGAGAAAATGGGGCTTCAGGGACTCTAGCTGCTATAAATGAATTCCATATGCATGCATTCCTTTGTGTATCTGGCTTTATGTGTGGGTACTGGGGAACTGAACTCTGGTTGTTAGGCTTTGGAGGCAAGCATCTTAACTGCTGAGCAAGCTCTCTGTCTAACCCAAGGAATTTAATTTAATTTTTATGTTGAGGAGAGAGGGAGGAGAGAAAGAAGAGCAGAAAGAGAAAGTCATCTGATAGCCATTTCCCCAGCTCAGTTATTTTATTTCTATCTGATGTCATAAAGTATTTGAAACCCAGAAGACCTTTTTTTTAATTTTAAGTAGTTTCTTTAAAACAGTGTAAACTAAGAAATAGCAGTGTTCGTGAGGAGTGAGTTTTTTTGTGTGTGCTTTTTCTCAGACCTCTTGGAAAGTATGCAATTTTTTAAAATTTCTGAACTTTTAGAACAACAGAAAGGTTAATAGTAAACGGGGAGCTGGGCGTGGTGGTGCACGCCTTTAATCCCAGCACTCTGCAGAGGTAGGAAGATCCTTGTGAGTTCGAAGCCACCCTGGGACTACAGAGTGAATTTCAGGTCAGCCTGAGCTAGAGTGAGACCCTACCTCAAAAAACTGAAAAAAAAAATACTAAAGGGGAGATCTGATTTTTTTTTTCTCTCCATATTTAGTCCTGATTGATTAAAAAAAAATAGATTTTTGGGTAGGGAAATGGCTTAGCGGTTAAGGTGTTTGCCTGCGAAGCCTAAGGACCCTGGTTCATTCCCCAGGACCCATGTAAACCAGATGAACAAGGGGGTGCGTGTCGTCTGGAGTTCCTTTGCAGTGGCTGGAGGCCCTGGTGTGCCCCTTCTCTCTTTCTCTCCACCTCTTCCTCTGTCTCTGTCTTCTGTCAAATAAATAAATAAAATATTTAAAAACATAGATTTTAGGGCTGGAGAGATGGCTTAGCGGTTAAGTGCTTGCCTGTGAAGCCTAAGGACCCCGGTTCAAGGCTCGTTTCCCCAGGACCCACATTAGCCATATGCACAAGGGGTGCATGTGTCTGGAGTTGGTTTACAGTGGCTGGAGGCCCTGTCACACCCATTCTCTCTCTCTGCCTCTATCTCTGCCTTTTTCTCCCTCTGCCTGTCACTCTCAAATAAATAAATAAAAATAAACAAAAAAAAAATAGATTTGGAATCACCATTGTTTTACAGCAAAAGAATGAGTAGACTTTCTACCTTATTTCTCTACCTGACTTACCTCGGGTTTTCAGGCTGTTTTGTGCTCTGGTAGGGCATAACACTGTGGTGTGAACCCGCTTTCCCTGAATTGTCTCTGAGATTCAGTTGATTCATTTTACTTAAAAAGAGAAAAAAGAGGTTCTATATTAGGTCTCTTTATCTCTTTGGATGATGAAAAAATATTTCTTTGTTATTAGGACAATAGGTATATTTGAATAATACCAAGTAGACAATGTAATGTAATACACCCTTTTGTAACTGAGGTTCAATCCGTATCACAGACCGGCTAGAGGGACGTCTGCACTACTGTTGCTGCTTGGGAACACACTTTCTCATTCTGCCTTTTTTTGGGGGAGGGGACCCTCACCAAGTACAATTTAGCACAATTAATTGAAATGCCAGCACAAAAGAACCGAGAGCCTCCTCAGAATGTTTAATTACTTTTAAGTAATTTGATACATTTGCTCGTTGTGGGCACAAGAAAAGATAAAGATATATTCATTTCCCGACTATTGTGCGGAGCTTAATGTTCTTAAATGCTCTTTAAAATTTAGAGCGAATTGTACTTGATTTCACCATCCTTGAAGGCTCTTTAATTTGTTTGTTGTATGAGTAGTTATAACAGATATAAACAACTGGCTTAACTGCTTGCCTGCCTGGTCTAGAGATTCTGCATTCCGCACTTGCAAACAAGAGTGCGTGTTGCGTATTTCTCACGGGCTGATTTTTTGGCCATGACTCTGGCAGAAGAAACGGGACTCCTGGTTTGAGCGCCATCCATCCATCATCCTGGGTAATTTTCGTTTTGGCATGGGGGAACCACAATTTCTTTGTTTTTGATGTGTTCAATTTTGGATGGAAGTGAACCTGTTCTCCCAGCCTTTCAAATGACCTCGAATTGGGTAACTAGTTAAATGAAAAATGCCCTCATGTGTGACCGCCCCGTCTCTCCTTGCATGCATGATTTGCAAGCATGCATTAGAAGGGACTTTGGGGCGTGTTTCTCATAAACGTACCTCAACTTCACGACTGCTTAACCTTCGCCACACCGCCTTTCATCCCATCGAAGGTGGTTTTGGCTAGCCTTTTCTTGTGGAGGAAGAAACCTGGAGAAACAATTTATTTGGAGGCAAGATTTAATTTGGTTTATAGTTTTATGGGTTTCAGTCTGTGATTGGCTCTTTGTAAAAATTTTTTCCCCTGGCCTGTGTTGAGGTAGAACGCCGTGGTGCAAGTGTGTGTGGAGCTCTCCTTCTCACTACCTGCAAGCAAGGAGAAGGGTCTGGGGTGAGATGCCTGCCAAAGGCTTCCCCTCCCCACCAGTGGACTATTTATTTTGACCCGGCCCCATCTCCTAATAACCCGTTAGCTATAAACTCATACAAGTATCAATCCATTGGTAAAGGGCGTATCTGTAATATCACCTCCCAAAGGTTGGCTTCAGTAGCTGGGACCAAGCATTCAATTTATTTTATTTTTATTTATTTATTTGAGGTGGGGGGCCAGATAGAAGTTGGGTGTGGTGGTGCATGCCTTTAATCCCAGCACTCTAGAGACAGAGGTAGGAGGATTGTCAGGAGTTCAAGGCCACCCTGAGAATTCCAGGTAAGCCTGGGCTACAGTGAGACCCTACCTTGAAAAATTAAAAAGAAAAAAGAAAAGGGTAGATAGAAGGAGAATGGGATACCAGGGCCTTCAGCCACTGCAAATGAACTCTAGACACATGCACCACCTTAGCATCTGGCTTATGTTGGTCCTGGGGCATGGAACCTGGGTTCTTTGGCTTTGTAGACAAACGCCTTAACTGCTAAGCTGTCTCTCCAGCCCCCAAACATTCAAGAAATGAGCGTCAGGGACTGTGGTGGAAGAGGTGGCACAGAGAATGTAAGAGCCAAAGGAAAGGGAGGAATGCTTATAGCTGTCAATCAGACACAGAGTGACCTTGATTCAGTGACTTCACCGGGGTTGGTCCTACCTACCCTAGACATGCATAGGACAGTAAAAGTGATGACCTCAAAACCGAAGAGGATCTAGTTGCTAAGAAAGCGTTAGGTGGAGGAGAGAGTGGGAAGGTCTGGGAAAGGAGAGTGGTGGGAGGGATTACGATCATGGTGAATTGTCTTTGTTTATGGAAGTTGTCAATAAAAGTTAAAAAAAAGAATGAGCCTTGGTGCTGGGGGGAGGGGCAGGACTTGTGGCCAACTATAACAGGGATCATGACGTAACAGTTATGAAGTGCACATGAGTGTCATTAAGGGAAAATGAACTGTATTGTGGAAGATTATGGTGTTGCTTTTTTTTTGAGACAGAGAGAGGGAGAGAGAGAGATAGAGAGTGAGTGAGAATATATAAGAGTGGGAGAGAGAGAGGGAGGGAGGAGGAAGGAAGGAAGGGAGGGAGGGAGGGAGGGAGGGAGAGAGGGCATGCCAGGCCCTCCATCCCTTGCAAACAAATTCTAGACACATATGTCACGCTGTGCATCTGGCTTTACATGGGTCCTGGAGAATCAAACCTGGGCCCTTTGTCATTGCAGGCAAGCACCTTAACCACTCAGCCAGCTCTCCAGCCCTAAATCTTTCTTTTTTTTTTTTTTTTATGGACATCATCATCCGTTGCCCATGTACAATACATATGTCACCAAACTGCCTTTTGTTGCGAGAAAACATGACTTCATGTGCTTTCTAACTGCAGTTCATGCCTTTGCACCCTGGGATGATAAACATCTTCTAACCATATGTAACAGTGTTAGTCTTACTTCTTATAGACCCTTGCTTTTCTGTGACAGCAGAACATGAGAAAAGAGATCTAGTTCAACAATGGCATTTCATGTGGTGTTCACAGGAGTGAAGCCGTTTGAAGGAAAATTATTCCTCTGCAAATTAACACTGGGGAGTTCATTTGACTTTGTTATCCCCCCCCATGTCAAAATTTAGTGAAATTCTGAGGGTACTGGTTATAAACACTCTTCCTGAAGCTAAAGTTAAGGCAGATGGGTAGCACATCTGCTTTTATATTCCCTGCGTAAAAACATTTATTCCTATAAACTCTGTCCAGTAGCTCTGGGAAATTAAATCATGCACACAGCCAACGGTTTCGTTGATGTCTTGAGTAGTAGGTAACTCGTGGGATATTTTTATAGGAAAGGATTGGGCTTTTGGGCATGAAACGGTTTTATCTTTTTTGCTTCTGGCTGAAAATGAGGAAGGCTCAGTAGAAGTTCTGGGAGTAGATGAAGTTTATGAAAACTCCCTGATGAAAGTGTTGCCACTCATTTAGCTTTCTGCCTAGCAACCCAGTGGACTCTAGATCCCTCCTGCTGAGTGAGATGTAAGCCTCGTTGGTTAGTTAATACTGTTGGTTTTGGAATCTCCACTTTCATCTTGTCAGAACTGAGCGATTCAGATTCACCCTTATGATGGGACCACCTGCATTCCTCCCTTCCCAGCCTTTTCCTTTATTATATAATCCATACTCTTGAAGATGACATAAGCTTGGAATTCCTCATGCCTGGGTTTGCTGGACCATTGGGGATATGTGTGTGGCAGTTAAAAAATGAAATTAGGCCTGGAGAGATGGCTTAGCAATTAAGATGGTTGCCAGCAAAGCCAAAAAGAACCAGGCTCCATTTCCCAGGACCCATGTAAGTCAGATGCACAAGGTGGCATGTAAGTCTGGACTTCATTTGCAGTGGTTGAAGACCCTGGCATGCCTATTCTCTCTTTCTTTTTCTCTCTCTCTTCTCTCCCTGCCTCCCTCCCTCCCTCTTTCAAAGAAATAAATAAAACTTTAAAAATATTTAGGGGCTTGAGGTATGGCTTAGCACTTAAGGTGCTTGCCAAAAAAGCCAAAAGACCCAGGTTCAATTCCCCAGGATTCACGTAAGCCAGATGCACAAGGTGGCGCATGCGTCTGGGATTCATTTGCAGTGGCTAGAGGCCCTAGGCATGCCCGCCCCCCTTTCTGTCTGTCAAATAAATAAAAATAAAATATTTTTTTAAAAAAATTTAAAAAAATGAAATTAGAGTTAACCTTTTTTGGGGGAGGAGTGTGTGTGCATGTGTGTGTATGTGTATATGTGTGTGCATTATTGGGTTTCTCCTTGCTATACATAACTATTCTAATATCTGTCAGTATTACAGCATGACAGAAAGACTTGGTAAGCTCTCAGCTCCATAAACCATTCGGGCTTGATGTTGCAGAACCTGCATGAGTATTTGTTTGCATAACACCATCTCCTCCTCTCCTTTTGAAGGATTACCACAGGCAGATTTACACGTATTGTCTGTTGTGAAGAGTGAAACCACATATTTTCATAAGCATGCTCCATCTTTTAATTGCGTAATTAAGTTGCTGACATAAGCAGGTATGCAATTTCCCATTAAGGTAAGAATCCGTAAAGGCATGCATTTGCATAATTTAATTTTCTGCACAGAAGATATTGAAAATCAATAGCGTGATTCATAGCCCCACCCCGCCAGTGCCCGGCTGTTGGAGCCTTCGAGAGTGCGGAGTACTACTGGTGATGCTGAATTTGGAGTGCTGACTCTGTAGCATTACTCGGGAATCACTGACTGTTTCTATTTGTAAATCTTCGCTCATTGCCAATAAAATATTAAGTTGTTTAATATACTGTGTTTACATTTTTATTGAGAACTTTATTGTATGAACATTTGGCAAATTGGTCGTATTCCCAGCGGGTTATACTTTTATATCCTTCCTACCCCACCGTTCTACTGAGGGTCCCCTGGCAGGTTATTGGGATTTACTACTGGGTCTGGGGGGCAGGTAATGCCTCAGAGTGCACCTCCCCCCACCTGTGCCTCTTGGATTCTTCCCACTCTCTCCTCTACAGTGTTCCCCGTGCCGTGGAGGGCATGTCATATGTCCCCTTCAGTGTTGAGCTCTTGGCAGCCTCTGATTATCTGCTTTTTAAATATTTATTTACTCGCCAGCAGACAGAGAACATGACAGAGAGGGAATGGGTGCACTGGGGCCTCTAGCCGCTCCAAACAACGTCAGGTGCATGTGACAGTTTGTCACCTGACTTTCCGTAGCTACTTGGCAATTGAACCCTGCTCATCAGGATTCGCAAGCAAGCGCCTCCGACCACTGACCCATCCATCTCCCCAGGCCCTGTGATGAGCGTTGAGTCTCCTCAGTGTGCACGTCCACCTCCCTGGAGGAGGTCCTCAGGCCAGCAGGGAGCGCAGCCCTTGTGGCTAGTCTGCTGTCATGTTTCCTGGCCCTTTCACATGTGATGGAGTTAACTCTCATGCCAGGCTTTGGGCTCTATGTCTACATTGTTTTCTTGGCGGGGGGGGGGGGAGATGATGGGCGTGCAGGGCCGTCAGCCACAGCAAATGAATCCTAGACACGTGCCTTGTATGATTGTGCAACATTGCGCACTTGCATCAATGTGCGTCTGGCTTATGTCGCACCTGGAGATTTGAACATCAGATCTTTGGCTTCGTAGGCAAGTGCCTTAACCACTAGGGCTTAGAGTGTGTGTATATGTGTGCACGCACACACACACGCGTGTTCTTATGCGTGTGGAGGTCAGAGGCTGATGTCAGGAGTCTTGTTTTCAGTTGCTCTTCTCAGTTTTGGCAACAGGGTCTCACTGAACCCAGAGCTCACTGGTTCGCCTAGTTTAATTAATCCAGCAAGTCCCAGGATTCTTTCTCTGCCCCGCCCCCAGTTCTAGGATATATCTGTGCGGCCATGTCAGGCATTTACATGGGTGTTAGGGGTCCAAACTCAAGCCAAAAAAAAGAAAAGGAAAAAGAAAAGGCAAGCACTTTACCCACTGAGGATCCCTTCAGCTTTCAAATAAGGTTTTAAAAGTAAACTTAAAAATTATTCACCTGGGGCTGGAGAGAGGGCTCAGCAGTTAAGGTGCTTGCCTGAAAAGCCTAATGACCCAGGTGTGATTCTCTAGTAACCATGTAAAGCCAGATGCACAAAGTGGCGCATGCATCTGGAGTTCCTTTGCAGTGGCTAGAGGCCCTGGCATGCCCATTCTCATTCTCTCTCTCTACTCCCTCTTGGAAATTAAAAAAAAAAAAAAAATTGCCTCACCATTGATTGAAATGCATTTGAGCAGGACGTTTCAATTTTTTTCCCCTTTATCTGCAAGTGGCAGTCATATATGATTATATTCTTATTTGGGGGTGAGATAAGAAAACACAGTTCTTGGGCTGGAGAGATGGCTCAGTGGTTTAAGGTGCTTGATCGCAAAGCATGGTGGCTTGAGTTTGATTCTGTAGTACCCATGTGACGCCAGATGCACAAAGTGACTCATGCACCTGGAGTTTGTTTGGAGTTCCTTGAGTGCCATCTCTCTCTCGCTCAGATAAATATGTCTTAAACAAAGAAAGCACACCTCTTACCTTTGCCCTATGATACTCTTGTACCTGTAGCACAAAGTTCTAGAGGTTTTTAAAAAATATTTTTATATATTTATTTAAGAGAGAGAGAATATGGGCATGCCAGGGCCTCTAGCCACCACAAACAAACTGCAGACACATGCGCCACCTTGTGCATCTGGCTTATGTGGGTTCTGGGGAATGTGAAGTGGGTCCTTAGGCTTAGCAGGCAAGCACCTTAACTGCTAACCCATCTCTCCAGCCTGAGAGGCTTTTCATGAGTAGTTGAAAAAGAAAATCTGCTGCCCGATGATAATGTCTTCTGGGGCTCTGCTCTTTACTGAATTGTCTCTGCAAAGAACCGTTCCTTAGGTACTCAGGGCCTCCCCCCCTCCCCCTCCTGCTTCCTGTTATAAGTGTGTGGTTTTTTTTTTTTTGCGGTAGGTGGGCTGTGGGTGAAACGTGAGACAGGCACTTACCATTGATAGAGTCTTACCCTCCGGCCTGCCAGAAAACAGGAGCCATCTTTCCGCTGTGTGTGCCACTGTCATTCGTTCCCTGCTTCATTGTTCAGGAGCCAAGCCGCTTGTCGAGCCTGTTGGTGCGAGTCCAGGATTCCCTGTGGTCCTTATTTTGTGGGAACTTGGAGCCCCTCATGTGCGGGCTTGCCCTTCAGAAGCAGGGCTCCCTGTGTATCCCGATCTCCCTGTCTGTGCCCGACAGTGTGCCTCGATTCTTTTGGGGTTCAAGAGAAAAAGGAGGTGACGCCTTTCTTCCATGAGATGACCCTCCCTCCCTCCGCTGTGAGCCTCTTCCTTTCGTTCCGTGAAGGGCTACATTCCTTCAGCAGGAAGTTCTGAAGCTAACCTTAGGTTTCATGCACCAGCAGGCCATGTGGGTGCATGTCTGCCAAGGTGTCAGGTTCATGGCTTAATGTCTGCCACATTGGATTTGATATCTTTGTAGACTGGCGGTGTCTTCGGTGGGTTTGCAGAATTGGCAGGAATGGGACAGCAAACCCATTGGCCTCTGTGTAGTGTGGGTATAACCTATTAGGATTCAAGAAGGTTTCTTGTCAATGCTGGTAGGCCTGCGTGACTTCCCAGCAGAAGGACAAAAGACTGGGAGGCCCGTTGTTGCCCTAGATACCTTCCTGGCATGCTGTGCCCCTTCCCCACCCTGAGTAGCTCTCAAAGGTTCTTGGAAATTAAACATATCTCCTTTAGAAAACATTATCGTTGGGCTGGAGAGATGGCTTAGCGGTTAAGCGCTTGCCTACGAAGCCCAAGGACCCACGTTAGCCAGATGCACAAGGGGGCGCACGCGTCTGGAGTTTGTTTGCAGTAGCTGGAGGCCCTGGCGTGTCTATTCTCTCTTCTCTGCCTCTTTCTCTTTCTGTCCATTGCTCTCAAATAAATAAATAAAAATAAAAGAAAACATTATCATTGTTTTTCGTTTGATTATTAGGTAGAGTGGGAGTGGTAAGGGGATTCTGCTTCTATATTCCATCTTATGCACAGAGCAAAATATCCTTGAAGTAGTAACTCCTTCCTCGCCCATATGCTCATCATCTATGCCCTTTCTTGTCCAGATTCTGTTGTGACGCAGTTCAGATTATTGGGTCCAAATTCGTGAAATGATGCCATCTTCCATTGCAGTCCGAGGCTCGCTGTTCCTTATCGCTTGACAGGGGACTTTGGCTGTGACAGTAGACTGTGAGGAAAATTCCAGAGATGCATGAGACCTCCAATCTGGCTTCAGAAAGGAACCACCAGGAACCAGGACCAGTGGTGCATGCCCACGGTACCATCTAGCTGAAAGACTGAGACAGGAGTTTGGGGCCAGTCTGGGCCACACAGGACGATCTTGTCTCTGGAACTTTAAAATAAAAGTTGCTATTTGTGCCCCAACCCACACCAATTAAATTCTAACTTCAGAGTATTAAGTCAAGGGAAATTTGTCTTTTTATCCCCCTTTCCCTCCCCTCCCCTCCCGTTCTCCCCTCTTAATTCACTTTTCTGTTTCCCTTCTCCCTTCTCTCTCCTTCTTCCTCCCTCCCTCCCTCTCCTTTCTTCTTCCCTCCCTTCCTCCCCCATCTGTCTGTTTGCTTCCCTCCCTCCCTCTTTCCTTTCCCCCCTTTTTTCCCTTCCACTTTCTCTTTTCCCTTCATTCCTTCCTTTCATTCTTTCGAAAAATGAGCCTTTGTTGACAGTTCAAACCATTTTCATCACTGCATTTATGGGCAGGGAAATTGATCTGAAGTGACTGTGTAATGGATATCATTACACCTTTTGTGTACAGGTGGGTGCAGACAGCTTTAATATCCAGTCAGCTCAGGTAAGTCTGTAACTGTAAAGGTTCGGATAGGGCTGGATTTAAGTTTGCTCTGGCCTGGGCTTACAAACTGTCAGGGGAATTGATGTTTTGATTCTGCATCCCGGCTTTCCTGGCTTCGCCGTTCATCTCATACTTGCTCCTTCCCCAACTCTCCGTCGCTTAGGACTCGTGTCCTGACACCTTCTGAAGTAGACAAGGCTCTGATTGGCCAATGCACCTGTGCCTGAACACGGCATGGAGCTGGCTAGTGGGATGGTGGTAGTTGGAGGACTCCTGATTCACACCAAAGAAAGGCCAGCCCCTGTGCCGGCAGGAAGGTGGCCGTCCTGTTTCTATTGAGGTGGTGCTGGAGGGTAATCTCGTCCAACAGTTAAATTTAGTAGAGTTTACTGGAGCAGAAGAACAGTAGAAATGGTCTGTGATCCCAGGAGCAGAGCAGGTTCTGAGAATCCAACCAATGGTTTGAGCAGACAGCTTTTGTCCAGAAGGAAGAGGGCCAAAGACAACAACCTCCTGTGGAGCTGGGGGGGGGGCCGCAAGTCTTTGCCTAGCACGTGGGAGGCCCTGGCTTCCATGGCCATCACCACCTGGTGCATGTCTGTGCTCCCAGCACTTGAGAGGTGAGGCAGGAGGATTGCTCCCCTAGCTGTTGAGCACATTTGAGGTAGCCTCGGCTCTACAAGACCCTGTCTCTAAAAAGTTAAAAAAAAAAAAAAAAGGAAATGAAAACAACTTAATGACTGTGGTTTAGTTTAGCCACAGGCCCATTAGTTCAATCACAACTAATTGCAGTTGCTACTTGGTTAACTGTTACTCTCAGACAGAGGCCAGTTACTGAGTTACGTTTATTTATTTGCAAGCAAAGGTGGGGGGAGAGAGGGAGAGGTGGGTTTGCCAGGGCCTCCAGCCACTGCAAACGAACTCCGGGTTCATGCGCCACTTTGTGCATCTGGCTTTACGTGGGTCCTGGCAAATCCAACCCCCGTCATTAGGCTTTGCAGGCAAGCACCTTAACCATTGAGGCATCTCTCCAGCCTGATATTGGCATTTATAGACAAGGAAATTGAAGCCATACCTCAGTGGAAGCTTCATTTGTTGTTGGATTGGCAGGACACTATATTGTTCGTGGCCTTGACAGGTAGCGAAAGGAGTTTTGGGGAGTTTGAAAGAGTAAGCAGATACACACTAAAATGTTTGCCATATGCACTGACAGTAAATAAGCCTTGACACTAATAATTTGTCAATCTTTAGTGGAGGACAAATTTTTTTAAAAAGGGGAAGTTCTAGTTTTGGTCTGTAGATGGTTAGAATGGTATATGGCTTATGTGCAAAATTGTGGAAGGGTTGGGTGATAGGAGCTAAAGTCTTCATTGTATGTGAACAGTGAGCAGGAACTTAGATTTTTTTTTTTTTACCCTGTCTTTCAGGACCACTGAACAGATGAAAGTGATACCAGGTTTGCTTTGAAAATGTACATTTTATGTTTGAGTACCGTTTTCCTCTGCAGACTCATTTCTGGAATATCTTTGCTTAAGCCCCGCTTCCTTGTGTGAACGCTGGCCTTTGTAATTGAAGTATAAGCACGTATTTCCCAAGTTTTCTCGTTGGCTGTCACGTTCTCATCAAAGCTAATGATAGATAGTATGATAACTGGCTAAGTTGAGTAGTGAATGCATTGTATCTTCCCATCGCCATCCTCATCCTAGATTGAATATATAGTTCCCCTCACCGTTGTGTCTTGGCTTTCTCAAAGCACCCCTGGTTTTGTGTGGGTGTATTTGAATATTAACTATAGGCGGGTGGTGTGCATTGTTTGAGTGCCATTTCATTCCATTTTGGATTCTGGCCACCTGTGGTGTGCATCTCTGTATACCTGGGTGCATTCAGGTGTGGGCTTCTTCTCAGGAGAGGAAATTTGCATCTGAAGCAGGGGAGGGCTGGGCACGGGAGGGCTTTGCTTGCTGGAGTTAGCAGGTGGAAGCTCTCCAGAATGGTCTAGGATGCCCTACCAGGTGGATCGCATTCAGCGTTGAGTGTTCAGAATTGCGTCATTCGGCGCTCGTTCTCCTGTGAGCGTCTGTGGCCTTAAGAGAGTTTCATTTTTCGTACCCTTAATATCTATCACAGTCAACTACGTGTGGACCCAAGGGTGTGGGAGATGTGCGTCTTTCATCACAGGGATTCTCCTGGGACAGTCGCTGTGCTGAGAGGGTGTGTAGGCCCCGGCTTTGATAGAGGGTTGTTGATGTTCATTTCCCAGCTCCCTGTGAGCAACCTGTCTCTCTGGACCCCAATTCTCCCGCCTGTCAGAGCTGACAGGCTGACTCCTGGCAGCTTGAAGATCAGATAGGTGCAGGTCCTGAATACCTAGGACACTTACTTGTTCAAGTAGTTCGAACCCAAAGCACTTGTGTTCCAGTTCTACCACTAGTGGGCTCTCGGGTCAGAGTCACCTCGGTTTGCTTGTCATCGAGGTAATTAGTGACTGGCAAGTGCTTAGTGTCTGAGCTTCTGGGCACAAAAGGAAAGTGAGTCGCACCTGGCATCCCAGCCTCCTGGAGGTTGATGCAGGTGGGAGGATTTCCATGAATCTGCAGCTAGACTGGACTACAGAGTAAGACCTTACCTTAAAAAAAAAAAAAAACATTAAAAAAGACAGTGCTGGCTGGGCGTGGTGGCGCATGCCTTTAATCTCAGCACTCGGGAGGCAGAGGCAGGAGGATCGTCGTGAGTTTGAGGCCACCTTGAGACTGCATAGTGAATTCCAGGTCAGCCTGGGCCAGAGTGAGACCCTACCTTGAAAAGTCAAAAAAAAAAAAGCCGGGCGTGGTGGCACACGCCTTTAATCCCAGCACTCGGGAGGCAGAGGTAGGAGGATCGCCGTGAGTTCGAGGCCACCCTGAGACTCCATAGTGAATTCCAGGTCAGCCTGGGCTAGAGTGAAACCCTACCTCGAAAAACCAAAAAAAAAAAAAAAAAAAAAAAAAAAGAAAAGCCAAAAAAAAAAGAAAGAAAAGATAGCTCAGCAGTTAGCTGTGCTTCCTATGCAGGCCTGAGGGCCTAAAACTAGCTGAGTTCAGATCTCCAGAACCCATGTAAAGAGCTGGGTGTAGCCACGTGCTACATACCAGGGGAGTCCTGCAAGAGACTCAGGGTCCAAAACAAGTCCAGTTGGAAGAGCAATGGACCGGGACACCCGATGTCCCACTCTTGCCGCTGCAGGCAGCATTTGGGGTGCCGCCGGGGTACATGCATGTGCACGCACCACACACGTGTACATAAACACAAGCAAAAATAAAAAAAAAACCAACAACAACTTGTGAAAAACAAAATCACAAAATTCGAGCAAGGAAAAAGTGTTATTTGTTTGCTTGAGACAGGGTCCTATTCAGCAACCTGGGGTGGTCTGGAACATACGGCAGTCCTCCTGCCCCCGAGCAGGTGAGCCTGCTAAACGGAAGACAGTCTATCTATCCTGTCCAACCGTGTGCTTGTTTCTGCGAAGACACGTGGGTGTTTGCACTGGGCACAGCTGCCTCTTGTCCAGTCCGTGGGGTGATGGCTCAGTCTTACTGTGGCCTCTTTCTCTTCCAGCATTGACCGAGGGCTACGTCGGGGCCCTGCAGGCAGACAGACACGGCAGCTCCGCGCAGATTCGCAGGCGCAAGGCTTCGGGAGACCCGTACTGGGCCTACTCGGGTGAGTTGAGCAGCTCTGGTTGGCGCCCATTGCCATCATGTGACGGGGCAGTTCCTGTGATCAGGATCTCACCTGAGCTGTGCTGGTTCTAACCGTGGTGCCTTCTGAAAAGTTGGAATATCCAAGCCTGCGTTTCTTGAAGGTTTTAAGTGCCTGAATGGTCTGAATTTTTCTACCTGTTTTCTCATCCTGTTTCTCAACTTTCATTTGCATTTATTCCTGAATTTTTCTTGTCAATGTTTTTAAAAATATTTATTTAGTTACTTACTTACTTGAGAGAGAGAGAGAGAGAAAGAGAGAGGCAGATCGAGAGAATGGGCACACCAGGGTCTCTAGCCACTGCAAATGAACTCCAGGTACATGTGCCACTTTGTGCATCTTGGCTTTAAGTGGGCACTGGAGAATCAAAGCTGGCGTATCAGGCTTTTCAAGCAAGCATCTTTAATTTCTGAGCCATCTCTCTAGTCCTCTTGCTAATGTTTTATTGTATCACATTTTTTTAAAATGTGGGAGGCCTAGATTTGTCCTTTCTGTCTTTTCAGTGGCTGTGACTTCAGAGAATCAGAAGTGGGGCTGGGAAGATGGCTCATTGGCTAAAGACTCTTGCTTGCAAACCCTGTTAGCCCAAGTTCACTTCTGTAACCACCCACATAAAGCCAGATGAGTGTTTGTTGGCAACCACAAGAGATCCTGACATACATTCTCTCTCTCTTACACACATACACACACGCAAATAAATTAATTAAAAGAATGTTTAAAGCTAGTCTTGATGCTCAATGTCCATCAATTACTATAAAGCATCAGCTATTAAACGTGGTCTCCTCTGGTTGAATTCAAGAAATGTAACTGGATTTTCATGTCAAGTCTTGTAGGTTGAATTTATTATAGCTCTATCAGATATTACTGGTCATTTATATTTTTACCTTGAGACAGTGATATGTGAAGTCATTGTTATATTAAATATTACTCTGAAAATAATTGTCTTGCATTTGGAGTCCTTAGTGGATAATCCTTCCTTTGACTACAAAAAAGTTCAATATGTAGATTGTTATTTTTTAAAACTCAAAAATTTATGGGAAATATATTATAGCAAATTAAGGAGGAATACTCGAGGAAGATAGACCACTTTGGAAATGACTTTGGCACTGAATAATTCAAATTCCTTGTATGAAAGAGCTTGGAGGCATGCAACATCACTCTTAATAATAAATCTATGTATTATGCAATGTTGTACGTAGAAGACATCCTTTTCATACTGATGGTTTCGTTTAAATGCTGAATTTCCACCTGCAAATCTTGTTAAATTTATGTCAGTGTAAAATTTATAGGTCTGGTCTTTAATTACATCTTATCTATTGGCTTTTTGTGTCCTTTTGTCTACTGATAAATCTCCTTCCCCTGCAGGGAGAATAGCCCATCTATTTTGTTTTGCTGTTCCCAGATCATGCTTGTGAAGTCTTCCATCACACCCATTCCAGTGTGATTAGAATTACCTAATTAGAGCCTTTTGGTCACCATTTCTGATAAACGAAAGAAATTGGGAGATGGAAACTGAAATTACATAGGTATATTTGGCTCCTTGCCAAGTAGCCCAGAGACAGTTTATCATGGTGTACTTTGTGACACTGACATTAGTCAGGGAGAGGCATAAGGCACCCCACTTTCTTTCTTTCTTTCTTTTCTTTTTTACAGTTCATCAGTGTAGAATGATAATGCTGTTTGTTGGTCAGGAAACTGGAAGTTAAGTCCTGTCAGCGTCGGCAGTTGCTAACGATGGCAAAAAGATGAGAGGCCTAAAACTTCTTCAGTTCCTCACTTAAGAATGGTCATAACTGGGGGGCTGGAGGGATGGCTTAGCGGTTAAGTTGTTTGCCTGCAAAGCCAAGGGATCCAAGTTTGATTCCCCAGGACCCATGTAAGCCAGATGCACAAGGTGGTGCACAGCATCTGGAGTTCTTTTGCAGTGGCTGGTGGCCCTGGCGTGCCCATTCTCTCTGTCTGCCTGCCTCTCTTTCTCTCTGATTCTCGCAATAAATAAATAAACAACTTTAAAAAATTAAAAAAAACAAACAACAACAACAACAAAAAGAATGGTCATGAGTGGCTGGGTGTGGTGGCGCACACCTTTAGCCCCATGACTTGGGAGGCAGAGGTAGGAGGATCATTGTCACGAGTTCAGGGCCACCCTGAGACTACCAAGTGAATTCCAGGCTAGCCTGGGCTAGAGCGAGACACTACCTCGAAAGACTAAAAAAATGAACCAAAGAAAATAAAAAAAAGAATGGTCATGAGTGTCGCCGTCTTTGGCATAGGGCTTCCATTCATGTCCTGACCTCTGCTAGACTTGAAATGTCTCCTTTTGTACTCGTGGACTGAGTGCCTTGTGTCTAGATTCCTGCGCTGTCTCTACCAGTGGGCTAAGGGCTGACCTTGCGGGACTGGAACACATTCTCTGGAGTGCCCCGGATAGTAAGCACACTATGCTGTGTCAGTTATAGACTCTCCTGTGACAGCTGCTCAGAAAAGCTATTGCATCGTGGGAGTGGCCAGAGACCACACTGCGAGGGAAGGAGAGGGACTGAGATCGTCTGTGCCCTGAGGAAACCATTCTGAGCACTGGACTTTGAGTTTCCTGTAATTTTATGTTTCAAGAAATGCTATTTTTTATTTATTTATTTGGAAGCAAAAAGAGAGACAGAAGAGAGAGAGAGAGAGAGAAGAGAAACAGAGAGAATGGGCATACCAAGGCCTCCAGCTTCTGCAAAAGAACTCCAGATGCACCTGCCATTTTGTGTGTCTGGCCTTTATGTGGAAACTGGGGAATCAAACCTGAGTCTTTAACCTCTAAAACATCTCTGTAGCCCCAAGGAATGTTAGTCTTTAAAGAGTTTTTATTTTTTGTTATTTTTAAAAAAATGTTTTTATTGGGGGGCGGAACACAGAAAGATAGACAGAAAGAGACTGAATATGAGCGCGCCAGGGCCCCTGCAAACGGACTCCAGACACATGCATCGCTTTGTGTGCCTGGCTTTACTTGGGTCCTCAGGATTCAAACCCATCCCTGCAGGCTTTGGGGGGTGGGGTGGGAGGGGTCTATTACTTTTGACACTTAAAGCTAGCATTTGAAGAAAATCACAGCAGAATAGATGTGGGATTCTTAACCGAGGGTGTACCCTGAAGTATAAACGTACATTGAAAAGTGAGTTTGCCGAAAGACTTTCTGCTTAGAAAGCTGAAGCAGGTAGTTTCTGAGAGAGTGGTTTACGGGTTCGTATTTCAGTCTCATGCCTCTGATTCTACTGTTTGCTTAGTTCCCCCTAAGATAATGCCATTTTGACTTTTGGGGTGTCGTGTGTGAGAATGCTTACGTAGTCCTGTAGGTAGGCCCTGGTTCGAATGTCAGTTTTATCAGTTACGAGTTTGGAAGGACTCTAAATTGCTTGGATCCTCAGTTTCTCTCTCTCAGAAGTGGGACTAACTGATGACGTTTCACTCGAGTGCTTTGGACATGATGTGATCATGTGCTTGAAAATTTTGACGTGGTCATCATCATCGAGTACCCAATATTGCTGTTTGCTGTCAGTGTGACCCTGTTCCTCCTTCTGTTGCTGTTACTGGAATTCTTGGGGAGTCTTGCTCGACAGCGAGTGATGACGAGAGAAATAATCCTGTGGCTAAGGAGACGTATTTGCACTGTTTTCCCCTTTGTGGCTTGGGAAGGAGACTTAAGGAAAAGAAGTTTGGGTTTAGAGGCGAGGAACCACAGCTGCAGCCTGCAGCCCTTGTTTGCATATAAAGATTACTTGGGGGACTGAAGGGATGCCTCAAAGGTTAAGACGCTTGCCCGCAAAGCCTAACAACCCGGGTTTGATTCCCCAGTACCCACGGAAAGCCAGATGCACAGGTGGCACATACGTTTGGAGTTCATTTGCAGTGGCTGGAGGCCCTGGTTTGTCCATATCCCTGCCCCCCTCCCCCACTGCTTGTAAGAAATAATTTTTTTTTTTTTTTTTTGGTTTTTCGAGGTAGGGTCTCACTCTAGCCCAGGCTGACCTGGAATTCACTATGGAGTCTCAGGGTGGCCTCGAACTCACGGCGATCCTCCTACCTCTGCCTCCCGAGTGCTGGGATTAAAGGCGTGCGCCACCACGCCCAGCTTAAATAAATATTTTTTAAAAAAGAGTTCTTGGACCACAGCCACACTCCTTACTTTGTTCTCAAACAGCTATGGAGCTCATTTATTTTGGGGGGAGAGAGAGAGAGAGAGAATGGGTATGCCAGGGCCTTAAGCTGCTGGGAACAAACTAGACGCGTGTGCTCTCTTGTGTGTATCTGTGACATTGTGAACTTGCGTCACTGTGCGTCTGGCTTACGTGGGACCTGGAGATTCAAACACGAGTTCTTAGGCTTCGCAGGCAAGCTAACTGCTAAGCCATCTCTCCAGCCCAAACTCACATTTTTTTGAAAGATCTTTAAGACATTTCTGTGTGTGTGTGTGTATAAGTGCATGCGTGTGTGTATGCATGTTGGTACGTGTGTAGGTGCATGTGTATCTTTGCTGATGCACATGGCTCTGTGTGTATATATGTACACATGGAGGCCAGAGGTAAACACTGGGAGTCAACCACCTTGTGCCCTGTTTTCTTTTAGAGACAGGCTCTCGTCCCAAACTCAACACTCACCAGTTCATTTAGACTGGCCCGCCAGCACGATCCTGGGAGTCTCCTGTCCCTGCCTCCCCAGTGCTGAGATGACAAACGTTCATAGCAGGCCTGGTCTCTTTCTCATGGGTGCTGGGCGTCCGACCTCAGGTCCATCTCCCCACCCCTTGATGGAAAAGGCTAGGACAGTAAGCTCCCACCATTTCTAGAAAGACTTGTTCGACCCCTGCTGCCATTCGCATAGCCTGTTTCTGGTCTCCTCCGTGAGAAAGAGTCTAGAAAGAGTTGTTTGGCTCCTCTTGCCATTCATGTGGCCCCTTGCTGATCCCGGTCCAATGTGGGGGACAGCCTTCTGTCAGCTGGCTTTGCATTTCTCTTCAGCTGGAGTGTCCCCTGTGAGTCTGCAGTGTCGCCTTGGCAATGGGTGATGAGGTTGCCTCTGGAGAGACCAGGGGGAGAAGGGGGAGGGCTTTGTTTGGA
Organism: Dipus sagitta; assembly: GCA_036346955.1. Lineage (NCBI taxonomy): Eukaryota > Metazoa > Chordata > Mammalia > Rodentia > Dipodidae > Dipus > Dipus sagitta. Next base: position 69,106,782 of record CM070784.1, on the reverse strand, counting down.
GAATGGCCCAGGAAGCAGGGGTGAGTGCTCCTGCCTTGGCTTGCTGTGCCCCGCTCCTCACTATGGACTTTGGTAAATGTTACTGACCCCACTATTCCCGTGCCATCCCACGGCCGGCACTGCGGAGACTTGGACAAGGTTTCGGGCAGTGGATAGCTTGTTTCTAAGGTACTGTCACAATTGTCGTTCATTACCATTGGGGGGACTCGTCTGCTCGTGCCATTTGCACCGAATGACTGGACCGAATACAGACACGTTATTGACGTAATGCAGACACCTTCTTTACATTTGGCGTATGAAAAATTTAGACTTCTCGTAGGCTTATCGAACCGTTCTTGTATGAGCAGCCACACCTTTTGCGCCGAGGACTGTTGGTTGGGAACCTGTTCTAGTCCCAGAGTGGTTCTGCAAAGCCGATCACCTTTACGGTTCGAAACTTGAGCTACTGCGCAAAGAAGGTGTCACGTGTGTGCGCGGGCCGTGGGCCGTCCTTCGTCAGTTGGGTAGCCGGACATGAGCCGTGCTATTCCAGTGGCCTGATCTCCTGCTTGCCGTATGACTCTGGGTTTCGTTATCCATATGGCAGCACAATGGGGGGAAATGGGGAAAATCGACCTCTTCATGTATTTCATGTGGAATTACATCAGAAAAAGAATGCAGTCGCTTCAAGCATCTCCTTGAAAATATTAAAACAATCCCTTTTCTGTAGTTTTAACATAGCTGTGTATATATGTGTAATATATATATATATATATATGTATATGTATATATATTGGTGTTACTTCAGGTACTGACAGCTCATGAATTATGAATTTTGGAGTTTGCCCAGAAGGTCTGTAATTATTGCACACAAAAAAAAATCATGTTGAGTAGATCTCCATTGCTGGAAATAAGAACTAAATCTGGAACATGGCCAAGTGGAGATTTGAGTCACCTTTATAAACCTATGTATATTCTCTCCCTCCTGTCAAAGACGGGTCAGAAAGCAGATTGTGACCCCCCCCCCCCACCCCAGGCCCCATCCTTCTGAGCTCTGTAGTAGTTTTACATCCCTTTTGTACAGAAAGAAATTCTGAGAATATGTGCACGAGGGGAGAACTCTCTACCTTTGGTGGAGTCCAAGATTGAGATACGCAATTCCCTAACCTCCTTCCCTCCCTCTACCTCTCCCTCTCTTCTTCCTTCCCTCTCTCTTCACATAGGGTCCCAATATACAGCTAGACTGGCCTTGAACTCATGATTGTCCAGCCTCAGCCTCCTGAGTTTTAGGATTATAGGTGTGTGCCACCATGTCTGGCTTTATTGTTCATTACTTATTTGTGCATGTTTGTGTGTGTGTGTGTGTGTGTGTGTGTGTGTGTGTTGTGTGCATGTGCCACAACTTAGAGTCAAGTTTAGAGGACAGTCTAGAGTGAAGGTCAGAGAACAGCCTCCAGATGGATGTCTGATCTTCTTCCACCTTCTCTTACACAGGGCTCTTGGCACAAGCTGAGTCAGCCTGCTAGCTGTCCACCTCCTGTCTCTGCCTCCCTTTGCACATGGGCATGCGTGCCTCTTTACGTGGGGCTGCGGGCGATGGTCAGACTCCTGCTGGCCGGTTTTGCAAGCCAGTGCCTTTCCCCATGCAGTCATCTCCCCAAAGCCCCCCCCCCCACCCCACCAACGGTATATTTTTCAAGTGCATGGGCAGATCAATGAAGGCTGCCTGGGCCTGGGCCTTCCCACTCTCTAAGGGGTTCTGCCTGCATTCCTATAAAGGAGTGGGGGAGTTACAAAAGGCTTTGCAGTTGGAGCCCTGTACGTAATGAGCACCCCTGTGAACCGATGTTATAATTACATTCTTAAAAATTACTTTTCCATGGATATTTTTAAAAACGTCTGTACAGGGTAAATCAAAATACACATTCTGGCAAAAGTCAGCCTTTGTTCTTAGAAGGCCCTGTGGAACCTTGAGCTTTAATGGTAACATGGCTGTGTTGTTCGCCTCCTGCCGAGTCTCTTAAGGGAGACATTTCCCTAGACAGTCTCTTAGGAGGAGACGCCTCCTGCTTGGCTGGAAGGATATGAGAGTTGTGGCGGGGTCAGCCTGGGGTTCACGCTCCAGTGTCTCAGTTTAGGGGAACACCAGTCTTAAATCTTAGTCTTGACCCATCTCTTCCTTGGCACCGTGGGCTCCTCTTTCTTACAGAAATGGAACTTTCGTCTTCTCTACACACCCCTGTTCATCTATCTGACTGTAGCTTCTAAGTCAAAGCCGTAACTGCTTACAGTATAGGGCCTGGCTCCAGAGAGGTCACGCAATGTCCTTGGGGAAAGTATTTGCCTGAACTTGCAAGGACCTTGAGTCATGGAATGTACCGGAAGAAACTCAGTAGGTCCAGAGCTTTTGGTAAGGGGAAGACAGTTAGAGGATGGTACATTTTGACCATGGAGTGCCTGCTGCCTTCTCCTAGTGATTCGGAGTTTCCCTCCTCCCCTGGCATGCGTGTGTATATAATTGTGTGTGGTGCGTGTGTGCACATATGTGTCTATGTGATTGTGGAGGCTAGACGACAACTGTGGGTATCAGCCTTAAGAATTATCATCCTTCTTTTTAAATTTATTTAAATTTACTATTTATTTGAGAGAGAGAGAGAGAAAGTGGGCATGCCAGGCCCTCTAGCCATTGCAGATGAAATCTAGATACATGCACCACCTTGTGCATCTGGCTTTATGTGGGTCTGGGGAATTGAACCTGGGTCCTTTGGCTTTGCAGGCAAGCGCCTTTTGCTCTAGGCCATCCCTCCAGCCCTCATCCTTCTTTGGTTGAGACAGGATGTCTTATTTGCCTGGAACTCACTAATTAGGCTACACCGGTGGCCAGTGAGCCGCAGGGATCTTGTGTCAACACCTCCCTCCACACGGGTTACCAGCTGAGCTGCACACTCCGCTTTCTGATGTGGATTCTGGGGTTTCGACTTGGGACTTCATGCTTGTAGGAGAAGCATTCTGTGTTGAACCCTCTGCTCCCGGGAGAATTTCTTGGCTATAGAAGGCAGGGTTTTGTTAAAGGACAATGATTAGTTTTCTGTTTGAGTAAGACCACTATGAATAGAGTTAAGCGTTGGTCAGTGTGGGAAAAAAGTGCAGGATTAAAGCTAAGGACCCTGTATTATAGGGGATTTGAGGGATCAAAATCAAGTGCCCATGGGAGTTTATTACCCTGGCATGCCCTCTTATTCATTCTCTGCCTGTCATGGAAATACATACATACATATTCTTAAAAATACTGGTAGGTTGCCTCTAAATATGGTAAGACCTGCACTTAATCCTTTAAAAATATTTCATTTATTTATTTATTTGAAAGAGAGAGAGAATGGGTGCTCCAGGGGCTTATAGCCACTCTGAAGGAACCCCAGATACATGTGTCACCTTGTGCATCTGGCTTATATGTGTCCTGGGGGATCGAAACTCGAGTCCTTTGGCTTTGCCAGCCAGCGCCTTAAATACTAAGCCATCTCTTCAGCCCCCCTGGACTTAATACAACATGGTTTTTCCATCTTTTCTAATGTTTGTTAGGCTGTTATGTCCTTTGAGCAGAAACTTCGTATGTGATTCAGCCTTGCATTTCCCTGTTCTTCCCTAAGTATTTTGGGGGCATGAGGGCCCCAAGGTAGGGCATAAATTGTAGAAGGAACCGTGTCCTCCTTCACCTGTTGTGCTCCTGGTGTGCTTATCTTTGGCTTCAAGCATAGACAGGGTGAGAAAGAAACCAGATACTCACACCCTTCAGGGCTTCCTGCTTGAGGGAGAAAGCGTGTTGTCATGCGCTCAAGGTATCTTGCCTGTTTCCAAATACTTAGGTTAAGTTTGGCTTTTTTTTTTTAAATTACTTTCACTTATTGTTTAAAAGATGTTTTCTCAGCTCAGATTTTTGTGTTGTTTATGGTCTACCTCTTTCCTTGTGTGTATGTGTGTACATATGGAAAACAATCTTGAGAATCATCCTGAGTCCCATCCCTCTCCCCACTGCCGATTTGTTTTCTTTTTTGCATGTGTCGTGTGGTGTGGTTGTGTGGGATGCAAGCACACGCATGTGCAGGTGTGTTCGCAGGTTGGGGGTCCGAAAGGGAATGTTGCGCGTCCTCCTCTGTGGCTCATCTGCATGTTCCCTTGAGGTGAACGTGCAGTTTTCACGAGTCTCAGCGAGTCGATTCTCATGTCTCTGCTCTTCCGATGATTGGGCTTCCAGAAGTAAGTGGTCACACCCAGGTGTTCATGCGGGTTGGGGATTCAAACTCATGTGCTCTGGCCTTCCGGGGCCCATAGGCTTGCAGCAAGTGCTCTTACCTGCTGAGCCATCTCTCCAGCGTCTCTCCTTCTGTCCGTCTTACGTGAGAACAGACTAATTGGCCTGGAACTTGCCAATGAGGTAGGCTGGCTGTCCAGAGGGCCCTAGGGATGTGCCTCTCTCCAGTTCCTCTGGGTCAGGATTTCAGGCACCTGCTGCACCACACCTGGCATTTGTACATGGGTTCTTGAAATAGAACTGAGGTCCTCATACTTGAGAGGCAATTGCTTTACCAACTGAGCAATGAGGCCCTTTCTTTCTTCTTTGCTTTCTTTCCTTCCCTCCTTCTGCCTCCTTCTCTTCTTTCCTCTTTTCTTTCTTTCTTTTTTAATATTTGTAACCAGTCACAGCTCTTTTTGTTTATTTTTATTTATTTGTTTGAGAGTGACAGAGAGAGAGAAAGAGAATGGGTGCATCAGGGCCTCCAGCCACTGCAAACATACTCCAGATGCATGCGTCCCCTTGTGCATCTGGCTTACGTGGGTTCTGGGGAATCAAGCCTCGAACCGGGGTCCTTAGGCTTCACAGACAAGCGCTTAACCACTAAGCCATCTCTCCAGCCCTCCTCTTTTATTTCTTCCATCATCATTCATTCTTTCTTTCTTCTTTCTTTCATCTCTGTGTCCTTCTTGAAGCAGATTCTTACTCTAGCCTAAGTTGATGACCAGGAACTCACTCTGTAGCCCAGCCTAGCCTTGAACTCAAGGAGATCCTCCTATCTTAGCTCCACAAGTACTTGGATTATAGACCTGAGCCGCTGCACTTAGCTGAACTTCATTATGTGATAAAGTACAAAACAACAACAGAAACACCCTACCCCTTTATCCTCACTGCTTTCTGGAGACTTCATGAGGTTTATAAAGGTAGGAGACACTAGCACGCACTCCCTAAGAGGGCTTGATTATATGCCTTTAGGCTCTTTGTGACTCAAGGACAAGCCTCTTAGGGAAATGAAGTAGAGTCCAGTGCAGCCTTGGTATCAAGTGATGGACACCCGCTGTTGATACGATGGGACAGTTCAAGCCTGGGTAAACAGAAGGCTCAGGTTTGGGTTTTAAATCAATTCTGAAGGTAACAGATTGATGGAGCCTTTTTGGTGGGCTTTTGGGAAAGCTGTCTATTAAATATTGAAAGTTTTCCATCAGTTTATTGGCTTTTAGGAATTTACTTTTAAGAACCACTTATGCATCACCCCAAAGTCACATTGTGCTAAAACCTTCTCAAGTGGCTGTCAGCAGGGACTTGGGGGGAATCTTTCATCCTTAGGCTGAAAGGCTCTCCCCCTGCCCACCAAAGTGAAGTGGGCTGGAATATAAGGGATATTGATGTGACACAGTCCTATTTGTGAATGAGCCGAGAGGTGTGTAGGCTGCCCGTTCCCTTTGAGAAATGAGGAGTATTTTCTTTTCATATTTCCATTTCAAGAGTATTGTGGTATTTTACAGTAATAATATATAGAGTATTTTAGTTTCTTAAAGTAATATATCCATGTTTCTTTTAAAAAAGACGATCATTTCATCTTAGAGTTGATTGCTGGTTTGTACCCCATTCATGCAGTAACAGCTTTGAGGGTAGAAGTATGGAAGAAGATTGTAGAAAATCATAAGCAAAACCCAAAATTTTTTTTTGCCTATTTAATTGGCTGTACCCAGGCTTTTTAGGTGAACCACTTCCATTGGCAACTCAATTTTTATAAAATGCTAATATGAACCGTGTAGAAATTAATGAACTGATATTGACTCTGCTTGAAAATGAACATCAAGATTTATTGAGTAAAGCAGTAAATATTGACCCAGGCAGAGGTAAGGTCAATATTTACTTTGACATAACATAAATCCTTATATTCACTCATCTATAAATTTTAGCAGGTCTACTAAGGCACACAGAGATAGATACAAGTATATATTTTCCATATCTCTGATGGATCAAAGTCCAACATCTTTTCTCCTCGTTATGAATTTGAAAGGATGGCGTTCTTACCTTTGAATCTGACTTCTTGGGGTGAGGGGTGGGGGGAACTGTGGGTGACTCAATTAACTTAATAGATCAAAAGAAAAGTAGAGCTTGCTGAATGCATGTCTGACAACCACAGAGCGATGATTTCCGTGTGCTGTGTGATTAAACGGCACAGGTTTATCCTATTCACTTAATAAAAATATACTCATACCTCGTTTGGTTCATAAACCCACTTTCTGGTGACATAAAACGGGGGAGCATTTTCTCTTTCCTTCAGGATACTGTTTGTTTGATTGATTGTTTTTATTTATTTATTTTGGTTTTTCAAGGTAGGGGTCTCACTTTGGCCCAGCCTGACCTGGAATTAACTTTGTAGTCTCAGCGTGGCCTTGAACTCTCAGCGATCTTCTTACCTCTGCCTCCTGAGTACTGGGATTAAAGGCGTGTGCCACCACGCCCGGCTCAGGCAACTGTTGAGCTAGGTTTTGTAGCGTTTCTGTTGACAAAACATTTCTGCTGTATTTCATCCCAGGTTTCACCTCATTGGCCGCCGTCTTGTTGACATCGTTACGTTGAATTGGACTTTCATTGCCTTGGTTTGATTTCCTCCTGGTGAGGTGGTTTTGGTGGCAAGATGGAAGTGGGGAGGCCTGTTTCACTGGGTTCGGAGTTTTCAGGGTTGTCCGTATTTTGCTGGAGTAAGAGTTCTGAGTTTTCCCTTGGCTTACTTAAATGCAAAACAAGAACAAGCAAGGAGAAGTATAATCTTGTACCTCCTCAAAAATCTCCTATCTTGAGCCAGGCGTGGTGGTGCACGCATGGGCCTTTGGGTAACATTCAAGACTTTAGACTATACCAACTAGATTGTTTTTCTCAATCGTATCTTTGGTTGCTCCAAATTGAATGTTTACCCTGCACACCTCAGCTGGTAATCCTTTACAAACTTTTCATATTTCTATTGATGACTTATATGCATATTTGATTTTAATCATAATCACCTCCCATTATTTTCCCTTAACCCCCCCCCCCTGTTTCCCTTCTGTTGAACCTGTTCTTCTTCCCAACTAGTCTCTCTTCTACCTTTGATATCTCTGTTGTGTGTGTGTCTCCCACTGAGTTTAATTGGGTTGCCTACCCGGGCAGATGTGGGACATTTCCTGAGCCCATGAGTCCTACAGAACTGCGGGTTTCACTATGACATTTTCATACCAGTGTCATTGTTCATACTCATCCATTCCCTCCATGTAGCTTGGGTTGGCCTTGAACTTAAAAAATATTATTCATTTATAAGGGGGAGGGAGAGAGAATGAATATGAATGGTCTTATCAGGGCCTTTGGATGGCCAAACTGTAGATGCAGTTGTACATTTGGCTTTATGTGGGTGCTGAGGAATCAAACCTGGGCCATTTGCAAGCAAGTACCTTTGACCAGTGAACCATCTCTCCAGCCTATCCTTTAACTTTTAAAAATATTTCAGTTTTCAAGCCAGGCATGGTGGCGCACACCTTTAATCCCAGCACTCGGGAGGCAGAAGTAGGAGGATTGCAGTGAGTTTGAGGCTACCCCAAGACTACATAGTGAGTTCCAGGTCAGCCTCGGCCAGAGTGAGACACTATCTTGAAAAAAAAAACCAAAAAATAAAAGTTCATTTTTATTTATTTATTTGACAGAGAGAGAGAGAGAGAGAGAGAGAGAGAGAGAGAGAGAGAGAGAGAGAGAAGAGAGAATGGGTTCGCCAAGGCCTCCAGCCACTACAAATGAACTCCAGATGCGTCTGCAACCCCTTATGGATCTGGCTAATGTAGGTCCTGGGGAATCGAATCTGGGTCCTCTGGCTTTGCAGGCAAATGCCTTAACTGCTAAGCCATCCCTCCAGCCCCCATCCTTTAACTTTTGATGCTCTTGCCTCATGAGCACCAAGATCACAGACATGCACCACCACACCCAGCTTTGAGTTCTTTAGAAATGCTTTGTAGTAATTTCAGGATTCCTCACTTTTCACTAACATCACCATAGTAAAATAATATTTTCAGTGAATGTCGTATTTTATAATGGCATGTCATATGAGAAATTTTAACCTAATAGTTGTATCTTCTTAAGATTAAAAAAATAATTGAGAAACTCAGATCGTCACAAGCAGGTCTGGCCTCATTTTCTGATATCCTTCTGGTCTGGTAAGTTGGTAGTTTTCTGTCTGGGTCTGTTAGGTTTCGTGCTGAATTACATTAAAGATTTTTATAAACAATGGTCTAATTTAAAGAATTTTTCTTTTATTTATTTGAGAGAGAGAGAGCGAGTGAGAGAATGAATGGACATGCCAGGGCCTTCAGCCACTGAAAATTGCAGACACACATGCTTCCTCTTGTGCGCATGTGTCACTGTGCGTCTGGCTTATGTGGGACTGGGGATTTGAACATGAATTTTTAGGCTTCGCAGGCAAGCACCTTAAATGCTAAGCCATCTCTTCAACCCTAAGGAAATATTTTTTTTATCTAAACGGTAGTACTAACGGCTGCTTTAATATGGTAAAATGTAGTTGACTTGAATGTAAAACATCCCAGCAAGCCCCCTGTGTGTGACTAAGCCTCATTCTTGATCCCCAGCTGGTGGCGCTGGTTGGAAAGTCTGTGGCACTTTTGGGGGTGGTGGAGTCTTGTTGGAGGCGGTCTGTCACTGGGAGCCCACCTTGGGGAGTTACATCCTGGTCCGCTTGCTGACCTCAGCTCACCCTCTCTGCTTCCCTCCTCTGCTGCCTGCCTGTTGACGTGGAGATGTGATGCCAGGCTGCGGCTTCCTGCCAGGCTCTCTCTGTTGTGATGAACCTTCCCCTTGAAAGTAACCAGAAATCAGCCTTTCCCATCCGTCAGCTGCTGTTGATCGTGTATTTGGGTCCCAACAACAAGAAGTTAATGGATACATAAAATAAGTTTTCTGTTGTAGGAAATGTTGTCACTGTCTTGAAGGACTAGAAAAGCCTCTATCACATGTCACCCAAATAAAGTAATCTGAGTTGTGTAAAGTTTCCTAGGGTGTAGAATTTCCTTGAATTGTGTAAAAGAAAGCAAAATATTTAGAGTCTGTGGCTCTGAGAGATACTGGTGTTCATATAGGTTCTTGGGGGAAAAATGCTACAATTCAGAGCTGGGGAGATGGCTTCTCATTAAAGGTACTGGTATCTGTTGGCCTGCATTTGGTTCCTCAGTACCCATGTAAAACCAAATGCACAAAGTGGCTCATGCCTGTGGAATTCATTTGCAGCAGTAAGAGACCCTGGTTTACCCGTACCCTTTCTGTCTATCAATCAAATAAATAGAATATTTAAATTAAAAATTAATAAAATAATCTAACAATTCCCATGTGTCTCAAGCCCTCCGAATTCCCTCTCCTCCCTACAAGTTTCTCCCCATCTTTATGGATCTAGCAATAGACCTCACACTCCTCCTCCACCATTCACTGCAAATTTCCTTCTTTCTTTCTCTTTTTGGTTTTTGGAGGTAGGGTTTCACTCTAGTCCAGGTTGACCTAGAATTCACCATGTAGTCTCAGGGTGGCCTCGAACTCCCAGTGATCCTCCTACCTCTGCCTCCCCAGTGCCGGGATTGAAGGCATGCGCCACCCAGCCTGGCTCTCGCTGCACATTTCTGATAGGTTAAGTGTTGTAACTAGCACCTCTGCTGGTTTCCCGTGTTGGATGTGATTTTGGACGTCTACGCAGCACACTGCATACACGGCTCTGCTTGAATTGGTCTCCAGATCTTCCGTGGAGCGGGGAAGCCAGCGCATCTACATTTCCCTTCTTTTGATCCACATTCTCCCAGCTGGAAGGCTATCCTCTTGCAGCAAAGATAGCTTCTTCTAGAAGCTGCATGAAATTGGCTGCTCCCAAAGGTACCATTTAGAAGCTCTGCCCCAATTCTCGGTGGCCTACTTTCCTCCCGCAGGCTGCTCCCTTCTCTGTCCCCTCCGTACCCCTAGTTGGAAGCGAGAAGGACGGTTTTCTTCCTTTTAGCTTTGCCATTAGTGTAGTGAGTATTGATTGCTCATTCAGAGATTTTTTTTTTCTTTCCTTAAGAAAATGAAATGTGAACCTCAATCGGGCTATTTGACTAACGCCGGGGAAGATGAGCTGAGTCACTGTGCCTGGTTTCTGTGATAATGGGAGGTTTTTTTTTTTTTTTCTTCCCTTGCTGTTGTTAAGTACATAGTCCACAGTCTCTTCTCAGGGAGTGATTTTGACACTTTTTGAGGGTCCTGTGGCTTTTAGTTCTTCCACCTCCTAATGAGTGATCTTATGACACCCTTTCCCTGTGAAGACTGCCCTTTTCTCACCATCCCCTAGGGTTGAAAAGGAAGTTTCCATACCCAAGCCAATTGGTCAGCTTTCCCCTGGGCCAGGAAGAACTTGTCAAGATGTTTCTTTTTGTCAGAAGAGGACCCTGCAGCTGGCAAGACCCCTGGAGTTTTCCTCATGAAATCCTGTGGAGCCCATTTCCAGGAGCACGTTTAAGTATAAGAATTTGTTTTAGGATGAGTTACAACGTTTTGGAAAAGTCTCTGCCCGATCATTTCATACATAGGGTAGTTTATTATGTCACGTAGTGTAAGATATCTCTGGGAAGCTCTTTGTAGCTCTGCCAACCGGAGAGCCTATTTTGTCATCTGTAGTGGATGGGTGTTGCAATTACCTTCACACTGCTGGGGCCAGCACCAGACTAGAAGCAGCCAGTTCCTGCTCCAGTAATACTCTAGACTCTGTGGCTGGTGGACAAACAACCTATGGTGGCTGCTGTGTGTGTGTGTGTGTGTGTGTGTGTGTGCCAACGTTTCTGGGTCTTAACAGCTAGAAAGTCTGGTAACAGTTGTTTTAGGTTATTTATTTATTTATTTATTTATTTATTTATTTATTTTAGAGAGCCAGAGAGAGATTGAGAGAATGAATGTGTGCATCAAGGCCTCTAGCCACTGCAAATGAACTCCAGACGCATGTGCCACCTTGTGCATCTTGCTTACCTGTGTTCTAGGGAGTCAAACCTGGATCCTTAGGCTACACAGGCAAGTGCCTCAACTGCTAAGCCACCTCTCCAGCCTTGATAACAAGTTTTGTTGTTGTAAAGACAACTTCTCTAAACTCAATAACCTAGGTTGGACTTGCACTTCCAATGAGCAATCCTGCGCCCTCAGGCTCCTGAATACTGGAATTATTGGCATGAGGCACCATATTGGGCTACCCACTGACGCTTAATCGAAGAAATTGTAAGACAGAAATTTGTGTAGTTTTGAAGTGGAGCACATACTCTGTGGCAGGAGCCTAGGAAGCTGGTGTGTTTCCAGGAGGCTACGAGTTACAGTCAAGTGAGTGGTATGTGGTGTTGGAAAGTACTGAATACAATTATAAGGCATCAAATCCTAATGACATGAACCCTTCTTTTGTTCATGAGAAGAACCTTAGCTCTTTGTCGCAAGAAGACAATAACTGATGGCTTTAGTGCAGGGGGGCTGTGGTATCACTTTTATTGTAACCCTCTCCCCCTTTTGGTTTTTATTGTACCCCTCCCCCCCTTTTTTGGTAGGGTCTCACTCTAGCCCAGGCTGACCTGGAATTCACTATGGAGTCTCAGGGTGGCCTCAAACTCACGGCGATCCTCCTACCTCTGCCTCCTGAGTGCTGGGATTAAAGGTGTGCGCCACCATGCCTGGCTATTGCTCCTCTTTCAAGATTCCCCATGACTAGTCCACGTGTTTTCTCTTTGATCTAGGAGATTGCTATGAAATGATCTCCATCTTAGTATTGCGGACCATGAAGGAGCCTGTAGAATCAGCTGGCCAAGCTGTTGGGGAAGACATTTTCTAGCTATCCGGTTGTCACCCTTGATGAGTCGCTTCAGGGCTGCGCAGAGAAGAGCCTGGCTCTCGTGGAGGGGAACTGAACAGCGAGCTGCGGATGGCAGTTGGCAGGCCCTCATCCCCCAGACTGTCGTCAGGTGTCAGTACCATATTTGACGAGATCCGTAAATGTTGTCACGATGGCCACCAGAACTTGCTAGAAGACATTCCTCACCTCCGTGCAGATTGACAGAAGGTGCATTGAGATGGGTCCAGGTGCTTGTCAGGTGGTCTATTAGTCTTGTCTTATGGCCCTTGACTTTCCCCGTGGCTGGGGGCTGATGATCTCTGCTTCCAGTCCTCTCGTACAAGTTTGGCTTTAAGGATAGAATGCATGTGGTCGCCGTCTCCAGGGAACACAAACTCTATTTTCTTCCATTCTCTTTGGAAAATGAAATTTTAGTACCCACGGCAGTCACGGACCATGTAGGTTAAACATACCAAATTCTAATATGTTTATCCTGATATTCATTGTAGACCTGAAGGTCTGCCTGTGAGGCCTGGGAGACTTTGAAAAGATGTAAGATCATTTTTTGGCCAGGCCTACTCAGGAATGTATTTTCCTTCACATTGGAATGCTCATCTTAGCAAATCATTGAGAACCGCATTCACATTGTGTAGACTTGTCATTTCAGCTCTCTGCAGTTCACAACTTGAGTACACAGGATTACTAGTGCTGAATATTATGCGAATTGCACTTTTCTGCCAAAAGAAATGTTAACCTTTCAGCATTTTCCCTCCTGCCCTGGAGTCTTTCTCAACTCCGTAAGAAGTGCCCGGTAAGTTCACCAGTCATTTGACGTCATTTTTGGAGATGTTTTGGCTTTCAGAGAAACTGCATCTCCCTTCCCTGCCTTGTAGAACTCTTCCCAGATTCCCACCTGCACAACCGTCAGGGTAGCTTTTTCCCTTTCAGACTTCTCTGGTGGAAATAAAATCTGCATTATAAAAAGGAAAATGGACTCCTATCACAAACACATCATTTAGCTCCATTATTTTATACTTGAATGGTTTCCTAATTAAAAATGATAGTGAAATGGTCATCAGCTATTAAAATATGTTTGTAAATCGAACTGCAAAACTCCCTTGATTATTTTAATTTTGTTTTTGTAATATTACAGATGAAATCCATAGCCTTGCACGTGTTAGCTAAGCACTCCACCACCAAGCTACATCCCCAGTCCTCTTAGGTTCCGACTGACCTCTAAATTACCAGGCGGGGTTTAGACTTGAGATCATCCATCCTCAGCGTCCTGACTGCAGGTTGGAGCTGCCAGGTCCAGCTTCCCATGTTCTGGAAGGGCATCATGTTTAGTGGTAAGAATCTTACACCACGTTCCTTACTCTCGCTTCCTTTTGGCTTTTTCAAATACATGACGATATTCTCATACTAAATTACTTCCCCTTTCCTTACATAGAAAGTCCCCAAATTAATATTCTTGTTTTTAAATTTTTATATGATTCCATTTTATACATGTATCATATTTCTATTTAAATTTTACTTATTAGAGAGAGAGAGAGAGAGGGAGGGAGGGAGGGAGGGAGGGAGGGAGGCAGATAGAGAATGGGTGCGCCAGGGCCTCCAGCCCCTGCGAAGGAATGGACCCTCACACTCATGCGCCACCTTGTGCATCTGGCTCACGTGAGTACTTGAGAGTCAAAACTGGATCCTTAGGCTTTGCAAGCAAACCCCTTAACCGCCACACCACCTCTCCAGTCCCTTATTAAACAAAGTTGTATTTATTTATTTATTGGAGGGTGAGGGAGAGTATGAGTGTTCCGAGACCCATTGCCACTGCAGACAAACTCAGACCCTTGTACCATTTTACGCATCTGGCTTCAACGTGGGTCTGGGGAGCAGAGCTTAGACAGACCTGCAGGCTTTGCAAGCAAGTGCCTTAAACCACCAAACCATCTCCCTAGCCCTGACTCCTTTCTCCTCCCTCCACCTCCCTCCTCTCTGCTTTTTTTTGAAACAGGCTGACCTCTGATTCCCTATGTAGCAGAAGGCAATCTTGAACTTCTGATGCTTCTGATCCAGCCTTCTAAGTGCTGGGACTAGAGATGGATGCCACCATACAGGATTTATGCTGTGCTAAGGGTTCACCCTAAGGTTTTAAGTGTGCTTGGCCACTGTGACAACTAAGCTGAAACCCACCCCCGAGGTTCCTAGTAATTTTCCTAAATTTACTTTCAACAGAGTGACGTCATTTGAAGAGAATATTTTATGGGGTACCGAGCATTTAAAGTATTCTTTGATATTAATTGCTTGGCATTTAGGTGGCTTAAGTTAGCTTGATAAATTACGTGGTTCTGTATTAAAAAAGGTGGAAAACTTACATTTTTGCTGTTGAAAGGCACTTCAGTGCAGCCTAAATGCAGGTTAAGATGAATATTCGATGTATTCTGAGCTCTTATTACAAAGGGAATAGATTTACACGTTTTGGAGAACAGGAAATATGATAATCAGAAATGAATTAATTGATTTTAGATTTTTATTTGAAAAATACTTGTTATAAATGCAGTTATTAGAATCCATGTTTATGATCTTGGAATTTGATGGAGACAGAGTTATTCATCAAAAAAAAGCGGCCAGTCTTACCATTTATCATAACTAAGAGTGAATTTATCTCTCTGCAACTTGCAGGTGTGATGTATGTCTTTCTTGCTTTGGACATTTTTTTTACTGCAGGAATTAATTTCAGACATCGGTCTACTTTTACAGCCATTTTAACTGTTTGCTACCTAGATTTAAGTCGTGTTATGGGGTTCTTGGCATTAGCTCCTGGGAGCTCAGCTTTTGTATCAGAAAACAGTATCATCAGCGAACAATTAAGCTCTTCTCTCACCATCTCAGGAGTAATTCTAAATGGAGGTTGTTGGCAAGATGCTAAGAGTGACTAGGTTCTTCCTTGGAGAGCGATTTCCCCAGATTCCTGTCTGGAATATCAGTTGAGCAGGCTGTCCCGTGGTGTTTCATGGGAGGAAGGTTTTGTGGCCAAGGAAGATTGGGAAATGCTGAAGGGAAGATAACAGTGAGCAGGACTTCGAAGAGCTTCTGTTAAACACAGGAAGCTAGCTTACATACTCCTTTAGGAAGAAAGACAGAGGAAAATGGGAATGTCAGGACAGTGTCTTTTCAGGTTCTGGGATGGGGAGGTAGGAGGTTGATTCTCAGGGACTGCTGGCAAGTGATTTCCTAACAACTTTAGAGAGCAGTGCTGCTCTTGTAAATTGTGGTGACAGGGAAATTTCAGTCGCAACTGATGAACATCCTATGAATTACATGCCCGCTATAAAGTATATCTAAAGTAGCAAATGGAGTCGTCCTGCCAGAGTACCTCAGAAATGGCTTCCTCTCCTTCTCCTGGCTGGAAATGGGCATATCTTTCTTTCTTTCCTGTTGATTTTTTTTTAAATTTTCCTTATTTATGAGAGAGAGAGAGAGAGAGAGAGAGAGAGAGAGAGAGAGACTGGGTGCGCCAGGGCCTCCAGCCACTGCGAATGAACCCGAGATGCGTGTGCCACCCTGTGGCTCACATGGGTCCTGGAGAATTGAACCTCGAACTGGGGGCCTTGGGTTTTGCAGACAAGCGTTTGACTGCCGAGCCGTCTCTCCAGCCCTAATTTATTGATTTCCTTTTTTCCAATAAAAAGGTTGTACACATAGAGTCCTCCTCACTTCAGTTCTGCTGAGGGTCTTCAGTGGGGTTGTTGGTATCAAGAGGCCTCAGTTAGTCTCTGCAGGAATGGGGGAACCGGCTGTCTCTGGCTATTCCCACCCACCCTGAGGCTCTTACACTTTCTACTCCCTCTTCTGCAGTGTTCCCTGAGCCCTGGTGGGCAAGGTAGAGATATGATGTAGTGTTGTTTTCACTGTACACTCTCGATCTCTGTTTTTATGAGGTTTGAATAGCCACAGTGTCTGGTCGCCAGGAAATGGGCATTTCTTATGACAGAATTTCTTATCGGAATTTTGCTTCATCTGATGAAAATAGGCACTCAGGTCCCCATTATTGCAAATATTTACTAGAAATGACTACATTTGAATTTATGGATATTGCTAAGGGAGCTGGTGTTACACAAGAGTGTGGAATGGTTCTATTTCGTGTTGAATTTGGGAAATAATCAAATTGTCATCCATAAATGATTAGATTTAAAAAAAAAAAAAAAGGAAAAGTAAAAGCTTCCAAGGAGCCCCAGGTTGCAATAATAAGGAATTAAAAGATGTTAGTAAAGCCAGATCACACACGATTGGGCTGTGGCATTGAGGGTCTGAAGGAAGATTAAATCTGGAAATTTAATTTTGAGAGACAGAATGGGTTTGTAGGTTATGGGGAGAGGAAAACAATATTGATACATGATTCTCTATGTTCTTTAGTTCTTTCTGACTGGGAAGAGTAGTGCAGTCCCCAGTGGGGACAAACTGAAGATATTGCCACCTCCCTCCTGGGGAGGGACATCTCAACCATCCTTGGTTGAGAACTACTGTTATAATACACATGGGAAATAATAGCTATTTATATAATAGAGTACTGTAGACTTGCTGGGTTGTAAACTTGTCATTGTATTTGAGCCGACGAGCTTATGTAGGTGATTTAGAAAAAAAAAAAAAGGCTCTCATTCCAGTTGGGTAGATTTTTAAGGAATTTGTATCACTTGTCATAACAAAGGTGGGTGATTGTTCTTTGTTTCCCTTTAATTTGTGTTAATTGGCCCTGAAAAGTAGACATAATGTTAATCACATTCAAATTGGAAATGACAGGCAGGAGCTACCTAGTTTACTGGGTATGTGTCGGCTCCAGTCTGCACGAGGCA
This sequence comes from Dipus sagitta, assembly GCA_036346955.1. Classification (NCBI taxonomy): domain Eukaryota; kingdom Metazoa; phylum Chordata; class Mammalia; order Rodentia; family Dipodidae; genus Dipus; species Dipus sagitta. Next base: position 69,089,795 of record CM070784.1, on the reverse strand, counting down.
TTGTTCCTGGGTAGCATTTCCAAATGAATGATTGGCATTTCAGACACTGCTTGACTTTGCTGGGATTATAGTCAACAGAGCCACACCTCACGTTTATATGTAAAGAGCCCATGTTTCTGCCTGGCTCGATCAAAACATTTGATACTTTTATAATGTTAATTGCCTAAATGTGTTAGACTATGGAATATGCATACATGTGTGTACACATACATAGGTATTTAAACAATTTTCTTAACTTTACATATGTTTTTGTCACCCACATTTAATCTAGTTTGTTTCAGTCTGATTGTCTCTCTTTTCTGTGGAAAGGACTTCATAAAGAATTTGAAGTGAACTCAATTTAAGATTTACTCTTAAATATGTAAATTTGATTTATCTGGGTGGGAATTTCATGTAACATTTTAACTTAATGGCTCTTACAGCTATTTTTGAATTCATATTTTAATGCAGATAAAAGATTACTCTTTCCATTTGGGAGAAGAATGAAAGTTTTTCTTTTCCAGTTTCTCTCCCACCCTCCCCCTCGTTCTAACTTTGCCTACTAAGGAATGAGTTTTGTCTTGGCACTGAGGCATGGATGGGGTGTGGAGGGGGTCCCCCATTGTCCCAGCTCCATTTACGTCTTGTTCTGGTGTGCTGGATTGTAAACTCTTCGGGTGCACTTTTAGACTCCCCCACTCTCTGCCTATTCTGAGCACCTCTGCCTCACTGCCAAGGTCCCTTACTCCTGTTTCTTTTTCCTTGAGCTCTGTGCAAAATCGCTTATCTTCTTTACACTGAGCCATAGCCCTCCCTCACCAGAACAAAGAGAAAATAAGATGCACAATGACTGAGCTTTGACATTTTCCAAAAAAGAAGCTTTCAGTTCCCACAATGTTGAGTAGAAGTGAGAAGATGTGCCAAGCCTCTTGTCTTTGTTAAGCTCGTGTTTGCTCTGGCTCCTAAGAGGACAAGAAACAAGGGGCTGCAAAACCTTGAGAGCTTGGGGAGTTTTTATTTTTATCTTTTTACAAAACCTCTTACAGAAGTTAAGAGGTGCAGAAACTTTATATTCTGCTCTTCCCTGGAGTTTCATTTAGCCCATAGCAGCTGACTTCTCACTCGATATCAGGTCATAGTTTAAGGTTGTTGGATGTGCATCAGGTCATTACTTGACCCTCTGGTACCCTAGAAACTGACTTTGTGTACAGTTTAGTTGCTATGGAGATAGATTGACAGCTGATATCCAAAAGAATTAGGATGCCTGCACAACATGTGTTTCCTACTTCACCTTATTGTATTCTAGTAACGTTTTTTTTTTGGTTAGAATAAGCTTTAAAAATTTAAAAAGTGATATGTCACCCGTATCCTGTTTTGTAGTTACCTTTGCCTTGTTGGGACGAAGCACCCAACCGGAGGCAGCTGATGGGAGGAAAGGGTTTAGTGCAGTTTATAGTCTGAAGTGGAAATTTTCACATGGCAGGAAAAAAGATGGTAGAGCAGAGGCTGCACATCTCGTCTTGTCAGAGCAGATGGCAGGGGCAAGAGTGAGCCGAGGTTCTGGCAAGAGGAAGCTGGCTCTGCCGCTCCTATGCCCGCCGTCAGCAACACGCCTCCTCCAGCCGGGATCCACCGCCCCAGTTGCCACCAGCTGGGGACCACGCACTCAAAACACATAAGGCTGTGGGGGGCATCCGATTCAAACCACCCTGCCAAGGAACTGTGAAAGGACTGACACACAGTAAATGCTTACAGGGTTTTTTTTTTTTTTTTTTTTTTTTTTTTTCCGTGAGCACAAAACTTAAACCTTTAATCTGTATGTCTATTCAAGACTTTGAGAGAACCTAAGAGGTTGCATTTCATTTTGTACTTTTTGACAAGACAGAATATAGCAAAACATGGCATTCAAGGGAGATTTTATTTTTAAAAAAAAGTTAATTTGCCAAAGCTACGTGCAAATGAGTTGTGGTGGCCCAGTGGTCCCAGAATGTGAGGTTTTTACTTTGTTTCGGTGAGTGTGCTTGGATACGTGCCTGGGTCTCATGGTTTATTTACCTGTATGCCTTTGGAAACAGTGATATGGATGTTGACCCATTTGGAGCTTATTTGTTGGTACCTGAAAGTTGTACTTTTTTTTTTTTTTTTTTTTTGGTTTTTCAAGGCAGGGTCTCACTCTAGCTCAGGCTGACCTGGAATTCACTATGTAGTCTCAGGGTGGCCTTGAATTCATGGTGATTCTTCTACCTCTTCCTCCTGAGTGCTGGGATTAAAGGCGTGCGCCACCACGCCCGGCTTAAATTGTGCTTTTATGTGGGTGGTATGGTGAGATTTGGTACCAGAGCTGCTGGTTATGACTCTGGGATCATTCGTGCAGGTAGTAGATCACCTGCAGTACCAGATGGCTGTCAATCTCACATTTCTTGTAATTTATTTTTATTTTGAAGGTCTGGACATGTCTTGATTACTTAGGAGATTTCAAAGTTGAAATCACTATTTTTAATATTACTTATTTATTTATTTATTTGACAGAGAAAGAGAGAGAGAGAGAAAGAGAGAATGGGTGTGCCAGGGCCTCCAGCCACTGCAAACAAAATCCAGATGTGTGTGCCCGCTTTTGCATCTGGATAATGTGGGTCCTGGGGAATCAAACCTGGGTCCTTTGGCTTTGCAGGCAAATGCCTTAACCACTAAGCCATCCCCCCAGCCCTGAAATAATTGTTTTACGACAAGGTTAAAATCGGGGTGAATGGTCCATAGGACAGATGCTTGCTTGCTGGCTGGTGGCTGCTTCTCTCTCCACCTAAGCCTGCTTTCTGAGTAACTTCTGAGGTTCATAAAGAAAATGGGCAGCCCCGTGTGGCGGCACCTTTGTAATTGCATCACTTGGAGAGCTGAGGTGGGACTCACTATCACTCACTGAGGCAAAGTACAAGTGAGTTTGAGGAGATCCTGAGTTACATACTGAGCTTGAGGCCAGAGTGGGCTACACAGCAATTCCCTGGCTCCCAACACCAAGGCCTGGGGTATAGCTCAGCGATAGAATGCTTGCCTGGCACTTGCAAAGCCTGGAGGTTTTTATTTTTATTTTTATTACTTATTTATTTGAGGGAGGGGGGAGCCAGATAGAATGAGTGCACCAGGGCTTCCAGCCACAAGAAATGAACTCCAGATGCACTTTATGCATCTGGCTTACTTGAGTACTGGGGAATTGAACCTGGATCCTTAGGCTTGAAGGCAAGCACTTTAACCACTAAGCTATCTCTCCAGCCTAAAGTCTGGAGTTTGACTAGAAATCAACATCCCACCCCCCCGTCGCCAAACAGGGCCTTATGGTTATTGATGTAAACAAGATTGGCTTAGATGCCCAAGTGATCCAGGAATTGTGTTGTGTCTGATTTGCCTCCAAATTGAGAATTTATTCTTTTTTCATGGCCCATTGCATTCAGTTCCAATTTGGGCCATTCTTGGGCTTTTGCAAAATCTTCAATTCCCAGCAGATGAGCTGCTCTCCCTATCCTTACAGAGTTGACCAGCATGCGACATTGCACCCGAGAAGGAGCCCTCTTGACATGTTTTTTAATCTGGCCAACGTGTAACAAACCTTGGGACCCACCATGGCTGCCTTACTTGCTGAGCATAGAAGTGTGTGTGTGTGTGTGTGTGTGTGTGTGTGTGTGTGTGTTTGGATACATAGGAGTACAGGTGTGTACACATGCACGTGGAGGTCAGAGGTCATGTCTTCTGAATCTCTTTTCACATTATACACTGAGGCAGGATCTCTCCTTTATACCTAGAACCTGCCAGATTCGGCTGCCCTGTGTAGGCATCTTACCCTGAGGATCCCATGTCTCCTTCCATTCCCCTCCTTATCAAACCCAGGATTTATAGGCAGGTTGCCATACCTACCGATCATTTAGATGGGTGCTGGGGGTCCACTCTCAGTTCCTCACGCTCTGATGTCCAGTGAGTGCCTCAGCCATCGAGCCTTCTTCTTAGCCCTGGAACTTTTTCTTTTGAAAGTAGAGTTTCTATTATAATACAGTTTGATCCAGTGCTCAACAGTTTTTAAAACAGCTCCTCATGAAAAGCTCATTTCCATGGAAAACAAACAGCAGAGGTCTTGCCTGAGATCCATGCTTCAGATTGCGTCAGTCTATGAGGCTGCCCTGACAACTCCGCATGTCGAGATTTTTCTCCAGAATTGAGCCACGGGGAGTGAGAATAGAGAATGGTAGTGCTGGCCAATTTCAAAATGTTTTGCCAGGGTTTTGTTTAGATGAATGAGAACCATGGGCTTGCCTTATGTCTTTAAAAGGTTCAGTGGCTTTATGACCCCACAGTCTCACCGTTGCTGGGATTTTCAATTTAGTTCCGTTGAACAGATGGGTACCAATACTAGTGTTATCCCTGTCCTTGCCAAGATACCATTTGATGGTTGTGAATAGGACCAGTTTTTGTCTGTTCTTAGCAATTTTCTGTTCATCCCACTAGCTCCCTAGGTTCAGAAAGAAGAAACATTATCACTGACAGTGAATAGGTGGAGGCTTGTGCCCCAGTTCCACTGGGATTGTGCTCAGTTTTCCACAGAAGACGTCCTGCCCCTTTAACTGGAGCCCGTGAGTGCTTGAGGCTTTTTGCTCTCAGTGATCTGTAGCCTATCTTGTTAGTCTTTCTTGTGCTTCAAACTTCAGGACTGAAGATGCTGGCTATTCTTGACCATTCTCAATTTTTCTGCATCAAAATTTCTGCATATTTTATGTCATGGATGGCTTTTTGTTGTTTGATTAAAATCTTCCCTGTCATCTAGGAATATCTTAACAACTACTTTTTTTAAGACTATTTATTTATTTATTATTAGAGATGGTGGTGGGGAGAGAGAGAGAGAATGGGCATACCAGGGCCTCTAGCCACTGCAAACCAACTCTGATGCATGCGCCGCCACATGCATCTGGCTTATGTGGTACCTGGAGAAACGTACCTGGGTCCTTAGGTTTCACAGGCTAGGCCATCTCTCTCCAGCCCTCACCAACTACTTCCTTTTTTTGGTTTTTCGAGGTAGGGTCTCACTCTAGCCCAGGCTGACCTGGAATTCACTAGGGAGTCTCAGGGTGGCCTCAAACTCACAGCAGTCCTCCTACCTCTGCCTCCCGGGTGCTGGGATTAAAGGCATGTGCCACCACGCCCGGCTATCACCAACTACTTCTTTACATACTGCCTGCATTTAAATTTCCCTTCCTGCTCCAATGTGCTTCAAGGATTGCCTGTATGTATAACATCCTTACTGGGTTTTTGTACTGGCCCATAGCTTACTGTTGTCTAGGAGCTAGTGGTCTGCAATTCTTCAGGATCAAGACTGGATTCTCTCAGTCTTCTAAATCATGTGGGGTCCTCATCCAGTGTCCTCTACTGAACTGTTCTTACATAAATATTGGAGTTTTCTTTCTTTTTGTTTTTTAATTAAGTACCATGGTGGGATGTCAGGCAAAGCATTTCTTTTAGTCAATATGTAATAAAGTGTTTACTTGGTCACTTCGCTTTTTAAAGCACAGTCCAGCAGGACTTTCGCACAGTGACGGAGATGTTCTATTCTGTGCTGGCTCACCCAGTAGGCAGTAGCCACCTGTGACCACTGAGCACTTGAAAGATGACTAGTGTATCTGAGGAACTGATTTTAATTACATTAAACTTCAGTTTAAGCACCACATGTGGCTACTGTTCGACCAAGCAGTCAGAGAGGTAAGCCTCTTCATTCTTGATCTTTCTTCCTTCTTTCATTTCAGTAACCTTTGCAAAGTGCCTGTGAGGTGGCGATACTTTTTTCTAGGCCCGCGGATGCCAGCAAGCATTGGCTCTTTCCAGAACTGGGGAGACTCCCAGTCCTGCAGAGGGACTGGCGTGTTCCCAGCGCTCATTAATGCAGGGCTGTAGATGTGATGACATTGGGGCCAACAGGCAACTGGGTGTAGATAGAAGAGTGTGGTTTAAAGCCGGACTACTTGCAGCTCGGACCTTAAAATGGAGGGATCCGACAGAGCGGGTGGAGGGGTCTCCTCAGTGTCCCAGAACATGCGCATTGGCGAGGACCACATTTTTCTGGACCTTGGGTGGAGATCATTAGCAGGAGGTCTGTTTCTAGTTTTGTGGATCATGACAAATGGTAATTCAAGTGATCGATTAGCCTATCTTTATTATTAGTCTCTCATAATAACAGAGCTTTGAAATCCTAGTAGATTTGTCCATTTTTTTTTTTCCTTTTAGCCCTGATACTTAACAGTTTTGGGATTTTAAGTATCATTTGTATCTAGCTTATACTTGGATCTCCAATGCCTGGTTACCTACCTGACCCATGCATGATACAAAGGCAGCTGTGTTTGATTTATTCTTACTATAAATGCTTGCTGCTCTGTGACCCTGTAGTTCCTGTGAAGAATGCGACCCATGTGGCCTCTGTGCCTAGGCAGCACATCTTATTAGGACAGTCAAGCAAGATATTGGAGAACATGTCATTAGACAGCACTGTTCCATTGTAGCTATGAAGGACATCAGTGGGCCTGTGAGTGATAACAGCTGTGAGGACCTATTCCAGGTGACAGTGATGGTGTCACAGTCCTGTGACCAGTTAGTGGGAGAGAATTCCAAGCAGAGCGTAGCAAGTACCAACACTGTGTATTGGGAAAAGCAGATTGATGCAGTGTCTACAGACAGATCATGGAGCTGGAATACAGCGAGGGAGAAGCGAATAGAGTGAGATGTCTGAGAGGCAGGAAAGAGGAAGTAAGACCGTGGATCCCAAAGTCTTCTTGGATGTGTTAATGTGGAAAAAAAAAAAATGAGGGGCTTAGAGCCAGCTCAGTGGATAAGGGGCTTGCTCTCAAGTCCAAGTATCGGAGTTCAATACTCCCCAGAGCAGACTCAATGCAAAACGCCGGAAGTTGTGATGGATTGGGCTTCTGTCAGAGGCACAGACGGGACAATTTCTTTAAAAAAAAAAAAATTATTTATTTATTTATTTGAGAATGGCAGACAGAGAGAGAAAGAGGCAGAGAGAAAGAGGGGGAATGGGTGTGCCAGGGCCTCCAGCCACTGCGAACAAACTCCAGACGCATGCATCCCCTTGTGCATCTGGCTAACGTGGGTCCTGGGGAATCGAGCCTCAAACTGGGGTCCTTAGGCTTCACAGGCAAGCGCTTAACTGCTGAGCCATCTCTCCTGCCCGAGACAATATCTTGAAAGCTGTCAATGAGCCACAGACAGAATAGCAGAGTGAGGGCTGGAGAGATGGCTCAGCAGTTAAGGCATTTGCCTGTAAAGCCTAAGAAGCCAGGTTCGTTTCACCAAGACCCATGTAAGCCAGATGCACAAGGTGGCGCATGCGTCTGGAGTTCGTTTGCAGTGGCTGGAGGCCCTGGAGTGCCCATTCTCTCTCTCTATTCTCTCTCTCTATCTGCCTCTTTCTCTTTCAAATAACTAACTAAATAAATATTAAAAAGAAATAGTAGCAGAGTGAGATGGAAAGAAACCATCCTTCCAGTAAGGTGGACCAGCAAGGGTGGACCAGAAAGGTGGCCTCTGCCCTCCTCATGCGTGCCATGGCATATGTGTGCACTAACACACACAAACACACATGTGCACGCGCACAAATTAGAAATACTGTTTGAAGTGGAAAAAAAAATAATTGGCGAACAATCGTTGCAGGTGCTCCGTTGAATGTATGCTCCTGTCAAGGCGATGTCTCCTCTTTCTGAGAAGCTCGCGAACTTCCAGGACATCTTGGGCGTACTTCCTGTGGCCAGTCACATTGCTATTTTAAAATACCCATTTTGGCCATAGATTAAAACCCATTAGGAAACTGTGGAGAGTGCTGCCTTCTCCAGGGAGTGCTTGAAGCTACGTAAACTGGGGGAACATCTGATGGATCCCCGGAGAGACCAAAGTGGAGGGGATAATGCTGCACAAGTAGGTTTTGACTCCAGGTCTAATTTTAAGAGCGAGCCTCCCTGTGAGAGGCAGTAATTGGCCAGAAGAATGTGATTGCTCCTAATTGCCTCCCTAATTACACACTGTGATGTTGGGGGCAGAAGGCCTGGGGTTTAGCACTATACATCACAGTTGACTTGTCCCTGGAGAGCTGAGCCTAAAATACCTCCTCAAGATGAGCCTATTTTCGTACCCTTCCAGCCAGCAAAGACACGAGATAGGAGAAGTTGAGGGATGGAGGTCATATAGGTACTGTCGTCGGACGGAACGTGGAGAGCAGGCCGCCCGGCAGCACGTCTGGCAATGGGGAAGGTGCTTTTGCAACTTATCTTGTCTTGGTTCTTGGTCAGTGTCTGCCCAGTGTCCAGCGCTCAGGGAGTACTGTTGCTATTTGTTCTCTGCCCATGCTATCGCTTTCCATTTATTATCTTAACCACGCTGGCTTGCCATCCACCCTTGAGGTCTCCGGCTCCACAGGAGCCTGCCTCTGCCAATCCAGAGAGGCAAGGGGGTTCCATTCCTTGTAGACATCAGCTCCATTGAGGTTGGATACCAGTGCCTTGTTCCTCGTACCGTTGTCTTTTGTTGGGTTTTCTCCCCTATAAGCTTTGGGTCCTTGCTCCTACGACTCACATGTTTCTGGAGCATCCCAAGTCAATACTGTAACTTAAGCCAAGTTGATAGAAGGATATAATGTTCACGGAGCTTCATATCAAGTATAATCAGGTGACAAGTTGCTTGACGTCATCAAGTCAGCTCCTCTGGGTAATGTGGACCTCGCTGTTGTGTTTGTGCGAGGCATCCTTTAATGAAGATGGGTCGTGACTTATGCTCGGGTCCCTTCCCTACTGCTTGGTCTCATCGCTGCCTGTCTCATGAGACAGTCGGATTTGTATCCACGATCTTAGAATTTGTTTTCAGCTCACTAACTCGTTGAAAAACTTAATTCTGAGGCCAATTAGCGTTAAACACGAAGATGAAGGATCTGTAAACTTACTTTGTTAAACCGTGTCTTTCCTTCTCATCTTAGATGGTGGTCCACTTGGTACTATGCTAGTCTCAATTAATGGAATCTGTTAACCAAACCCTTGCTGAATTTGATCCCAGAGGGAATGGGGAGGAACATTTATAATCGTGTAGCTCGTAGAGTTTCTGCCTTGGGTCTTGTTGGTGATGTTGCCTAATTTCAGAGATGAGAAGTTGCGGCAACGTATGGCTATGAGAAGGACTTGGGTTGAACAGTGTCCTTGCGAACCTCTGAGGGACAAAGGATGGCTTGTGGCTCTCTCAGTCGGGAGGTTCAGTATGTAATCAAGGCAGCACACACTTGTCTTCCTAGCATTTAGGAGCCTGAGGAGTATCTTAGGTTCCAAGCCAGCCTTAGCTACATGGCAAGATCATGTCTTTAATCAAAATAAGCCAGGGCTGGGGACAAGCCTCTCTGGGTAAAGAGCTTGCCACACAAGCATGAGGACCTGAGTTTGGAGCCCAAGCACCTACATAAAAGCTGGGCATGGTGGTGTGTGCCCCCAACCCCAGTGCCAGGGAAGTGGAGACAGGCGGATCCCTGGGGCTGGCTGACCATGTAGTCCAGTAGAATCAGTGAGTCCCAGGTTCAATGAGAGACACTGTCTCAAAAAAAAAAAAAAAAAAAAAAAAAAAAAAAAAAAAAAAGGCCGAGTGTAACTGGAGAAGATACCCAGCATTGACCTCTGCCGTCCATGCAGCCATACGCATGTGTCCACGTGACTGTGAACCTCATATAACAGGCAAAGGACACCAACCTGGAACGTAATGGGGAAAATTGCATAGATCTTAGCAAGATAAGAGCTAATGAATTTGAAAATTGTTTCACATAAAATAATTTTAGTTATGGGCACTTACCATATAAAACATTAAAGGATGGCTGAGTATATGAGCAATTAGTCTTTTTATCTAGAACCAAATGGTAGATAAAAACAATAACCAGCTTGATGATTATATCTTGATCATTTATTTCTGTCTCTCTCTCTCGCTTTTTTAAATAATTTTACTCGTTTGGGTGTGTCTGCTGGGAAGAAGGGATGCACCAAGATCTCTTGCTGCTGCAAACATACTCTGAATGTCTGCACCACGTTTTTCTGCCTGGCTTTGTGTGGGTACTGAGGAATTGAACCCAGGGTGGCAGGCTTTGCAAGCAAGTACCTTTAACTACTGAGCCATCTCCCCAGCCTCTAATCTGATTATTTAAATGGCAGTGAGTATTTGGGATGTTTTGGATCAAAGAATTTGAATGTCTTCCCACACTCTGACACATTTACTTAATAAAATTTTGTCCGTGATGATGGGATATATATATTTTTAAATTTTTATCAGCATAACACTCATCTCTGATGGTGAGCATACAGATTTTCAGTTGAGTTATTGTAAGAGTGCCAGTTACTAAATGCACTAAATTTATTATTTGATTAACCTTTACTTTTTATTGTCTTTGTGTACGATGTGTATATGTGTGGTGTATTGGAATGGGCGTGCACAAGCCGGTTCGAGGACAATCCCAAGAATCAGCCGCAGCTCTCCACCTTGTTTGAGGTCATTTGTCTTGCTGTTTACCTTGGTGAGCACCACGCCGGCCAGCTCCTGAGCTTCTGGGATTCTCCTGTCTCTGCTGCCCATGGCACTGTAATAGGACTGGCATTCCAGGCGCTTGGTACTGCGTCTGTGTGTGGGTTCTGGTGATTTCAACTCAGGTGGTCCTGTTTGTACAGACCCGCTGAGCCATCTCCTAAGCTCTAACCTCCTTCTTATTATTAAAATTTTAATTAAAATTTTTATTGTTTTTATTTATTTGAGAGTGATAGACAGATAGCCAAAGGTGGAGAGAGAGAGAGAGAGAGAGAGAGAGACTGGGCGGGTGCACCAGGGTCTCCAGCCACTGCAAACAAACTCCAGACCCATGCACGCTCTTGTGCATTTGGCTTACATGGGTCCTGGGAAATTGAGCCTTGAATAAAGGGCCTTAGGCTTCACAGGCAAACGCTAAACTGCTAAGCCATCTCTCCAGCCCCCTCCTTTTTTTTTTTCTTTTCTTTTTTTTTTTTTTTGGTTTTTCAAGGTAGGGTCTTGTTCTAGTTCAGGCTGACCTGGAATTCACTATGTAGTCTCAGGGTGACCTTGAACTCATGACGATCCTTCTACCTCTGCCTCCCGAGTGCTGGGATTAAAGGCGTGCGCCACCACGCCCGGCAGCCCCCTACTTTTTAAAGTATGCATAATATCAATCTCTCAGCTCTCCTGCTCAGTTTATAGTAGTCAGCGATCCTCCATGGATGGATACTGTCCTAACTCTTAAGCAAAGTTGTGCAATGAGTAGTTTCGGTCCTCGGGGACATTGAGAGACACCATTGCTGTTCCTTTCAGACCACTAAGGCCAAGGCCAAGGCTCCTCCCATTTTTTCCTTCCCTTGCCTTTCACCAACAGGTGGACTCACTCACTCAGATGTCCCTGACTCTTCCCTCATTCTTCTCAGCCTTATATGTAGTTTATTTTCCAGGGTTGTCTTTGGTGTTTTGACGAACCAATCATGCTAATTCAATGGTAGATGAAGGCAGTGCTATATGTCTCAGTTTAGACATTGCCTACATTAATCACTAAATACATGTGAACGATTAATCAGGGCAGATGAATCCAACCTTCCCAGATTTTAGTTGGAATTAAGTATTAAACAGACTTTTCACCCTTCGTTATTTCAGAGTGTACCGCAAGAAGTTTGGTGTGCGGGCAAAGAGAGTGTTGTAAAACCCAGAAAATGTTTTGAAGAGGGGTATAAATGATGTTGTTCAATGAAGCAAAATGGGCTCAGAAGGCAGGAAAAGCACCAAAGAAACTGGGCCTGGAGTAGGAAGTCTGAAATCGGAGCTACTCAGGAGGCAGAACCTGGAGCGTGGCAAGTTCAAGGTCAGCCTGAGCTACTCAGTGAAACTCTGGCTCAATATAAAAAGTAGAGAGAGAGGGCTGGCTACAGACAGATGGAGCTCAGTGCTAGAGGTTTTGCGTAGCATGTGTGAGAGCTTGGTGCAGCCTCTGGCAGGAGAGAGGGAGCGATGGAGAGAGAACACTTGAGTGTGATGGCAGCCGAGTTCACTCGTGGATGTGGAAGCTTTCCTTGCTAATGTGGTATTTAAAGCTGAGCCTCCTACCCCACATCTAATTACCTTCCATCTGTTCTCCCCCACCCCCAAAGGCAGAGTCTTGCTCTGGCCCAGGCTGACCTGGAATTCACTGTGTCGTTTTAGGGTGGCCTCGAACTCATGGTGTTCCTCCTACCACTGCCTCCCAAGTGCTGGGATTAAAGGCATGTGCCACCATGTCTGGTGTTGCCTTTCATCTATAATGGTTGTAATTACACCATGACACTTGTTTATTTCATTTTCTTTTTCTGTCTTTCTTTCTTTGTTTCTTTCTCCTTCCTTCCCTATCTCTTTCTGTCTTTCTCTTTCTCTTTCTCTGTCTCTGTCTCTGTCTCTCTTTCTCTTTCTCTTTCTCTCTCTCTCTCTTTCTATCTTTCTCTTTCTCATAGTGTCTCACTGTAGCCCAGGCTGATCTGGAATTCACTCTGTCGTTTCAGGGTGGCCTCGAACTCACAGCAATCCTCCAACCTCTGTCTCCCGAGTACTGGATTAAAGGCTGCGCCACCACACCCGGCTTGGTCTTCACTGTCTAATATTATTCACTTACTGTGGTAGTTTGGATGTATGGATGGCCCTATAGAGTCAGGTGTCTTATGAAAATTGAGTTTGCAGCTTAGGCTCCTAGTTGACAGACTCCTGCTAGAGGGGTCGTGTCCTTGGGGGCAGGTCTAAATTCTAGCCCACAGGTATGCAGCCAAACCTGAGCTCTGGTGGGGTCCCTGCTTGCCGCTCTTCTGGTGTTTGCTGGCTTTTTGGCGGTTACTCTGCTTGGATGTATGAAAGGGGGCCACCTGCTTCCACCACTGATGGGCTTCCCCTGGCTCTGTAAGCTTGAAATAAATCCCTTCCTCCTTGGATAGTCATCCAAGCAATAGGAAGCTGTCTACTACACTGACTGGCTCTATCTGGAGGCTGTGTGTCAGGAATTCTGGGGACTAAAGTCCTAAGTGTTCTTTGGTTTTGGATTGGTTAGACACTTACGACGGTTCTGAGAATTTTATCACGAGGCCCTTTTGACATGGGGCAGTACATAAACTGTTAGGGGACCTAGGTGTATCTATCCAAGCCTGTGGAGAGTGGACAGGGAAGGGTTCTATGGGTGGAGAATGGCTGGAAAGGGCGTGTTGAAGGTTGAGGTCAGCATCATGGTGGGGTGCGTGCCTGGTGGCACATGTTCTTGCAGTATGCATAGTCTGTGCCCGGTGTGGAGACCAGAACTGGTGTAGCTCGTGGTGGGGACCCACAGAGAAGCCATAGGGGAAGGTGAGCTCCAGTAGCCAGGGGGTGGATGCTCCTCTAGAGCCAGTGGGTTGCTTTGCCATGAGGAGGACCTGTTCATTGCAGGTTTCCACTGTTTGACCTGGGAGGTCCGGATGTTGTGGAGATTGGGGATTAGCTGAGATGAGTGACAGATAACCACAGAGAAATGCCAGGTTTGCAGGAGCTGGAAAGTGCAGAGGAAACCCACAGCCCGTAGTGACGTCACAGCACCAAGTGAGCCAGAGACAGGGCAGTGGAACTCTGTCATTGGAGCACCTGCCCATGCCTCGTTCCCAGAGGCGGTCAGCGGTGCCCCCGAGGGGTGCGGCTGCATAGTGCTGGATGGGGCAAGAAGCACTTATCAATTAAGTCACGGTTTTCTTCTCTTCCTCCTTCCTTGCTCCCAGATAATTGTTTATTGTGTGTGATAAGATGTGATTTTCTTTTTCCATTCTGTAAGGGCATGGTTTTAACTGAAATGAGGGAGGGAGGAGAGAGGAAGAAGAGAGGAGTGGCCAGAGAAGCTGTAAAGACTCACACAGTGAAATCCTGCAAGGAGTACCTGCAGATGGGGAGGTTGAAGGAGAGAGCGAGCAGAGGCTGGCTTCCCTCTCATTTTAAGCTCCAGACAGGCCAATGCCAGGTGTACTTACATGGCCTTCCCAGTCTTCGTGCCTTTGTCAGTACTGTGCAAGCCCCTTGGGCAATGAGGAGCCTAACCCTAACCTTATTTCATTTGGTGAATATAATCTGTTTTTGTTTTTTTTTTTTTTCCCTGGCCTTTCCATTTTCACACATAACAGCAACTATCATTAACAACTAAAATTGAGCCACTCTCTCTCATTACAAGATAGAATTCTTTTCAAGAATTATTATGCTTGACCTTTATTTAGAATTAAAAATTATCTTGAAAATTTACCTCTACAACTGTAATTTCTCTGGCATGCTCAAGAACAGCTTAATAGTCTGAAAACGGATGAATTTGAAATTAGAGAGTTGAAGGTCGTAACCCAGCAGTGATCACTCAGCTAATGAAATATTCATTTTCAACTGTGAAGTGGCATTGTATATCAATATGTTGTCACTGTCTGTCATCGTTACGTAGGGTGCAGGTATATTTATGCATTTATAAATAGCTAAGGGAGAAAAAAAGAGGCTAATTACATATGCAGGGATGCGACAGAAATTCTCATGGCTCTGCTTCTAACAGGCAACTGCTAACCGTTTTTCCAAGCCACGTTTATGAATTAAGTATAGGTTCTGCACATTAACCTCGGTGTGTTTGGTTTTGAGAATGATGTAATTAGAAGGAAGGGAAATCGGGAGATATATGTGCTTTTTTGTTTGTTTGTTTTTTTAGGTCATGTCCACACTAGGGGTTTGTTTATACAGATGTAAAATTAAGTGCGTAATTTAGCACTTACCTAGGAAAATTAAACTAAAAAGTCCTTTGGTTTGAAAAATCTAGAACGTTGTAGAAGAGATATATAGTTATATAATTAACTTCACCAATTAAGAATGAATTTACATTAACAAAAATCAATGTAATTATCCAGATAATTCAGGCTAATTAAAGTCCTCCCCACATGCTTAGATCTCCGTTAGGCGCTTGTTTCTGGTAGCAGCAGACTTTTTGGTGTTAAATTAGCTTTATAATTTGTATCAAATGGTCTTGCTTTATTTTGTTGGTATAATCCTGGTTTTCACTAATACTTGTGAACAAGACTTTCTTCTGGGAGAGATAAAGTGGGAAGCATTAAGACATTGCATATGAACTTGAAAGCATGATGCTCCTTGCATGGACCAAACTCGGAATATAGAATCTTTATGCCTAGCTATGCATTGACAGCAATGGGAAATTGCTACGAAACTTTGTAAACTGGGTTGAATTGTCCATTCAGCATCTTGAAGGTAGAACTTGGGTGAACAGTTCCCACCCAAGTCTCACATCCACTTAGAAGCCTGTTCTATTTCCCTCTGCACCTGCCTTCACGTCCTATTCTTACCCTGGCTTGCAGCTAACCGCCCCTTCTCTCCAATCTGTTTTTTTTTTTTTTCTTAGCCCCTCAGAACAGAAATTGACAACCCCTTGTTAGATTTATAAATAAGTGCCGCCTTAGATGAATGTCATACGTAGGTTCTCTATGAATCCTGGGTGCCTTGATATTTTCTTACCATTGACTGTGGACTTAAATACGAGACTTTCCTCTGTGATCTGAAGGGTGGTAGAGTAGGTGGTGTCAGATGGGTGCTTCTGGTGGGTGTTCAGAAATTAAAAGAGGAAGATTTGCCTTGGGCAACTGGCATTTTGTCTTAGCTTTTGAAAGTTTTATTATATTTCCTCCTTTTTGACTGTGTGATGTGAGAAAAGAACACGGATTATGTTTGGCTTAAAAGGCGCATGACAGATGAAACCAAACCCATTTTAGTGTGGCATCTCGCTGCATTTTGGTGTGGTGCCTCGAGCCTTCTGAGTTGACTCTTTCTCAGCTGTTCACCCATTAGGGGCTTTGTATCTCCAAAGGCCTTGGAGATTAGTCCGATTATTAGAGTTACTGTGGGATTCAAGGGCGGTTGGGGAGTCAAGATGGTAAGGAGTTAGGAAAGAGGGAAAAAGTCTCTTCCAAGCTGGCTTTATCTTTTTTAATGTCAGGAACAGGTAGGAATATTATTTGGAGGAGATTATTTGCAGTCCTTATATTTTTATCCTTAACTCATTAAAAAAAAAAGTTTTATCTATTTACTGGAGGGTGAGAGAGGGAGAGAAACAGAGAGAGAATGGGCATGGCAGGGCTTCTAGCCACTGCAGATGAACTCCAGATGCATGTGCCACCTTGTGCAACTGGCTTATGTGGGTCCTGGGAAATTAAACCTGGGTCCTTAAGCTTCGCAGGCGGGTGCCTTAACTGCTAAGCCATCTCGCTAGTCCTCTTTTTTTTTTTTTTTTTAACATCAGAAATGACATGTCTATCACATTTTGGAAGTAATAGTATAATAAAATAATTATTTTCTGATTAGATGGCGCAGATTTAGAATGTGCTGAAAGGGAGGCAAATTACCGTCTCGTATCTTTGAAATGTCCCGTTGGGAATAGAAGCTGTACTTACCGTAGCTGCTGCTGAGCGACAGTTAGCAGATGTGCTGGGCGTCGTTCCCGAATGACGGCCCTGACTTCCCACGTCTGGCTCCTGAATCTTCAAAGGAAACCTAACTTGGACTTTTTAACGTTGATCCCTAAAGTGAAATGAGTTTGTGATCTAATACTGTGCTTGACAAGTGCTGTAATAACATGTAAAAGACTTTCTAATATTTTCCCTGCTTAGAGCTGGAGTTGGAATGTTTGGGTGGGAAAGAGATGGAGGGAGACAGAAAGAGGGGAAGGAAGGGAGGGAAGGGGAGAGAATGAATTATGGATTGCGTTGGTAAATAATTCCTAGTGTCCTTTGGTGCCCATTTGTTACTGAGTTTATTTAAGGAAAATTGCTCTGGACCAACTCCCTGAAACGCACCTTACCAGGAATTTGCGAATTCCTACTGTCGCTTCCTTTTTGACTTGTTCCTGACCGAGTCTCAGGCAGACGTGCTAAGACCTGCTTCGGTGCGCAGGCTCAGTGAGCGGTGTGCTGCCTTTTGCCCTCGTCCTCTTGGTGGCCTGTGAGGCCCAGCGCCCTTGAGTCACGTGAGGCGGCACAGACTCCTGTTCTAGAAGGCTCAGGCAGCTTGGTCAGTAACCTCGCAAGCCACATTTTCTCCTCTTTTGTACTCCGGACCCTAATGCCTGTTCCTGATGTTCTGAAAGCCTTTAATTTCTGTATGATGGGCATTATATCACCGTGGTTCCCCTGGAGTTGTTAATGTCAATTTATTCTCAGAAACTTCTTATAATGCTCATGTATTGACTTGATGGGCTATTAAGCCGTCTGCTTGATGGAGAGAATTACCTTCTCTGCTCGGCATTCGTGGCCATAATGGCTTTCCTGAGACTCCTTGCCATCCCGTGGAAGAGTCCTGTTAAAGTATTGCCGCCAGAAGCCGGGCGTGGTGGCGCACGTCTTTAATCCCAGCACTTGGGAGGCAGAGGTAGGAGGATCACTGTGAGTTCGAGGCCACCCTGAAGCTACATAGTGAATTCCAGGTCAGCCTGGGCTAGAGTGAGACCCTACCTCGAAAAAGCTACCAACCAACCAAAGAAAAAAAAGTATTGCCATCAGGACACTTGTTCCTCAAGGATGTTGCTGTCACTGGAAGGTGGATCTTGATGTGGGAGAGACAGTTTGGCAACAACAACAACAAAAAAGGAATAATAGCAATAGAAAGAGGAGTTTTCTAATGAAATATGCAAGTGTCAAGGTTTATGATTGGCAATACACAGCCATTTTCTTAACCCACAACAAGATCTTCTGCAGGTCTAGCAGCTATCGTAGTTTTAAAGTTGTCATGGGTGGGCTGGAGAGATGGCTTAGCGGTTAAGGTGCTTGCCTGTGAAGCCAAAGGACCCAGGATCCACGTTAGCCAGATGCACAAGGGGCACATGTGTCTGGAGTTTGTTTGCAGCACCTGGAGGCCCTGGCATGCCCATTCTCCCTCTTTCTCTTTTCTCTCTGCAAATAAATAAATAGAATTTAAAGTTGTCAGGGGTATAGCTGATATTTTGAGATGCCTAAAGCAGTGTGAGTGATTTCTCATGATGACGGATTCTCAAAGACCATGGTTTTCCCTCCATTCATAATTGAGGGAATTGATGAATGTTTAACTCAGCAACTCAAGTCTGACAGGATCGGCAATAAAGATACACTTGTGTTTGATTACGATGTCACACCCAGGGATCCAGTTTGTTCTAGACCAGCAGTTGGCAAAGCTTCTGTGAAGAATGATGTGGTAAATACTTCTGGCATTATGGACCAGATCACTTTTTCCCCCATTTATTTATTTATGAGAGAGACAGCGCATGTCAGGTCCTCTAGCCACTGCAGATAAAATCCAGATGCATGCACCACGTGTGTTCTGGGGAATCAACCCTGAGTCCTTAGGCTTTGCAGGCAAATACCTTAATATCCAGGCCATCTCTCCAGCACCAGATCACTTTTTTTGTTGTTGCTGTTTGTTTTTCGAGGTAAGGTCTCACTGTAGCTCAGGCTGACCTGGAATTCACTATGGAGTCTCAGGGTGGCCTCGAACTTACAGCGATCCTCCTACCTCTGCCTCCCGAGTGCTGGGATTAAAGGTGTGCGCCACCGCGCCCGGCTCCAGATCACTTTTATTGGTGTGTATTCTACTCTGCCCTGTGACACCCACCACAGAAACAATTATTCACGGCTGTGTTGTAGTCAAACCACCATGTAGCGATGTGGCCGAGTGCTGGGTGTGCACCGTGCTCCTTGGGCTGCTAAGTGCACTTTCAGATGGACGCTTTTCATTCCAGGACGCCTCTCCCCAGCTGGTGTCGCCTCACCTGGGGACTGACATCATTGACATTCTTGCTTATTCTGCATATGACTTTTGGGGTGCTTTGCTTTGCACTAGACATGTTTCACGCAATTTAACAGGCATTATTGCTTGAGCAGAATGATGATGCATTTAAAGTTTATATTATACATTTATTTAATAATTATGCACAAATGATTATGATATAATCTCTGCCCTTAAGTACCCTCCAGGGTAGTATAGCAGGCCGGGACATAAATGGGTAAGTGAGTATACACAGAATGATGTAATTGCTGCTGTCGTTAATCTTAAATATTCTTGAAACATGGAGGAAGGAAGTAGCTTATTCCTCCTTTCTCTGCTTCTAGCACTTTCTATGGAAAGTTTTTGTTCCTTTTTTTCTTATGACCTAATATGTCTAGAGTGCACGCTGTCTTTATTTAGCTAATTCATTTGAAATGGACAAAGAGGTCAGAATTTAAACACGGTTAGTATATCACGGTAGGACTTTATTTGCAGTTAATGATAACACAGTACTTTGTTCCAGTGAGGTGGTTGCTATTTTGAGCTTTTACTGAAGGAAAGTGAGCCCAAAATAATGCTTAAAACTTAGTCCACTATCCCGTGGGAGTAAATTTAGTGCAGGGAATGCGTCTCCAGAGCTGGCATGTGTTGTCTTAGTTGAAGTCCTGTGTTTCGCAGAATTCCGGACTTCCTTTTCAGCAGCTTTCTCTAAATACCATTGGGGCCAGCATAGATTTCATATTCTGTGGACACGGTGGATCGTGTCTGCCTGAATGTCTTTAGTTCACAGCCAGTCCCTCCGCTCAGTGAGGTCAGGTGTTTGATCCATTGTCTGTCATGGACAGTGGGGAGACAGAAGGCTGGGGGTGGCTTCCCTCTCCCAAGTCATGTCTGCAACTGGGTTAGCTCTGGGAAAGCCTGAGGGTTGACTGTTGGCCTCTACTGTTGTTGGGAATGCTGCCAGGGAATGGGACATCACAGTCCTTGCCTTCTCCCTTTCTTCTGCTTCCCCTCCTCCCACACAGGATACCCTCCAGAGCCATATTTTCTTCATAACTGCTTCCCACACCGATGGGTCATGAACTTGCAGTTGAACGAAAAGCCTTTCAGCCCAGTGATTTGGGTTAAAATCCAACTTGATATCAAAACTCAGACAGTGTGCTATTTGACTGCAACCATCAATACTGAGTTTATTAGAGCTTGCAGGGTGAGATTAAGAACCTCTGCGGAGAACAAACTTGCTACAGATGCTGTCCTGACCTTCGTGGATACAATGCCCTTCGATTTTTGTCTAAGTTTGTATGCAACCTTCTAAATGTATCTTTTCTTACACACACACACACACACACACACACACACTGAAGTATGGGAGAAGAACATTTTTAAAATTTATTTTTAATTTATTTGTTTGAGAGTGAGAGAGGCAGATAGAGAAAAAGAGAATGGAGCCGCCATGGCCTCCACACGCTGCAAACAAACTCTAGAGTCATGTGCCTCTGGTTTACATGGGTTCTGGGGAATCGAACCTGGGTCCTTTGATTTTGCAGGCAAGCACCTTAACCACTAAGCCACCTCTCCAGCCCAAGAAGAACATTTATTGCTATTTACTTTGCTCTTGATTTCACAAATAGCATTCCCAAAGCATCCTAAGATAAACTCTGGGCCTTAGAATCCTTTTCATCTTAAACTCTTTGGTTTCTTTGATTTTTTTTTTTATCTTTTCTCTCTGAAATTCCATTATTTACCTCCTGATTCATTTATTTTATGGAGGAATGTACGTGTGACTGAATCATTCATTTCTGCCATGCGTACGTGATTGATTTGTTGATCAGGGTTTGAATATCAATTAGCTGGCGAATATGCAAAATCTGATTTTTTTGACATATTCCCTCTTTACAAGGAAATTCTTGGTTAAGATGAATTACAGATCAAGTTCCCTTTTTCTCGTCTGTCGGGATAAGACATTGGTTGTCCATTTACAATAACAACTGTCCTATCAATAATTGTGATGTTGCTAAATTCTTAATGAAACAGGAAAGACGTATGTTATAATTTCTTTATTAGACTTGATTTCTCTATAGATTTATGTGCAATTTAGCCTGAGCTGTTAGGTCTCGGTGTTGGAGGATGGGTTTGGGAAGGCAGAAACTACCCTTTCTCAGTGGGCAGGGAAAACGAAGCCAACCTTTGTCTCGGGCACCTACAGTATGTCGTTTCTTCAATTTCCAGTCCAGGCTCACTCCCCCAGAGACTGGGAAATTATTTCTTTTTGCACAGATGAACTCCGAGAGACATGATGTCCCAGTCTAAATGATTGCAGGAACAGAAATGATTCTGTTCCTTTGACCACCTATGTGGGGCCATGTTGGGCAGGTGTTTGTAACAATAGAAGGTGCCCAGCTTTGTTATACTTTGAATCAACTCATCTGTAATACTTAATGACTGTACGACACACTACAATCTCTGTGCCAGTTGGGACATGTTTAAGGTATGTGCTTGCGTTCACAGGTATTATTAATTCATGAATTTATTTGACTTTCATCTCATTGTGGGTTTTGTTAATAGTTGGCAAACTTTTTAAAATATATTTTTATTTATTTATTTGAGAGGGAGAAAGAAACGGGGGGGGGGGGGGGAGAGAAAGGCACGCCAGAGCCTCCAGCCACTGTAAACAAACTCCAGATGCATGCGACCCTTGTGCAGCTGGCTTACGTGGGTCCTGGAGAGTCGAACCGGGATCCTCTGGCTTTGCAGGCAAATGCCTTAACCACTAATCCATCTCCTCAGCCCCAATAGTTGGCAAACTTGTCAAGGGAACAGGAAGTCAGGGAAGTCCACACTTACTGCATCTTTTTTTTGGGGGGAGGGATTTCGAGGCAGGGTCTCACACTAGCCCAGGCTGACCTGGAATTCACTATGGAGTCTCAGGGTGGCCTTGAACTCACGGCGATCCTCCTACCTCTGCCTCCTGAGTGCTGCGATTAAAGGTGTGTGCCACCACGCCCAGCTGCATCTTTATGTATAGTATGTTGGCTCCTGAGTTGGAGAACAGGGATGTTTCTGTAATGTCAGGTCACAGAGATTGGGGGGGAGCAGGGCGGGTGAGAGGGTCTGTGTTCCTACATTTGGTATACTCTCCAAAATGCCCCCACAAGTGCTCTGTCCCTGCCTGTTCACACACCAGGCTGGCCGTCGCTTAGCTTGGTTTTTCCTATTCTACCCTTGCTGGCTGCTGTTTTGTTTGCTTGTTTGTTTGTTTCAGGAAAATCCTTGAGATAACAAATGAGATGATGATTACACTGTTGCAAGTCTAGAGGCATCTGAGGATTTGCTATTGGCCCAGCCCACCCCTCTCTTAGGTTCTCTTCTGGTTTAAGCTCCTTGATAGTTCTTGGGGGACTGTCGGTCACCAAGAACAGGACAAGCCCAGACGGCTCACTGAGGCTGGACTCACCTGGCCACAGCGAGGCTTCAAAACTGGTCAGCTGTCTCAGGCCATCTAGAGAGTGTCATCTCAGATTTGCTTGTCCCTTCTCAAGTGGAACTTAGCTTCTGTTTGGTATGTCTCTCATCAAAAGGTTAAAGTTGCTTCCATCGCGTATCTTGTTGGAGCGAGCTGAATTTGCTGGGGAAGAGGTGGCCAGCCCAGAAGTGAGTAATGCTGCAGGTCTCACCTATCTGCTCTGTGTTCAGTTCTCCTAACCGCTTCCTCTCTTCAGCATGCTTAGATCATTTGCCATTCATCTTTCCCTTAGTCCTTTCTCTCTTGCTATTTTCTTTTTGTTTTAATTTTTTTTCATTTTTATTTACTTATTTGAGAGTGACATAGAGAAAGGCAGAAAGAGGGAGAGAGAGAGAGAGAGAGAGAGAATGAATGGGCGCGCCAGGGCCTCCAGCCACTGCAAATGAACTCCAGACATGTGCACCCCTTTGTGCATCTGGCTAACGAGGGTCCTGGGGAATCGAGCCTCGAACAGGGTTCCTTAGGCTTCACAGGCAAGTGCTTAACCGCTAAGCCATCTCTCCAGCCCTCTCTTGCTGTTTTCCATCTTACTTCCCGACCCCCCATTCTCTTTTTAAAAATACCCACAATTGAGGGAATATGACGGAGAATGGAGTTTCAAAGGGGAAAATGGAGGGAGAGAGGGCATTACCATGGGATATTGTTTACAATCATGGAAGTTGTTAATAAAAAATAACTTAATAAAAAAAGACCCACAATAGAATGTATCATGATTAGCTATCATTGTGTTCGTATTTTTAAAGGATGTTTTAGTTACTATTATTTAAAAGCGGCTCCTGGCCTTTATTTTTCCATTGCCATCTGTTCGTTTAAATAGTCTCAGACTGTTTACAGTTGCAGTTTCCCCGCCATACACTTTGTGGCATTTGGCTGTCCTCTTCTGACATAATAGGTCAGCTTTTCAGAAATCTGGCCCCCATGTAATTTGACTTTTTCCACAGTCAACACACTGCCTGTGCCTTCTGAAGTCTTTCATCTTTTGGGTCTTTGAGCAGATGTTAACTGTTTAAATATTTTGTTGTTTTGGTGTAAAGAAAATTGAAATATAAGATGTCAGTGATAGCAGGCTTGCTTACACCAAAGCAGATTGCTGCTTACGTGTTGAATATGCAAGAGCTATAAACATGGAACGCTCGCTCTCTTATGCATTTTAACCATCATCTACAGGTTGTGTGTTGGGGAAAGAAAAACGCGAGTAAATTCATCAGGTTATAATTTTTTGGGTAAGTCTGGTGTTTTCATTCCCTGAGTTGGTTTTAGCTGTGAGAACTCTCCTAAGATAGAATGAAGCTTCCATGTAAGAGTGAGACAGGAAGTAGGGGATTTTATACATGGTGCCCTCTGGTTCATGTTATATTATCGCGGCATTTGGACTTGTGTGACCGCAATAAATGAGTTGTAAGTTGTTGGGCTGTAAGGCCCCCTGGCAACAGGACGTCATTGTTAGCCTCAGAGATGGCAACCGTGACATTGAACTGTGCCAGGCATCACACTCTGATCTTTTTATATTTACACATTTTATATATAAATATAACATTTATATGTAATATTTATTTAATTATTAGAGACAAAGAGGCAAATAGAGAGAGAATGGGTGCACCAGGGATTCCAGCCACTGCAGACGAACTCTAGGCTCTTGCACCACCTTGTGCATCTGGCTTACGTGGTTCCTAGGGAATTGAACCTTTGCCTTTGCAGGCAGACACCTTAGCCACTAAGCCATCTCTCCAGCCCTGCCGGATCTTTTTGTTTAGGGTTGTGTGTGTGGGGGGATGTGGTGTGGCATGGGTGACACCCCATACACCTGTGGTGGGTAGAGCAGAATGGCATGTGCCCCATAGCTCTTCTGCTCCATCTCTCTTAGAGCCACAATCTCTTCACTGATTCCAGAGTTCACGGGGCTCCAAAGGTTCTCAGGTCTCTCTGCTCACCTGTGGGACTCTGGTTAAAGGTGTGCATCACCACACCCAGCTGTTTGCTTGGGAGTAGAAATTCAAACTCTGGTGGTCTCGTGACTTCATGCTTGTGCAAGAAACACACTCACCTGCTGAGCCATCTCTCTTACCCTTGGTGTTTACTACACCGTTACAGTGCCCCGTTATGTAGCCTGAGCTGTCCTCCTGGAACTCACTGTGCGAGTCGTTACGTGGCCTTTAACTTGGCGTCCTCCTGCCTCACCCTCCCTGGTGCTGGGATAGGGTTGCATGCCCATCTCCAATGTCTCTGAATCCTCCAGGCAGCCCTGTGTGTTGGTGCCAGTGACCATTCCAGTTTATGGATGAGAGAACTGAGGCTTAGAAAAATTAAATGGGCCTGGAGAGACGGCTCTGCCATTAAGACACTTGCCTGCAAAGACTAATAAGGACCCAGGTCAGATTTCCAGGACCCATGTAAATCCAGATGCACAGGTGGCACATGTGTCTAGAGTTTGTTTGCAGTGGCTAGAGGCCCTGGCGCGCCCATTCTCTCCCTGTTTGCCTCTTTCTCTTTCTCAAGCTCTCTCAAATAAAAAATAAATTTTTTTTAAGTTAAACAGCTTTTTGTAAGCCATAGAACTCATGGGTAGTGGGGCTGGGCTGTTCTCCTTCCTGGTCAGAGGAGAAGTTAATGGAGAGACACAGTTCTCATCACGTGGAGCTGAGAGGGAAGGCTTATGACGAGCCCGGAAGTGGCTCAATGGGTAAAGCAATCGCTGGGCAAGTGTGACATCCTGAGTTTGGATCCCCGGAACCACAAAAAGCTGGAAAAAATAGCATAATCGTTTAGAATCGGTTAGCACCCCTAAAGTGAGATGGGCGATGGAGAAAGGAAAATCCCTGGAGGGATCCCTGGAGAACCCCAAATGACCCTGTCTTCAACAGGCAGACGGCACGGTGACACCAGGGCGGTCTTCTGACCTTCCCCTGCTTATTGTGGACGGCGCGTACCAGCCTTCACACACGTGAAGGAACCCGGCCTCTATTGCATTATTTTCACATGATAAAGACCTTTTCAGGGTACAGACTGTGGGGACTGGGGAGATGGCGTCACAGTTAAACGGTGCTTGTTTGCAAAGTCTGACCATCTGGGTTTGATTCCCCAGTACCCACATCAGCCAAATGTGCATAATGCTGCATGCATTTGGACTTTTTATTTTTATTTTTTTAGTTTTTCAAGGTAGGGTCTCACTCTGGTCCAGGCTGACCTAGAATTCACTATGGAGTCTCAGGGTGGCCCCGCACTCTTGGCGATCCTCCTACCTCTGCCTCCCTAGTGCTGGGATTAAAGGTGTGCGCCACCACGCCCGGCTTGGATTTTTTTTTCTTTTCTTTTTTTTTTTTTTTTTTTTTTTTGGTAAGGTAAGATCTTGCTGTAGTTCAGGTGAAATACCTTTGCCTCCTGAGTGCCGAGATTAAAGATGTGTGCCACCATACCCGACCTGGTAGTCATTTTTTAAAATTTTATGTCATTGTTTTGGAATTCATTTTTTAAAAAGTACATACTATGAAGGTCAATGTGGTATTGCATCACTAAATCTTTAGCTTGTTTTTCAGCCATAAAAGGAGAGGAGAATGCAGATTCCTGGCTTTTAAGTAGCCAGTAAACACTGGCTGCTATTGTCATTTTTAAGGCTCTTGATTTCCATAACATTGCTGATCTTTATTATGAACTGACCTGTTGACAGTAAATGTTCATTATGGCTTTGAATATAGTCTCATCTTTGAAATGCCTCACTGCCTCTGTCCTACATGACGCAGGAAATAACTGAACAAAAATGGCCATTTCCTTAGATTTCTTGAGTGTTGCTGTCAGGTTTGCATTGCTAGCAGAAATCACCCAACCAAGAGCAGCTTGTGGGAGAAAAAGGTTTACTGTGGCTTACAGACTCAAGGGGAAGTTCCACAATGGCAGGGGAAAATGATGGCTTGAACAGAGGGTGGACATCTGCCCCTGGCCCACGTAAGGTGGACCATAGCAACAGGAGAGCGTACCAAACACTGGCAAGGGGAAACTGGCCCATAAGCCCACCCCCAACAATACACTGCCTCCAGGAGGTGTTAATTCCCAAATCTCCATTAGCTGGGAACCTGGCATTCAGAACACCTAAGTTTATGGGGGACCCCTGACTCAAACCCCCCTCATTGAGATATCATCATTGGCTTGTTCTCTATTCGCCAAAATGAAAATTGGAGTTCAGGCCCTCAAGTTGAAAGTGGGTGTTAATATTAGCGAATTCCCGTTAATAATCATCACATTAAGTTTGATGACTAGAGGGGACATCCTTGTAGCTTATAACCAGAAAATAATGTATCTAGGAGGCCCGGGAGCACTTTCTAAATGTTAACCCCTAAGAGAGAGATGGCCCGGAGGCTGGTGGTTAGTGTTACTGCCCTCGTCTCTTTCCTGATAACTTTTGCTGGGGTTTTTGAGCATCTATGACTCCTCAGATCTTCCCTGGAGAGAAATGGAAGATAGGAGTAATCTCTGCTGGAGAGAGATTTTCTCTTACGTGATCTACAGAAAATAGGACTGGGATAAAATGATTGTGACCTTGGGGTTATTGAAGAGAGGTCCTTAAGTCCTACAGCCAGGAGAGCTGATCCTTGCTAACACAAGGGTGTGAACAGTCAAAACTTGGTTCTCTGAGGCCTGAAAGCTTCCCGGAGAAGCCAGAAGGTGGCAGAACCCCCTGCAGGGTTTGTGGGCCACAACCCGAAGGTGACATATACATTTTTTATATACATTTCCATCCACTTTGTACTTTTTAATTTTCCTATTGTTCTACATCACACATGACACCCAGGTGAGAAGTTTTTCATGTGTATGTGTGTGTACACACGTAAGTACATGTGCATGTAGACACCAAATAAAATCCTTCCATGTCTTTCCTCAGCACTGTCTTCCTTTTTTTTAAAAAAAAATAATAATTCATATATTTGATAGAGAGACAGAAAGAAATAGCCAGACACAGAGAGAGTGAGTATGGGTGTACTGTGGCCTCTTGCTGCTGCATACAAACTCCAGACACATGCACTGCTTTGTGCAAAGGCTTTTTGTGGGTACTGGGGAATTGAACCCAGGCCCTCGGGTTTTATAAGCAACTTTAACCACTGAGCCGTCTTTTGAGGGCTTTTTTTTTTTTTTTTTTTTTTTGAGACAGTCTCTCATTGGCCTGCAGTTTGCCAGATAGGCAGACTGGTTGGCCACTAGGCCTCTGGGATCCACCTGTCTCTGCCTCCCTTAATAGCATTAACAACTGTGTGTCACATCACTCACCATTTTTTATGTGGGTTCTGAGGTTTAAACCCAAGTTTTCACTTTGGGGGGTAGCAAACACTTTTCTGACATAGCTACTCCCCAGCCCTGGTGAGTAACCTGAGGTAGTCCTCAAAGAATTCTTGCCTTAAAATGTCACCATGTGTGTGTTGCTATTACTGTGTGTATTGTTTATTTTTATGTGACACTGAGGGAAGGATTTTTACAAAATATTTTTTTTTGGGGGGGGGGGAGATGGGTGCTCCAGAGCCTCCTACCACTGCAAACAAACTCCAGATGAGTGTGCCACCTGGTGCATCTGGAAGACATGGGTCCTGGGGAATCAAACCTGGGTCCTTTGGCTTTGCAGGCAAGCACCGTAACTGTGAGCCTGGTGGTGAGTACCAAGTACCCCACAGTAATTGGAGATTGAACATCGATTATCATCTCACTCCATATGCTTTGATGACGCCACTCCTCCTTGCCTTTGCTCCCAGGTGAAAAAGTTCATTTTTGCATCCGATTTCATACGCTCACAGATAAGAAATCCAGCCGGGGTTTGTGCGCCGAGGCAGTGAGCCCTTCCTGGCCTCAGAGTTTCTCAGTACAGGAAATGGGCAGTCTTTCTCCCCAGAGCTGAGCCATCCGTCAGCAATACCGATGTTTGCAGTGAAAGTTGGAAGTCATGCTTACTGACTCAGACGGTACCTGTGAGGCTTGGACAATGGAGCAGGTTTCATTGATGCACAGTCTCCTCCTCCTCTTCCTCCTCCTCTCCCCTTCCTCTCTTGGTAATATCTGTGAAATCAGAATGTATTTGCCATGTTTATTCTGTTTGAAAGTTCTGTTTATCTTCTCCCCGTTTGAACAATCACTGAAATTACGGTGAGACTTGCAATCAGTGAGGTCTGGCTTCGCGATAGAAGGTCTTTCTTTACATGGGCAGGCAGTGTCTTGGAGTTAGGGGTATAATAAATGTGCTGTTTTCCTCAGTAACAAAGAAGAAGATGTGAGTACAGACGTTACTGTGAGGTAGACGGGCCCCTTCTGTGGAGGAGAAGCTCAGCCCAGCCCTGAGAGGCTCCTGTTTAGTTAAAGAGTCTTTGTCTTCCTTGGTCATCACCTCCTCAAGGCTTTGGGTGTTGCACTATGGAGTGTAGATTTTCTTTGTGGTGTCATTGTTTGCCAGTGATTTTTGGGAGCTTGTGTGTGTCCGTCTGTCCATCCATGCACTTCTGGTTCACCTGGTGGTTGACTCTTAACTTCTGAAGGTCAACAATAAAAGGAGAGAAGAGGGAAGGAAGGGAAAGGACAAGAGAGTAACCCTTTCTTGTTGGCCACATGCTTGTTATTGGACCGTTTAGACTGCAGGGGGATCACAAGTTCCCTATCAGCCTGGGCCACGTAGTGAGACCGTCCCCCCAAACCAAGCCAACAGAAATAAAATGCACACATAAAACTAATGCCAGTAAAGAACAAAAGAGTACGGGATGGGAGCCACAAAAAGCAGAAAAGGGATAAATGGAACTTTCTTTTCAGCCTAGGACAAGAAAGACAGGGGCTTGTGTGTGTGTACTGACTCCAAGCATGGGGTGCTCCTAGCAGAACAGCTATGGTCATGGAAGGGTTTCCTGTACCTTAATAAGGTGGTTTTTAACATTATTTCTTCCAGGAATAAACTGTTTTTCCACAAAGATTAGCCTTGCCTGTATAGTTCTAAAGAGCCATTTGGCCATGATGTAGGAAAAAAACACTTCGGATTAAAAGTATTTTTGTTTATTTATTTGTAAGCACAGAGAGGGAGGGAGGGAGAGAGAGGGGAGAGAGAGAGAGAGAGAGAGAGAGAATGAGGGTGGAGGAAATGGGCACACCAGGGCCTCTTGCCACTGGCAATGAACTCCAGATGCATGTACCACTTGTGTATCTGGCTTTTTGTGGGTCCTGAGGAATTGAACCCCTGGCCACAGACATTGCAAGCAAGTGCCTGTAACCACTGAGCCATTTCTCCAGCCCCTGAATAAATACTGTTTTTAAAATGTATTTTTAAAGACCTGCATCTGGTGAATAAAAACGACCATTCTGAGCCTTTAATCCCAGCACTCAGGAGTCAGAGGTAGGAGGATCACAGTGAGTTCGAGGCCAGCCTGAGACCACATAGTGAATTCCAGGTCTGGTATTGTGTTTTCATGGAGCAGCAGCAACTAGAAGGTCTGGAGGTCAGCAGAGCAGAATAGAAGCATCGTGAGGGCTTGACTGGTTACGGATGGAGACCGTACGGAGCCCAGCTAGCGTTTACTCCTTAGCCCAGCTGGACCTGGGAGCTGTGGGCTCGGCTCGCCTTTGGCTTTTCTACTTCTTCTCAAGCTGAGCCAGCAAAGTCAGTTTCCTCAAGTTGGAGGAGGAGGCGTTAGTGCTGCGCGGACCCAACTCCACAGGAGCCTTGGAGGAAGGGCAAGGGTGAAAAGGCCAGGGGAGTTTTGCTACCCCAGCCGCACCTGCCTCTGCTTCCCTCTGGGAAGTGACTTCCTGGGGAGGTAAAGAATATATAACCAGCTGCTTCTGCAAAACAGCTGCCCTGGGCGCCCAGGGGAGTGCTTGTGAGGTGGGAAATGGCTCCTCACAAGCACACATCTTTTCATGATTTCCCCCCAGTGGTCACACGTGCGCACGCATACACACTTCTGCCTACACCTTCCAGGTACAGACTCTGTGTATGAGTGCATGTGCACAAGCCTGTGTAGAGGAGGTTGGATGAACAAGGGGAGGAAGATGGAGTTTAGTTTAATAAATAACCCAGGTCAGGTGCAAGCAACAGATGCAGTGATTGGCTAAGCCTCTTGCAAAAATAGGAGTTCGTGTTGACCTCCATGTTGTTTGGGTCCAGTATCCCAACTCTGTCAGGGATGCTGTTTTCTTCCAGTGCTTGGGCTCTGCCATCCGCCCTGAGCATTGTCAGCATGGGGCTGTTTCAGGGTGCTCAGTGTGGCACTCAGCAGGGGCTCTTAAGAAGGAAAGGAGAGAGTCCCGGGGTTTCAGGCTGTGTCAGCCCCATCTGAGTTCCATTGTGTGTAACAGGGAGTCACCTTTAGCCTGGGGTGTGCTGTACAGCCTTACTGTCATGGTGGGGACTGAGTGATTTTCTTTTTTCTTTTTTCCTTTTTCCTTTTTTTTTTTTTGTTACTTTTATTTATTTATTTGAGAGCCACAGACAGAGAAAGAGGCAGACAGAGAGAGAATGGGTGCGCCAGGTCCTCCAGCCACTGCAAACGAACCCCAGACGCGTGCGCCCCCTTGTGCATCTGGCTAACGTGGGTCCAACCGGGGTCCTTAGGCTTCACAGGCAAGCGCTTAACCACTAAGCCATCTCTCCAGCCCTGATTTTCTTTTTAATATTTATTTTTATTTATTTCAGAGAGAGAAAGAGAGAGAGAGAGAGAGAGAGAGAGAGAGAGTGAATGGGTGTTCCGGGGCCTTCAGCCACTGCAAAGGAACTCTAGATGCATGCACTACCTTGCACATCTGGATTACATGGGTCCTGGGAAATTGATCCTGAGTTCTTTGCAAGCACCTTAACCGCTAAGCCATCTCTTCAGCCCAGAATCTCTTCCTTCCTTCCTTCCTTCCTTCCTTCCTTCCTTCCTTCCTTCCTTCCTTCCTTCCTTTCTTCCTTTCTTTCTTTTGAGGTAGGGTCTTCCTTTAGCCCAGGCTGACCTAGAATTCACTATGTAGTCTCAGACTGGCCTTGAAGCCACTGTGATCCTCCGACCTCTGCCTCCTGAGTGCTGGGATTAAAGGCTCAGAATGATCGTCTTTAACTATGAAAGTTATCATTAATACATAAAGGCAATAGAAATCATAGTGAACACCCCCCTGTGATTTGTGCATAGTAACTGTGCATGTATGCATGCATGTTGGTATGTGTGTGGATGGGTGCGTGTGTACATGTGTGTGTAAATCTGAAGTAAATATTGGGTGTCTTCTTCAGTCTCTCTCTAC
Organism: Dipus sagitta; assembly: GCA_036346955.1. NCBI lineage: Eukaryota > Metazoa > Chordata > Mammalia > Rodentia > Dipodidae > Dipus > Dipus sagitta. The sequence continues at coordinate 69,058,207 of CM070784.1, read as the reverse complement.
CTTTTAAAAAACTTTTTATTGACAACCTCCATGAATATAGACAATATACGGTGGTCATGATCTCTTTTTACCACCTGCCCTTTTCCCTCTACCAAACCCCTTCTCCCCTCTTCTTTCCAACTACTCTCTCTCTATCGTTTGTTTGTTTGTTTTTCGAGGTAGGGTCTCACTCTAGCTCAGGCTGACCTGGAATTCACTCTGGCTTCTCAGGGTGGGCTTGAACTCCTACCTCTGCCTCCTGGATGCTGGGATTAAGGGCCTGCACCACCACACCCTACTCTCTCTCTTCTATCTTGATGTCATCGTTTTTGTTCTCCTATTATGCAAGTCTTATGTACTTAGCACCAGCCACTGTGAGGTCATGAATATCAAGGCCACTTGGTGTCTGGAAGACAGCATTGTAAGCATTCCTGCCCTTCCTTTGACTCTTACATTCTTTCTGCCACCTCTTCCAAAATGATCCCTGAGCCTTAGAGGGTAGCTTGTTTTTTGAGACAGGTTCTCTCCCTGGCCTGGGAGCTCATGGATTCAACTAGTCCAGCTCAGCCTGCTAGTTGTGGGGTTGCCCTCTCTTTACCTCCCAAGCACTGGGGTTCCAGCTGTCGTCACCACACCTTGCTTGTTAACATGGGTGCTAGAGTCCATACTCAGTGAGCCATCTCCTCACCCCTGGGTGAAAATTGTCTTTTTAATATCAAAATAGGACTTGGATAGGAGGAGGTGTGGCCACTAGACTAAAACTGGGATAGTTGCCCAGGGATGGCAACATGGAGCTTGGGAAGCTGACCAACAGAGAAGGAGAGGTGCGTGCGGGAAAGCCAGCTACAGGACTCATCTCTCCGGCGTTGAGGACTCCCAGCTCTGCTGAATGTGTGAGGAGATGGAGTTTCATATGAATGCGACCTACTAGACATCGAGAGGGAACGGCGACGGTGGTGTCCTTCATGTTAACGTCTGTGGTTCTCGGGGAATGTTGACCAGTGCTTTTATAGCAGGCCTTGCTTCCTGTATCAGGAGGGTAACCGTACACATCCCCATCAAAGCTAACAATCTGGACATAATGACGAGTTATGTCTTGCCTTTCATTCTGGAAATTAATTTGGCTTGGACAATAAATCGCGTGGTCAACTTACTTCTCAGCGCCAGATAGGGATCCACATCTGTTCTCCTACTTCTCACCTTGTGCCGGTTCCTTGCGTAATGCTCCCTCTGTAGCATAAAGGCTGCCTATCGCCATGCCCACAGCGTAGTTGGCTACATGTGGACTTGGGCACTGATGGGCTCTTTGTGACCAGGATGTCCTGCGTGGTCTAACTGCGTAGCGTGTTCAGATTTGTCCCCAAGGCCTGCTGCATATGCAGACACGTTTGCTGGCCACATTCAAGTGATGGGCCACTGGTATTCTCATCTTTGCCTGCACGGGAAACTATTAATATTCTGGACATGGGGTAGACACTGTGAGGCACAGAAGCCAGATTCAGCTGTCTTCCAGTTCTACAAATAGACTGTTATTTGAATGTGGCCACACTCATTTATTTACATATTATCAGCGACTGCTTTAGTGCCATAGACAGAGGCAGCCAAAAATATTGTGTCTGGTGTTTAGAGAAAGTTTGTTCTACCCGAGAATAGTGCTGTCTACTACAAATGTTGCGTGAACCATTCTTATTATTTTTAATGTCAATTCATACCTTAGCTAGGGGAGGTGTGACCACCAGATGAAAACCAGGATGTTTTCCTAGACAGGACAAAATCAACCTTGAGATTAAAGAGAAGTTTCAGTTAATGCTCAGAGGCTGCCTGCAATGTTAATTACCTAGGTGTTATGGAGGCCCAGCCCTGGTATACGCTAGCAGATGGATTTGTTCCGTCAGTCTGAGTTACATTATGTAATTATTATTATTATTTTTTTTTAGAGAGAGAGCAAGAGAGGGAATTGGCACGCCAGGGCCTCCGCCACTGTAACTGAACTCCAGACGCTTGCGCCACCTAGTGGGCATATGAGACCTTGTGCTTACCTCACCTATGTGCATCTGGCTTATGTGGGATGTAGAGAGTCAAACATGGGTCCTTAGGCTTTGCAGGCAAGTGCCTTAACCACTAAGCCATCTCTCTAGCACTGATATAATGCAATTTAAAATTCTCTCATGGTCCCACTAAAGAAGAGACAGATGAAATTAAATATAAATTTTATTTTATATAAAACTTAACTCCAAATTACTAACATTTAAAAATTATTTTTATGTATTTGCAAGCAGAGGCAGGGGGAAATGAGCATGTCAGAATCTCCTGTTACTGCAAAGAAGCTCCAGATTCATATGCTACTTTGTGCATTGGACATTATGTGGATACTAGGGAATCAAACTCAGGCTGTCAGGCTTTATAAGCAAGTGCCTTTTAACTGCTGAGTTAGCTCTCCAGCTTCAAATTATTATCATTTTTTTCTGATTTATTTTTAATTTTTTATTTATTAGAGACAGAGAAAAGGAGAGGGGAGGATGGGTGTGCCAGGGCCTCTAGCCACTGCAAACAAACTCCAGACACATGCGCCACCCTGTGCATCTGGCTTACGTGGGACCTGGAGAATTGAACCTGGGTCTTAGGCTTCGCAGGCAAGCACCTTTACTGCCTAGCCATCTTTCCAGCCCTAAATTATTATCATTTTAACATGCCATTGGCAAAAGTATGTGTGAGACATTTTGCATTCTCTTTTTCTTGCTCGGGGTTTGAAATCTAGTGTGTGTTGTGCAATGTAAGCACACCTCAGTTCTGTTTAAGCCACATGTCAAGTGTTCACCTGGCCACACGTGGCTAGGAGCCACTGTGTTTCACCATGTGGTACATACAAGCTGTGCCAGAAACACTTTTTGAAGCAAAATGCAACTTCCAGTATGGTTCCAACTTCTATTCCTTTTTAAATATTTTATATTATACACACAGACACACACACACACACACACACACAGAGAGAGAGAGAGAGAGAGAGAATATAAACGGGTATGCCAAGGCCTCCAGCCATTGCAAACAAACTCCAGACACATGTGCCACCTCGTGCATCTAGCTTACATGGGTCCTGGGGAATTGAACCTGGGTCCTATGGCTCTACAGGCAAGTACCTTAACTGCTAAGCCATCTCTCCAGCCCCCAATATCTGTTCTTGTTTATTAAGTTGACTTTTTTCCTAAAGGATTTTTAATATTTCTCCCTCAATGAAATTATTCTCATTAGTTTTTTTTGGGGGGGAGGGGTTCAAGGTAGGGTCTCACTCTAGCCCAGGCGGACCTGGAATTCACTATGTAGTCTCAGGTTGGCCTCAAACTCACTGCGATCCTCCTACCTCTGCCTCCCGAATGGGTTAAAGGCGTGCACCACCACGCCTGGCTTAATTAGTTATTGATATTAATAATATTATTATTATTTGAGACAAGGTCCTCCCATGTAGCCCAGTTGAACTTGAGTTTGTGATATTCCTTCTTTGGCCACCCGAGTGCTGAGTGGACAGGTGTCTGTCTCTAATACAATCCCCCTTTGCAATGAAAGAGTTCAGATGTGAACTTATAGGTGGGGTTGGCTAGTCACTGGCTGGGCTCTCTTCTGTGGTGGTGTCACACCATCTGACATTTTTGCTGGCACTTCCAGTGGCTTATCCCCTATGGGATTTCAAAATACCTATTTGTCTTGGATCTTCTGGGTCTGTTCGAATAATCATGAAGCCATTTGGAAAGCTAAAAGTTGCCACGCCAGGCTCTTTTATACTTCCTCCAGGACATAGCTGTCAGGTATGAAAAATCTGCCATGCCAAGATCCATTTGTTGAATTAATCACCACCTTTCCCTTGGAGTTGATTTACGGTTCACTGGGAGATTCTGGAAAATGCTTCGTGCAAACGAGACGAGATTCTTTCATGAAGAAAGAGTGCATTGTGGGTTCAAAGGGAAGAAAAATCACAATTTCCAAGTCCCCTGTGAAGGTGCAATTTGGTCACTGAAATGCCTATGGACTTGCTGTAGGAGTAAGTATGGCCTCCTGTTTTCTGTCCAGGCCTTCGGTATCTCGCACACGGAAGCTTCTTTTGGATTGATCTCAGATCTCCGTTGTTTTTAAAGTTGCTTAAAGCTTTCTTCTCCTACTGGAACAATGACCTGTAGTTAATTTGAGAACTCGTTTAAATCTTGCCTGTGTAAGCTCTGACACCCAAGTAACCTGGTTTCTTAGTAATGGGAGGTAATCTTAGGTCTTAGCTGTCCATCAGCTGATCTCGGTTGGCTTTTGTATCTCCCAATGGAAAGGGAGAGTCTTTATCCCTGGTATGTTGCCACTGACTGTATTTGGCAACCTCTTCTGCCGCGGGTTAAAATACATCTGCCTCATCGGAGTCATCTTGTTTAAGGACAGCCTAAAAATGCTGATGGTTGGGTTTTCTCATGAAAATGCTCATTTTTTATTTTAACTGCTGAATTGACTGATTTCCCCCAGCCCTGCCCCCCCCCAAAAAAAGAACAAAGACTTTGTTGGTATGTCAAAAAGATATTATAATCATACTTTGGACTTCACTTTTCTCTCCTTCTACCCACTTTTAAAAACAAGGCTCCTAACATCAGGCACTTGGCAAAGCAGTGGTTTTGAAGGCGTGATTCCCCCCCCCCCCTTCGCTTTTGTCTAATAACTTGAACATATATCCCCTTCGTAGACGCAGGCACGGTCCCGCTTGGGGCTTCAGTTTTATGATAACATCTTCAGAAGGGCTTGATAGATCATTTACGATAATGTCAGCTTTATCTCCCTCATTGGTGGCTCCTGGCTTCGTTGACGATGGGGAGGTAAGGCTCTGGCCACCAAGGGGCGGGATGAACTTGTCACATTTCTCTACTGTTGCCAGGGCGGACCCTGGTCATTGTCAAGAGGTTATTTCTTTGGATGTAAATCACTGATTCTCAAGGTGATTTTTACCCCTGTGGAGACATTTGTCAATATCTGGTTTTTTGATTATTACATAGAGATCTGAGCTGGCAGTATGTGGTCCAACAGGACGTGGCTAAGCGTCTTGCATTGAATTTACTGGCCAGTGCTTCACAGAACGGAATGACCCAGTGTTAAGTAAAGCTAAGGGTGGCGTATCTTCCTTGTGATCCAGTTGGGGCTCGTATGCTTTTTCTGTCTCACTCTATTTTTAAACATTTATGTCTGTGTATCAACATGTGTGCAAACGTGCATGTGGAGGCCAGAGGTTATCCTCAAAAACATTGTCCGTCATTTTGTTTTAGATGGGGTCTCTCGCTGGTCTGGAGATCCCCAGTTAGACTAGGTTGTCTAGCCCGTAAGCTCCATGGATCTTCCTCTCTCCACTTCCCTACTTCTGAGACGACAGGTGTGGACCACCATGTCTGGATTTTTTTTTTTTTCTCGAGGTAGGGTCTTGCTGTAGCCCAGGCATACCTGGAATTCACTATGTAGTCTCAGGCTGGCCTCGAACTCAGAGCAATCCTATCTCTGCCTCACAAGTGCTGAGATTAAAGGCATGCGCCACCACGCCCGGATCATGTCTGGCTTTTTTTTAAAAAAAAATTTATTTATTTGAGAGGGAGGGACGGAGAGAAATAGAGGAAGAGGCAGATAGGGAGAATGGGCAGGGTAGCCCAGGGCCTCCAGCCACTGTAAATAAACTCCCAACGCATGCATCACCTTGTACATCTGGCTTACATGGGTGCTGGGGAATGGAACGTGGGTCCTTAAGCTTCACAGGCAAGCGCCTTAACCCTAAGCCATCTCTCCGGTCCCATGCCTGGCATTTTTTTCTTTTCTTTTCTTTTCTTTTTTTCCATGTCTGGCATTTTTACCACTGTTCTAGAGATTGAACTCAGGTCCCTGTGCGTGCAAAGCAAGCTGTGTAGTGACTTAGCTGTCTCCCCAGCTCGTTTTTTAAATGCATGAAGTTAAGAGCTATTGTGTGTATTCATAATAAATTATCTCTTAAGAAAATCCCCTGGTTTACTATTCCTGAAAACGGAAGGAAACACACACACACACACACAGAGAGAGAGAGAGAGAGAGAGAGAGAGAACCAGAGTGGCCCACTACTTATTCACTGGTGACATTTCCTTTAGAAGGCTGTTTCTGGGTTGGAGTAATTAACGCAGACTGGAAGTTCCTGGAGTTGAACATTAAGCATGTCGCCTATCCATCTCTCAGCTACACCCCTCAGCTGGGGAGGGTGACAGTATAAGGCACAGTTAGATTTCTTTTGTCTCCTTTGTGGTTGGCAAGAAGTCGAGGACTGCAAAACTTGTATGTTTTTGTTTTGATGTTATTTCCGTGCACGGTATAGGTTGGGTAGCGAAAAGGGGTGCGAGAGAATTTACAAATATTGCACTTTACAAAGTTATGGTTTGACCTTTGGTTTTCATATCAGAGACTGTGTTTTCTATTTAGCTGTCAGTCATACTTTCTCTTTGCCATTTACAAGAAAAGACAACATCCCTATGGATTTGAGTTCGTGGTGACAGATTTCAGTGGGCTGGTGGCTGAAATTCTGAGACAGGACTTCGGAGCTAATTTCCTTTGAAGTAAAAGGTATTGTATGGAGATGGAGAGATGGCTCAGTAGGTAAACTGTTCACTGATCAAGCTGAGTGCCCGAGTTTGAACCTCAGACCTTGTGTTAAAAGACAGAAGCGGGGCTGGAGGGATGGCTTAGTGGTTAAGCGCTTGCCTGTGGAAGCCTAAGGACCTGGGTTTGAGGCTCGATTCCCCAGGACCCATGTTAGCCAGGTGCACAAGAGGGCGCACACGTCTGGAATTCGTTTGCAGTGGCTGGAGGCCCTGGCGCGCCCATTCTCTCTCTCTCTTTCTCTCTCTCTCTATCTGCCTGTTTCTCTCTCTGTCACTCTCAAATAAATAAATACAAACAAACAAACAAAAAGCCAGAAGCGGTGGTGGGCTTCTGTAATTGCAGAACACTGACACTGATGCTGAGATGGGAGGCAGAGACAGGAGAATATCCCGGAAGCTCAAGGTGAGCCCAGCAGAGAACAACAGAACAAGAATCCAGCAGGAGAAACCTGCCTCCAGCGAGGTGCGCAGATGTGGACCAGTGACCACGCCGTGCCTGCACACTCAGATAATTAAAATATTCTGTGTACTAAACTCGCTAGAACTTGCACACACACACACACACACCTGAACTCTTGAGATAACATGGGATGATCTTTCAGGGGCATCATTTTGGATATCCCCCCCACACCCCATGTTGTCTGAAAACTGTGCTATAAGAGTGAGCAGGTTGTGCTGTGTGTTGACTTTGTAGCCAGATGAAGGGAAAGGAGGTGACAGGAGTAAGTTCCAATCGTCCCCCCCAGCTGCATTTGCAGAGCTGTAATTATTCTTTAGATAGTAAAGCAGGGTTCCACCTATTAGAAGCTTCATAAAACCAGCGTCCACCGTGTATCTGATTTCGCTGTTGATGTAATTTTAGGAAATCAAATGAACCAGGATGGAAATTAAGTTTCGTCCGCGGCGGCTTGTTCGCCCCTCTGAGTTCTATTAGATTTAGCAGAAGTTCGGCAGGCGGAAGCACAGCAGGCCCCCGGCCTTGATCGCCGCAGAGCGCGCGCCCCTTCGTAGACAGGGGCGGGAGAGTCCCGGCTTTTACCTTGCTGCTCGAAAATTCATTTTATTTTATTTTATTTTATATTTCTTGTGCGTGCAAGTTACTTATCACACACAGAGGGGACAATTCAGAATATTGTATTTTGTGAGAGGGAAAGGGAAGGCATTCAATTTCTTATTCAAATGAGCTGCATGGGCTGTACATCACTTTCTAATTTCTGAGCTGACTTGTAAGTCGTAGCGAGGGAGGGCATGCTGCCATTGGTCAGAGGAAGAGGAGAACTTAACAGTTTGTCAGCGTCCAGCCAGCCGAGTGGCCTCTTGGTTAGTGGACCAGCTTAGCCTGACGTTCTTCAAACTTAGCAGATGGACGGTTTAGCTGAGGAGCCCTCCGTCCTTCCTCCCAGGGCGCCGCCCTCTGTCTTTGGAGCATAGCGTATCGTTGCGAGTCAGTATCCACACTTGGATTTGACCTTGAGAGATGCGTGCTTTTCTTTGACTCCCCGTTTTTCCTTTCATCGTAAACACTTGGTGGCTAATTTGATGGTATTTATCTTTGCCCAGTGTAGCTCCTACTGAACTAGATTTTGTATTTTTATTCACTAAAATAAAACAAAAAACTAGGGACTGTAGAGATGGCTCAGTGGTTAAAGGCACTTGTTTGCAAATCTCCATGGCCCAGGTTCAATTTCCCAGTACCCACGTGAGGTAGATTATGGCCTCATTCATTCAGGCTTGACTATTAGAGCCCTAGTAGGGAAGAGGTGGCAGTTGGGGCAGCCCAGCCCTAAGGCGTGTTCAGGGCTGATCTCAGTCTAGCCCTCGTGGGTTCAGAGCAGTGGAGCCCTGGCAGCTGCTTCTTACTGGTGCTTTGTGGTTCTGGCTGTTGCTGGTGTCTCTCTGCTTGGATCAATGAAAGGGAGGCAGGTTCTTCTGCAATTGCTGGTGTTCACCTGGATTTTTTTTAAAAACCTAAAATAAAGCTCTTTCTCCCATCAACTGTGTGTCTGGTTGGATGTTTGTCTCAACAGTGTGGAGCTGACCACAACGTCGTGAAAAGCCAGTCGCAAGATGCACAAAGTGGCACATGCATCTCGAGTTTGTTTGTAGCAGCAGGAGGCCTTGGCACACCCATATTCATTCTCTCTCTCTCTCTCAAAAAAAAAATTAAAACATTTAAAAAAGTACTAGCTGATAATGACTTATGAACATGACTTGCTCTAAGGCTTCCTAGAAATTATTCACAATACACACACACATACCTGTGGGTAAACCCGATGCGTATACATTGTGCTCATGTCAAGTCCTTCTCAGTAACAGAATTCTAGGTGTGTGTATCTTTGACTCTTCAGATGTTTTCCCCCTTACACCATGAACTGTATATTGAAACTGTTCTCATAAGCAAAGCCCTTTCTTTTCTTGCTTCCCGCAGCGAAGCTCAGAGCGACTTTATCTGTGTAGTGAGAACGGAGCACTCTGACATCTGGATCAACAAAGGCTCTGATGCTCAGGCAGCCAGAGCTTGTGGGACTGCTGTTAACTGCCTGGTTATCAGATTATTGAAGGGCAAGCTGCTTGCTTCTGAGTGCGCTCCCTGCATTTGTGTAATCTATCCAGGCAGGGTCCTGATAGCACTATCCAGACGGCCCTCTTAACAGACCCAGTGCAGTGGGAAATGCTTAGCGGGGATTCTTCAGGATCAGCTCTTTTGTGCAGACGTAACCAGACACTCAGGTGACTTCATAATCTCAGGCTGCAGCTTTTCCCAGTTGGTGTTTTTGTCTCATAGCAGCTGAAAGCAGAGTCGCATTCCCCAGAGGCAAGGGCCATAGAGAGGACGGGAAAAAGCACAGCGCCACTCTTAGGAAGGAACAACTAGGTCTTCGCCGATGTTGCACGTGAGGGTGACTGTAGCTGAAAACACTGCATCACCCTGGCCTTCATTTTAGTGTAAGGTGGGATTTTTAAAAAAATACATATCCTAGACAAACATTTTCGCTGAATGTATTTTAAAAATATTTTATTTATTATTTATTTGAGAGAGAGGAAGAGGCAGATAGAATGGGTATGCCGGGGCTTCTAGCCACAGTAAGTGAACTCCACACACATGTGGCCCCCCTTCCCCTTCTGCATCTGGCTTACTTACATGGGTCCTGGGGAAGTCCTTAGGCTTCATAGGCAAATGCCTTATCTGCTAAGCCATTTCCCCAGCCCTACAATGGGATTTTGACTGCTGCCATAGCAAGGAAATGTTACCTGTTTTAAGTTACGGGGACACTAATGACCCTGATGGGATCCTAACACAGTGTATACATGTATGGAACCATACTGCCAGGGCCATTGTCTGTTAAGATGTGGACTGCACCAGAGTGGAGTGGTTCTCAGATCCTGAAGCTCATTAGAAACCTCTGGAGCGCTTTGGAAGTAGCACCTCTCTCTGTTCTGTCACTGTGAAGGCAGTTCTCCCCCCCCCCAACCTCTTTATCTCTCTCTCTCTCTCTCTTTCTCTACCTGAGATAATTCCTATGCAAGTGGCCACTTAGTTCAGTTTGGAAATCCCAAAGTAGCTTATGAAAACCAACTCAGGCAGGAATCATTTTCCTTGAGACATTTAAATTCCATAACGTGGTAGGGACAGATTGAATTATATAGGACAGGCCATCCTTGTTCGAGAACACAGAGATTTCAAGTCAGGTCTAAAGTCTTTGGAACATGCTGTCCCTTGGGCACAGATTCTGTGGCCTAGATAATACTGAATCCCGGCCCTCCCTTTCCTGCTTCCCCACATAGAAGTTGGCAAGGGAGCCCCAGGGAAGGTTATTCTTAAAACCAATGCCGTTCGCGTCCGGCAGAACAAAAGGCTTTAAAACTTGGGTTCCCTCCTAATGGAGCCTCTGGACCCAAGTGCCTTGAAGTGTTGCCCCATTGTATCCTAGAAGATGAAAACTCAGGCACATACACCCTTAATAAATGTCCCATGGTTTCTCCCGGACATCTTGGATATGGATCTGTTTTTTTATGTGACCTTGAAGAGGTGAGTTGACCTTCCCACACTTTGTGTGTCTGCCTGAAAAATAAGGAAACAGAATCCACACAGTTATTGTTTGTGTGGGTGTGTGGGGGGGGGAGTGCTTATAAGGAACCAGCCCAGTGTCTTCTCTGTAATGGAGCCTCTGTAGCTGTGGTCTCTTCATGGTCCTGTGGGTGGTGGGAAACTATAGAGGGGCTGAGCAGTGACAGTTCCTTGCAGCATCCACGGTGGAGAGTGACGTACTTCTATTATCCTCGTCCAAGAAGGACAGACAAGTGTTGGCACTTTTTCCACATGAACCATAGTTGCCAAAGGGCCCTTTTGAAGAGGCCTCCATCCCCTATGAAGTGACTGTCTACACCGAGCCTTAAAAAAGATGGGGTGAACAGGATGGACTCTAGAGACGATATGACATATTAGTGACTGAAAACCATAGGGCTTTTCATAGAAAAGAATGGTTTGCTGTCTGAACCTGCTATTTGGTAAGACATAGGGAATGAACTACATAGGAGCAGGTACAGGAGTGAACTTATAATAAGTTTTTTATTTCCGTGAAAAGGGCTAGAGACACAGACTAGAACTGTAAATGTGGATCAGACAACACAAACTTAAGTTTTTGGGGGGGTTGTTAGGGTTTCAAGGTAGAGCCCCACTCTAGCTCTAGCTGGCTGTCCTGGAATTCACGATGTCGTCTCAGGGTGGCCTTGAACTCATGGCAATTCTCCTACCTCTGCCTCCAAGGTGCTAGATCAAAGGTGTGCACCACCACATCCAGCTGAGGTTACCTTTTTATTCAGACCGGAACCCCAGCCCGTGGAATGGAGTTGCCCATAGTCAGGGTAGACCTTCCATAACTCATCTAGAAACTCCTTCATCCACATCCCCAGGGATTGGTCTCCTAGGTGATTCTCCATCCTGTTACGATTATAACTCGTTGCAAGTTGCTTACGGACAAACAGAGACTCTAGTCCCAAGAAGGGCTGCAAAGAGAGCCGCAGAATTTGCCTTCATTGGCCCACCAATGTGTCACCACAGAGAAAGCAGGAATACATGATCAGTCACGTGGCAGCCGTGGGGTCCGTTCTTTGTATCAGATTTGATGCTCTCTAGAACATGACTCTGTGGCTGCCAGGTGACTGATCGTGGTCATACTCAGTCAGGAAGCAGAGATGAACGCTTGGCCTCAGCTCGTCTCTCCTTTTTAATTCAGGCCAGAACCCCAGCCTGCAGAATAAGATCGAAGTCAAATGTGCTTGCGTGACTTGATTTGACCTGTGTGTATCTGCCACCTTCAATGAAGAGTGTACGTCCTAGGCAACGAACGGATGCATAGAACTCCCTAGCCCCAGGCTGGTGCTTCTCTCTCAGTCACAAAGTATTCCCAAGCACCAGTGAGCCAGAAATAAATGCTTTCTATCGTCCACTACCAAAACTCCTTTTGATTGTTCAGTATCATCACATTAGAAACCTGACCTGTGCAGGGGGCAGGTTGACTACTATCAGCCTGATCAGTGAAAAGAACTGAAACTGTTCAGTGATGTGGGAAATGAATGAGCCGCACAAACCCTCCCTCCACGTGACCAAAGCTGAATTTCCAGCGTGCCTGTATTCGGAATTATCACACAACACCCTTACCCTCCCCCAAAGAAAAATCATAACTTGCACATTCATAACCTGATTAAGAGAGCCAGGATAGATTATTAGACTTCATTTAAAGGTGTAATCAGCTGTGTCATTCAGATAAGGGAGAAAATGGTACTGTGGACTTTTTCCAAATTCCCACAGGCTTAAAACCTCAAAACTGCGCTCAGCGTGCTGACAGCGCACCTCGCCCGTGACTCCAGCTCCGGGTCTGTCGTGGCTCTGACAGTACCGGGACCTCATTAGGTCGCAAATCAGATCTAACGGTTTAGATTATGGTTCATCTTGAGCTCTGTGCTTTCTCTCCATTACTTGTGGCATAACAGAAATAATTCAATTTATTAGCAGGCCCATCTTCTCAAAATGCTTTTATTTCAAAATGTGTTTGAGGACACAGTGGGGAAGGACTCTGGCCATAGCCCTGGTGTCTTAGGAGATGAAACTGCTGTAATCTTTAGTGTTTTGAAACATAGATGTAGCATTCCTGGGATGAAGACATAGATACTTGTCTTCCTATGTAGCCCATCTTCACTACACAGAGCAGGAGGTTCCTTTTTATTTTTTAAAAATATTTAATTTTTTAAAAAAATATTAGAGAGAGAGAGAGAATGGGCACGGCAGGGCCTCCAGCCACTGCAAATGAACTCCAGACATATGTGGCGCCTTGTGCATCTGGTTAATGTGGGTCTTGAGGAATCAAACCTGGGTCCTTTGGCTTTGCGGGCCAATACCTTAACTGCTAAGCCATCCCTCCAGCCCCCCCTTTTGGGGGGCAGGGGCCACTTTCTTTTTTTCTCCTGATTTCTCCCATTCAAGTAAAATCCAGGCCCAATCCTGCTTAGCTTCCTGGAGCTGACTAGATTGGCTCATTCAAGATGCCATGGCTATAGACTTTTCTCCTGATTTCTATAATTACATTTTATTTTTATTTGTTTATTTTAATCTTACTTTATTCTGTTATTTTATTTTATGGTTCTTTCGAGGTAGGGTCTCACTCTAGCCCAGGCTGACCTGGAATTCACCGTGTAGTCTCAGGGTGGCCTCAAACTCATGGCGATCCTCCTACCTCTGCCTCCCGAGTGCTGGGATTAAAGGCATGCGCCACCATGCCCGGCTGCTTTTTGCTATATATATATATTTAAATTCATGTGTATATGTTCGTATGTGTGTTCGTATGTTGGGGTACATGTGTGTACATCTGTGTGGAGGACAACCTTGTGTGGTATCTCAGGAATGCTGTCCACCTTTGACTGGCATCAAGTGTCTCATTCACCTGGAGCTTATCAAGTAGGCTAGACTGGCTGGCCAGGGAGCCTCAGCGGTCCTCCTCATTAGCTCCCGGATACCAGGCATGTGCTACCACGCCTGGCTTTGTGAGTGTGTGTTCCTGTGTGGAGACCAGAGGCTGATGGCAGCTGTTTTCCGTGATCGCTCAGTTCTTCACTTTGCTTGGACTTCTCTCTCGAGCCCAGAGCCTCATCCTTCCCGCTAGTCCAGCCAGGCCTTTGCCCCAGCGACCCCGTGCCAGCTTCCAGGCAGTGGGTCGGGAGGCAGCGCCGTGCCACCAGGCCGTTACGTTGGCGCTGTGGATCTAGACCCCAGTCCTCACACTTCACCCGCAGAGCCATCTCCCGAGCGCCTGGGGTTTTGTTTTTTAAGACATTCAACTGCAGGTCCTGTTTGGCAAGACAAGCGCTTTACGGACTTCCTTATCTCTCCCGCAAGCACTTCCTATAGTGTGTCAAAAAATCATCATTTTAGATTTATTGTCTTGTGGGTAGCTGAGCAACAATAGCAATATTCATTCATTCATTTACTCAGTTACCTTCCCGTCTGCTGGCCAGACAACAAATATATATATTCCCCGACTTTTTAGAGCATGGGTAATTTTTCTTTAGTATGTAATAGTCTCTCTCCCTTACTCCTTCCTTCCTTCCTTTCTCCCTTCCTTCCTTCCTTCCTTCTCCTTCCTTCCTTCCTTCCTTCTCCTTCCTTCCTTCCTTCCTTCCTTCCTTCCTTCCTTCCTTCCTTTCTTTCTTTCTTTCTTTCTTTCTTTCTTTCTTCTTTCTTAGCTTCGCTCTAGCTGTGGTGGTTTTAATTAGGTGTTCCCCATAAACCCTTATGTTCTGAACGCTTGGTCCCCAGCTGGTGGCGGTTTTCTAGGTGGCGCTTTCTTTCCTTCACTAGCTATTTTTGCTGGCGTCGACTTTGAGGTTTCTTAGCCCCTAGCTTTCCGGTGTTGGCTTGGCTCACTCTCCCATGGTTGTTCCCACCTGATGCTGGCAGAGGTGACGTCCACCCTCTGCTCATGCCATCGCTTCCCTGCCGCAGTGGAGCTTCCCCTTGAGTCTGTAAGCCAGAATAAAAACTGTTCCTTCCAGCAGCTTATTTCGGGCGGGTGTTTCTTCCAGCAGTGAGAAGGTAACCACAGCACTAGCCTAGGCTGACCTGGAACTCACTGTATGCCCAGGCTGTCCTCAAATTTACGGCAGTCCTCCTACTTTGGCCTCCCTGGGGCTGAGAGGTGGGCGTGATCCTTCGTGCCTGAACTTAATGCATACACACGTTTTAGGCAATTTGAAGATGTTTCCACGTGGACATGTTCAATTTAGCAGCACAATGAAAACGCACCAAATCTTAAGTCAGATTTAAGAACCGCTATTGTGAGTTTCTGCCGTTTTGTTTTGTTTTGTTTTTGTTTTTGGTTTGTTTTATTTTGTTTTGTTTTTCAAGGTAGGCTGTCCCTCTAGCTCAGGCTGACCTGGAATTCACTATGTAGTCTTAGGGTGGCCTTGAACTCACAGTGATTTTCCTAGGTCTGCCTCCGAGTGCTGGGATTGAAGGCATTAAAAGGATTAAAGGCCCGGATTAAATACCTCACTGAGCTGTTTCCTTCCCTGTGCTGGTGTGTGCAGCCTGCCTCGCTCAGGTGCTCACCAACTTGAGTCCATCCTGAAACTCAACATCTGGCATCAAGCTTCCCTTGTTCCTGGATAGTTGCTCAATTAGCTTCTTTTCACAGGGGAGATTCCTAAGGGGGCAACAAAGTGCTGAGTGAGGATAATGGTTCCGGGCCTGTAAGAGGTACCAGTGCCCGCAGGGCGTCTTTGATTCTACCTGCAGGGGCCTGCCCCTGTGTGCCCATTCAGGTGGTGAGGATAGGCTGTGGGAAATGTTGGAGGGCATCAAAGCAGATAAAAAAAATGCGGTGAACAACTGTTTTGTTGGCTCGATGAATATTTGATGTTCACCTACTGGTTTAGGATGGCCGTTTCATCTAACTGTGCATAACCGCCTATAGGATCTTAAATGCTGCCCTTGCTTTATGGAGACACTTAAAATTTCACTTCTGTGAGCATTGTTGTTACATGCAATGAGTAATTGCTTACATTACTTCAAACAGGTTTCCACTTACTGCTGTGCAGCAAAGACCGGTGTCTTGAGATATCTTGATGGAGGAGGGAGGGAGGGAAGCCCGGAGAACTATTTGAGGGTGAGATAGTTTGGGAGCCACTGCGATGGGTGAGGATGGGACCAGACGTGATTTAAGATTGTACTTGTTTGTGTAAGGTGTGGGGTTCCACTAGGTTTGCAGTCATCATGACTTGGAGAGTTCCGGGGAGCCCTTAATCACAGAGGGGTGTCTCAGGCTCTTAGTGGCTGATGGAGTCTATAAGATATTTCTGGCTCTTTCCATGGGCATTGTGTTTAATGTATCCCCCCCCAAAAAAAAACCTTTGTCGAAAACTAATATTCTCACAGAACAAATGAAGTAAGCTCTCAAAGTAGTTTATATCCCGTACATATATTTAGTGCTAGAGTGGGGTAATAGTATGTGAATTCCTTATGAAACTATACACAAGTGTGTCTGTATATGCACGTGCATGTGTGTGGAAGCCAGACAACATTGGGGGCTGTTCCTAAGGTGCTGTCGCTTTCTGTTTTTTTTTTTTTCTTTCTTTTCTTTTTTTTTTTTGAGATAGGACCTCTCATTGGCCTGGAACTCACAAAGTAGGCTAGGCAGGTCGCCAGAGAGCCCCGGGGACACACGTGGTCCCACGTCCTCAGCATTGGGGTCACAAGCCCATGCCAGCATGCCTTGGCATTTTGGTGTGCGTTCTGGGGAAGAAACTCAGGCATCGTGTTTGCAAGATGAATATTTGACTAAGCTGTTTTCTTTTAAGATTTTTTAAAATTGTATTTATTTATTTATTTATTTATTTGAGAGAGTGAGCAAGAAAGAGGCAGGCACAGAGAGAGAGAGAGAATGGATGCACCAGGGCCTCCAGCCACTGCAAACAAACTCCAGATGCATGCGCCACCTTGTTCTACATCTGTCTTACGTGGGCCCTGGGGAATTAAACTTAGGTCCTTTGGCTTTACAGGCAAACGCCTTAACCACTAAGCCATCTCTCCAGCCCCCTAAGCTATCTTCTCTTTTTTTTTTTAAAATAAAGTATTTTATTTATTTATTTAAGAGAGAGAGAGAGGGAAAATGAGTGAATGTGGGTACGCGAGGGCCTTGAATGACTGCGAACAAACTCCAGATGCTGGTGCCACCCTGTGCATCTGTCTTAAGTGGGCACTGAGGAATCGAAGCTGGGTTCTTAGGTTTCACAGCCAAGCGCCTGAACCACTAAACCATCTCTCCATCCCCTAAGCTATTTTCCTAACTCCTTGTATGAATTGTATTTTTTATTTTATTTATTTGTCTGTTTCCTCTTGAGACCAGTTATCACCATGTAGCCTAGACTGAACTCAACGTTGGTATCACCCTGCACCAGCCAGCCCAAATGCTAGGGGTACAAGAGTACAGGGGTGTGCCGTGCCACCATGCAGAGCTCCACATGGATTCTTTTTTTTTTTTTTTTTTTTTAATATTTTTAGCTATTTGGAGAGAGAGCTATGAGAGAAGGGATGTACCAGGGCCTTCAGCTATTGCAAATGAACTCCAGATGCATGCTCCAGCTTGCGCATCTGGCTTACATGGGTCCTGGGGAATCAAACCTGGCTTTTTTTTTTTTTTTTTGGCCTTGCAGGCAAGTGCCTTAACCACTAAGCCATCTCTCAGCCGTCCACATTAATTCTTACAGCAAGAGTGAAAAGAGTACGATGGAGAAAGTTAATGCCTGCGTCTTCAGTTGCATGCTCCTGAGCTGCGGAGGAGCACGCAGAGGTGGCCTTGTGGCTGCTGTGTCATCTTGCTTAAGGGCCCGTGCTCAGTAGCCATGCCGTCTTCCACCTCTTGTCTAAGAGAACCCGAGCGAAGGGCGAGCTGTGCTCAGGTGTTTGCGGTAAGCGAATCTGGCGTCCGCTGGGAGACCGTGTCTGCTGGTAATTTGCTCTGCTGATATTTGACTTCATGGAGTATGTGGCCTCTCCTTAACAGCCCCCGTTTTCTGCTTATTTGTTTCTGGGTTTGTTTATAACTTTAGATCTGCTGTGAAGGTCTTCTCTGACCTGTGGGAAATGTGAGCTGCTTGGAAGGCTGCTTAAAATTCTACGAAGTCAGGATTAGCTGCCTAGGGTAGCTCATGTGTGAGGAAAATGAGAAAACTTATGTTAAAAAAAAGTGGATGCCCTTGTAGGGTGTCTTTGTTATTTTCTATCTCCACCGCACTTTCTTCTTTTATTTATTTATTTTTGCTTGTGTGTGGGGGTGCATGGCGTGAAGTGTCCACCCCCCATATTGCTCACCTGCAGCAAGCAGAGCATGGAGGGGGGCTCACTACATGGTGGGTGTAGCGTAACATCACATGTTCTTCTGCCCAGTCTTGTTTTGAGCCTGAGTCTTTACTGATTCTTGTGGGGCTCCAGAGATTCTTGGGTCTCTACCGCCTTGAGCAACTGGGGTTACAGGTATGCATGTCCATACCCAGCTGTTTACATGGGATCTGGAGATTCAAACTCAATCAGTCTCAACCCTCCTTGGGCCTTCAGACTTACACAGAAGCGTGCTTAACCACTGAGCCATCTATTTGGCCACTACCTTCTCCTCCTCTTCCTTCCTTTGTCTTCTCGTCCTCCTGTATGCTTGTGTGTGCATGCATGTGTTCATGCGTGTGCATTGTCCTCAGAAACACCATCCACCTCCTACGAGGTAGCGCCTCAAAGGCTTGGGCTTCACTAGGTAGGCTAGGCTGGCTGACCAGTGAGTCCCAGCGAGCCTCCTGTTTCTCCCTTGCCAGTACTGGGATTATAGGCGCATGTCATCTTGTTTAGAATTTTTTACATGGGTTCTGGGGTTCAAGCTCAAGTCTTCATTCTTGTGAAGCAAGCGCTTTTCCACCTGGCTATCTCCCCAGCTCACCTTTTTTCTTCCTTTTGTTCATTTAGGATGATCAGGACCAGCTTACTAGAATACACTTTGTTTGCATGTGTACTGTGTCAGGCACCTTGCAGAAGTGCAGTGCGTGCGTCTTCTCGTGGTACCCTGGCAGCCACTGCGAGGAAACTCACTTTTCTGCCTGTTTTACCAATAAAGAGGCTGAAACTCAGGCTGGCCAGTGATGAAATGGATTTAAACTCCCATCTGCCTAGGCCCAAGCAGGACGTGTTTCCCTCAGCAGGGCCACCCCAGACCGTCTTCTGTGAGCCCTGCCTGCGTGTCTGGCCTTAATAGGTGCTGCTTACTCTAATTTTGTTTTGTTTATTGTTTAAAGAAATCTCATTGCTTCATTTTCACATCTCGATTGGAAGCCACCCCTGTTTCCAGTGGAGCATTGGAGATGGAATACATTACAATGGGAATGACCCTTTCCTGGTGTCATCTGTCATCTGAGCTAATCAGTGAATGCGAGATGATACATTGGCAAGATTGTGGGCCCCCAGATAATGAGAGTTCATCATTTCGCTCAGTAAAAGTAGTTTACCCATTCTTTATTGCAAATGCTTACTGAGAACCATATTGTTCTGTGGTCGCAGTCATTACCAAGAGAGATGAAAGCTACAGAGGCAGTTTATTAGGTCAGGGGAGACCCACACGTCCATCCAATAAATATTTATAACGTGCCTGTTACATGCTGGGCACTGGAGATCCAGGAGTGAATCTGAAAGACCATGTTCTTGGTGTGTTATAGAAACCTAAGTAGCGTTTGGAAATTCTGGGAAGGGCCTCTCATTATTCTCCCCTCATTTCAGCGTAGGCTGTTTTATGTCCTCAAATCAGATTATTGGCCATCTTCTGAACACCTGAAAATATTTCTGAAAGATGAAGATCTGGTGGCTGTGGGATTTATGTATTTCATCTGATGAGGGTTCCTTACCCGCTGCTGGAACAGACGTTGAAGGTTGTTAGGAAAATTGTGTGCTGGGCTCAGGATGCTCATGTTTCGATACTGCTCTCAGCCCATGGAAATCACAGCAAAGGGCTCACGTCGGAAGAGACAGCTTTAGCTCTGTTCACAGTAGCAATGTTGACTTGATGCTTTGTGTCTGAGCCTTCACGAGCAGACTGAGAAACTCAGACCGTACGATGGACTCTTACCTTGTACTGTGCCCAGGTGCTGGACCTGCTAGCTCTGTGCCTCCTTAGGGGGGCTTACTTTTTAAAACTTTCTGTTGACAACTCCCATTCACATGCACAATGTACCTTGATCATAATGCCCTCTCATCACTCTCCTTTGACCTCCCTCCTCTGTCCCTCTCCACTGAACTCCTTCTTTCCAACTTCTATTTTGACATCATCACTTTTCCCCCTATTATTCGGGCCTTGTGTAGGTAGCTGTCAGCCACTGTGAGGTCATGAACACCATGACGACTTTGTGTCTGAATGATAATGTAAAGTACTCCTCCCCTTCATTTGGCTCTCGTATTTTTTTCCACTACCTCTTCTGCAGTGGTCCCTCAGCCTCTGAGGGTGTGGTAGAGATGTCTCACTTACTGCTTAGCACACACCGCTGTCACTTCTCAGCACTTAGATGAGCTGTGAGTCTCCTCACTGGTCACCACCATCTGAAGAGAGAAGCATCTCTGGCCATAAGTGTGATTAGCATTAATAAGTGGACATAAACATAAATACTTGTCGTATAATATGGTGGCATCATGTATCCATTTAGCCAGCCAACAGTGCTGGATTCCCTACTAGGGCTTATGACTTCCCCAGACATTGGCTTTTTGTTTTTATTTCTTTTTTTATTGTTTTGGTTTTTCGAGGTAGGGTCTCAGTGTAGCCCAGGCTGACCTGGAATTTACTACGTAGACTCAGGGTGGCCTTGAACTCATGGCGATCCCTACTTCTGCCTCCCGAGTGCTGGGATTAAAGGCGTGCGCCACCTCCACTGTCAAGCATAGGCTTTTGATGAGGTTTTCGGTATCAGGCATGAACTCCTTCGGGTGGAGTGGACCTCAAATCCAGAGGGTGGTTGCTTCCTCCCTCAGGGTTTAGAACTCCTTGGACATCTTCCCAGAGAACTTCTCCGTAATCACGTACTCTCACATTGCGTGTGCAGGTTTTGGAAATGGGTCGGAGTCAGGCACGGATGGGTTTCCTCTTCGTGCTCTCGGCGAGAGTGGGGAAGTTTCGATGAGAATGCAGATGGGGGACGTGGAGCCAAGTGACCAGATGTGACAATTTCGATAACCTGAAGCGGGTCATCTCATTGGCCTCAGGAGAAGAATTTCTCATGTAAATTCCTGTATAAATGCAGCCCTGTAGGGGAGTTTTTGTGTTCTATAATTCCTTGATAATACTAATATTCGTAATAATACTGAGTTTAATATTATTTAATACTTTGAAAATGGTTGTAATGGTTTTGGTAATTCCCTTTTCTATATCCATCTTGTAATGTATTTACAAGTAGCTACTTCTGGTCCACGCTCATCTAGAAAGACCCTCACACATCCCCCTAAAAGCAATGTTTAGCCAAGTACCTGGGCACCGCGGGGCCCCATCCAGTGGACGTGTAGCGTTTCCCATCATAATAGGAAATCGTCCTTTCTCATTTCTCACCACTGTATTCCCTTCTCTGCGAGGCTGTAGGTGATCAGACAGTAATTTATTGGTGTTGAGTTACTGTGGCTGTCACAAATGGGCTGTGCTAGATTGTCAGTGGACTAGATTGGGCCTCAGGCCACCGGGGACTGTTCCGGGTAACTGCTGCTGTGTCCTGCCTTTTCACTTTCTCTGTTACTTGGTGGGAAAGTGTGGTCCAGTGACATTTCCTAGGGAGCGTTGGCCACTCTGGAAAGTTGATTACCTCTTAGCTCTAACACTTACTCGACATGGTATTTTTTTTATTATTATTATTCCTTGTGAACATTTACTGACTCATTCTCTTACGAGCACAAGGCATTTCAAGTGGTGCTTTCTTTAACGGAGCTTTTTAAATGCTATATGTCTTACAGATTTTGTCCACATTTTATAGTATTCACCTCAGTGTAGGTTTTCTGTAGCTATATAATGGCTTCTTTATTTTTTCAATTTTTATTTATTTGAGAGAGAGAGAGAGAGAGAGAGAGAGAGAGAATGGGCATGCCAGGGCCTTTAACTGCTGCAAACGAATCCCAGAAGCACCAGCATGTGCATCTGGTTTACATGGGTCTTGGGGAATCGAACCTGAGTTCTTTGGCTTTGCAGGATAGTGCCTGAACCACTAGGCAATCCCTTCAGCCCTATAATGGCTTTTTTGACGTGTGTATGTAGTGTGTATGTAGGTACATATGTGTGTGCATCTGGAGGACAGAGGTGGACCCCAGGGGTCTTCCCCAGTCACTTTCTACCTTATTCTCTGAGTCAGGGTCTCTCACTGAACCTGGAGCTCACAGATTCAGCTGGACTAACCAGCCAGCGAGCCCCAGGGTTTCGTGTCTCTGCCTCCCCAATAATAGCATTACTGGTGCCCATCACCATGACTAACATGTGCCACCATGTGCACCTGGCTTACGTGGGTCCTGGGGAATGGAACCTGGGTACTTAGGCTTTACAGGCAAGTACCTGAGCTGCTAAGCCATCTCTCCAGCCCCCTGCTTATTTTTTAATTGTTCACATTCCCAAACTTGAAGTAATGGTTGGGTTTTACAGTATAATTGACAAAGGTACAAGCCAGGCTGGAAATAATTCTGGCCTGTTGGGAATACTAACTTGATGTTTAGAGAATTTCTTTCTTATTCTCGTCTATAGATTCAAATCTTCTGTTAATGAGGACTAACACATTAATGTTGTCCCTGGATTTTATTCACAATAATTCATTAGTGGAAGTGCACAGAGCCACTAGCTTTGGTCGCAAATGTAGAACAGCGACCTTTTTTTTTTTTTTTTTCTGTAGGAAAGAAAGAAAAATCCTGCTTGCCCTTACAAGAGATCCTTCCTGTTTGGAGAAACCATAGGCAAAAGGAAAACAAACCAGACACTTGAGGGCAAGAAGCCACATCCTTGAGAGCTTTGTATTTGTGAAAATTCTCATAGCTCAGAGATTTTCTTTCCATTTAAGCAAGGAGGAATGTTCCAGTGAGAATCTATTTTTAAGAAGGGTATTTTTGGTGTTAAAATAGTTGTTGGTTCTTGGTGTCATGCCCTGTACCCTTTTAGCCAAATGTATTTCTCTTCCAATCACAAGAAGTAGGATAGTTATGTCTCTAACAGTATGCTCATATAGTCCCCCCAAAAGAAGACATCGGGAAGGAGTATTTGTTTGGGGGTGTACCCCACAACTCAAGGACAGGTCTCCTGCCTGGTGTTTCTTGTCTAGGGAAGGGAAGTGGGAGGGAGTGTCCGTTCTCTTGCTGTTGAGGGTCCACATCCTTTTGGTCACCTTTTGCTGTGTTTCCTCCTTAGGACTTCAGGCATTTGGCCGTCTCCTCAGCCCAAACTTGGCTGTGTTTCCTGCAAGTAAGATACGCTTAGCTTCTTAAAGCGAATACAAATTGATAAATCTGGAAGTGGAGAGATGTCTACATTACTTAGACCTATCTGTCCAGCAAGTGTAGTGACGATTAATATCAGTGGTATAATGATCACCCAAAGTCAGTTTTCAGTTGTGAGGTTCGGTTCAGAGACCTGGAATTGTTTTACCAACCATACTTGATTACTCCTGTTGGGAGAGTTTAAAAAAATCTGTCTTGGCTTTTCTTTAAAAAATATTCTTGTTCATTCCTTTTTCATTTCTTTTTCTTTTTACTTTTTTTTTTTTTTTTTTTTGAGGTAGGGTCTTGCTGTAGCCCAGGCTGACCTGGAATTCACTAATTCACTATGTAGTCTCAGGCTGGCCTTGAACTCAAGGTGGTCCTCCGACCTCAGCCTCCCGAGTGCTGGGATTAAAGGCGTGCACCACCACACCTGACTTCCGTTCCTCTGCTGTGGACTAACTCAGAATGTCACTTGTGTTTTAAATAACAGAATTGGTAACTGAGAAGGGAAACTTCATTTGGATTATAAAATTCTTGCTTTAGCACAAGTTCCTTAAATTGTGAAATAGACGCTTGTCATAGTTAGCGATGAGCCTGCCAGTTCTTCCTGGGAGGCAGGAGGCCCACTGTGGTCTTCTCCCACTGACTCACTCAAGGGGCGTATAGACAGGGAAGAAAGCCAGAATTTCCCCCCAAGATGATGTAGCTCTAAGTTCATCCCATTGTGGAGATTTTTCAGTCTGATAGAAGCCTTCAGTAAGATTGTGATTTCACCACAATCAAGAATACCACAGGGGCTGGAGAGATGGCTTAGTGGTTAAGGTGCTTGCCTGCAAAGCCAAAGGACCCAGGTTTGATTTCCCCAGGACCCACATTAGCCAAATGCACAAGGTGGCACATGCATCTGGAGTTCATTTGCAGTGGTTGGAGGCCTTTGCAGGCCCATTCTTTCTCTCTCTGTTTGCCCCCTTTCTCTCAAATGAATAAATAGAAATAAAAATAAATATTAAAAGAATAAAAGAATACCACATGTAGCCAGAGGGGTGGTGCATGCCTTTAAGTCCCAGCACTTGTGAGGCAGAGGTAAGAGGATCACCGTCACTGTGAGTTTGAGGCCAAGCTGGGACTACGGAGTGAGTCCCAGGTCATCCTGAGTGGAGGAAGGAAGGGAAGGAGGGAAGGAAGGAAGGAAAGAAGGAAGGAAGGGAAGGAAGGAAGGAAGGAAGGAAGGGAGGGAGGGAGGAAGGGAATACCACATGTGGATAGTAAAGCACAACCCCGATCTCCTTTCCCGTCGGGTTGATAACTTATTCCAGGCTTTCTAGGCTCAGCTGTACATAGCAGCACGACTGGGTCAGCACCACAAGGGAACATTGAAGAGCTGAAGGAAAGCGGGGTTTTTTAATCCTTCTCTTGTGCTGCTGAGGGTAATTTCGGGAGCAGGATTGGGACTTTGACACTGTGCCAGCGTATGTGCCCCCCCACACACCCCAGGATTCACACCAGCTGGAGACTCGAGGTCATGACCCCAGAACTGGATAATGCGGGGCGTCCGTCCGTGCGTCTGAACGCTTTCACTGTTAGGGCCAACGGGCTTGCTGTCCCCCAGGGTTTTATTTTAAAGCTCGGCAAGTGAAATGCTTCAAGTGTGAGACTCGTCATCCTGCACACAGACCGTCTAGTCAGGGAAATGCAAATAGGGACGTGCCACGTACAAAATGAGTTTGCTTCTGGTTGTGGCCTATAGAAATGGCAAAGGCAAGAGCATGCTTACGGGGAAGTGGGAGTATGAGCATTCCATTCATAGTATTTCGGTGGTTTTGCAGTGTGTGACATGCATAGTTGTGTATTTTAGAAAGCCTGCAGTAAGTGTTGTTAGCTAGACTCGAGGGATGCACTGGGCGACAATGTTGCCTGGTGTAGGAGACAGCTTCAGGTCGCTGGGATGAACCTCCAGACGAGACACAGTTTGTAGGAGGAAGGGATTTATTGAAGCTTACAGAAAGAGGGGAAGTTCCATAATGGCAGAAGAAGCTGGCCCACTTTCGCTGGTCCATGCAGAGAGAAATACCACCATCAGCATCACAAGCAAGCACACCCCAGGAACCCCAGATCTCGGGCGCGATGCATGTCTTTAGCTGGAAATCCAGGTCCATCTCCAGTGACTCCTTCTCCAGTCAGGCAGCTGGATATCCAGGTTACAGCTTGAATTCACGTTCTGCATCTGTTGGCACACATCCATTCCAACTACCACAGATGGTAATCACGTTTCACTAAGTTGGAGTAACACTGAGATTTTTTAAAAATATTTTATTTTTATTTATTTATCTGACAGAGAAAGAGGGAGAGAGAGAAAGAGAGAGAATGGGTGCACCAGGGTCTCCAGCCACTGCAAATGAACTCCAGGTGCCTGTGTCCCTTTGTGCATCTGGCTTACATGGGTCTTGAAGAATCGAGCCTCGAACCGAGGTCCTTAGGCTTCACAGGCAAGCGCTTAACCACTAAGCCATTTCTCCAGCCCAACAGTGAGATTTGATCTCCTCCGTTGCTTATTTGTTCTGTGATTTTATTTTATTAATGAGATGAAATTGATATGAACAACTTTTTAAGTCATAGAAATGATGCGTGTAAATTACTTTCTATGCCTGGCATGTCAGAAAGGGCTCAGAACCTTAACCATCCACACTGTCATCTTCATCACTACGTGCATGTTTTGGAAAGGTTAAACAGACACCCGAAATTAAGCTTACTTCTGCTTGAGATGTGGGTTTTTGCATGGGACACACATCCTCCTTTGTTTGTTAGAGATGTGGTCTATATCCGCTAGGAACCCTTTTCCCTGTCTCCCAGGGACTGTCGCTTGCCGGTGCAAATACCCTGTGGCGTTTTGAGTGTGAGGGGGACCCGGCTGCTGTGATGCTGAGTGGATGTGACACAGTAATGACACCGAGTCTGTGGCAGGTCCAGTCGGCAGAGAATCACTGAGGAACGATTTTCCTTTGACCCCTGCCTCCCCTCCCCCGGGCCCTCTGTCTACATCTTCCAGAACTTAGAAGTCTAAGCTGCTGAGCTGCTTCCCCTCCTTCCCCCGAGTCTGCGGACTGCTAAGCTGTTAGCGAAGCGAGAATGGGAGGACTTGGACATTAATGCGGCCTCAGTGGCAGCCTGGAGCTCAGTACACTTTTCTTTACACGGATGCAAAAAAACGCTTTTTACACCTTCACACAGCCCATGCCACCTCTTCTTTTTAAAAGTCCTTTCTGTAAGCAAAGGTCAGCAACTTCTTTGTTCTACACTGTGAAGTGCTGTGCAGCTGAGAGTTCCCAGGACAGGCTGCCCAAATCCAAAACTTCCTGAAAATAAAGGCTTTCTATATATAAGTTATAGAAAGATGGCTTTTTAAAAAAAATTGTTTATTTTTATTTATTTATTTGAGAGCGACAGAGAGAGAGAGAGAGAGAGAGAGAGAGGCAGATAGATAGAGAGCGAATGGGCGTGCCAGGGCCTCCAGCCACTGCAAACGAACTCCAGACGCGTGCGCCCCCTTGTGCATCTGGCTAACGTGTGTCCTGGGGAATTGAGCCTTGAACCGGGGTCCTTAGGCTTCACAGGCAAGCGCTCAATCACTAAGACATCTCTCCAGCCCACTTTTTATTTTATTTTTGAAAAGTTTAGGAGTTTTTTTCCCCCCTTTTCTTTTTTGCACGTGTATGAGTGTGTGTGTGTGGTATGCATGTTTATGTGTATGAGTGAACATATATGTGTGTTTCGGCACATGTATGTGTTCATCCACAAGGAGGCCAGAGGTCAACACTGTGTGTCTTGACTAGCCAGATCCTGAGCTCCCAGGGTCCTCTTGTGTTCATCTCCCCAATGCTGCACTACCAGCAGCGTTTATCTGGGTTCTAGATATTCAAACTCAAAGCCTTGTGCTTCCGTAGTGTGACCGTATGTGGGCCTATTTGTTGTGTGTGTGTGTAAACATCAGACCATCCTGTCACACAGCAGCATACATGTTGTGCATTCACCTTAGGTCACAGGTAGCCAGTGGCATGTGCAATAGACAGGTGGGAAAGTTCT
This sequence comes from Dipus sagitta, assembly GCA_036346955.1. Lineage (NCBI taxonomy): Eukaryota > Metazoa > Chordata > Mammalia > Rodentia > Dipodidae > Dipus > Dipus sagitta. Next base: position 69,031,006 of record CM070784.1, on the reverse strand, counting down.
ACGGAGGACGCCACTAGCCTAGTGCGAGGTATCCAAGATCTTTCCTCCGTGTGGCTTGACCCCTTCACTTGCGCTGGTAACAGCAGTTACAAGGAGCCGGCTCTGTGATTTGTAACAGGCACTTGCCACTCACCAGCAGGTGTTTCTTGCGGCCCCTCCAGGAAGTCTGGTGTGATCCCAGAGGAGGATCTTGGCTTGGCTGGGGTGGTATGCATTGTGACAGCTTCACAACGGATGGTAATGGGAAGGTGCCAGTAGGAACTGGTTGTGTGAAGAACTCCAGGAGACGGGGTGATAAGACTTTTCTGCATTGGCAGCAGCTTGTACCAAGCCACAGTCTCAAAGGATTATATGTAGAGAGATGGGCTGGGATTTTCATTTCCCTGAGGGATCTGTTTCTTTGGGCATCGTCTTTACTGTTGCGATTTTTCTTTTTGTCCAAGAATGTAACGTGTTTCTCAGGTGTTAAAGGCGGAGCATGTGGTCGCTCTTCCCATTGAGTCTTTCTTAGCCTGGGCTCTTCTTGGGGCCAGACGTACATCTTAAGCACTTGGTATGCCACCTCAAGGGAAGTATTACGCATTTAAGATGCCGGCGTCCCCACAAAGAGGAAGTAAGTGTCTTCTGGTGTCTCACATAAAGCATAAAGCACTAAATAATATTGAGGGAGCCTCATCGAGCCCTCCACAAATGGTACATTAATGTCAAGGAAGTGTTGAGGAAGTCCCAGAGAGCGTTGTAGTTCAATAATGCCTGTTATTTATCACAAACGTGCACTTTGTCTGTTCACACTGAGCAATGAATGACCTTTCTGTTCCCACAGTCAGGGCCCAGCGAGCCTCAGTCGATGGCGGGCGCAGGCTCGGGCTGTTTATCATGCCTCCCTTAGCCCATCACTGCCCTGAGCCGGTGCTCATGAAGTACTGGGACGGACCAGGCAGAAAGGAAGCCTTCATGGGTTAACTGCTCCGGCAGCAGATGCAGTTCCCCCTCTTGCTTGAGCTTTGTTTCTGCCCACCCCTCACTAGCCATCCTTTGGAGAAAACCACCTAAACATGTTGTTCCCCATAAGAAAAGTCCCTTCCCAACATTGGTGGTTCTACTAAGATTATTTATTTTCCTTCCCTCCTTTCCTCCCTCCCTCTCCCCCTCTCTTTCTCCCTCTCTCTCTCCTACTCTTCCTTCTTTCCCTTCTTTCCCTTCCTCCCTTCCTCCCTTCCTCCCTCCCTCCTTTCTTTCCTTCCTCCCTCCTCCCTCCCTCCCTCCCCTCCCTCCCTCCCTCCCTCCCTCCCTCCCTCCCTCCCTCCCTCCCTCCCTCTCTCTCTCTCTCTCTCTCTCTCTCTCTTTCTTTCTTTCTTTCTTTCTTTCTTTCTTTCTCTGAGGTAGCCCACTCTGACCTGGCACTCAGTCTGCAGTTCCAAGCTGGCCTCAAACTCACAGCAATTTTCATACTTTTGTCTCCCAAGTGCTACAGTTAAAGGTGTGCATCACCACACCCAGCTTCTCTTCTAGGATTTCTGACCTTTTGCATTAATGTCATATAGAAAGCATCCTTACAAAAAAACAATATACTTGTGTGCATTCAAGGGTGTGGGGTGTGTGTGTATCTTAAAAAATTTCTAAATTTTGGGGGCGTAATGTCCAACCTCCATACAGCCAAACAGCAGTGGTAGCTTTCCCCACTGGCTTCTGTGACCTTCCCAGCCATAGAGCGGGACTAGGTTTACAGTATCAGGCGGGAACTTCCTCCCATGGAGTGGGCCTCAAATCCAGTCAGAGCGTACTTGGTTTCCCTCGTAACTATTGCTCCTCGGTGGAGTGCATTTTGTCTGTGTGGCCCTTTGTAGAGCTTGCAGGGCCCACTGCTGGCTAATACTGTTGGTGACTTTTCTCCTCCAACAGTGTGCACAGCGCTTCCCAGCACTATGGCAACTAGAATGTTTCAGACAGGGCTTCTGGCTGAACCTGCTACTCATAAATTTGGTTGGGCTAGCTAGCCTGCAAATTTTGGGGATCCTTCTCTTTGTGCCTCCCCAGTGCTGGCATTACACATGTGCCACCTGGCTTTTAAACAGGCACTGAGGATACAAACTCAGGTCCTTATGCCTGCACAGCAAGCACTTAATTCACGTAGCCATTTCCCCAGCCTCCCCTCCGAGCCCCGCTAATGTGACTTGAGAGGCACGCCACACTGAACATCACTCAGTAGTTTCATTTGGCTGGTCTACATACACCTTGGTTCTGAATTTGGTGTGAAAGGAGGCTAAGTTCTTGGGACTGCTTGGGAGTGAAGGTTGTCTTGCTTCTGGTGCATTCTGGGCTTCTGGGTAATAGCCCAGGATGTCTAGTACATTCATCCCATGGTTTGAAGTTCCACGATGCGCCTCCCTCAGACCAGGGAAGGAGCAGGCTTTGCTTCTGATGATTTAAGTACTGCAGGGTGAAGACAGCATCTTTGTCACCCACAAGAGTTGTCCTTAAATGTTAGATTTACCTCAAACGCTGGTCAAATTTATTCATTTAAAATGCATTAAAAAGCCAGCTCTGAGAAGTGCTGTGATGTCATTCGCACAGCCCTGGGAATGCTGCCAGCCCTGAAAACCTGGGTAGCAAGTCAGAACTGCCATATTTTTGGAAACTTCACTGTGAATTTTGAGACTTGAGGGCTTTCGAATTGTGTAGTGTGAACGCTCTTACAATAGGAATGCTACCAACTTTCAGGCTTGCAATGCTTGCTTTAGTTTCATGATTGCATTTCTTTCTTTTCTCTTTCTTTTGTTTTCTAAGGTACAGTTTCACTTTAGCTAGGCTGACCTGGAATTCACTGTGTAGTTTCAGGGTGGCCTTGAACTCAGGGTGATCCTCCTGCCTCTGCCTCTCAAGTGCTGGAATTAGAGTATGATTGTATTTCAACTGGAAAATAATCTGTCCATCCATCCATCCATCCATCCATCCATCCATTCATCCATCCATCCTATCTGTTATTCTTTTAAGCAGAAAATAGACCTTAGGGAGTTTGCAGTTTGCTTAGTCTTGGCAGACTTATTGGCAGTTTTATCTGCACTTTCCACTTAATTTTATTACTTGATTGTTCTCTTCACTAAGAGTTCCAAGCATGTTGTCATTTATGGAGTGAAGGTGATGTGTGGGCTTTGTTCTAAATGGTGGCCTCTTCTTGGACTTTCTCGTTCCATCCGAGAAGCATTGCCTTACATGCACAGCCCCAGATTCTCAAGTGTTTGAGGAATGTCAGGAAAAGGATGAGTATGTCTCAGCTGCTAACTATATTCATTTAACTTGATCTTCAGTGTAATCTCACTGAACTCGGCCATATGTATATCTGTCTGTCCTGGATCTACTCAGGCACCCATTGCACGTGAGCAAGGATGTGTCTGTGTGATATCGTAGGCCTTTTCGCTGAAACCTATCAATGTGCTCAAGCATCTGTCTCGCACCTTCTGTGAAAGAACATAAAAGCATTTATGATAAGCGATGGAAGTACCTATTAAGAAATAAGCCAGTGAACATTTTGAAGTGATATTACTTGCATAAAATCATCAGGATAATTTTTATGTGTTACACATATATGACAGACCGTAAGAACCTTCTGTTGAGGTCTTTTTTTAACGTGTGATGCCCCTGTGTTTTCATCTAGGTTTCGCTTCTCTTGTTTATTCTGCAGCCCAGGTGGAAGTGAGATAAAAGTGAACTCACTATTCATTTCCTTGTTGTGCTGTGAATGGCACTCATCTGTTACTTTCTTACTGTGCTACTGGAATTCTCCCACCTTTCATTTTTTTCTGCATTCATGAATTGAAACTTTCAGGAATAGGTGAGTTGAGAAAATGCAGTGGCCTTTGAGACAGAGACAAAACTGAATCAAGTTTTGCATTTTACCTTCTCCTGTGCACATAAAATGATATTTTGAGTTCTTTTTCCCATTTATAAAAGGAGACCATTTTGAATGAGGAATGTTGGTTCAAACTATGTGTATAAATGCTTAGTACAACCAGACGGACATGCCTTCACATGAGCAATAGATTTATTGAAGATTTTCTACTTGCTTCAGATGAAAATAGTAAAATAATTACTGAAAGAGAAAGAGGATACACTCACATATTAACTGGTGACAACCAATCCAGGTGGTACTTTAAAAAAAAATAAAAATTTCTGTACTGTTTCTAGATGGATTATATTTTTATACATCGATTCATACATTTGTATCTTATAAATATCTCGGGAAGAGTCAATCAAGAAATTACATCTGCCAAAATGCATGTAATCATGCTGTTCAGCCAACAAGAAGGAGGTGCTCTGCATGCAAATTCCATGCAAATGAGCTCACGCTCCCCTCAGCTGGATTGGGTCTGCTCTCCCACAGCTGTGCTTTGGGTTTTGACATGGTGATAGGCGCTCCCATTGCAGAATTATTGGATTTGGAAATAGAGCTTGGAATATTGAATTTGCTGCCTAAAATAATAAGGTTTTTGTCGTCCCCCCCCAAGCCCCCAACATGATCTCTTGCCAGGCCCTGCTCAAACTCTTTGCTTGTAACCAATTCATTTACTTCTCATTACAACTTTAGGAAGTGCATATACTATTATAATCTTCCGAAGGGAATTTTGAGGTATTGGGAGATGAAACATTTGGCCCGGCTCCACACGATTGGTAAGAAATTAGCCTGGACCCAAACCTAGGCTTTCCAGCTTGGGGAGTGTCACTATTCACTCCTTTGGTGTGTGGCTTTCTCAGCATGTGGCCCTCATCTCATTGGTTAACCTGCTTCCCTCTGTCATTGCCTAGGGTGGATAGAAGAAATGGAATCACAATAACTCCCCTGGGACAAAATAGTTGGGTGCACCTCCATATTTATTTCATTGCAGTGCTGTGTTTTGAACCCCATGACTCCTGTATGCTTGGCAAGCACTGTACCCCTGAGTTCTGTTCCTATCCACTGTCTGCTTTTTTTTTTTTTTTTTTTAACAAGTGGAGTATTCTCTGGATTGGACACTTTTAAATGGGTCCTACATATTCCGTAGGACATAGACTTCATACTTTGAAGTTTGCAAGATGTGTTGCTCTATCAAAATGAAGCGTGCATATTTTTGTTAAAGCAAATCTGTCATAATAAAATAAAAAAACTTACTGAATAAGCTGGGTGTGGTGTTGCACCCCTTTAATCCCAGCACTTGGGATGCAGAGGTAAGAGGATTTCTGTGAGTCTGAGGCCAGCTTGGAACCTTGGGTTCGAAGCCTGCCTGAGACTATATTAGTGTATTGCAAGTCAGCCTGGCCTAGAGCGAGACCCTACCTTGAAAACCAAAACAAACAAACAAAAACTTGCAGAATAATTAGCAACAGTTTTTATTGATTTGATCAAGTTTATTGCAGAGGGGCTGTGCATGTAGTTCAGTTGGTAGATTGCTTTACCTAGCATGCATGAAGCCCTAGGTTTGGTCCCAGCACAATATAAAAATCTTTTTAAAAGAAAGCATTATCAAGGCCTGGCATGGTGATGCACACCTTTAATCCTAGCACTTGGGAGGCAGAGGTAGGAGGATTTCTGTGAGTCTGAGGCCAGCTTGGGACTACAGAGTGAGTGCCTGATCAGCCTGGGCTAGAGTGAGACTCTGCCTCCAAAAATCAAAAAGAAACTAAAAATTAACGATCAAATTTTCTTTGAGAAACGTGTATTTTGTGCCTAGGGCAGCACTTGTGGATCTAAGGTAGCGTCCCTGCGGGTTGCCCAGCAAACCCTCTGCACCTTGTCCACACTTCAGTCCTTCACTATTGAAGTGTTTGTTTTCCAGGCAGGGTCTCGTTTCTCCCAGGTTGGGCTTGAACTCACTGTGTAGCTGAGGATAACCTTGAATTGCTAGTCTTTCTGCCTCCACTTCCCCAGTTCTGGGATTAGAGGCATGTACCACAACTCCTGGTTCATATGGTCCTGGGTCTCGAACCTGGGACTTTGTGCTTTCTAACCAAGCACTCTACTAACTGAGCTACAGTCCCAGCCCTGGTTGGAGTGTTTTTGAGGGAAGCTTGTCTCTGAAAAGAGAACTCTGTCCAATTATTAATCTATGTTACTACAGTTAGTCACAGTATAGTAACTTAATATGATGAATCAGATACAGGTCTGCTTTAGAACTTAGGGAAAACATACTTTTCTTGGGAAGTCAACATTACAGACCACTGAATCCTACTTTCTTTAAGACTGTTTGTCAAAGAAGACATTTGCCTTGAAAGGAAATTATTTGTTATAACGTCTTCTTTTGACATGTTGCTTCCCTTGAGTCATTTCTTCACACTCACATGCATGCACGCGCGTGCATGCGCGCACACACACACACACACACACACACAATTTGTTAGATTATACTTTGGTAAAAATTGGACTTAGAATCAACAGGAGTATTTACATTGTCAACTGTGTTCATAAAACTGTTTTTGGGGGGGGCTTTAAGGTTATTTTTCTTGAAAATATATTCTTCTTGGTAAGAGGACCATTTACAGCACAGAACTTTCTGTACTTAATTTATTTAGAAATCTGGTTCCGATGTGAGGTCCTAATTTTGGCTTCTTATCCTGAAAGTTTTTCAAGTGGACATATTGGCAGTGCAGAGTTCACGATTTAGACAGTTGGATTTTACTTCAGCCAGATTGTCAGTCCAGGCCAATCCAGGCTTAGTTCAGCCGGCTTATTACTATGTTTCTGGGTTTGTTTCCTCTTTATCATCTTTTTCTGTGCTGCCCATCTTTGATTCAGCTAAATGTCGGCATCACATCTACATACCTAAGATCCAGAATCATGAGTGTCAGCTCCCTGGGGAGATGATGTGTACTTCTGTCCAGAGTTCTGTCATGAAATGTGTGGCTTCCAGATGTCTCTTACTTGTAGGAGAGTCAGGCTGCCTTGTCCCCGGTCCTTACTGACCACATCTTAGGGTTCTCGTAGGCGAAAAGGAATTCAGTGGTTGCCTCCGTTTCTTGTCAGTCTACCTCCAGCTCTTCTCTCCCTGCTGCCAGCATTTCCTTGAATGGAATCAATTTTCTTCCTTATCACGAACCACTAATGTCCTTGAGGATCCAGCCTGGTCAGTGACCTGAAGCTTACACCCGTGGTTTTCCATTCTATCTTTCCTGCTCATGTTTAAAAGACCTAGTCCTCTGACGTATTCGTGGCTCTCGTGTTTGTCCTTAGCCCCGGGTCCTGATTTGTGTCCTGGGCTCAGTGTGTGGAAATCACGGGGGACACTGGACCTGACGTCTCATCTCCTTCCAGGATTGTTCTCTGATGGTCCCTTTATCATTTCAGGAGGCACTTCTCTGTGTCATCCACTGGCTCCCCTCTTGAACGTGAGTGTTCTCATCTTCTTCCTAGCTTTCTGAGTATGATTTGATGCTGAAACCATTTTGGGGCCTGATCTTGGTCTTTAAGAATTGTATGGGCTGGAGTAATGGCTTAGCAGTTAAGGCACTTGCATGCAAAGCCAAAGGACCCAGGTTCGATTCTCTATGACCCACGTGAGCCAGAGGTACAAGGTGGCGCATGTGACTGGACTTCATTTGCAGTAGATGGAGGCCCTGGTGTGCCCATTCTCTCTCTCTGAAATAAAAATTAAACATGTTTTAAAAAGAATTGTAAAGCTAGGGCGTGGTGGCGCAAGTCTTTGATCCCAGCACTCGGGAGGCAGTGGTAGGAGGATCACCATGATTTCGAGGCCATCCTGTGACTACATAGTGAATTCTAGGTCAACCTGTACTACAGTGAAACCCCAGCTCAAAAAAAAAAATAAATAAAAATTAAAAAAGAATTGTAAGATCATGGGGCTGGTGAGATGGCTTAGTGGTTAAGGTACTTGCCTTTGAAGCCTAAGGACCCAAGTTCAATTCCCCAGTACCCACGTAAACCAGATGCACAAGGTGGTGCATGCATCTGGAGTTTGTTTGCAATGGCTGGAAGCCCTGGCGCACCCATTCTTTCTCTCTCTCTCTCTGTCCCATAAACAAATAAAATATTTAAAAAAAAAAAGAATTTTAAGATCAAACCCAGAAGGAGCCACATGTTTCTCCTGTCAGTTGCAGGGATGTTGATAACAGTACTATTTGCTTGGTGCGCATTTGCTTTGTGGCTGCCTTTCAGACACTTTGCCTAATGCCTTCCAGAGCTCCTGAACCTCCAGACGACATTAAAGGTACAAGGCAGATATCTCTAGTTGCTCGTAGTTGAGCAAATATAGCTGTGGAGAGCGCTCATAATGTACTCAAGGTGGCACAGTCGCGGCACGGGGGAGCTGGAATTCAGGTCTCTTCGACTTCTGACCTTGAGCTTTTGACTGTTACCTACTGTCACCACGTAAGACATCACGGCACAGGGTCCCCGACAGCACTCCAGTTCGCGCAGTGTGATGCTGCGCGCCCGTGATCAACAGGTACGAGGCTGTTACTGGCTGAAAAGAGATCCGATGAGGGGTCAGTGTGGCATCCCTCTGGATGAAAGACCAGTTCTCGATTGGTACTGAGTTCTGTGGTGAAGGGAAGGGTCTGGGGCGGGCGTGGGGCTGGGGAGGGATGCCTGCTGGGGCACACGTGTGCCCCATTTCACCTGTTGCAGAACACCTCCAGCTGTGATTTAAACAGGACGAGGCTGGGCTTGGGTGCAGTTCATGAGGCTAGAGGGTCAAGATGGGGGTGTGAGGTTCGCTTCCCGGTGGGGCCCTTCTCAGCCTGCAGAACGCTGCCTCCCCAAGGTGTCCTCGCTCCGCACGTCCTCGGGTCTTCCTTCTCCCCCCTGCAGGGACATCTGTCCTTGTCCACCGGGGCCCCGCCCTTGTGAACTCATTCATCTTCAGCCTCCTCGTTCAAAGCACTTCTCCCGGGTACACAAGCTCCCTGGCTTGTGATTGGATTTATGAGTTTTCGACTTTATTTCGGTGCGAAAGTGATAAACATTCACTGCTAGGGTTTGGATTCTGATGCCTTCATGGGTTAGTGACCTAGGCACGTGGTAAGCTCCCAAAATGCTGGGCAGTGCCAGGGAGGCCAGGCCCCCCATCGCCCTTGAAGGTCGGACACCTGGGCTCCACAGTGCGCCCCTGTTGCTGGGCTAGGAGGTTGGGTGTATTAAGATGCATTTTCAGCCCATGATATTTTCAGCGTGTGCTGGGATTTTAAAGATGTAGGCCATGGAATTAGTGGATGGAATTAGTGCTGAGGCGTTAGCGTACTAATGAGTGGGGCCCGGTTCCCTCTGCAACACCAGCAGGGGTTACACAACTGGCCAGCCGTGGTGAGTGAGAGCAATCTGGGATAGAGGATCAAAGCACCACAAAAACTACATAGGTTTATGTGTTTCCCTTTTTCTTGTTGAAGGATTCCTTTCATTTCAAAACGAAATTTAATTTCAAATGGAAAAATTTGATTTCATTGCAAAATAAATTTAGACTTACTTTCAAAATAAAATGGGTAGACCTTTTTTTTGTTGTTGTTGTTGTTTCAAGGTAGGGTCTCACTCTAGTCCAGCTGACCTGGAATTCACTATGTAGTCTCAGGGTGGCTTCGAACTCACAGCGATCCTCCTACCTCTGCCTCCCGAGTGCTGGGATTAAAGGTGTGTGCCACCACGCCCCGCTAACTGGGTAGACTTAACAGCAGGTCTTTGCGCTGGGTTGTTCTGGGTTTGGTAAGCTTCATGATGCTTTCTGTAAGCAGCTGGCTAGGAATGGAGGGACAGAAAACATTGCATGAGGTTTTGGCGGCCCACTTGGGGATGAAATTTAGTTTTTCCTTGAAAACTCCTCGTGATGGCTTATGTATGGCTGTAAATATAGATGGTCCTTTAAACACTGATGTTATAAGTGCCAGTGTGTGCCTTGCCTTTCAAACCCAGTACAGAATTAGAAACACTTTTTCATGTTGTCAAGTTTTATTTACTTATTTTTAGTTGGCATACAGAAATTTAGATATGATTCATTATGTCATTTTCAGTAACTTAAAAAATTTTTTTTCATCCCTTTCCTATCTGTTCCTTGCTCCCCTGTATTGCATGCGTGCTTTTGCCCTTCCCTCCCTCCTCTTACAGCTCGTCTTTTTATATTCACTTTGGTTACAATTGTATCTTTGGAGGTTTATTCACATCATTCATATATATGCACACACATATACACACCCCTGCTTATAGATACTATACACTAAAACCCTCATATTAGAGAGAACATGTTGTTGGTTTTGGTCTTTCTGAGTTTGGGTCACTTTGCTTATTCTTTGCAAATCTACCCATTTTTCTGAACATTCATAATTTAATTTTTTCGTACTGCTGAATAGAATTCCATGGTGTATATGTACATTTTTATTATCCATTCCTAGGTTGGTGGGCATCTTGGCTTATTCCAATTCTTGGCCCTTATAAACTGAGCCATGGTGGACACGGGTATAGAAACCCCTGTTACGTGTGTGTGTGTGTGTGTGTGTGTGTGTACGCATGTGAGGACAACCTTAGATGACATTCCTCAGGGACTGTCCACTTGTTTTGAGACAAGTCATCTGTTTTTGTCTGTAACTTGCCCAACTAGGCCAGCCTGTCTGGCCAATGAACTTAAGGAATCCTTTTGTGCCCGCCTCCCTGACACTGAGACCGCAAGGATGGGCCATGGGGCCCGACCTTTTCACATGGGTGCAGGGGCTCAAACTGAAGCCCTCATGCTCACATGACAAGCTCTTTACCAGCTGAGCCACCTCCGTAGCTTCTAGAAACACAGAAGGGCTGATCAGGTTCTGTCTCAATAACACCATAATATCCCATCGCAAATGACTGCATAGAAAGGAAGAGTATTCTCCCAGTTATCCCTAAATGTTTTCTTCCTCACTTGCTTTCTTCTGCTAAAACTGTCATTTGGAGTTAGTTCTTGTGTTGTGTTTCTGTAAATAAAATTGATAGCATGGTATTAGTATCTTTGTTTTGCACAGTCTGAACGTTTGCGTTTTAAAAGGAGCTGTGTAAAATCTAAGCTGTTCATGCTGCATAGACTCATCTCTAAGAGGACAGTCTGTGAGCTTAGCACATCCTAATTAAAATGTCTGCAAAAGCAACGCTTTATGAATCCAGTGTCGATGTAGATTTCAGATTTATTTGTTATTACCAGAGAATTATTAATGTTGAAGATAAATCTAAAACTAGCAAGGTCTGTTTCCTTTAAGATAATCAGTAACCTTTCTCTTAAAGGCTTTTAAGTAAGAAATATCACTAAAAAAGAAATGATGGAGGAAATTTTTATTGATGACAGTCAACACTTGATGTGTTAAATATATTTAGGTAGCTTGTGACCTGATTATACTTGAATACTGTTAGATTTGAATTTAGCTTTTGTTTGCTATCTTGGATATACGGAAAATAATAGACACAAGAGAAAGATTATTCCATGGTATTATTCTGATTCTTTAAAAAGTATGCCCTGAGCCTGGGAAAGCAGCTCAGTTGGTAGAGTGCTTGCTTGGCATGCCTGAAGCCCTGGGTTTGATCTCAAGCACGAACCCTGCCAGGCACTCTGGCACCTGCCTGTAATCCCACCACTCTAGGGGTGAAGGAAAGAGGATCGGAGTTCAAGGTTATCCTTGAGTCTACAGCAACTCTGAAGTCAGCCTGGCATACATGAGACACTGTCCTCACAGTGAATGAATGAATGAATGAATGAATATCCAACTGTTCTTGGGCGTCCCAAATCAACCAGGTGGGCAAAGTCAGGTAACATGGCAAATATTCCCCAGCTGCCAGAAGTGATTTCTAGAAAGAACCAATTCCAAGAGCCGCACAGTGTCTAAAATATTTTAAATTAACCTTGGGCATGGGGCTTGAGCAGAGGAGATAGGAATTTGTCTTAGAATATAGTCTAGCCTTTTCTTCTTCTTGGATAAAAACATGCTATAAAATATTTTTGATGAAGCGGAAGGCTAGAGAAGGAAAGCGGGCTAAATGAAGAGGAGCTAGGAAATAAAGATACATTTAGAGAAATAAGATAATTATTACATTACAGGGAAAGCACTACTCCACATTTTGTGTGTCCGAGGTCTCCTACCTCTCACCTCCATGTCTTACCCTTGCCACCCCCGTAGAGCATTGTCTTCATTAGGAAACTCACACCTCTCACATGCTTGGTTTATTCTGTAATCCTAATGCATTGTAGAGTTGTTTGTGTTTTATAGGGTACTATTTCTTTTTCCTCCAAAAAAAGCTGCTATTAAAATGACGATGTATTTCAAAATTCATGGAGTCTTAGAATTTAGGGAATATAGCACACATATATTTATGTATATACTTACAGTTTATATGCACATATATATTTACATGTGAGCCTGCATTTCCCCCTTGATATTATATCATAAGCATTTCCCAGTAGCATTAAGGTCTGCTTTTGGCACTGGCTAAATCATATTACTTTATGCGATTATCTTGTAATTGATGTGATTTTGCTTTACTTAGTCTTTTTGATTGCTTTTAATTTTGGACTTAATTATGACTTTCTTTGAGAAAATTCCTTGTTGATTCATTCTCTAACTATCTAGGACCTATTTTGAGCTGTATTCTTTTAGTGACCAAATTTTTTAAAGTGTTAATATTGTCATCTAAGAATTGAACGCCTCACACAATGAATTGAGTTGGATAAACTTATCTTATTGCTAATCTAGGGTAACAAAAAAAATAAGCTTTCATCTCTTACACTAAGTGATTTAATGAGTAGCTAATGAGTGTGTAATGAAGATGACTTGGCTTTACTTACAAATGATGGCAAAGTGTAACTTTATAACTTGCTTGGGCCATGTAGGAATAAGTAGTTTATATACCAACAGGTCTTTGAGGTGTGTAATTCCCATGCTGGATTGTATAACAATAGGTTTTTATTTTATTTTGCCTTTTTTCTTTTTGGAGGTAGGGTCTCACTCTAGTCCAGGCCTACCTGGATTTCGCTGTGTAGTTCCAGGCTGGCCTCGAACTCGCAACGATCCTCCTACCTCTGCCTCCCAAATGCTGGGATTTAAGACATGTGCCTCCACACCTGGTTCTACTTTGTTTTTTTTTTTAATATTTATTTATTTATTTATTTATTTATTATTTATGAGGGAGACAAAAAGCCAGTGAATGAGTATGGACATGTCAGGGCTTCTTGAAGCTGCAAATGACCTCCGGGTACATGCACCTCTTTGTTCATGTGGCTTTACATGGGTACTGGCTAATTGAACCCTGGCAAGCAGGCTGCACAAGGAAGTGCCTTTAACTGCTGAACCATCTCTGCAGCCCTAGATTTTTTTCTTTCAATCTGATGGGGTTTGCCTTGGGTGAAGGAAAGAGAGGTGCTTTGGAGACAGATAATAAGTGAACTAATAAGATTAAATTTCTGATAGATACCAGAGGCACACTTTTTTCCCCCCTCCCTTGGATTGTATTATTAATGTTAACATTAAGAAAACTTAAAAACAATCCCGGTGTGGTGGCATATCCCTTTAATCCCAGCACTTGGGAAGCAGGGGTAGGAGGATCACTGTGAGTTCATGGCCACCCTGAGACTACACAGTGAAATCCAGGTCAGCCAGGGCTAGAGGAAGACCCTACCTCGAAAAACAAACAAACAGCAACAATAACAACAACAGAAAACCATAAAAACACACTCCAGGGCTGGAGAGATGGCTTAGTGGTTAAGCGCTTGCCTATGAAGCCTAAGGACCCCGGTTTGAGGCTTGATTCCCCAGGACCCACATTACCCAGATGCACAAGTGGCATACACGTCTGGAGTTCGTTTGCAGTGGCTGGAGGCCCTGGCGCGCCCATTCTCTTTCTGTCTCTATCTGCCTCTTTCTGTCTCTGTCTGTCACTCTCGAATAAATAAATAAAAGTAAACAAACCAAAAAAAAGAACACATTACATTACACATTGTGGCTGTTACAGAGGATCGAGCACAAAATAAAGTGTTAAAAGAGTGCTGTTCATATTGTCATAGGACAGTGAAGAGAGGACTACCTTTGTGATTGTTACATCAGCTGGTTGTTAAAGAGATCTGAGTTAAATTGAAGGCACCCATTGCTTTCTCTAGGCAATGAAATTAAGATCCTACTGCTTTCTTTGGCGTGATTTCAGTTTTGTGAAGTTTCCTTCTTTTAAAAGAAAGGGGGAAAAGTTCTTTGTCCTCTACACTGAAAGTCATTACAGAGACTAATGGGGCATTGAACTAGCCAGAGGTACAAGGAGAGCACTTTAAAACGCTTTCATTGACTTCTCTTCCCTGTCAGGTCAAATAAGATGTGACTGAACCCAGCTCTGCTCCGCAGCACCAGTGTCCATCTCGCTGTCCCCACAACATGTTTTTAGTCTCTGAAAGTGCAATCATGAGGTCCCATTGCTGGCAATTTACTAAGAGAAATAAGCAGAAAGAGGAGGCTGTGAAGTGGTATACGTGCCGGTAAACATATTAACAGAGGCAAAAAGGTGGGTGAACCTTGGCAAGTCTGGACTTCTCTTCTGTGCCCACGAGAGGAAAGGGGCTCAGAGCGGCTCAGACCCGCCCTTTATCCTTCAGGGTTCCCTGTAAGATTTGCCTCCGTCACCGCCTCTCTGGGAAATTCACTTAGGAGTTAGGAGCGCCTTGCTATTGTTTTGAGAGCTTTTCTGCTCTCAGTTCAGATATATCAGGTTGGTTTTTTGTATGTTTGTTGTTTTTGAGGCAGGCTCTCATTATAGCCCAGGCTGGCCTTGAACTCATGGCAATCCTCCTGCTTTGACCTCCTGATTACTGGGATTACAGGCGTGTGTCATCACTCCTGGTTTTATCATGTTTTTTTTAAATTTAATTTATTTATTTTGGTTTTTTGAGGTAGGGTCTCGCTCTATCCCAGGCTGACCTGGAATTCACTATGCAGTCTCAGGGTGGCCTCAAACTCACAGCGATCCTCCTACGTCTGCCTCCTGAGTGCTGGGATTAAAGGCGTGCGCCACCATGCCCGTTTTTTTTTTTTCTTTTTAAATCAAATCAAGGGTGGAGTTTGAGCTACTCCTCAGGTGAAAGTCACCCACTGTGGAGCTGGGCATGGGCGCAGGTCCTGGGGAAGGCCCGGTCTCCGGGTAGGAACTGGACAAACAGCTTTCTGAGATGCCCGGAGTGTTTACTGATCCGTGGCTAGCCTGATGGCTCAGGGTCCCTGTCTAAATGCACAGCACCCGGGGGGATAGAGATGTGAGATGGAGGGAAGAAGAATGGAAGGGGAAATCATGAATTGAAATGTCTTAGATGTTGACGTAGCACTTCTAGGCTGATCCTAGGTTGAACTTGCCACCTTATTGGAAAATAAAACAGACATGCAGAAAGAAATTTGAAAGAGAAACAAAAAAGTCAGTGTCCCAAGCTACCTGCTGGGAAGATCTGTTATAAAGCTATAATAGTCAAAACCATGAAGTCAGGAGCTGACTCAGCGATTAAAGGCGCTTGCTTACAAAGCTTGCTGACCTGGGCTCCATCCCCAGGACCACATTACTCACCTTTGGCAAAATTCAAGTCGGTGTACTGGACAGATGTCTCAGTAGTACAGGCATTTGTTTGCAAAGCCTGATGGTCCAGGTTCGGTTCCTCAATGCCCACAGAAAGCCAGACACACGAAGTATCTGCTCACAAGTAAATAAATGTAAAAACAAGAATCAAGGCTGGAGAAATGGCTGAGCGGTTAAGCGCTTGCCTGTGAAGCCTAAGGACCCCAGTTCGAGGCTCAATTCCCCAGGACCCACGTAAGCCAGATGCACAAGGGGACGCACACGTCTGGAGTTCATTTGCAGTGGCTGGAGGCCCTGGCGCGTCCTTCCTCTCTCTCTTTCTCTGTCTGTCGTTCTCAAATAAATAAATAAAAATAAAACAAAAATAAATTTTAAGAAATCAAGTCCACAAAAAACGTGCACGAGTGTTTATAATTTGCAACTACTGAAGTGTTCATGAACTCATGGATAGAAAGAAACTTGAGATGCACAGGACAAGGAGAAATGTAAAAAGATATTGTGCAAAGAGAAACAAGTCGTATGTAAATGATGTTTGATTCCAACCAGAGTTCTTGCTGTAATACGGAAATTGGATGGTGGTCTCCGGTACCACAGAAAAGGAGCAGAAGAAATCTCCTATGGTTCCGTAGCATGAGGGAAATGGAAGGGGGAGGTGTGGTGGGACTGGTCTATCTCTTGATTTTTTATTTTATTTTATTTCATTTATGTATTTGAGAGACTGAGAGAGAAAGAGAGAGAGAGAGAGAGAAAGAATGGGCACGCCAGGGCCTCCAGCCACTGCTAATGAACTCCAGATGTGTGCACCATCTTGTGCATCTGGCTTACAAGGGTCCTGGAGAGTTGAACCTGCATCCTTGGGCTTTGCAGGCAAACGCCTTAACCGCTAAGCCATCTCTCCAGCCCTATCTCCTGATTTTGATGTTGACTATTAAACAAACTGTATACTTAAATATATTTAATTCATATAAGCTAGCCTTTAGTGACTTAAGATGAAGATGAAAGTTAACCTACCTTGCTTTAATTTTTTTTTTGATTTTTTAAAAATCTTTTATTTATTTAAGAGAGAGGGAGAGAGAAAGAGCCAGATTGAGAGAATGGGCATTCCAAGGCCTCTAGCCACTGCAAATGAACTCCAGAAGCATGTGGCAATTTGTGCATTTGCTTTTACGTAAGTACTGGGGAATCAAACCTGGGTCCTTTGGCTTTGCAGGCAAGTGCCTTCTAAGCCATCTCTCCAGTCCCCCCCCCACCCCCGCCACACACCTTTCAATATTTTTTATTATTATTTGATGGCGAGAGTGAGTATGAGTGTGCTGGGCCTCTGACCACTGCAAAGGAACTCCAGACCAGGTGCCACTTTGTGCAGCTGACTTTACATGGGTACTGGGAGATTGAACTTGTGCTGTCAGGCTTTGCAAACAAGCACATTTAACTGCTGATCCCTCTCTCCAGTCCCTACCCTGCCTTTTGAAGTTATAAGTAAAGGGGAAGTGGGAGTTCCTTCTCAGAGCTGTTTCATTGACATCTGAATTTCCTGAGCCACTGATTACATCAGCAACCAGATTGTTATTTTACATTGCCTGAGCTTCACAGTGTTTTAAGCGCATTAAATTGGTAACTTGGAGAACTTTTTGTTTCTTTCTTTTTTTTCCTTCATTTAAGCAAACATTCATTTTTATGAGGTTTATGTTCTTTTTCATTCTGATGACATTGGGTACCACGTGTCTTACCAGCTGTCATTGACTTTCCCCATAGCTCTGTCCGAGGGTGACTTGAGCCTTATAAAGGAAAAACCTTTCCCGTTAAGTGGAATGTTGCTGATAGAATATATATATTTAGGGTCTAGCCATAAGAAAGAGAGACGCACTGACTAGGATGTCCTCCCGGATTTGGGAAGGACTGAAGAGTTTGGGAACTGCCAAAGTGCCTGACATCGCTGACACAACACTCGGTCAGCTAGATGCTTCTGCCTCTCTAAAGCCTTTCTATTAATTTTCCTTACCTCGAGTTGCCTGGGAACTCTCCCCGAGGGGAAGCTGTGCTTCCCAGTGATTTATCTCTCTCTCTCCTTTTTCATTTATACGCAGATCTGTTTTTGGGGCCTGTGTGTATACTTATTTATCTGTAGCCATTCTTTTTTACTAGTGTCACAGTGCTTTAAATATTAACTTTTGAGTATGCTTCTTTGTTATGGTGTGTGTGGGGGGGGATATGTATGTGTGTGTGTGTGCCCTTGCTGTGCCCTATGCACTCACCAGTGGAGGGGAGTGGGGGACGCTCACCTGGGGTGGCAGAGCAAATCTTAGGTTTTCCACTCCATTTCTCTTAGCCCATTCTTACTTGAACTGGAGTCTCTTACTGATACTGGAGCTTGCTATTTTGCACGAGCCTGGAAAATTCTCTGGTCTCTGCTCCCAAACATGGCCATGCCCACCTCTTTACATGGGAGCTGGAGATTTGAACGAAAATGATTTCGGGCCCCCTGAGACCCTCATTCTTGCACAGGAAGCACATGTAAGTGCTGAGCCATCTCTCTAGCCCTGCTTTTTTCTTATAATTTAAATTACTTTCCTTTTTAATTCCTTCCTTTCTTTTAAAAATATATTTATTTGCCAGCCAGGGGTCGGGGGAGGGAAAGAAGAGAAAGAGGCAGGGAGAGATGTATGGGCGCACCAGGGCCTCTTGCCACTGCAAATGAACTCCAGATGCATATGCCAGTTTGCATTAGGCTTTATGTGGGTACTGGGGTATCAAACCCAGGCTGAAAGGTTTTGCAAGCAAGCACTTTTAATCCAGAACCATCTCCCCAGTCCCCTTTAATTCCTTTCTTTAAAAAATATTTATTTATTTATTTATTTATTTATTTGTATTTATGAGGGTGAGAGAGGCAGATACAGAAGATGGTTGCATCAGGATCTCTCAGCACTTCAAAGGAACTCCAGATACGTATACCACCTTGTGCATCTGGATTTACATGGGTACTTGGGAATTAAACCTTAGTCCTTTGGCTTTGCTGGCAAGCACCTTAACCACTAAACCATGTCTTCAGCTCTTAATTCTTTCCTTAGTCCCTCTTCCTTTTTCTTTTCTGCTTCTCCTCCCTCCCTCCCTCCTTCCCATATTCTTGTTGGTTTCTACTCCATGTGTACTTAACTTAGCCATCTACAAATATCGGTGGTCCTGTGGCTTTGGTTGTTTAAACTGCCGCATACAGCGTACTGGCTGGTCTTTGCAGCATGAATCGATATGAAACTGAGAAAGAAGAGACATTTTCTAAGAAATGGGAGGCAGCGTAAATCAGGCCAGAGTGACAGAGTTGTAAGAGAAATGCCAGACATTTCATGAAATATAATTTGGATTTCCATTTGATTTGTGGTGTTTTGGATATACATGGATAGTGCTGATAGCTGTCAGACTCAAGATCTCAGTGGTTCAGCAGAATCAAAGTTGGTTTCTAACTCTTGTGAAGTGAGTTAGCCACGTTGGCTTGGCACCAGGTTCTCATCCAGCGACCCTGGCGTATTTTGTCTTGTTACTGTGCTTACTCTGTAGCCTGGGAACATTATATGAGCCCGACCTTGAACTAACTCCCTCGCATCTGCTACATCCCATCGGCCTCCACGCTTGCTTTTTTTCTTTCTACACGTGCCCTACACTGAGGGAGTCTAGAAAAGTCACTTCATTTGTGTCATAAGGAAGAACAGGAGACACTGTTGTCACAGTAAAAGTCTCCACTCTAGCACCACTTAAACTTGTCCCGGAGCTGGTGAGATGGCTTAGCCGTTAAGGCACTTAGCTATGAAGCCCAACGACCCAGGTTTGATTCCCCAGTGCTCACGTAAGCCAGATGCACAAGATGACACGTGCATCTGGAGTTTGTTTACAGTGGCTGGAGGCCCTGGTGCACCTGTTCCCTCCATATATCTGTCTCCCCCTCTCTCTCAAATCCCCTCTCTCTTAAATAAGTAAATGAATAAAATAAATAACAGTTGGTTTAAACTCATCCTGTACATGATATGGCTTGGGTTGATTCAATGTAGACCTTTAGGATCTTTCCTCGCCAGCCGTGAAATACAGGGGACACACGTAGTTAGCGTGCATCTGCATTGTCTTCCCCTGGGGACATTTTTGACACTGGCCAGTCTGGAATAAGATCAGTTCAAGGAACGGGTCACTGCTTAGAGCCTGGTGCGAGTGCGTAAGTGTTGGTACGCGAGCATGCACGTGCTGCTTTAGGACACACTGCTCTTCCCTCTGGAAGCTATAAGAGAATTCCTGCAGCTGCGTGAGCTATATACATGGACTTTATCAATATTGGGAGTGGCAGGCTTCTAGAGGCTGTTTTGGAGTAAATGTGGTAGAGGGTTTGATAGCACGCTCAAAGACAGCCTTACTGACGTCTTGTTTTCTTCAGTACTGCACTGATTCCTGCAGGAAGATTTATCCAATAAAACTAGAAATTGCAGTCCAATAAAGAAAACGTTAGTTAAAGCTTACATCTGTATGCACGATTTTTCCTCTTTTGAGTGTTCCTGTGTTACACTAAGGAGAATGGTGTGGTAGTGTGCCTTCTCTTGTTTCACATTTGCACACATAAGCTCGAAGGTGATTTTTTAATTTAGCAATTTGCTTGAAGTTAATGATTGTAAAGTTATTAGAGATCTAGTATGAAAATCTATATTTCCCATTAGTTTTGCACCTCAGCATTACTGACTGAATGATATATGAGGTTTATCAGATAAAATGCAGGGTGCCTAGGTATGTATGACTTCTTTAGTATAAGTCCTTCCCATTCAATATTTAGGTATTTACTTTTGGTTTTTCCAGGCAGGGTCTTGCTCTAGCTCAGGCTGATCTGGAATTCACTATGGAGTCTCAGGGTGGCCTTGAGCTCATGGCGATCCTCCTACCTCTGCCTTCCGAGTGCTGGGTTTAAAGGCGTGCGCCACCACTCCTGGCTTCGTTTTTCTTTTTGCTTAGCCTGGCAATCTTAGTTTCTAGAACTATTTTTTTGCACCTGGATTTATGTGGATATTGGGGAATCAAACCTGGGTTGTCGGGCTTTGAAAGCAAACACTTTAACTGCTGAGCCATCTCTCTGCTCTTTTATATTATTAACTTTCAGAGGGTATAAGTTGGTTGGATAGTTTGTAAGTAAATATACGAAGTAATTACAGCAGTTACTTTCAGCTATATATGCGAGGTCAAGGCTGTTCCTGATCTTACTTGTTGTTCCTGTTATTATAGTGTTTGGAATATAGGGGTTTAATAGTCATTACTGCAATGGGTATTTATGAATGAAGAGAAAATGGATCCATTCATTTTTTTTTCATTCTTTTTTTTTTCTTGAGTTCCATCATACATTCATTCCCTAGCAGCTTAAGCATCCTGCAGGTGGAGATTGTTATATATTTCTCTGTGTTTTCACAGTATTAGTGATTTAAAAGGCACCTGGCAGATACCTAGCAGGAGCTCTGTGAATGAGCAGTTCACCCACTAAGATTTTTTTACTGGGTGTCAAAAAATGAGAGAGTATTAGAGAGCAGCAAGTGGTTGCTGTGTTGAAATGTAGCGGGAAGAACTTTAGGCCACTGAGGAGGGCAAATCATTCACCTCAAAGTGAGCATGATGAAGCTGTGAGGCTGCCGCTCGAGGCAAACAGTAGAGACTCTTTAGTCAAAGCAGAAGTCTCCACCAGGAAGGTGTCTATTGATTGCATTATCCAGGGATTTGAAATAGCATTTCAATTTCCCCCTTGGAAACCCATGGTTTTTTTTTTCTTTGAAAATTGCATACTTCATCCTTACACTTTCACGCAAAGCCATTACTTGAGCCTAACCTCTCTCCGCAAAAACGTTTTCCAGAAACACACTCAGCGCAAAGATACTGGTTGTGGGAGACCCGAAAAGAAAGCTGTTTTGGTCCTCTTTGCGCGACGCACGCGGACGCTTCATAAGGGGAGTCCTGGCAGGAGCTGCAGACTATTTTCTACCGCGGATGTGCTGTTTTCCCTGACGTTTGTAGGTGCAGAAGCGTAGTTCTTAGGAAGTTGTCTGAAGCCAAGGGACAGAGAGGTCTGGCTGGAGGGATGTGCAGTCACAACCCGTGTGTGTCTGGGTCCTCGCTTAGGTGGGGACGATTTGTTTGCGCTGTGACCTGAGACAAGTAACGCTTGCTCGCTTGTTGTGCCTCGGTCTGCTCATCTGCTAAATAGGAGTGACCGGAGGGTTAAGGCTGGGGTACACGTTTTTCCCACAGACTCATCACACGTGGAAGGCTCGATCCTCAGCGGGTGGCACTGCTGAGAGGTCGTGAGGGCACACACTTGCCTAGTGGGTCAATGTGACAGATTCATAATTGGAAGCAATTATTGAGAAGCGTGACCTAATTGGAGGTCACTGATGGAGGGGATCGCCTGTAACAAACACACCTCGTCCCAGATGCACCCACACCCCCTGGGACATCTTTCTCTTCTTCCTGATCGCCAAGACATGAGCGGCATTCCTATCAGTCCCTCTGCCACCGCCGTGTTCTGCTTTGCTTCTGGCCCAAAGCAGTAGGAGGGGTGAGTGGTCGACAGAAACCTGTGCATCAGCCAGACAGAGCAAGCATTCCCTCCTTGGAGTTCATTTCCTCGGCTCTTCTGTCACAGGGGTGGGAAGTAGCTCATGCGAAGGGTTGCCCTGAGAACTGAAGATATATACCAAAGTTCTCACTTCGTTCTCTCACCCGCAGATGAATGCTCTGAAAATTTGAATTTCCTACATTTTGTTACTTACACAGGTAATGTTTAAGAGATAATTATTGTTACATTGTTAAGACCCACAGCTGTAATGGCGAGTCATTAACCTGTACCATAGCAGTTAATACCCAAGTGACCAGTTGTCTTCCTGTAAGACACGCAGGGGTGGTGTGCTCACACCGGTGGCCGTGCTCCTCCCAGGACAGTTGCCCAGCAGTGCGAGCAGCTCCGAGTAGGTCTTGGTGTTAAAGGATTTTTATGCAGAATTATTTCCTGACTGGGAGTCTGCGGCTTAGTGGCTCCTGGAATGAAGTGTCCACTTGGACCCTCCATGAGTTGGAGGGTCCTCTGCATGCCTGGTGATGCCTTGTCTCCAAAGTGCAGGGAGCTTGCCAAGATGCCCGGAAGGCTTTAGAGAGAAAGTACAGACTGAAGGAAGAAAGCGGCTGGCTAGTTAATTTCTTCTTTTCTTTTCTTTTTTATTTTTATTTTTATTTTTATTTTTTTTTGAGGTAGGGTCTCGCTTTAGCCCAGACTGACCTGGAATTCACTATGCAGTCTCAAGGTGGCCTCGGAACTCATGGCGATCCCCCAACCTCTGCCTCCCCAGTGCTGGGATGAAAGGTGTGCGCCACCACGCCCGGCTTTGGCTACTTAGTTTCAGTCGGGTGAAGGGAAAGGACTTGGAGCCTCCGTGTATGGGGTTGTGATTTTATCCCCTCACTCTTGCATTCCTTGCAGTCCCTTAACCCCCAGTACCCTTAGAAGGGACCTTATTTGGAAATGAGGTCATTGAAGGTGCCGTAAGTTCATGGGAAGTCCCTCTGGAGCGGAGCAGGGCTTCGAATCTAACCCGACAGATGTCCTTGTGAAGTGGGAAAATTTGGACAGAGACCCTCTTCTGTGAAGAAGCCACTGGAACTTGCAGGGAGCATTCAGGGTCACGTATGCACCAGCAAGCAAAATGGAGATTACCAGCACCCCGTCAGAAACCCCTAAGGGGACACAGGGGACTCTCCTTCTTGCCCCAGAAGGAACCAGCTCTCTGGGACCTTGATGTTCACCTTGGCTGGAATTGATAAGTCGCATATGTAAACCACACTGTCCTTGGTACTTGGTCATAGCAACTGTAGCACCTTAAGAGACTCCGATTTAGTGAGCATAGGTTGTGGGCTGGGCAGCCACACTGTCTTGGAGAACAAAGATCCGGGAATTGCAGAAAGTGCTGTAGCTGGGCGGGGGAGACGGCTCAGTGGTTAAAGGGCTTCCTTGTTAAGCCTCCTGGCTTGTGCTGAGTTCCCCAGTACCCACATACAGCTAGACACACGAAGTGGCACATGCATCTGGAGCTCATCTGAGGTGGTAGGAGGCCCTGGCGTGCCCATACTTGCTCGTTTGTGTTCTCTCCCTCTCTCTCTCTCTCTCTCTCTCTCTCTCTTGCACACACATAAATGAATAAATAAATTTTAAAAAGTGCTATGCCCAGTATGCTTGCAAACCCCGAGCTAGCTTTAAAGCCTCTAGCTAGAATGACAAAGAAAAAGTTACAAATGAGTTTTATCAAGTATATTCTCTGTCCTAAAAACCAAGATCAAAACAGAAAGGATTAAAAAAAACAAAATCTCTGACTTAAAACTGGCTGGACACTGTGGTCAGATATTCCCAGGGACTTCCTGTTCTGAAGGTGGAAAGGTCGCCAGGCGGTCTTGGCTTTGTCCCCTGTGCTGGTTGACGTTCCTTGGTGTTCCAGCCTCGAACCCTTACGTAACTGCCTGCTATACGTAGCTTCCCTCCTTGCCCAGCTCTGGTTCCCCTCTCCTTCTTTGCACTCTATGAAGTAGTGTTTGCAAAGGCTTGTCGCCCCTGCTGTGAGCTGAGCTGTGAGTTGGCAGGTGGAAAAGGGTTTTCCTCTCTAAGGGCAGCTCTGCTGTCTGCGGTTACTAGACCTTTCCTGGTCCAGCTGAGAGCTGACCACGTGATCTGTGGCCTGCACCTCGCCCTCGCCTTTGGAGCATGGGTGGATGGCAGAGAATCTGTCCCTAGGGCCTCATGACAAGGGCCTGGCACTGAGCAGTGGTGAAAGTCTGCCTGCAGGGCTGTCCTGGAGTTGGTATTTGTCCCCGGAGTGTTCACTGTGACTTCTGGTAGGACTATAGTTGTGCCTTCCTGCCAGGTCGGCCCTCCTTTCACGAGATGGCATACTGGTGACTTAAGTGGCTGGCTGTACGGTCTTCGGGTCCTTGGTGCAGGCCTGACCTCCTGGTGCCTCCTTCCTCTTGACCCTAAAATGCCTGTGTTGGCAGACTTTTCCTTCAGTGAGTCAGAACTTGCCCTCTTCCAAGTTACGGATGTTCTTTTAAAAGTAGGGAGACTTCAGAATCTCTTTATATGCCTTTTATAGTAACTCACGGTCTTTAAGAGGCATTGTATCTCTTTATGGCAGCAATGTTATTTCAGACTATTTCTGTTCATTAAAGCTTTGGTTCGAACGTGCTTGCTCCTGTAATGAATGTGCAACTTAAAGAACAGCTCTTCCCGGAACAGCTCAGTCCCCTATATGTAGAGCTGGTTTATACTCAAACTGACGTTTATGCACTTACACGTGTCTATAAATTACTAATGTTGTGTCCCTACTGTGTTCCAGGTCCTCTGAAATAAATGAATTCCTCTTAAATTTTCTCTTATTGTTCTTTTCTTTTTATTTATTTTTTCCTTTTGTTTTCTTTTTTAATACGTCCTGGTAGTTTCCAGAAAGAAAAAAAAAGGCCACACCCATGTACAGATTGTATGAGGCTGACTGAAAAGCATTTCCTGCCCGTGGACAGTTGGAATGTTACAGGTCCAGAGCCGGATTATCCTGGGGCATCTTCAGTTCCTTTAATAGGCAGCCCTGCTGTACCTCTGCGTCTGACCTCACGACCTTTGTGTGAAACCATTTGGAATGTGTTAACCTAACAGGCCTCAAGCTTCTAGGAACCCCTGAGCTAAGAATGTCATCAGATAGCATCTGAAACCAATAAAAGAGATTTCCCTGCCTAGCAAAAACATAGCCTCTCCTCCTACCTGGTTTCTTCACCAATATATTTGATAAATTCCTTGACTTGGGACTTCCCTTTGTTCTTTTACTATAAAAACATCATGGATCTAGCCAGGCGTTGTGGCACATGCCTTTAACCCCAGCACTCGGGAAGCAGAGGTAGGAGGATCACCAGGAGTTTGAGGCCACCCTGAGATTACACAGTGAATTCCGGGTCAGCCTGGGCTACAGTGAGATTCCACCTTGGAAAACCACAAAAAAGAAAGAGAAAACACCATGGATCTGTGTTCCTTAGGCCACTTTCACTCATCTTTGCTCCAGAGGGCCCTGGGTAGGATTAGAACTCCCCAAGCCAGTGGCTTTCTAAAAACCTTCCAAGGGGCTGGAGAGATGTCTCAGTGGTTAAGGCGCTTGCCTGCGAAGCCTGAGGACCCACGTAAGCCAGATGCACAAGGTGGTGCATGTGTCTGGAGTTCATCTGCAGTGGCTGGAGGCCCTGGCGTGCCTGCGCCCATTCTCCTTTCTCTCTCTCTCTCTCTCTCAAATAAATAAAATAAAATAAAATAAAATAAAACAAACTTCCAAGCCACCAAGGGTATGTCTAGGTTTAGCAAATAGTGGAAAAGTTAAGAGATGGCTTAGTAGTTAAGACATCTGCCTGTGAAGCCAAAGGACCTCAGTTTGAATCCCCAGGACCCACATAAGCCAGATGCACAAAGTGGTGCATGCCTCTAGAGTTCATTTGCAGTGACTGGAGTCCCTGGTACACCCATTCTCTCTCTCTGCGTCTCTCAAAGAAAATAAATAAATAAATAAAATTTTTAAAAAGAATGAGTAGCGGTAAAGTTGTTGTTGTTTTTTTTTAATTTTTGATTTTTCAAGGTAGGGTCTCACCCTAGCCCAGACTGACCTGGAATTCACTAGGTAGTCTCAGGGTGGCCTTGGACTCATGAGGATTCTCCTATCTCTGCCTCCCAAGTGGCTAAAAATTTTTTTGTCTACGTTTAGCAAATAATTGAAACATGCATACACAGAGAAGGGTAAATTGTGAAAAATTTATAAAGAGAAAATTGAGGCAAGGGAGAAGAAAGGAAAGCTCCCATGCAGAGAGAGAGAGATGTTCCTTCCTTCCCAGCAGACTGGGGAGGGGTGAGGATAATGGAAATCTCATGTGGAGGCATAGGTCAAGTCTTTTTTTTTTTTTTTTTCCTGGTTTTTCAAGGTAGAATCTCACTCTAGCCCCAGGCTGACATAGAATTCACTATGTAGTCTCAGGCTGGGCTTGAACTCATGCTCTCCTACCTCTGCCTCCTAAGCACTGGGATTAAAGGCACACACCACCACACCGAGCAAGTCAATTTTTTTACAAATGAGTTATCCAATTAGAATCCTCCCCACTGCCGTGTTCAAAGGTATATGATGGACACTGATTGGTTGCTGGGCCTAGGAACTCTCCTGTGTTCAAAGGTATATGATGGACACTGATTGGTTGCTGGGCCTAGGAACTCTCCCTCTGAAAGGGCTTGCCCACGGGTACTGCAAGGCAACAAAAGCTGTGGGGAAAAAAAAATCAGGAAGCTAGGGGCTGGAGAGATGGCTTAGCAGTTAAGGTGTTGGCCTGCAAAGCTAAAGGACCTTGGTTCAATTCCCCAGGACCCACGTAAGCCAGATGCTCAGGAGGCTCATGCATCTGCAATTCGTTTGCAGTGGCTGGAGGCCATGGTGCACCCATTCTCAGTCTCTCTCTCTCTCTCTAAAAATAAATAAATACATAAATAAATTAAAACAATCAGGAAGCTAGCCTTCATCGTCATTTTCGATGAGAGTAGAGTTCTAGTCTCTGTCCCTAGCTGACTGCTTGTAACAGAAAGCCACCTCACTCCTAATCCATGTCACCTTGGAGGTGAGAGCTGTGTTGTTGATTTTCATCAGTAAAATAAACCTTGGAAAGACCAATGGTTCTCTTCCTCCCATTTGGGATATGAAGAGGTGGACGATTAAGTTGGTCTCCTGGCTCGAGACCAGAGTGAGTCCTGTGCAAGAGAACGCTCAGCAGGCCCCCCACCTGCTTGGGAAGCCGTGATTTCGTTAACCAGCGTTGAGTGCGCAGTTGGGTCTGCTCCTGCAGTGTCTGGAGCACACGGACCCTTTGCAGTCGGGACATGCTGTTTCCTTTCCTGGTGGGAAACACTCCAAGTCTTCCTCTTGAAACAAAACGCTAAGGATTATTTTTGCAGACTTCTGGAGAGTCATTTTTTGGACAACACCCTGGGACAGGAAACCACAGTTTCTCCTAAATTTGTACAGGGTGGAAGTGGGTAACATTCTTCATAACACCACGGCCCCACTCACTGCTTCCAGATTAGCCTAGTGGCGGATGGTTGGGTGCATTTCTTGCCCAAGCAGTTTACTGGGACCTGCAGGATGGGGTAGATTTCTTTCATGAATAAGTTTAGAGGCGTACACTTGGGAAGCTCAGGAAAGAGAATGCTACGTGATTCCAACTCTTTGGAAGTTTCCCCTAGAAAATGGATTGGAAATGTAGCAGGGTAATTGCCGTGTGGGTTATGAGAACAGTTTGCTGTGGGTCTGGAAGCCACAGAACTGCCCTGTGCTATTTGGAGCAAGTAAGATGAGCTTTGTGGAAGGGTAACCACTCTTAGACATTGAGCGCGTCTGTGCTTGGACATGGTGAAGCAAGGAACACTATTCATAGAACAGACCCTAGGTTGGAGGATTTTGAGAGCGACGGGGTCTCTTCTCACAGCCCCCACGCATGGGCTGGACTTCAGTGGCTAAGGCTTTTGAGTTCATGTTGCACCCCAAAGAAGAGTTAAGAGATGGGATCCAGGGGTGGTGGCACATGCCTTTTATCCCAGCATTCGGGGGACAGAAGTAGGTGGATTACTGTGAGTTTGAGGCTGACCTGAGACTACATAGTGACCCTACCTCAAGTGCATGCAGAGAGTGGTGAGGCTTTGTTGAGAAGAGTATAGAAGAAGATCCCCAAGTATGAGGGCTTTTCCCATATGAAGGTGAGAGGGAGGTTGCTGGGTCCGGAGCTTGGTTCTGCCTGCATCCAGAGGAGAGAAACAAAAAGCCAGGCATGGTGGCACATGCCTTGAATCCCAGCACTCGGAAGGCAGAGGTAGGAGGATTGCCAAGAGTTCGAGTCCACCCTGTTCACCTATGTAGTGAATTCCAGGTCAGCTTGGACTAACATGAGACCTTACCTTGAAAAAGAAAGGAAGGAAGGAAGGGAAAGAAAAGGAAAGAAAAGAAATGGGGGAGGGAAGGGAAAGTTAGCTTTTTGAGTTAGAACTCAGCTAATGAGTACCTTCACTCAAGAGAGAGGGTTCTAGGGGGCACAGTACACTATCTCATTAAAGGGCTAACTCTTCAGCACACCAGGAGGTGAAGGTTGGATTTTTGGCCAGGCAAGTGATTGACAGGCTCCAGGACCAGAGGAGTTTGTCTAATATTATAAGGAAGACAGGAGGTGGGGTCCTGAGTAGGTGGGAGAAAGCACCATCAAGCCGTCTGATCACCATCTTGACTCAGACTCTTGCTGTCCACCTTTTATCGAGATAAGATCTTTCACTGGCCTGGAACTTGCCAAGTAAGCTGGACTGGCTGGTCAACTAGCCCCAGGAGTGGGCCCGTCTCGGCCTCCCCAGTGCTGGACTTACAAACATGGACAACCATGCTGGCTTATTTTCCCATGTATTCTGGAGATTGCACTCAGGTCCTTGTGCTTCCAAAGCAAGCACTTGACTGACTGAGCTAGCTCCTCAGCCCCTGTTTCTGGAACGTTCTCAAAGCTGCAATCAGTGAAACAAAACTGAATTTCTTTTTTTAAAAAATATTTTATTTATTTATTTAACAGAGAAAGAGGGGGAGAGAGAGAGAGAGAGAGAAATGGGTGCGCCAGGGCCTCTAGCTGCTGCAAATGAACTCCAGATGCGTCCGCCCCCTTGTGCATCTGGCTTATGTGGGTCCAGGGGAATTGAACCTGGGTCCTTTGTCTTTGCAGGCAAATGCCTTAACCGCTAAGCCACCCCTCTAGTCCCCAAACTGAATTTCTAAGGCTACTATATTGTTATGTTTATGTCTAATTTTATGCTATATATTCTGATAAAATATTAAAATGTTTAACACTAACTTGATTGTCCCAGTTTTTTTTTTTTTTTTAAATCCCAGGACCCTCTTGTAAATCCACAACACATCCTGCTTGTATGCCTTTGCTGAGTGTGAATGCTTGTGTCCCTCTGAGTAAATATTATCATTGTTGTTGATTTCAAAATAGAGAAAATTTCTATAGGTGTGTGTGTGTGTGTGTGTGTGTGTGTGTGTGTGTGTGTAAAATGCCTGTTATAAGATAGACTTTACCCTGCTTGTGGTTTACATAACTCCTCTCCTTGGTTTGTAAGTTAGTTCTTCATATTTTAAACTGCTGCAAAGTATTTTCTGTTTTTTTTTTTTAATTTATTTACTCTGAGTCAGAGGGAGGGAGAGTGGGGGGACACTTGCCAGGTCCTCTTGGTACTATAAAGGAATATGTGCCACTATAAAGGAATTTGTGCATCTGGTTTTACATGGCTACTTGGGGAATCCAACCCTGGGCCGTCAAGCTTTTCAGGCAGTTGTCTTTAATCATTGAGCCATCTCTTCCAGCGCCCTTTTTCACTTGTATTAGGATGACTTATTTTGTTCTTTTTGCTGACTGCATCCTATTTTTGCATTCAGTTTTCTAGTGAAGCTGGAGGCTTCCTTTGCTATGAAGTCTTCCTGGGCCTGGCCCTGATTGATTTTTTTTTTCTTATTTTTCTACGTTAGGAAGTGAACATATTTATAACGCATGCATTGTGTTTAACAACGGGCGTCAACTTGCCTTTTTTTTTGTGCCCTGTTTCCTGCACAGGTCCTGACCAGGGCCGCTGGGCTGGGGTTTGGGTTGCTGCTCTGACGACACTGGCACCCACAGGGTACAGGCGACAGGAACCCGTGCTTTCTTTCACAGCTGGGGTCTTGTGTTACCTCATCTCTGTTCTCGTTCCCTGCAGGAGTTAATTAATTTCTCCAAGCAGTTCCCTCAGCACCCGGGTTCTGGTAGTCATCTCAGTACCTCACACCTTTAGACTTCGGGAATTGATCCCGCTCTGCTCTCATGGTGTGAAGATTCAGTTCTCACACCCTTTCTTTCCGACGCAGCAAGATTCCTGTCCAAGTCCCGTGTGTGTTACAGAATCCTGTGGCTTGTTGGAGTCTTACAGAATTCTATTGCCGGCACTTTGGTCTTCCACCTAAAACTTCAAAAACTCAGTTTGAAGGCTTGAAGTCACCTTTGGAAGCTCATGTTAAAGTAGACTTTCCAGTTCTGTCATGTCTTTCTCGGGGGATGTGAAGGCATGCGGGGCAGCTCCTGCACCAAAACCCATGGGCATGTGCCATCATTGTCTTCCTTGTGTCTCCCTAAGCTGTCCTCAGGTTGGCAGCTCGTCTGTGTGCCCAGCTTCATGTGGTGACGCTAACAGGGGTAGAGAGCTTTCAGCTGTTTGAATGCTCACGTCCAGGGGGCTCTGGGGATCGTGAGGGAAGTTGAGGGAGGGTTTACTACTGTGTATCAGAGTGTTCGGGAAACAGAAAGACTGCCCTTGCTTTGAAGAGAAGGAAATGACTGTGCGTGGCTCCAGCCATACCTCTTCCCTTGCTGCCTTTGTCAAGGCCAGAGAGCTGTCATTACCCTTTCTTCCTCCACCATCCTTGCTTGATTCTGGGTGTACGGATGGGTAGAAGGTGCCAGTGCTGGCAGCGACGTGTGGAGGTTCCAGTTTTTTCTATCTCAATAACTTCGCGTTGCACGACTTTCGAACTTGGGTTGGCAGTCTTGCAAGCAAGCGCCCTTAACATGCTGAGCCATCTGCATGGCTCCAGGTTTATTTTTTCTTCTGTAAAATTTTTATTTATTCATGAGCGGGGGGATGAATGAATGAATGAAGGAATAGGCGTGCCAGGGCCTCCAGCCATTGCAAATGAACTCCAGATGTGCATCTGGCTTACGTGGGATCTGGGGAATCAAACCTGGGTCCTTGGGCTTTGCAGGCAGGTGCCTTAACCTCTAAGCCATCGCTCCATTCCCAAGTTGATTTTTTTTTTTTTTTCATGAGACCAGTATACTGTCTATTGTACTGAGCAGGCACAGTGAAGTTTTTCTGTTTCAAGTGTGCATTTTGGTGGCATTTAGGTCAGAAATGTGATGCTGCTCTCACTGCTGTCTAATTCCAAAACCTTTTCCTCACCCCCAAACAGAAACCCCATCCCCATTGTGACGGCTAGTTAATATCTGGTTGTCAGCTTGACAGGATTTACAATCACCATGGAAATACAGCTCTGCGCAAACCTGTGAGGGAGTTTTAAGATGAGGTTAATTCAGGTGGGAAGACCCACCCTAAATGTGGGTGTGCTATGGAACTGAATAAAAACAACGAAGAAGGCACAGCGGTTGCTTTGCTTGCTCTCAGAGTCCCTCCTCTCTTAAGTTGCTTTTGTCACTCTTCTTTTTTCTTTTTTTTTTCCTTAACAGCAGTGAAAAAGTAATACACCCATTAGGCTGTCACTCTCTGTTTCTCACACCGTCACACCCCTAGCTCCTGGAACCTTTGAATCGACTTTCCAAAGACTGAGAATTTTGTTTATGCTGTTAAAAAAAGAAAGAAAAAAAAAAAAAAAAACCCCAGACTTTGTTACTTCATAGTCCTGACTGGCCTGGAACTTGCTATGTAGCCCAGTTTGGCGTTAAACTCACAATGATCTTCCTGCCTTTCCTGCCTTTAGATTACCTGCTTAGATTACCGGTCTGTACCACCATGCTTTGGCTAAAATGGGGAGTTTTTAAAGATATTCAAAAGTTACGCTAAGGTCTGTTTGCTTAGTCTACAGTATGAGAACAAGACAGGAGGAACGTGGCATGCAGTCTTCTCCCAGTGTTGTCTTCCTCAGCGGTGGTTTGAATTCCCACCCCTCCCCCAGAGCGGGATCATTTGGAGGTGTGAGTTTCCCCACTCCTTTCTCATCGCATGTTTAATTTATGTACTTGCAGGTCTTTGATTGACTTTGTGATTATAAGTACGGGATGAAAGGGCACGGGGTCCCTCTGTGACTTGCTCCTGGGAGTCGGTCTGGGCACGTGGACTGGGTCCCATCTGAGCTCTCCTGTAGGTCCGTGGTCCTTGTAGTGGGGACAGCCCATCGTTTACGCAGCCAGGAGGACCCTCTGTGGCTTTCGTGATTAATCCAGAGAACTCCCTGTGGTGGAAGCTGGGCAGGTAGAATTAGTCCCGTTTATGTGTGAGGACACCGGACCTCCGAGGGCAAATCACTTACCTCAAGGCCCGGCCCCAGGACTGCCCTGTGCCATGCTGTGGCTCTAGTCCACACCTTCCACGTTAATTCTACCCACGTTCCATGCCCGTGTAGTTTTCTTTGTATGCTGCTTCTTTGTTTCTGAGGATAAAGTACCCCTCTTCATCCTCCATGTGTCTGCCTGATCAATTCCCAACCTAGTCTTTGTTTTGGTTTTTGGTTTTGGGGTGTTTTTGTTTGTTTGTTTGTTTGTTTTTCAAGGTAGGGTTTCATTCTAGCCCAGGCTGGCCTGGAATTCACTGTGTAGTCTCAGGGTGGCCTCGAACTCATGGCGATCCTCCTACCTCTGCCTCCCAAGTGCTGGGATTAAAGGCGTGAGCTGCCACGCCCGGCGATTCCCAACCTACTCTTGAACTCTTTCTTGAGTGTGTTTATTCTTTCTTCCCACTCCCACCAGCTAACCTCTTCTCACTTCATCCAGCTAGCTTTGTGCATTTATTATTTGCCAGTCCTGTGGTCAAGTTACCAAAAAAAAAAAAAAAAAAATCCTCATTCCTCCAGAAATCCCAAAATGTGGTGTCTTTTTTAGAGTTAGAATACAAGGTTCTTTGGGGATTTTGTAATGCATACCATATAACTGAGGCAAGCATACCCAGAGAGTTTGTCTGATTGTTCAAGTTCCTATAGCAACCCAGTGACCAAGGCAAGACAGGAACCACCTTTACTGAGCTCATCTGCCATCCTGCCTGCCTCCTGCGTATGACATCTCCAGATCTCACCCGCTGGTAGTGGCTGACCAGGACACTGTGTTCATAGACCCAAGGCTGGACTGGAGAGATGGCTTAGCGGTTAAGCGCTTGCCTGTGAAGCCTAAGGGCCCTGGTTCAAGGCTCAATTCCCAAGGACCCACATTAGCCAGATGCACAAGGGGGCGCACGCATCTGGAGTTCGTTTACAGAGGCTGGAAGCTCTGGCGCGCCCATTCTGTCTCTCTTTCTCTGCCTCCTTCTCTCTGTCGCACTCAAATAAATAAATAAACATAGACCCAAGGCTTTGACTTGGTTGGGTGTACCATGGGCTGGACAAGAGAGATAACAAGATTCCCCAGGTTGACTCTGGCCTTACATAGAATATTGACAGTGGTAATCATTCTTCAGTATGGATTGAGAAGTGATTCAGGGATTGTAAGAGTCAGCCTGGGGGCCTTCACATAGTCAGATGAGGGCCATGTGTATAGCTGTTGGTCCTAGGTGTCCAATATTTACCTTAGTTAAAAAAAATGTTGAGAGAAAGAGGGAGAGAGAGAAAGAATATGAATGGGTGCACTAGGGCCTCTTGCCCACTGCACATGAACTCCAGATGCACGTGCCACTTTGTGCATCTGGCTTTACCTAGGTCCTGGGCTATTAGGCTTTTGCAGGCAAGTGCCTTAACCAGTGAGCCATCTCTCCAGCCCTTAATTTAGTTTTAAATGTATTTTTTGTTTGTTTTATTTTTATTTATTTATTTGAGAGAGACAGAGAGAGAGAAAGAGGCAGATATATATATAGAGAGAATGGGCGCACCAGGGTCTCCAGCCACTACAAATGAATTCCAGATGCTTGCGCCCCCTTGTGCATCTGGCTAACGTGAGTCCTGGGGAATCAAGCCTCGAACCGGTGTCCTTATGCTTCACAGACAAGCGCTTAACCGCTAAGTCATCTCTCCAGCACCTTAAGTTTTTAAGTCTGGTTGAAGTGCTAATGTCTTTTATAATAATGCTGGGAAGAGTAATATAGTTCCTATTACTTTACCCACTTTTACAAGTGTATTGACTATTCAGTGTTGACTTTATTTTATTATTATTATTATTTTCTTTCTTCCATCATAAATGCTGTACCTTTTCCTTTTGAAGATATGGCATAGGTTGGGTTAAGCGGGGCAGTCAGTCCGTACTGTGGACACTGGGGTTAGCTACGTCACTGTTGTCAGGGTTGGGGGGGGGGCGCTGACATGGGCATTCTGCAGTAGGACCCCTGGCCTCTCTTTTCAGCAAAAGCCTCTCCCTGTTCTAGCCCCTCCCCCAACCTTTGCCAGTGGAAGCTTCCTCAGACATGGCCAAATCCCCCATGCAGGCAAATCTGCCCTTGTCTGAGCATTCCTGGATTGCTCTGATCTGTTTCCATTAGATTGGAATGATGGTGTAAGACGTGGCTTTTTTCTGTGGCCCATTTGTATTTCACGTGCTGCAAGTATGGCAGGAAACCTGGAAGGAGATGATGAGCTCTTCTGGCTGGTGTGAAGTCAGTAGCTGGCTTTGCTTCCCTGTAGGAAACCCACAGGAGAGAGGCTCATGTTACAGCAATAGGTGGCACACTCTTACCAGAAGCCTTCTTCTCACAGGGGCTGGAGTAGACAGTTTTGCAGTGAATGCATTTTAGTTCATTTTTATTAATCATATTACTAATTCCTTTTTTTTTTTCTTAAAAGGATGTCCTGCTTAACGATGCTGTAGCAGGGAAAATTGATCTTAAAGAGAACAATTTGCCATTGGGTGTATTCATTTACATAACTTATGACACAAATGTCACATAGTCACGAGGTTAAACCAAGGGAACTTGGATCTGTCAATTATTTTCTCACTGCGGAACATAAACAGACATTTCTACGTTTCCTGAGATTGTCGGTGTTCAGTGTGTATTTGTTTAAACAAGTAAATGAATATTTGCTTTCTATTAATACTTTAATTAGGAAGCACAGTATTATAATATATGGCTTCTCCAGAAAACAGGTCATATGATGCCAGTTGCAGAGAGCTGAAATTATGGTCTCTTATTGTCTCTTTTCCTTGAAAAATCTCTTAAACTTTTAATTATGATGCCTTTGTGTGCATTTGGAGACTATAAATTGAAATTTAAAGATTATCGCCACAGTGCTTATATCTAGCATGATAGTCTAGTTCATTAAAAAGTCTTTGGGGAGTGGGGCTGGAGAAATTGCTCAGTGGTTAAAGGCACTTGCTTGCAAAGCCTGATGGCCTGGATTCAGTTTCCTGGTACTCATGCAAAGGCAGATGCACAAAGTGGCACGTATATCTCGAGTTTGTTTACAATGGCAGGGTACCCTGGCATGCTCATTCTCCCTCAAATAAATAAATAATTTTGAAGTCCTTTTAGTAAACTGTCTCCTTAACTTTATAAGTGTATGCTATCCTTCCTCTGAAGTGGCTAGGCACGATGACACAGGAGATGAACACAAAGTTTCCAAATGATTATTTTTATTTTATTAATTTTAGTGTCTTACTTGTGCAGAAGTCAGCTGAGTACAAAAAAATTTAACTTCCAGGAAAGTCTCAAAAGGAATGGTAATGTTCCTTTGCTAAATCATCGTATTTTAAAAACCATATTACTATTAATACTTTTAAATACCTAAAAATAGTGACTCTTTTATCATGAGCAGTCCATTGACCACTTATTATATACCTCCTGCATATCAGATACTGCTGAAGATCTTAGGGAAACGTTTTTACTTTAACCCACAAAATGATTTTGTAGGAGCAAATAGAATGCATTCCAAGAAGGTTTTATTTTTCTTTCTTTAGTAGCTGAAGCCACTGTGTTGCTACATTAGACTCAAATATTGATAATTTTGAACCATAGAATGTCATGTAAGGAGAGATCAGAGATGATGATCTCACTTCCTGCTCTTCCCTGTCCCATCTTTGGTCCCCTCCTTTAGCTGTGGAAAATTGCTTTGTAGCAAATCATGTACAAGTCCCAAGTATAGCTGGTATAAGGAAGTATGTTATTTCAGGTCCCGGTGAATCCTTATATCTCTGTAGAGTTTCATTTGTCAAACCATTGCATTTGGTCTATACTCTTTTTTTAAAAGATGCAAAATTTATATATAACAAAGAATTATGCAGAGCATAGTGAATGGCTGAGCAGTTGTCATTAGAAAATGACCCCTCCAAAAGTTCCTTTCACTTATACTACTATCAGTAACAAAAGTAGTAAGTATCCCCCCCCCAAAAAAAAGTTACCTGTAGCATTCAACCTACACGAATTCTGTTTATCTGTATGTTTCGTACACAGTCCCTCGGTTACTACTTGTTTCTAGCACTTAATAGTTTTTTTTCGCATAATAGGGTCTCAGTAAATAGTTATGTAGATAGCATTGTTTCATATTCTTCTGTAAATAACTGTTTTTGTTTTGGGAAACTGTCAATTTTGACCAAAGGAATCTATCATTTATTAACAAGCATTTTCTTTATAATATAGTAAACTATGCAAAACTGAGGGATTTAGGCCTAGTGACACATGCCTTTAATCCCAGCATTTGTGAGGCAGAGGTGGGAGGATTGCTGTGAGTTTGAGACCAGTTTGAGACTCTATAGTGAATTCAAGGTCAGCCTGGGCTAGAGTGAGGCCCTACCTCGAAAAACCAACAACAACAATAACAGCAACAAAAATCAAAACGAGGGACTCGTTTGTAAATCAATCCCTAAACTCATGTGTAACTGCTTAGTCATATTTTTAAAGATGTTGCAAGGAGAGAAAATTCTGTGAGGGTGAAGAGTTTTGCCTCAGTTTCAGCTATGGAAACAGTTTGGTAAGAAAGCTGAGCTGGGAGGGAAGTCCCGTGAGTCTTCATTAAGTCCCTCAGTGAACATATCCCACTGTGATTATAGTTGACCTTGTCCGTTATGCTATCATAAACTTCTAAGTGATTTCTTTTCTACCTTAGAAAGGTTTTGGTTCAGGTTGGGGAGATGGCTCAGCAGTTAAAGGCTCTTGCTTGCAAAGCCTACCGGTACAGGTTCGATTCCTCAATACCCGTGTAAAGCCAGATGCACAGACTTGCATATGCATCTGGAGTGGGTTTGTGGTGGCAGGAAGCCCAGGTGCACACATTCTCCCTCTATCCATCTTTCTTTCTCTCTCTGTTCATAAACTAGTCAGTCAATAAATAAATATTTAAAGGAAAAAAAAAAAGGTTTGGGGGTTGGAGAGATGGCTTAGCAGTTAAGGTGCCTGCCTGCAAAGCCTGAGGACCCAGGTTCAATTCTCCGTGTCTCACATAAGCCAGATGCACATGGTGCGCATGCGTCTTGAGTTCGTTTACAGTGGCTGGAAGCCCTGGCGTGCCCATTCTCTCTCTATATATATCTGCCTTTCTCTCTGTCTGTCGCTCTCAAATAAATAAATAAAAATAACAACAAAAAGAATTTTAAAAAAAGTTTTGGTTGATGAAAACAGTTCAGTGTTTTCCCCTCAGGGCATAGAAAGTAGCTGCCCTTTGAAAATTAAAATGATTGTGATACTGGTTTACTTGCGGTGGTATGAAGTAGATAGGTGTCTTCTCTACTTCCCCCCTGTGTGTATGCATGTGGTGGTATATATAAGTTTGTGTCATTTTGTTACCTGGACATTTCTGTGCATCCACAACCTGTCAACATCCTGCACAGCTCAGATGTCACCAACAATGTTCCCCTTGGTAACTGTTCCCGCCCTCCCCCCTGCTGTTCTTCTGTGCAACTGTGAATCTGTCTTCCATTTAAGATTTTTGCCAGCTCAGCGCCGTTCGTGAGCGCATATGATTAGTACACCTTTTGGGACTGCGCGCTTTTCATTTTCTAGAGAATAATACAAATTGTTGAGTATGTCAATAATTGTTTATTTTTTAAATTGTGGACTTCTAAAATCATAGGGTTGCATTTTCAGAAGTTAGTTCAATTCATCTAAAGATTCTATATCATGGATTTTTTTATGACATTGATTTTATGTTTATTTAATTTTGGGGGTTTTTTGAGGTAGGGTCTCACTGTAGCCCAGGCTGTCCTGGAAATCACTATGTAGTCTCTGACACTGATTTTAAGGGCAGGATGTTCACTACAATTGTTCTTCAGTGTCTCCCCCTCTGCCCCCCCAGTATCTTTTAAGTGAAAATGAGGGACATGGGAAAGAAGGAGTCAGGGAAAGCGGGAAGGAATGGCACACATGCATGTAAAATGCCCTTTAAGGTTTTGTCAAATAACAGTGGCAAATAAAATCCCATGGAGATCCCGATTAAAGGTGCCCTAGCAGGAGCCGGGCCTGGAGGAGGGGAATCGCTGCTTTTTCTTACCCTGTCTTAGCGTTGGCTGTTAGTAGGATCCTGTCTTTCGTCTTCAAAGCCTGGGAGGAAATGCTCCACATGAAAGGAGATGGAGCAGGGCCACCAAAGAGCCTTGTCTTTGTTGTCTTATATGTGCAAAGTATTGTTCTGTACTATTGGCAGAGTAATTCTCAGCTCCAGGTGAGCCCGGAGCGCTCACAGTGGTTCTCGCCAGCCTGACAGCGGGGGCCTGGGGTGGGGTTAATTAGTCAGCGCAAGGCGACGGAGGGCTGGCGTTGGCACACTTCATCATCACCGAGTCCCTCTGGTGGCGCGGGCACATTCCTCAGCAGTCGTTGCTACAGATGGGCAGTTAGAGCCGCTGATGCCCGTGGGGTTTATCGCACCAGCTAAATTTTCTGCCACGCATCTTGATGGTGGGAATAGACTGCTGGTTTCATCGATCCGGTATGAGTTGCGAAACTAAATTGCAAGAAACTGATGGGGGACGGGTAACGGGAGAACGCAGCAGGGGAAGGGGAGCTAAATGTTCCTGGCCCCTTCAGGGATGTCGGCCAACCACAAATGTGCCACAACTCTGGGATGGCCACAGGCAACAGCGGCCTCCCTTGGACGTTGTCTAGGAAGACTATTAGTGAGAGAGGATGATCACGGATGTGTTTGCCCGACTGAAGACTAGTAGAAGGCTGGAGAGATGGCTCAGTGGTTAAGGTGCTGCCCTGCAAGGCCAAAGGACCCAGGTTTGATTCCCCATGACCCATGTAAGCCAAATACACAGAGTGGCACATGTATCTGGAGTTCGTTTGCAGTGGCTGGAGGCCCCGGCAGGTCTATTCTCTCTGTGTGTGTCGGTCTCTCTTCTCTCTGCTTGCAAATAGATTAATTAATTAATTTAGAAAGAGCAGTAGAAGCCGAGTGTGGTGGCACACACCTTTAATCCTAGCACTCAGAAGGCAGAGGTAGGAGGATTGCTGTGAGTTCGAGGCCACCCTGAGAATACATAGTAAATTCCAGGTCAGCCTGGGCTACAGTGAAACCCCACCTGGGGCGGGGGGAGTCATAGAATTCAGTCACCTGTCACTTATCTGGACTTTTTTTTTTCTATTCCTCCCTGTAAAAATTGACTATAGGGATTTTCCTCCTGGTTTTATGTCTGTCAGCCCATTTAGTATTACCTCCTCTCTTAACATGTGACTTTGAATGTGGCATTTAAAACTCTAAAGGCCTTATTTATCTTCCTTGTAAAACAAAAGATTAGGTTAGATTTTACTAGATGCTCTCTAAACTCATATAGTTTTAGCAGTTATTAAGATCAGTGAGTGTTGGGCTGGAGAGATGGCTCAGCGGTTAAAGGCACTTGCTTGCAAAGCTTGATGGCCTGAGGTTGATTCCCCAGTACCCACGTAAAGCCAGATGCACAAAGTGGTGCATGCATCTGGAGTTTCTGCATCTGGAGTTCATTTGCAGAGGTAGGAGGCCCTGGCATGCCCAATTCATTTTCCCTCCTCTCCCCTCTCCCTTAAACAAATAAATATTAAGCCGGGCATGGTGGTGCACGCCTTTAATCCCAGCACTCTTGAGGCCACGTTACGAGGATCTCCTTGAGTTCGAGGCCCCCCTGGGACTATAGAGTGAGTTCCAGATCTGCCTGGGCTAGAGTGAACCCTGCCTTGAAAACAAACAAACTATACTAAATAAATCATACATATGAAATAAATCGTACATATGAAATACAAGGCCTGGCACATTTTTCTGAAAACAGATGCTTAAACAATGCTGTTACCCTGGGCTCCTCGTCCAGTGCAGGTGCGTGGCTCAGTTCAGTACGTCTGTGGCATCTCCCTAGGGCCAGGTGGAGGCTACTTCCTCTCTGTGAATAGTTTCTGGGAGCTGCTCAAGTGACCCTTCTTGACCCCCCCCCCCCCGTCACCTTGCTACCCCTGCGTGTCTTCCTCGGTGATGTTAGTGAAACATCTGGGCGGTAGCTGTGGAAGTTGTCCCTGTAGCTCTTTGTATGTTTGGACACGTTCATAGTAACAGGTGTGGGTGGGGCAGGCTAGTGGGATTTGAATTCCTTAACGTTGAGGAGAAAGTGAGTGACAGTGTTTGTTTAGATGAAGGCCCGGCTGGTGGCTTGGGCTCGATTCCTGCCCTTTTCTGAGTAGTCTTGCTTCAGAATGTTAGGCATCCACGGGGCAGGCATTTGTAATGGGTAGAAGTTACCTTCATTCCTCCCCTTGCCTTCTAGGTCTGTTTGTCATGCAAGATAGTGATCGCAGCTTTGCCTTGTGGGGCTGCGGTGGCCCCATGTTACCTTGGGCTACTTTATAATATATATATATGTATATTAAATTTATATATTATAAAATAAGTAAATATAAAAATATTTTTCTTAAGTTTGTTTATTTTCAAGAGAGAGAGAGAGTGAGAATGGGCGCACCAGGGCCTCCAGCTACTGCAAACGAACTCCAGATGCATGCGTCACCTTGTGCATCTGGCTTACATGGGTCCTGGGCAATCAAGCCTCGAACCAGTGTCCTTAGGCTTCACAGGCAAGCGCTTAACCGCTAAGCCATCTCTCCAGCCCATAAAAAATACTTATTTACTTGAGAGAGGAAGAGGCAGGTACAGAGAGAAAGAGAGAATAAACATGGAAGCACCAGGGCCTCCTGCTGCTACAGACAAACTACAGAAACATGCACCGCCTTGTGCATCTGGCTTTACATGGGATTTTGAGAATTGAACCCAAGACGTTAGGCTTTGCAAGTAAGTGTCTTTAGCTGCTGGGCATTCTTTCCAGACCCTCTCCTATTTTTTTTAAGTTTATTTATTTATTTTCAAGGTGGGGGAGGGAGAAAGACAATGGGCCTGTCAGAGCCTTCAGACATTCGAGCCTCTTTGTGCATCTAGCTGTATGTGAGCACTGGGGTTTTAACCCAGGCTGCCAGGCTTTGCAAGCAAGTGCCTTTAAACACTGAGTCATCTCTTCAGCACCCTGGGTTAAAAAACATATGTATTTGAGAGAGGGAGGTAGGGAAGGAGACAGAGAAAGAGGGTGGGTGCACAAGGGCCTCTTGTCACTGCATATGAACTCCAGATGTATGTCCACTTTGTGCATGTGGCTTTACGTGCGTGGTGGGAATCAAGCCCAGACTGATAGGCTCTGAAAGCAAGTGACTTGAACCCTCGAGATCACTCCTCAGCCCACTCTGAGTTCCCAAAGGGCTTTCTTTTCTTGTGCCGGTTTTCATGAGTCTTGAGAAAGTTAAACTTCCCAAGCCCTTGTAGACTGGCAAAAGAGCCTGGTGCGTGCCTCTAATCCCAGGACTTGGGAGGCAAAGGTAGGAAGGTTGCTGTGAGTTCGAGGCCAGCCTGGGACTACAGAATGAGTCCCAGGTCAGCCTGGGCTACAATGAGACCCTGCCTCAGAAAAAAAAGAAAAATAAAACTAATCAAATAAATAATCAAATGAATCCAGTAAATAACCTAGTAGAAGAAAAGGTCAGCTTTGCCTGCTAGCTTCCAGATTCACATTTTCCTCCTTAACTAGCGGAGAGACATGAGTGACCTGGAGGGACCTCAGCGTTGTGTGATGCACTCAGTAGAATTCCCCTTGCAGTCTGCATTCCACACAAGTTGCCCGAGGTTATAGCTGTTCATCCCAATCCTGG
The DNA here is from genome assembly GCA_036346955.1 of Dipus sagitta. NCBI lineage: Eukaryota > Metazoa > Chordata > Mammalia > Rodentia > Dipodidae > Dipus > Dipus sagitta. Next base: position 68,988,569 of record CM070784.1, on the reverse strand, counting down.
ATCTAACCCTGCCCTACGTTCCAGAGCTTGGGGAAGTCCCTGTGCCCTGCGTCTGGATGGGGGACATATGCTGCCGGTTCCTCGTCCCGAAGGAGATGCAGAGTCACGTCGAGAGAAACTGGCAGGGGAAGACTATAGCGAGAGCACAGCGGAGGCCGGGGAGCCAAGGGTCCCTCGCCTCCTTGGGCGTGTCATCTAGCCGTAAATGTACCAGTGCTTCTTCGCCTTTGTAAAACAGCCATGATACTTTCTTCATGGGATTGGTGTGACAAAATCTAGCAGTCCCTACAAGACTTCCGTTCTCAGCTGCTTCTCATAACTCAGTCAACAACGTGGAGTGAAAGAATTCTCCTGCCAACCTAGTTTTATCACTTCACCCCATCATTGACTCCCCAGGCCACTTTTTGTACCCCGGGAGACAAAGGGGTCCTAAGAAGTCTACAGCAATGTCGACTCTGTCTTGAGTTTTATCTCCAAAAATGTCCTTTTTTGCACGAGAGATGGGTCACGGGTTAGTTGGTGTGGTTTTGATAGGATTTAACTGCCTCCCCAGTGGTTCCCGTTGGAAGCTCCGTCATCAGCGTGCTGATTCTGAGGCACCGGAACCTTACAGGCAAAGTAATTACTAGATCCCCAAGGGCCCTGCCCTTGGGAGAGACTGATGCAGTTAACATCTTCCTCCACTTGTTCCCATAAAAGTAAGTTTTTATGGCCTGGAGACATGGCGTAGCAGTTAAGGCGCTTGCCTATGAAGCTTAAGGACCCAGGTTCAATTCCCCAGTATCCACATGAGCCAGGTGCACAAGTTGGCACATGCCTCTGGCATTCGTTTGCAGTGGCTAGAGGCCCTGGCACACCCACTCTCAAGTAAATGAACAAAATTTTTTAAAACACTTAAAAAAGAATGGGTTGTTATGAAAGAGCAAGGCGCACCCCTCCTTTCTCTTTATCTTCCTGTCTGACCTTGTGATCTCTATTTCTTATACATACTCTTGATGCCACACACCATGAGACACTCGCCAGAGGCCGAACTAATAGTTTTACCCAGTCTTGGGCATTTCAGCCTTCAAAACTGTGAGCCAAAGAGACCAATTTCCTTGACAAATAACCCAGCCTGCAGTGTTTTGTTATAGGAACAGAGATGGCCTAATACGGTGTGACCATCCCTGTGGATTTAGAGATTCTGAACCTGCTGCATCTGTCCACTTCCAAGCAAGCTGGCTGCACTGTGCATCTTAAAGGGTTCTAAAAGAAGGAAGACAAATCGTAAGGGATTAAGGAACTAGGTTTGTTTGCTTGTAGCTCGACCTTTCCATAATAAACCATCAAGTTCAGCTTTGCATGGCGAACTGAATTCTTTTCAGTTCTTAATTTCTCACCTTGTCAGTGTAATTACCCAGCTCCCTCTGCCGTCTTTAAATCTGGTTCATTGGCCACCCGGAGCAGTCGAATATCCCTGGCAGGCTGAGGTTTTCACTTCAACATCTGTGCTCTGGAAATAGCTAGGGCGCCAGGATTTCACAGTACTTGGGGGAAGGAGGCTGGGGGGAACCGCCACAAGATCCATTGCCTCATAAAATGTAATTCCAGTTTTTTTTTTTTCTTTCCTACTAGATTGTTCTACAGTGTTCCTCGGCATGGTTCTATCTGAAGGGCTCCACAAAAGCTCTGTTGGGGTATTTTGGTGTCTTGAAGGCCCTTTGGATCAGCATGCCTCCGTCACGGGCATGTTCAGCGGCTCCTCGCTTACGGGCTCTGAGATCATTTTATGTTCGCGCCCTTCCTGCGCTGAGTGCTCCGGCAATTGGCTGCATCTGGCGCCTGGAAATTGAGGGTCATTTCTGCTGATGAGTGTGGATGTTGCTGCTTTTGTCCCACGGCAAACTGGGGACTTGCGTTGAGTTGTGTGTGTGTGTGTGTGTGTGTGTGTGTGTGGCCAGGAAACAAATGCCTTTGTTCATCGTGGCGTTGGTAGCAGAAGGATTAGTGTCACTCTCCGCTCCATCCACGCCCACAGAACCACCCCAGCAGTCATGGCAGTGGCTATGACAATAATCACGCTTCCGCAGTGACACTTAAGGCCCTGTTGGAGCACCTCATTTGCGCCTCCAAAAATCTCTTGGGATTTATTTTTCCCTCTGTCTAGCTGGAAAAAAAAAAAAAAAACTGTAGAGGTCTCCTCCCAAAGCATATTATCTTGTACAAGGTGAAGCCAAGATTTCGACTCTTCCTTTTGGCAAAGTTAATATTGTCTGTGCTTTGTGCCCTACCGTGACCCTTAGCTGTGGAGTATGTGGGAGTCATGTCACTGTCTTCCTTCAGACGGCCTTGAACCTTGTCATGATCAAATTATCCTTTCTGGGATGTGCTTCCCCCCCACCCCACCCCCACGCTGACAGGGCAGGTGGAAGGCAGCTGCTTCCTTACCTGAACATGTCTGAAGCTGATTGCCTGTGCTCTAAGCTTTCCTTCTTCCGTGTGTGTGTGTGTGTGTGTGTGTGTGTGTGTGTGTGTGTTTGCAGTGCACTGCCCCAGGAGGACATGTATTTGTTCTCGTAGCTGAACGGCCAGAGCAGACCCTTAAGGCTTGGGCATGTATTGCTCTTTATTTTCTGTTGGCTGCATCTGTACTTTTTTTTTTTTTATAGAAAATGCTGAGATTCAAACAGTCCTGACTCTAATTATCAACCTGGAGGGTGTTGCCATACCAGATCTGTGTAGCCAGGGCTCACCTGGGCTTCTTCATGCATTCAGAAGAGCTCTGGTTGTTTAAGAGGCACAACCGCCAACGAGGGGCTGTTATGGGAAGACTGGGCGGATGTCCCGGATATCCGTGGGAGCATTTCGTGGTTGAACCTGGGCTGTCCTGTGTGGCACGCTAGTCCACCCAGTGCCGTCCCTCCTGCAGTGATACGTGCACTGACGTTCAGCTGTCCACGCGTTAGGGCCACTGCCTGGAGCTGCCTTCCTTGTGCTTTTGTGGTGTGACAGAATCCCTGACATAATGACTTACAGCACAGAAGACTGGCTCATGGTTCTGCTGTTTTACTCCACGGTTTCTACTGGTTCCACTGCTTTGAGACCCGGAGTAAGTCAGGCCCATCATCGTGGAAGAATGTGGTGTAGAGGAAAGCTGTCGATGTGACGGCAGCCAGGGAGCAGAGACCCAGCGCTCCAGGACATGCTCCCAGCTTCTTGCTTCCTTAAACTCACGCCACCCCTCCTAAGAGCCTGTTGAGCCATGAGCTCCTCAGTGGCTTAGTCCATTACTGAGGCTCCCCCCCAGCCAAGGCGCTGCCCAGGCTCGACCCTGCTTAGCTCCGGAGATCAGACTAGATGGGGTGTGTTGAGTGTGGTATGTCTGTAGACCCAGTCACTTCTCAACAGTGCCACAAGCTAGTCTTAGGGGCACGCTCCCCATGCAGACCGCAGTCACTAGGTATCACTTCATGCTTATACCCTGTCTATTACCCACCGCGCTTCCCTTGTTTCTGCATTGCTGCAAATGCAGCGTTTTTCATTTCACCCGTGGTGTTAGAACGGACTTGCATTTCATGTGGCCATGATCTTTGACGCTCATCTGCCTTCTCCCAGAGGAGCCCAGGGTGGATGGCGTGTCCCCCACCCCCGTGTATAGGTTGCATGTGGGGTTGGGCTATGGCTGAGCATTGCCTCCATTCTAGAACACCTGGGTGGGCCAGGAGGAGAACAGTGGACATCGCTCCTTCCAGTACCACCTGTGCTCAGTCACGTTGACGCTGCCTCTCCAGAGTTAGCTGCTCTTTTTAATTTTTTTTTTGTTATTTTTATTTATTTATTTGAGAGCGACAGACAGAGAGAGAAAGAGGCAGATAGAGAGAGGGAGGGATAATGGGTGTGCCAGGGCCTCCAGCCACTGCAAACAAACTCCAGACGCGTGTGCCCCCTTGTGCATCTGGCTAACGTGGGTCCTGGGGAGTCGAGCCTCGAACCGGGGTTCTTAGGCTTCACAGGCAAGCGCTTAACCGCTAAGCCATCTCTCCAGCCCTTAGCTGCTCTTTTAATTCCTGTAGTAGGGTTTCTTTTTGAGTTGGAAGTGAGACCTCAGGTGAGGGAGGGGTTGAGCGGGATGCCCAGGCTTTTTACTGGTTGGGTTAGAGCCTCATCCTTGGAGCCTGGCATACCCTTCACCAGCTTGCCTGGGATTGGAAGGGGATTCTTACCAGATGGCCTCCTGGCCCCAGAAGGTCCGACTGGAGCAGAGCAGGGTTCTCTTGTCACCGTGATTCAGCCACAGCAGGCTTGGATGACAGCCCTTCTGGGTGCCTGGCATGGTCTTTTACCTCCTGCCTCCCAGAACCTTCAGCCTTCCTTTATGGCCAAGGAACAAATGCAGATGGAGACATACCAGGCGCCCCTGTGGCGCTGACTCGGTTGCCTGAAGTGGGAATGCTTAACCGGGTAATTGATGGAAGCTAAGTACCAGGGGAAGCCGGAGCAGGCTGGGGAGCCGGGCCGCGGCAGAGGCCGCGCATGTGCAGTTTCAGTTCATCGCCTTTTCAAGGGAAGTCCTTTTCCATCTTTTAGCCGCTTAATAATTGTTTTTTAATAATGCATATACTATGTTCCTTACATCTAATAGTCACTTAATCCTTTCATGACTCATTTCTCCGTATTAAAAATAGAGTTCCGGGGAAAGCTGGAGAGGTGGCTCAGTGGTTAAAGGTACTCGCTTGCAAAACCTGACAGCCAGGGTTCAATTCCCCAGTACCCACACAAAGGCAGATGCACAAAGGGGTACGTGCATGTGGAGTTTGTTTACAGTGGCAAGAGGCCTGAATGCTCCCATTTTTTTTCTCTCTGTGCTTGCAAATAAATAATGAAAATTTAAAAATTTAAAAAAAATAGGGGAGTTGGGATTCACTGTGGGGAAATGAAGAGCCTTCAGGTGGCAGACGCTGGGCCTCAGGGTTGGTCCTTCTAACCAAGCAGACCATAATTTCAACCACCTCTCTTTCTGCAATCTAAACACCTGCCCTGTGTGTTCCAGGTTGGCGTTCCCGAGCCAGGACACTGGCCTTCCTTTAAAGAAGTTGAACTTCAGATAAGGAAAGAACCAAGTGTTTGTGAAATCCAGACCTGCGTGGGGGCCATCACCAGGTTCCTGCTGAGCTGGAGGCCGAGGGCGGGGCTAAGAAGTTCTTCCCCAGGGAGGAGGTGGAGCCGTGGAGACCGGCTCTGCTCAGACCTCTTCCTGGGAGGGTGTGAGGCCTGCCTGTGTAGCTCCATCCTTATCCTCTGTGTCTCCTCTCTGTGTGGCTTAGCAAGTGTACCTGCGTAGGTAAAACACAGGTGGGCTCTCGTTTTACGCTGGCTGCACTTCCTGTGTCCCATAACCAGAGGAAACATCCAAGGAGACAGACAGACAGACGACAGAGAGCAGGTCTTGGGCTTCAGTTTTGTGCCAGTGCTTTTTGTTGTTGTGGTTTTGCAACCTTAACGATCTCATCCTCCTCACATTTTTTAAGTGCATCTCTTTCTTTCTTACTTTCTTTCTTTCTCTCTCTCTCTCTCTCTCTCTCTCTCTCTCTCTGTGTGTGTGTGTGTATGGGGAGGGAGTGTCTAGACCTCAATAAGGCATATCATATCGTTTAGGGGTGCAGTTAAATACAGTTTCTCTGCATCCTCAAAGTTTCTAGGGTTGAGCTCTGATTCTTGAAGGTTATCTTGAAATCCTTTGAGCACCCGTCTTTGTACTTGAATTCAATATTTATGTGTATTTAAATTCAATACACATTTATAACAAGGTCTGTTTTTTTCTTTATTATGAACATACTCAGTGTGTAAACAGCACCTGTTGGTACCATCCTTACCCACATCCCTGTCCTTCCCCCACCCACAAGGTCTGTTTTGATGGCTTATGCAGAATTTTTTTTTTTTAAAAGATCATGGGATCTTCAGTCTTCAAGTTGGTTCCCACGAATACCGTGTGTGGTAAAGCAAGCCTGATCTTCCTGCCTTCCGTGCCGGCTGGAAGGTGCGCTGCCCAGGCCAGGCCCTTCAGTGCTTCCTGCTGCCCATGTCGTTTGCTGAGGGATGGGTTGCTGTAGGTTCTCTTTATCTTTCTTGTCACTGGCATTTCCTAACAGAGATGTCACCCTCCAGGGACCGAATTCAGAAAAGGAACAGAGCCCAGATCTCCCCAGAGATTCCCCAGCTCTCGGCAGGGCCTCTGTGTAATTCAGAATTTATTTTCTCTTTTGACCTAAGGGTGTCTTTGTACAAATCACTGGGTGTGGCAGTCATTGCAAGAAACCCAGAGTGAAAGAACATCTTGTCTTCAGCTCATAGATCGTTGTGAGAACTAAAATCATGTCTTTAGTATCTTGGCAGTATGACTTTTAAAAAAAACCTCAAGATCCACAATGAGTATTTGTCTTTGTCGAGTGGCTCCACACACTTCAGATGCCTCCCGTGGCTTCTTGCATGTATTGACTCTGTGTCACCTCAACATTCCTTTCCCCTTTCCTTCTGCCCAGCGTAGCCACACTCTTCCTTCATTCCTTCCTTCCTCCTCCTACCTTCATCCTGCTTACTAAGCTGTCACTGGCCCCAGGATTCACCTTCAAATGGCCCTCCCTCCTCACTCCGCCACCTTGGGGACGGGTTTCATTCTGAATTTTGGGTGGATATACATACTGAAAACATAGCAGGAAGAAGTGCCTGGCGTTCCTTTTGTGTATGTGTGTGTCAACAAGCTTATATGCATAGGTGTGTGCAAGTGCATGTGTAAACACATACCTGTGCATGTGGAGTCCAAAGGCTGACATCGGGTGCCTGCCTCTGTCACTTCTCCACACTAACCCCAGAATCCACTGATCCACCAAAGTAGCCATGTAGCAAATCCCTGGGACCCTCCTATCCTCTCCTTCCCCAGTGTTGGGATTCCAGACGCACCACAGTCCATCTGGTGTTTGTATGTGGGTGTTGGGGGTTTGAACTCAGGTCCTCATGTGGGCATAGCAAGCACTTTACTCACTAAACCATCTCCCTAGCCCCAAGCGTCATCATTTCTGTGATCTTATCACAAACACGCACATAGCTACTGTTACAGAAAATTACTGTTCTCTTGCTTTTGTTGAGGCTGTGTATGGTAATAGTGTCCATTCATCCATCTACACACATATTACTTATGCTACATTTCGCATGACAAAGTGGGAGAACAATTCTTATTTCCCAGTTGTGAGTCTCCCATGATTGTCTGAGGACTACAGCAGTCTGAACTATGGAGTGCTGTTGAGATCTAGGTTACAATAGAGGCCGTAGTGGAAATAACCGAGAAGCGGTAGTGTTCTGTTTGTGACACAAATTCAGTCACCCACCCAAAGTTCAACTAAGGAAAGTAACTAGGATTTTTGTTTCTGTTGTTGTTCATTGTGGCAGTTAGCCTCTCACTACTGGGGAAAAATACCTGACCAGAAGCCCGTTAGGGGAAGAAAAACTTTCCTTAAAGCTTATAGATTACAGAGGAAGCTTCGGGGTGGACGAAGCTGTCTCACTTCATCATGTATCTGCAGCTCGAGCTGGCTCTCAACATGCAGCAGGTCTGGGATCCTCAACCTCAATGTCTGCCCCCCCCCCAACACACCTCCTCCAGCAGAGGTCCACCTCCCAAAGGGTCCAGCGGCTGGGGACTAGGTAGGAGGCTTGATCAAGATTACCTGAGACAAGAGGGACGTTCACACTCAAACCACCTCATAGGGAGGGCACAGAGTCAGCAGGAGGACAGAGTTGCTCCTCCAGATCGTTGCTTCTGGAAGATTTGATGGAAACCTCCGAGCTGAGGTTTTCACACTCAGTATCCCCGTGGGTACCTCCAGTTCTTTGTTTCTGGAAGTAGCATTTTGATGGGTGTGTGATGCTCAGACGCAAGCGCTTCTCCTGGCCCTGGGCCATGCCCTTTGGCAGAATTGGTAGTGACTTCCATGCAGAGAGGAAGGCTCTGTTGATACGACCCATGTCAGGTTTTCGAATTCGCCTCAGCCTCCCATTGATTCAGGGGTGAGCAGCTCTTTCTACTCTGGGCAGCAGAGCTTGGAAGTCAACAGGCCTTCCAGAATTGCAGCTCCCAAGCTACGTTGCCTGCTAACCCACTCTTTTAAAAGAGACAAATTGCTCCCACTCTGTCCTTCTCGTTTTGTTTCTCAGCAAGACTGTTGAGCTGTAAAGGCTGTGGGCATTAAGGATCCGGGGATGTGTGTTTTGCAGGTTAGTGCTCTCACCCAGCCTTGCAGAAGCCCAGCTCAGGGCGGAAGCTTTCAAAGCCATCCCTCCTGACAGCTGAGATCCCCTCACGCACCATTCAGCCAGCTCAGCCGTGCAGACTTCTAGGAGCACAGAGCTTCTCGCTTATCCTCCGTGGCCTGTTGAAACCTCAGCAAGGGAATCACCTTTCAAAACATCTTGTTCTGGGAGGGATTGAGCCAAATAAGTATATTTACTGTGGAAAAGAGCTTGAAGTTAAACCAAAACATCGTTCTCCCGGCTGCAGCTGGTGTTTGAAATGTGGCAGGAATAGAATGAAGTGGGTCTAGGATTTGGTTTTATGTTTCAATAGTTCTGGGTTGAGTGGGGCCTGATGATGAAATGAGCCACTGTGCTCGTATGAGCAGATGCTGGGCTAGAGAGATACCCCGTGGGTAAGGCACTTGCCTGCAAAGCCTCACAACCTGGGTTCGATTCCCCAGTACCCATGTAAAGCCAGACACACAAAGTGGCACATGCATCTGGAGTTCTTTTACAGTGTCTAGAGCCCCTGGTGTGCCTACTCTCTCTCTCTCTCCTTGAAAATTAATAAATAAAAATATTTAAAGAGCCAGATACATAGGGTGGCAGGGTGGTACATGCGTCTGGGGTTTCTTTGCAGCTCCAGTCTCTCTCTCTCTCTTAAATACGTAAGATATTTTTTCTTGAAAAAGAAAAGACGGACTGGAGAGATTTCTCAGTGGTTAAGATGCTTGTTTACAAAGCCTGATTGCCTGGGTTCAGTTCCGCAGTACCTATGTATACCTGAGGTGTCTGGAGTTTGTTTGCCGTGCTACGAGGCCCTGGTGTGCCCATTCTTTCTCTCTCTCTTTCTCCCTCTGTCCTTACAAATAATCTCTCTCTGTCTCTCGCTCTTTCTAAAATAATAAAAATAAAATAAAAAAGAGTTGACATCTGTAACCTTTTTTGACAATCCGTGGAGTAGGAATAAAATGATGCAACTATTTGAGGGAAGCTACATGGCAGTTCAGTCAAGTGTGAAGTTAGTGTGATAGGCAGGCAATTCCATTTGTCACACAGAGAAGCTTTTGATACATGCACCTGAGGTGACATGTGCAAGAATGTTTATAATTTATGACAGTTGCTTGTGATAGGCGATTACTGTCTACAGTGAATGGCTGTCACAGGAAATAGGTAAAGGTACTATGGCTTTTGCATACCTTAGGAGACCATGCAAGTGCTGAAATTAATAAAAAGACCAACAGGTCAATGTGAACGTGTGAACGTGTTCTTAACTTTGTGTAGAAGATTTCTTATTTTTTATTTTTATTTTTTGGTTTTTCACAAGGTAGGGTCTCACTCTAGTCCAGGATGACCTGGAATTCACTATGTAGTCTCAGAGTGGCCTTGAACTCATGATGATCCTCCTAGCTCTACTTCCCACATGCTGGGATTAAAGGTGTGAGCTACCACTTCTGGCCCAAGATTTCATATCTTAAGTGTTGAAATAGATCTGATGGGGAGTAGGGGCTTGGGGGATGGTTCATAAGTTAAAGACTCTTTCTTGCAAAACCTGACAGCTTGGGTTTGATTCCTCAGTACCCATTCCTTGAAATTTCAAGCAAAGAGAGGGGAGAGAGAGAGAACGGGTGCATCAGGGCCTCCAGCCACGGCAAGCAAACTCCACATGTTTGCGCCACTGTGCATCTGGCTTCATGTGGGTGTTGGGGAATCTAACCCAGGTCCTAAGGGTTTGTGGGCAAGTGCCTACAGAAGCCATCTCTCCAGCCCTATGTTTGGATCTCTCGTTCTATTCCTTTAGACTATGAGTCTTGTGTTCCTGGCAGTATCACATTAGTTTTCTTACTCTGGCTCTGAAATAAATTTGAGATTGCCTATTAGGTCATTTCAAAGCTTTGGACTTCTTTGGTTATTTGGGGTCTTTCTGGCTTCCATTCGAATTTTGGGATTGCTTTTTGTTCTGTGAAGAACGTCATTGGAATTTTGATTGGATTGTGTTGAAGCTGTAGATTGCTTTTGGCAGTACTGCCGTTTCCATGGTTTTCTGCTGATCCAGGAGCATGGGAGACCTTGGCACCTTCTAGTGCCTTTGCCAAGTTATCTTATTTAGCATCTGAAAGTTGTTTTTCTTTAATTTATTTATTTATGAGAGGAGAGAGAGAGAATGGGCACGCCAGGGCCTTGAGCCACTGCAAATGAACTTCAGACACACTTGCCACCTGGTGCATCTGGCCTACGTGGGTACTGAAGAATTGAACCTGGGTCCTTGGGCTTCACAGTCAAGTGCCTTAACCACTAAGCCATCTCTCCAGCCTGCTACTGGAAGATTTTTTTTTTCTTATGCGAGAGGGAATGAGTGAATTGGCCTGCCAGGGCCTCCAGCCACTGCAACTGAACTCCAGGTGCATACACCCTCTTGTGCGCATGTGCGACCTTGCACGCTTGCATCACTGTGCATCTGGCTTACATGGGACCTGGAGAGTCAAAAATGAATCCTTACGCTTTGCAGGCAAGCACCTTAAACCCTAAGCCATCTCTCCAGCTCCGGAACTTTTTATTATAGTGACCTTTCACCTGCTTAGTTAGGTTTAATCATAGGGATTTAAAAAATATATTTATTTGTTGTGAGTAGATACAGGGAGAAAGAGAGTTTGGGCATACCACAACCTCTTGCCACTGCAAATGAAGTTTAGTACATGGGCTACTTTGTTTATCTGGCTTTATGTGCGTACTGGGGAATTAAACCCAGGTCGGCAGTCTTTGAAAGCTAGCGTCTTTAATAACTGAGTTGTCTGTCTAGCCCTGTTTGTTTGTCTTAAGGCTACTGTGAATGGGAATGTTTTTCCCCTCTGAAAGTTCATTATTAGTATATAGAAAACATACTGATTTTTATATCCTGCTACTTTGTTGAAAATACTGATCAGATCTAAGAGTTTTGTTTTAGATTTAGATTAGGTTTTAGAACCTGCTAAGTATTGGATCATGTCATCTACAGTTAGATATAATTTAACTTTTTCCTTTCCTATTTGCTTTGATTTTTCTTTTCTCCTGTCTTTAATACTGTAGCTGAGACTTCCAGTACCATCATGAGGAAGAGTGGGTGAAGTGGGAATCCTCCTTTTGTTCATGATTTATTTTAGAGGAAATGCTTTTTATTTTGAGATTTGGTTATCACTACAGGAGATTTCTCTTTCTTTCAAATTTATTTTCTTTTATTTATTTATTATTTATTTTATTTGAGAGAGCAGGGTTGAGGGTCACTGTAAACTATTACGTGGGTCCTGGGGAATCGAACCTGGGTTATTTGGCTTCACAGGGAAACACCTTAACCGCTAAGCCATCTCTCCAGCTCCCACTCTAGGAGATTTCTACGGGATATAGAAGTAGATCTAGTTACCACTCCAGACATATTTATTGGAGAGAGATAGGGGCAGAACGAAAGAGGCAGACACTGAATGAGTATGGGCACACATGGGCCCTCAGCCACTGCACACAAACTCCAGACTCATCCACCACTTTGCACATCTGGCTTTACATAACAAAAATAACTGCAGAAATTGCTAAATATCACAGTGGAATTGTGTACATATGTGTGTTTGTATGTAAATCTATTTATCCATCTGTCTTGGAGAGGGGGAGAGAGAGAAAGAGAGAATGGGTGTCAGAGCTTCTCACGTCTACACAGTCCAGATACATGCGCTACGTTGTGAATCCGCCTTTATATGGCCCTGGGGGACAGAACTCCACCAGGCAGGCTTTGCAAGCAGGCGCCTTTAACCTCTGAGCCTTCTCCCTAGTCCCGCCTTTGCAGCTTTGAGCACCTCTCAAGAGCAGGTTTCAGTTTCAAATTATGACGCGTAGACTTCAGAGATGGCCACATTTACTTCTCCATATGAAATAAAATAGATTTTCAGAGCATGTTTCACGTGAGACTCGTGACAAGAAAGTCGTGTAAAGCCTGGGCTCTGTTGAGCAGCAGTATGAAAAGTGATTGTTTAGTTGGTGTGATCGCAGTTTAATTCTGAAATGTTGTGCACAGACTTTCCACAACTCTTTTTAAAGAATTTTGGGGTTATAATCACTTCTCATCATAGACTTCCAGTGCCTTCCCCATTCTTACACACACACACACACACACACACACAGGGCCGAGATGCTGTCTCTGCCTTGGAGCGTCCTGCAGGGCTCCAAAGCACCCCGAAGTGCTTGGCCGTTTCCTGACACTCCCTCACAAGGCACCGGGACTCAAGGCATTTCCCTCTGCTCCACAACGTGCATATGCCAAATCTCTCATTTCCTGGGAACAGATTTCGGGATGGAAAAGTGATTTGGCATTTTTGGAACATAATTGAAAAGCATCTGGGTAAGTCGTAAATCGCGGGGCCGTCCGCTGTTTGTCCTTCATACAATGCCGGTGATCAGTTGGGAAAGAGTCATGTGAACTGAGTGGCTTGCTGAGACAGAGTTGCTTTTCCAGAGGCTAGTTTTTGTTAGCTTGGCTTCTAGTCTTTTTATTTTATTTCTCCACAAGGGCAACTAGAAGTTGTCTAGTGTTGATATGACACATTTTGAAGTCACATCAGTACACTTCACAAAAGTGACCCTCAGTGATTCAGGGCAGATCTTGGAGATGGGGATTTGACTTGTCCTGTCTTGGTGACTCAGTTAGTGAGGTAAGGGTTTCGAACCTCTGGGCAGCTTCCCATCTCTGCTTCCTAGAAAAGCCTAGCGCATGTCCATGGATCTTTTTCTTTTAAAATATTTTATTTTTATTTATTTATTTGAGAGCGACAGATAGAGAAAGAGGCAAAAAAAAGAGAGAGAGGGAGAGAATGGGCGAGCCAGGGCCTCCAGCCACTGAAAACAAACTCCAGACGCTTGCGCCCCCTTGTGCATCTGGCTAACGTGGGTCCTGGGGAATTGAGCCTCGAACCGGGGTCCTTAGGCTTCACAGGCAAGTGCTTAACCTCTAAGCCATCTCTCCAGCCCATGTCCATGAATCTTAAGCATTACCTTAGATTTTTTTGTTGTTGTTGAAAAGAGAACGAGTGTGAGTATGGGTGTGCAAGCGTTCCTGCCCCTGCAAACAAAACTTCAGATACACGATCCACTTTCTGCACTAGGCTTTCTGTGAGCACTGGGGAATGAAACTAGGCCACTGGGCTTTGCAAGCAAGTGCCTTTGACCACTGAGCCATCTCCCCAGCCCTGCCTTGGAAGTTTGAATCTTAATCGGTTGCACCTCATGATAGACACCATGTTGGGTCAGGCAGTCTTCTCTTGGGGCACTTGGCGACACACCACTCTCGTTTGCCTCCCTCCGAATCCCTGTGCTTTCTGCAAGGGTCTATTCCCTTGCTTGTCCCTTTCTCTTCAGCGTTGTTCTGAGCGGTCAGCTGTGTCACCAGATGTGTTTGCTGATTACACGAGTGGCCCAGGGGCCTCTGGTCTGTCTCTTTAGCACTTGGCTCTCATTTTCCATCTCTGCTGCCCTCTCAGGCCTGCCACCTTGGCTGAAGGGATTCAACACTGGGTCGCTGCCACAATGCCAGTCTTGTTCTTAGCAAGTGGTATTCACTTTGTCCCACCCAACGCCCATGTTCAGAATTGTCAGGATAGGTACTGATGTCCACTGTTGACCACCAACATGTTCAGATTCTGTTTACACAGAAAACATTTTCCAAGCTGCGAGTTGTATAACCTCAGAGTAGAGGGGGAAAAAAAAACGTTAATTTTTTTGTTTATTTTTATTTATTTATTTGAGAGCGACAGACAGAGAAAGAGGCAGAGAGAGAGAGGGAGAATGAATGGGCGCGCCAGGGCCTCCAGCCACAGCAAATGAACTCCAGACGCGTGCGCCCCTTGTGCATCTGGCTAACGTGGGTTCT